>OY992537.1:121175607-121918348 GCA_963921195.1 Pegoplata infirma | reverse complement strand
GTGAACATAACAGCAACCTATCTGAACTTCATAAGGGGGTTAAAAGAATAGTATATGTTTTTTGAAATGGACAATATCTTATGGAATGGACGATACATATTTGTAGGGTATCTATTTCTATTTTAATGCATTTTAACATTAAAAAAAGACGCAATCGCGACTTTTTTTTTAATCCCCAAAAAAATCCGATCTTTTATTACATGGAACAAATAAAGGGGTAAGACCTCAAAAAAAAAAATAAAAAACATTTTTTTTCTGGGCACTCAAATACATACACACAGAAAAATAAAATTCCAAGTTAAAATTTTGCTGTGACAACCGAAATTTATGTAAGCATATTGGAAGCGAAAACAATTCACATAATTTCACGCAAAAAAATCAACTCACCCACGCTCACTCACCAAAAAATCTTACTCACGCACCCTCACTCATGCAATTGAATGAAATCTGTTTTTCGGACCTTCATAATAGTACTTCTCATATAACTTGGGAAATATATCAAATATTATGTCTGGTTTGATGTTTGATTGACCAACGATGATTCTCTAAAGTCTGCTGAAGATTCCTTTAGTGGGGATGAAACTGATCAGTACAGACATACTATGAGATAGTAACTTTTTTAAAGCAATAAATTAAAAATACTCTATTATGACAATATCATAAATAGAAATATTTTTGGGCCTCGAACTAGAATAAAACTCTAATCGAATATATATACATATATGGACTTTTGTCATTAACTTTTAACGCTTATGATATTTTACTAATTTCGCAATAACATTTTTATTTGTAAACTAGGTGGTACCTGTGAATGTAGATATGTTAAGGGAACCATAATGAGTAATTCTGCAAAGGCACAGCGCAAATAGTCTCATTATCTCATGGTAAGGAACGTGCAAAGTTGAAAAATGTAAAAAAATCGCTTGATACTCTCATGAAATTTTTCGTTCAAAGTTCCATATGGTTGGGTGCGTTAAAGCTATTAATCCAAAATTAATATCGCTTAATCAGTAGACTTGGGCAATTATTTGGTGTAGGTTCAGTGGATGTGCCATCAATAAGAAAAAAGTTACATGGACTTAAATCTTTGATACCAATTTTTTTCAATTTTCAATTTTTCGAGGTTTTTTGATTGTAGCTTTTGGTGCAAACTGTAATTTCAAAATTCAAATACACATGGTAAAAGCCCTTGTAAATACGCACAATCTGAGCTTGATTCGAGTGATGTGCTCGCAATGGTTACGAAGCTGCAGCTCTCCAAAGATGTGATGAAAAAACGTGAATTTTTTAAAAAGTCTGTTTTTTGCGAGGCACACTCCCAGTTTTATTCCGAATGGTTCCGAATGCTTTGTGAACTTTATAATTCACCATTTCCCACTTGATTTACAAACGCACCCAAAAAATATTCAATTGCAAAAATTTTATGAGCTTTTTAAATTTTTTGCAAAATTTCGATATTTTAGTTTTGCATTATTTGACAGCCAAATGTGCATGGCTGAAAGTTGAACATGTAGAAACAATGGTATGTGCAAATATAATAAATCATGGAAAGCAACATTGATCAAAAGTTGATATTGGCGAATTCCGCGGCGTTTTTCTGTTTTTCGTTTTTTGTAAGGCACATCCAGGCCGCTTATCGAAATTGGTCAGTGAAAAGCGCGTTTTGTAGTATTTTTAATGCTTTATCTTCAATCCATTCGCACCCAAAAACAATTGACGTTTTAGTGGTTTTTGGTGGTTTGAAATTTTTGATACTTTTAAATTTAATGGTTATATAAAATCTTATATTACTTAAAATAAAGTAGAAAAGAAATGTATTTTGATAGATTTTGACATGTCTTATTCAAATAATAATTCAAAATTAGTCCATTGATTTTTGCAGTCGCGAAAATCGCGAAAAATCGCTAAAATTTTTTATGACCTTAATAAAATTAGTAATAACGTTTAAATATTTCGTAATAACCTTAATATTGTCATTATTAATCATACTTTGAATAGTTTTAATATTCAGTGAAGGACAACACTGTAAAATCAGACTTTAAATATTAAAAAAAAAAATAAATCAAAAATTATTAAATTCTTTTTTTTCAAAAATGTTCTATTTAAACCACTGCTGTTTCTTACCTATTAGAGATAGATTAATAGTGTTAACTAAGAATTTGTTGAGATATTTTTAATACATTTGGTAATATTTTTCTAAAAAAAATTAAACCGTTGGTAACATTTTTATTTCCAAAATATTGGAAATTGTGCTGAAAAAAAATTTGTTTAATGCAAATATCTCGATATTTAACAAAGATTTTATGCATGTTTGAATGTGTATTTTAGTCTAGGTAAGCATAATACAAAATGGTATGTTTGGTAAACTTCGGATAAAAAATGTAATTTTGACAATTTTTTTTTAAATGTTAACTTTAAACCGCCATAGTTTTGGGTGCGATCGCCCAAATTAATGCACGCGAACGGATTTGAATTACTTAATTATAATGTTATTAACCTACAAAGACTTATCAATGTGCCACGAAAAAAAAATCGCAATTTTTTTTTTCTTAAATATTAAAAGTTAATGACAATTGCTCATATAAAGGCCGAATAAATACATTTTATTTTTATGTACCTTTTGGTAATAAAAATAAAAAAAACAACATGTAATTCGAAATATTTAGATCAATTGTAATCAGTGTTGGCTACCCTTACCCTTTTAATACCGTTACCGATGAAAAACAATTTAATATTGACTACCGTTACCGTTACCAATACGAAATAAAAAATTTTAAACACCGTTACCGATAAAAAAAACTCTTACCTTTATTCGGATTTTTACCGATATTATATGGGTTTTGTTTCGGTTGTCTTAATATTATCGATTTTTAATTTTTCGCAGATAAAAAAGGAGGAAAATATTTTGAACGTACGTTAAATAACAAAAAACTAATATTTATTCATTGCAAATCGTATTGATCACATTCGCAATTAACTGAATTTATACATAGAATATGTGGAAATCTGACAACCAATGATCACATTCGCAGTTTACCAAAAAATTTCTGAAGAGAAAAGTGAGTGCCACGTAATCATTCTTCAGTGGGAAAATAAAAGAAAAGACACACCTGAACTGTGCCAATTCGCTATTTATATAGGTTTATCATTTCGCTTGTAACACCTCAAAATATAGGTCTTGAACCCCATAAATTACATATATGTATAATATACATATATGTAATTTATGGGGTTCAAGACCTATATTTTGAGGTGTTACAAGCGAAATGATAAACCTATATAAATAGCGAATTGGCACAGTTCAGGTGTGTCCATATACATTGTATATTAGAAAACCCACAAAATGTATGGGATGTGCAAAATTGTATTTTTTATCGCTCCCCGCTCATTTTCGGTTGAGTTGGGATTAAAAAATAATATCTATCCAGAAATTGGACTTCTAGGTTGCAAACAGGCCAAGCAGTTTGAACTTTTGACCACAAAAACGGGCTAAAAAACCTTTATAGATTAATTTGGCTGTAACTCTTAAAATAAAAGTTTTTCGCAATTAACTTTCATAACAATTTTTTTGTAGAATCAAAATGCAAAGATTTTTCTCTCATACTGTTTTGACCTAAATATGTCCGATCGCGGTGTTTTAAGCGGTTAAAGTCGAAATTTGGGTCTGAACTTTTTTTAAAAAAATTCTCGTAAATTTTTAAATTGTGGAAAATTTGAGCTCCTTGCACAATTCACTAGGGTATTGAATGTAGTTTTCCAAAAATTTTTTTTTGCAAAAATATATCGACTGTTCCATGAAAAAATCCCAAAGTTCTACTCTGAATCTCATTTTTTTACAATTCATCCTCAATATAGGCGAATACTCACTTTGTAATTCCGTGAGTTTCGCACCAAAACATCTGTCTAGGATTTCCCTAAATATATATGGGGTATTCAGTGCCAAATTGGACACTTTGAAATTTTTTTTTTTACATTTTAACATGATAATGTTTTTAGGCTGGTGTCTAATTTTAAAAAAGTTGCAGGACGCCACCTCAGTTTGACTATATAAGCTAACGACTAACAAAAAAGAAAATTGGAATTACTGTTTTCGTTTTCTTAAAACCAAAAATTTTACTAACTTAGGTTTGTAACTTGGATAATAATTCACCTCGTGGTGAATAACAAAAATATTCACCAGCTGGTGAATAAAACGTTACATAATTATTTTCATCAATATTTTTTTTTTTTTTCATCAATATTTTTTTTTTTTCATCAATATTTTTTTTTTTCATCAATATTTTTTTTTCATCAAAAATTTTTTTTTTTTTTCATCAATATTTTTTTTTTTTCATCAATAGTTTTTTTTTTTCATCAATATTTTTTGTTCATCAATATTTTTTTTTTCATCAATATTTTTTTTTTTTTTCATCAAATTTTTTTTTTTTTTTTCATCAATATTTTTTTTTTCATCAATTTTTTTTTTTTCATCAATATTTTTTTTTTTTCATCAATATTTTTTTTTTTCATCAATATTTTTTTTTTTTCATCAATATATTTTTTTTTCATCAATATTTTTTTTCATCAATATTTTTTTTTCATCAATATTTTTTTTTTTCATCAAGAAAAATTTTTTTTTCATCAATATTTTTTTTTTTTTTCATCATTATTTTTTTTTTCATCAATATTTTTTTTTCATCAATATTTTTTTTTCACCAATATTTTTTTTTTTCATCAATATTTTTTTTTTTTTCATCAATATATTTTTTTTTTCATCAATATATTTTTTTCATCAAAAAAATTTTTTTTTTCATCAATGTTTTTTTTTTCATCAATATTTTTTTTCATAAATTTTTTTTTCATTAAATATTTATTTTTATCAATAAAATTTTTTCATTAAAACCCTTTTCTTCATCAAACACTTTTAGTTATCGAAAAATATAGACAAACAGATAGATGGATATCACTAGAATGTCTTAGAAAGCTTTACGGATCAATAATATATAAACATAATGGCGTCCTCGACCGATATTTCAATGCATTTTGCATATAATGACAAATTAATATAGCGTTATTTTTCCTAGAAAAATTTTGCCTTGTAAAGAACACCTACTTGCACAGCAAAACATTATCATGATTCAATGGTTTGGGCACGAGTACAAACTTCGCAGACATTTTTTAATTATTTTTAAATTTTTTTAAAACCCATTAAAACCCCCATCCAAGTTTGTTTTCAAATTTTTTAAAATCACCCGTTTCAAAGATATGGAATTTTCAAAAATAAACTATCGTTTTCCGTATTTTTATCATAACAAATTCAAAAATGGTCAACATTTTTTTTTTTTTTAATTTTTGTTTTTTTATTAAATATTTCTTAAAGTGTTCTAATATGCAATTTTTAAATGATTGCTCTCTTTGTTTTGTTGTTTTCAATCTTTTCTTAAAATTTTTTATTAGATTTTTTTTATTTTTTTTTTTTAATTTTTCGTTGTAAACTTAATATTTTCTTAAAATTTTAAGCTTAAGTAGATCGTGGGATTTTGGTAATTAATATATTCAGCGGTTTTTGATTTTTTTTTTTTTGTTTTCCAATCTTTATTAAAACACTTTAAAGAAAATACTAAAATTTCAACAAATTATTTCGAATTTGGACCATTTTTAAAGAAGTGAAGACAGAAAAAATCGTGTTTTTTTTAATTCGATATTTTTTGAACGGATTGTCAAAAAAGATGTCAAAATTTACTTGGAATGGGTTTTTAAAGGGTACTAAAAAATTGAAAAAACATAAAATTAAAAATTTTCCGAGCGTCCGATTT
The DNA here is from genome assembly GCA_963921195.1 of Pegoplata infirma. Lineage (NCBI taxonomy): Eukaryota > Metazoa > Arthropoda > Insecta > Diptera > Anthomyiidae > Pegoplata > Pegoplata infirma. The sequence continues at coordinate 121,912,553 of OY992537.1, read as the reverse complement.
GGCATGGAATACCCCATATATACTATGTGAAATCCTAGACTCATCTTTCGATGCGTAAAACATGCAATGACAAAGTGAGTACACCCTCATAACGTAGTTGGAGGTCAAAAAATTGTGGTTCAGGGTATGATTTTGGCAATTTTTCATGGAAGGGTCGATATATTTTTGCAAAAAAAAAATTTTTGGAAAACTGCATTCAATACCCTATTAAATTATGCAAAGAGCTCAAATTTTCCCCAATTTAAAAATTTACGAGAATTTTTTTAAAAAAAGTTCTGACCCAAATTTCGACTTTAACCGCTTAAAACACCGCGATCGGGCATATTTAGGTCAAAACAGTACGAGAGATAAATCTTTGCATTTTGATTCTACAAAAAAATTGTTATGAAAGTTAATTGCGAAAAACTTTTATTTTAAGAGTTACAGCCAAATTAATCTATAAAGGTTTTTTAGCCCATTTTTGAGGTCAAAAGTTCAAACTGCTTGGCCTGTTTGCAACCTAGAAGTCCAATTTCTGGATAGATATTATTTTTTACTCCCAACTCAACCGAAAATGAGCGGGGAGCGATAAAAAAAACAATTATGCACATATGGGTGCTCTATTGTATATGGACTTTTGTCATTAACTTTTAACTTGTGATATTTTACTAATTTCGCAATAACATTTTTATTTGTAAACTAGGTGGTACCTGTGAATGTAGATATGTTAAGGGAACCATAATGAGTAATTCTGCAAAGGCACAGCGCAAATAGTCTCATTATCTCATGGTAAGGAACGTGCAAAGTTGAAAAATGTAAAAAAATCGCTTGATACTCTCATGAAATTTTTCGTTCAAAGTTCCATATTGTTGGGTGCGTTAAGGCTATTGCTCCATATTTAATACCGTTTAATCAGTAGACTTTGGCAATTATTTGGTGTAGGTTCAGTGGATATGCCATCAATAGGAAAAAAGTTACATGGACCTGAATTGTTGATACCAATTTTTTTCAATTTTCAATTTTTCGAAGTTTTTTCATTGTAGCTTTTGGTGCAAACTGCAATTTTAAAATTCAAGTACACATGGTAAAAGCCCTTGTAAATATGCACCATCTGAGACTGATTCGAGTGATTTGCTCGCAATGGTTACGAAGCTGCAGCTCTCCAAAGATGGGAAGAAAAAACGTGAATTTTTTAAAAAGTCTGTTTTTAGCGAGGCACACTCCCATTTTTTTTCCGAATGGTTCCGAATGCTTTGTGAACTTTATAATTTACTATTTCCCACTTGATTTACAAACGCACCCAAAAAATATTCAATTGCAAAAATTTTATGAACTTTTTAAAGCAAAATTTCGATATTTTAGTTTTGCATTATTTGACAGCCAAATGTGCATGGCTGAAAGTTGAACATGTAGAAACAATGGTATGTGCAAATATAATAAATCATGGAAAGCAACATTGATCAAAAGTTAATATTGGCGAATTCCGCGGTGTTTTTCAGTTTTCGCTTTTTTGTAAGGCACATCCAGGCCGCTTATAGAAATTGGTCGGTGAGAAGCGCGTCGGGTAGTATTTGTAATGCTATATCTTCAATTAATTCGAACCCGAAAAAATTTAACGTTTAAGCGATTTTTGGGTGGATTTAAATTTTTGATACTTTGAAATTTAATGCTTATATAAAATCTTACATTACTTAAAAAAAGTAGAAAAGAAATGTATTTTGATAGATTTTGACATGTCTTATTCAAATAATATTTCAAAATTGGTCCATTGATTTTTGCAGTCGCGAAAATCGCGAAAAATCGCTAACATTTTTTATAACCTTGATAAAATTAGTAATAACGTTAAAATATTTCGTTATAACCTTAATATTAGCATTATTAATCATACTTTGATTAGTTTAAATATTCAGTGAACACGGTGAGCCTCAGCGATGTTCAGGTTGAACTTTAGTGTCGACGAAAAGTGTAAATGCAGTTCGATTTCTACATGATTAGTTGTCACAAAACTGTTTTCAGAGAAATCATAGCTGATCGCATTCGCGAGATATCGCGAAATTAGTGATTTTATATTTTAAAAAATTTTGATATTGAAGTTTTTTAAATATTTTCAAAAACTGAGTATACAGTTTTCATTGTACTTATTTTAAGGTCACAAAACAGTAAACATCGAAATCCTATCTTCTTTAGTTCGCGAGAAATCGCGAAATAACTTTTTTGTCAATTTTTGTTTTTCAACTTTTTGTAGGTTTTTTTCAAATGTTGTGGAAAGCTGATATGCACTTTAATGTGTACGTGATCGAAGGTCATAAGGGTGTTGACATCAAAGTTGTAGGTGTACACTGTCGCAAGATATCGCGGAATTATTTACATATTTTTTATTTTTTTTTTATTTTTCAATTTTGCATGTTCTTTTGAAATGGTGTAAAAACGTGGTATGCATTTTTATTTGTACATGATAAAAAGACATTAAACTGCTAACACAAAAGTCCTATGTGGTCAATTCTTTAAGGAATCAAAATAATATGACAGTTAATAAATGGTTATGAATTATTAGAAGAAAAAGAGAGTGCATAATAATATTACAATACAAAATAAATGAAAAAAAAATTGAAAAATTTTTCGCGATTTTTCGCGAAAATTAGCGTCAATATATAGATTTCAGCAGTTTTACCACCTTCAGTTACGGGCAATTTAAACTGCATACCATATACTTGTCGTTACTTAATTTTTTTTTTTTTGATACCAAAGAAAAAAAAGTAATTTATTATAAAAGCTCGTACAGTAATTTTGCGATTTCTCGGGAAATTGATCGTCTATAATTTTTATGCTTGCAGTTTTGTCACCTCTAATAACCTCGAATTCAAACTGCATACCACATTTTTGTCGTTAATTGAAGTATATGTTTTTACAGACCACAAATAATCCAAATTAATGAATAAATAGTAGATAAGCGAGTTTTTTTGCGATATCTCGAAGAATTAAGCAGCTAGAATTTAAATGTTAACAGCCTTATGACCTTTGATCAATAGCAAGTCAAACTGCATTTCGTGTTTTTCAACAATGTTAAAGAAACTTCTTTTATTAATCAAAACAAGAAATACCCCCAAAAAGCTGTTTTTCGCTATTTCTCGCGAAAGTGAGCAGCTATAATTTTTTTGGGGGCAGTTTTAATTTCTTCCAGCATGTTCAAATCAAACTGCTTACCACTTTTTTTTATCATTTCTAAAGAACCGGGTTTAAAATATAATAAAAAAAAAAAAAATATATATACACTCATAGAAATCCTACAGTATTCCTTACTAAAAAGTTGCCAGTTTTTACTAATTGTTAGTATTAAAGGGCCCTACAACGCGTTAGTCAATTTTTACTAACGCAGTTATAAAAAAACGGTAAACAAATTTTAAAGCGAAAACCTATCCAAAACCGATTTTGACAAATTTTTTAATAAAAAAATTGGATCAAAAAAATATAATTATTGAGCTTGAAATTAAATTGAGCTTAGATTTAGCTTTTTATACCCTCCAACTACAGTATGGGGTATACTCACTTTGTCATTCCGTGTGTAACGCATCGAAATATCGTTCGGTGACCCCATAAAGTGTGTATATTATTGATCAGTGATCGATTCTAAGACATTCTAGCGATGTCCGTCCGTCTGTCCGTCCGTCTGTAGTTAACACGATACAGTCCAAAATAAAAGAGCTAGACTCCTCAAGTTTGGCACGAATATGACTTGTGGTCCTAGGCAGGTTAAGTTCGGAAATGGGCAAAATCGGACCTGGGGGAAAAAGTTCCCTCTTGAAGAACTAAACCAACCTCAGAAAAAAAATCACTTTTTACATGATTTTTTGTCCTTTTGTTTAAAAAATTCAATATTTTTATGCTATAAGAAGATCAACGTCCTGCATTTGGACCCTGAGAATTAGAAAGTGTCGTTTTTTTGGTCCGCCCCCCCCCTTTTATGGGCGTAGAATAAAAAAAATTAAATTATGATAATATTGCATTTCTTTAGTGCAAAAAACATAGGAATGAATTTTTAAACACATATTTCAGAGGAAATTTGTCCCCCCCAATCACCACGACCCCCTGCATTTTTTTTTTATTTTTTTGCATGTTGGAGGGTATAAAAGATTTGGCACAGCCGAATTTAACACTCTTACTTGGTTTTTTTTTTTTTTAATGGAAATTTGCTATGTGCGTTTAAAAAAAAAATATTCAAAAATGTAAATTTTACCTTTTTAGGTATCAAAAATAAGTTTCCAAATTTTTAAAAATTACTAACAAAAATTATTAAAAAATCGGTAAAAAAATCAGTATTCAGTAAATTCCAAGCTCAAAAAATAACTAAATTTATACTGTAAAACTAAATTTATACTGTAAATTACTAAAAAAGTAGTAAAGTTAAAGTTATAACACTTTTACTGTATTTTTTACTGTAGGATTATTCTGGGTGTATAATTACGCGATATCTCGCGAAATTTAGCACCTACAATTTTGATGTCAACAGCTGTGCGACCTTTGATCAACCACAAGTAAAACTGCATACCATGTTTTTACGAAATTTTAAAAAATCATATATGAAGATAAAAACAAAAATAAAAACAGCAAAAAAGTAATTTCGCGATTTCTCGCGAAATTGAGAAGATAGGATTTCGCTGTTAACTGTGTTGTGACATGTAAATAAATACAATTAAAACTGCATACCCAGTTTTTGAAGATATTTAAAAAACTTCATTGTCAAAATTTTAGAAAATACAAAAACACTAATTTCGCGATATCTCGCGAATGCGATCAGCTACGATTTCGCTGTTAACAGTTTTGTGACATTTATTCATGTAGAAATCGAACTGCGCTTACACTTTTCGTCGACACTAAAGTTCAACCTGAACATCGCTGAGGCTCACCGTGTGAAGGACAACACTGTAAAATCAGACATTTAATCAGGCACCGGATTTTAAAAACCGAAAACACAAAATTTTAAGTTTTTATCAAAATTAAAAAATTTTATTGTGTTCAAAATAAAATATTTTTCTATAATAATTTTTTTATTTTCATCGAAAGATGAAAATATATTTTTCTTTCAAAAAAAATTAAAACAAAAAATAACAAAAGAAACTTTTTCCAAAGATATTTAAAATGATATTTATCAAAAACAAAACCAAAAAAAAAAAATAAAAAGTTTTTTTGTAAAATTAAAAGTTGGAACCATAGCTGTATGCTATGATTGAAATAACGAAATGAATAAATAACAATATTTTTTCCAAAATAATCAAATAACAGATTATTTAAATATTTGAAAATGAATAATATTTATTTTGATTTTATTTGAATAACGAAAAATCGAATAATTTTTTCTGATTTTTTTTATTCAAACAAACAAAATATAATTTTTCAAAATAATCAACAAAAATTTGTGATTTTTTTTGGTTATTCACAAAAATTCAAATAAATAACGTATTATTCAAACAACAAAAAATAAATATTCTTGAAAATTTTGTGTTTGAAAAAAAAACTATTTTATTTATTGTGTACAGTTTAACCAAAAATTATTCTTACAAAACAGTTTTGTTTTAATATCAGGTTCTTATAAATTGTAATTTATAAAAATTCCATTTGAATTCAGAAAAGTTAAGTTGTGATTTAGGAAATTCCAAGTGCAGAGCTATAAACTTATGCAAATATTTACTTAACAAAACTTTTTTTTTAAAGAAAAGTATAAAAATCTGTAAAAATTGGCGACTTTCATAGGTTGGTTTAAGGAGTATACTCACTTTGTCATTCCGTGTGTAAGCATCGAAATATCTATCTAACAAACCATAAAGTATATATTATTTATTACACCTAAAATAATCCTACAGTAAAAAATACAGTAAAAGTGTTATAACTTTAACTTTACTACTTTTTTAGTAATTTACAGTATAAATTTAGTTTTACAGTATAAATTTAGTTATTTTTTGAACTTGGAATTTACTGAATACTGATTTTTTTACCGATTTTTTAATAATTTTTGTTAGTAATTTTTAAAAATTTGGAAACTTATTTTTGACACCTAAAAAGGTAAAATTTACATTTTAGAATTTTTTTTTTTTAACGCACATAGCAAATTTCCATTGAAAAAAAAAAAAAAACAAGTAAGAGTGTTAAATTCGGAAGCCAAATCTTTTATACCCTCCAACATGCAAAAAAATAAAAAAAAAATGCAGGGGCGTTTTATTTTTTTTGGGGGGGGTCGTGGTGATTGGGGGGGACAAATTTCCTCTCAAATATGTGTTTAAAAATGCATTGCTATGTTTTTTGCACTAAAGAAATGCAAGTTTATCATAATTTAATTTTTTTTTTCTACGCCCTTAAAAGGGAGGGGGCGGACCAAAAAAACGTCATTTTCTAATTCTCAGGGTCCAAATGCAGGACTTTGAAAAGACAAAAAATCATGTAAAAAGTGATTTTTTTCCGAGGTTGGTTTAGTTCTTCAAGGGGGAACTTTTTCCCCCAGGTCCGATTTTGCACATATCCGAACTTAACCTGCCTAGGACCACAAGACATATTCGTGCCAAACTTGAGGAGTCTAGCTCTTTTATTTTGAACTGTATCGTGTTAACTACAGACGGACGGACGGACATCGCTAGAATGTCTTAGAATCGATCACTGATCAATAATATATATACTTTATGGGGTCCCCGAACGATATTTCGATGCGTTACACACGGAATGACAAAGCGAGTATACCCCCATACTGTAGTTGGAGGGTATACAAATAAATGTATATATTTTTTTTTTTAATTTCTAAAATAGAGTATTGCCAGCCATCAAGCTCAATAATTATATTTTTTTGATCCAATTTTTTTATTAAAAAATTTGTCAAAATCGTTTTTGGATAGGTTTTCGCTTTAAAATTTTTTTACCGTTTTTTTATAACTGCGTTAGTAAAAATTGACTAACGCGTTGTAGGGCCCTTTAATACTAACAATTAGTAAAAACTGGCAACTTTTTAGTAAGGAATACTGTAGGATTTCTATGAGTGTAGTGATCGATTGTTACACATTCTGCAGATGTCCGTCCGTTCGTCTGTGGAAGACATGATACAATCCAAAATAAAAGAGCTAGACTGCGAAAATTTGGCAGAAATATATCTAATGGTCTGAGGCTGGTTAAGTATGGAAATGGGCCAAATCGGATCATATTTAAAAATTTGAAAAAAGGCAGAAGCAAATGAAATATTTCTATGGCAGAAGAACTTCAACGTCCTGCAGTTGAATCCAGGGGACTAGAAAATGAAATTTTATGATAAAATTTAGCGGTCATATAACCAAATTTAAAAACATGCGATTTGCGAAATGGAATGATATCTGATAATAATGATAAATACCGAAATGTTTATTTATTACATATACTCAAAATATTATGTCAGTAAATTCAACATACACTCAAAATATTATGTCAGTAAATTCAACATACAACAGAAACAGAAGAAATTTTTTGTAACGTTGACGTAAGTGAACCAAAACTACATATCGTTGCCTGGCCATCAGTATGATTATATAGTTTTAAGAAATTTCGAAAAGTCTTCGTGGGCGTATTTATGTAATATAGGACCACTTTGGCATCAGACAAACAAACCAACCGGCTTAAAAGCCGGCCATTATGTTTTACAAAAAAAAATAAAAAATTGAGCCGCATCCGAGCAAAATTGGTCAGGCCGATGCCAATTTCTCTCCAGCTTGATTAACTATTGGCATAATGGGATAGTTAAAAAAAAAATATGAAAAGTCACAGTCAACGATATACATATTTTTTTTTTTTGACCTGACCTTGTTTCTGCAGAAGCAAGGAAGAGAAAAACTAAGGAAATTAAGAGCTTAAAAGTCTAAGCAATACCTGTTAGGATTCTAAAAAATCAACACTTCATTTCCCATTTAAGGTGTTAGGACTCTTACAAGAAATCAACAATTAATTTCCATTTTCCCTTTTTTAAAAGAAATGCCTAAAAGTATTTAAATTTTCAGAGTACGTTTTGACCATTAAGGTCTAATTGTAAGTAGTTAGTCTAAAAACGTAAACGTACCGCATACTCTATGAAATATGCAATTTCTCTATAGCTTTTCGTTTTCGAGATATTCGGAATAGAAATTTAAAAAATGTTATTTATAAGCGTTTTTGTAGCACCACTGTTAGACATTATTGCGTTAATGTCAAAAACTAAGAGTGGATTTTATATAATATGCACCTGTAGAATCCAAATCTGTCATTTAAAATGCTGTAGCTTGTTTCGTTTTTGTGTTTTTCGCGCTTATAAATGTGCCCAATTCCATACCATATAAAATACATTCAAAATAATTATGTTTATTTTTTGACCGTTTGAATACTGCAATGTAAATTTTTTTGAATACTTTATATAAATGCATAATTCCAAATAATATTTGTTTTTTTTTGATATCTCTAGTTTTCGAAAAAATTCGAATATAATAATCTTTTGCAATTCAACCGCGATTTTTGAAAAAAGTGCTCGATCGATGTTTTGGTTTTTGTTCCTATATTATTCTTAGACATTCCAAATACGTATTCAAAAAAGAAAATATAGTATTCGCACTTTTAGGCAAAAACTGTTTCCAACCACCCGTGTTTTACTTGGTTGGTCAAAGTCACAAATTTTACCTGGCCTATGTGATATAGTTATAAAGTAAATTTGAAACATTTTTGATATATTATAACTTATTATTTTAATTATTTTCAATATGATACTTCCCCAGTGAAATTTCATGCACTAATTCGTAGAATATTTTTTCCCTTTTGGTAGACTTCAATGTATCTCGCTTAAAAAATATAACAGTTAATCCGTAAAATGAGGGATAGACGGATAGATCGTTATGTGCTAGAGAATCACAATAAATTACATCATCAGTACAACATCAGTTTTACCTCAAAAGTAGTCAAAAATAAAAAAAATATTATAAGCAAATATGCATTTAAATTTTAAAAATAGAAATATTGCAAAAATGTTCAATTGTATAAAGAATGAAATTTTTTTCGATTAAAATAATTTTTGTGTAGTAGAAACATTTCACAGTTAATACTAAAGAATATTTTCTTAAAAATGTCACCAAAGCAAAAACCCTTAAAAATCTCAATGTTTTGCAAAATAAACCTTTACAATTAAGGGTATTTACATATATACATCCTTTCACGACTTTTTATTGTTTAAGAAAAATATTGAAAAGTCTAATCAACTAGAGTATTTTCCATAAGAAAATGTTTTAAGAACATTTTTTAATCAGTAAAAGTCAATTTGGGAAAAAATTAAAAATAATCTAATTAATGTTTTAGTAAAGAAAACCTTAAACAAGTAAAACAATAGTGGTTTGTAAGAATAATTGTGTGTTTTACTGTATAATAAAATTCAAAATAAATAAAAAAAAAATTATTTTTCAAACACAAAATTTTCAAGAATATTTCTTTTTTTTGTTTAAATAATACGTTATTCATTTGAATTTTTGTGAATAACCAAAAAAAATCACAAATTTTTGTTGATTATTTTGAAAAACTCTATTTTGTTTGTTTGAATAAGCAATCAGAAAAAATTATTTGATTTTTTTGGAAAGAAATATTATTTCATTTTTATGAATTTGAATAAAATAAAATTTTATTTTATTCAAACCAAAATAAATAAAATAACAAAACATTTTATTTTTTGATAGCCAACTAAAATATCAAAGTATTTTATTTTTTTCCAAAAAATCCAAATAAAAAAAATCAATAATACAGCTATGCACTATAGGAAATTTTACCCATTTTTTGGCCAAAATTATTTACAGACAAACGGCTGGACCGATTTGAATGATTTTTTTTTATTTGACTTTTGGAAGACTCTTTAGAGGGAGGGAGTGACTCTTAAAATTTTTCATACACTCAAAAAAAAAATTAGTAAAGTTACCTAAAAAATTAACTAATAATTAGTTCCAAACAACGTTCCCGGGTTATAAGTTTCCGCATCTCAGATTTTTTAGATCGTTTAGATTAGATTATCTGGTTTTCTAAACTGTTTTTACTATTTTTTTTTTTTTTTTGAGTGTACACTAACTTTCGAAGATAACAGTAGAAATTTATTTAACAATTTTAAGAAGTGTCAAACAAAGGTACTTTTTAATAAGGATTTTATTCAAAAATTTGATTTTTGAGTTCCAAGTCGTCAACATTTCAAAATGCCACTATGGGCAGCCGTAGATGAAGCAAGAGCTAGGCGCCCAACTTCCCCATTTAGATCTTTAGAGATTTCTGCTGTAACTCGTATTTTTATTCTCGCAGATTTTGACAACAAAGTTAATTGCGGTCGCCAAGGTTTCGATTTAGTGGAGGCAGGCTGCGTTTTAAGTTTTCTTAGCCAAGTATTGCCTTTAAGCCAAACAGCATGCTATCTTTCAAAAACTTTCAAACTTCTACAACTTTTAATCCTTTTCATATTCATATTTGAACAAAATATTCTTTATTCCTCCTTTATATATTGTTTAAAGTTTTCGAAACAATCACTCTCAGCAATGTATGAAAAGAAATGACCAGAAATAGCGGCTCCTTATCCACCTTTGCTTTGTTTCTCTCGCCATGTATTAAATAACTCTGAATTTGGCACTCAGTAGTCACCTGGAAAAATGCGTTTTTAAAAAAAGTTTGCACATATCCGACCTTGAAATTTAATAAATTCGGAAGGTAATTGATTGTCCTAGAGAACTTTTATGGTTTTATAGCTAACATATGCTATAATTTTTTTTTTAAGTCAAAATAAAATTCCAATTCATACTTCAATTAGTTCATTTTAAGGTCACTTCAATTTTTCCCATTAAATCGATCTAATAGATGAGATCACCAACATTTCACTATTTATCATTAAAGTACTCAACTTCGACATTATTTTCCATTTTTAGTTTCTAAAAACTATAAATTCTTAATATAAAAACTTTTGTTAGAAGCTATCACAAAATTCACTGCATTCAATCGTTATTTTATACCTAAGTAAAAAATTGCAAGAAAAACTACTGATAAAGTGACAGTACATCAATTCTGTCGAAAAATTGAGAAAGAATTGTTTACTTTGTTAAGTTTTTTTTTTATATTAATGAAAGAAAAAAATAATGTTTGCAAAAATTTTAATTTTGACTTTTGGCCAAAAAATGGGTAAAATTTCCTATAGTGCTATGGTTGGAACAAATGTTGTTGTTATTTTTGTAACAAATTTTGTATATGTTTGTATGTATTTTGTATTTATTTTTCAAATGCCAAATATTTAAATACAAAAATTACCAAAACAAATTTGAATATTGAAAACAATAAAAAACTTTTTATTTTTCGATCCTTTTATATTTTTCTTTTCTTTTAAAAAGTTTTTTTTTTGGTTTTGGTTTTTATTTTCATAACGAAAAATATTTTGAAATAGATATTTATTTTAATTTTTTTTTTCTTTGAAATTTAAATTTTATTCAACTTCTACGATAAATATATTTGATAAAAACCAAAAATAAAAAGTTTTCCGGTCCTTGCATTTAATATTAAAAAAAAAAAAATAAATTCAAAATTATTAAATTTTTTTTCAAAAATGTTCCCTTTAAACAACTGCTGTTTCTTACCTATTAGAGATAGAATAATGGTGTTAACTAAGAATTTGTTGAGATTTTGTTAATGCATTTGGTAATATTTTTCTAAAAAAAATAAAACCGCTGGAAACATTTTTATTTCCAAAATATTGTAAAATGTGCCGAAAAAAAATTGGTTAAATGCAAATATCTCCATATTTAGCAAAGATTTTATGCATGTTTGAATATGTATTTTAGCTCTGGGTAAGCATAATACAAAATGTTACGTTTGGTTAACTTCGGATAAAAAATGTAATTTTGACAATTTTTTTAAAAATTTTAACTTTAAACCGCCATAGTTTTGGGTGCGATCGCTCAAATTAATGCACGCGGACGGATTTGAATTACTTATTTATAATGTTATTTACCTACAAAGTCTTATCAATGTGCCACGAAAAAAAAATCGCAATTTTTTTTTTCTTAAATATTAAAAGTTAATGACAATTGCTCATATATTCGTGGTCCTCGATCGATTTTGTGTCAATCTACTGATGTCCGCCCGGGTGGAGCGATTTTGTTTTTTTTATTTCGCTTAGAGTCGGAGTCGGTGCATTTGCCTTTAAGGGTCAACATTGTCACCAAAAAATATTGGACCTGTGAGAAATGTCTTTGGGCTCTTTTTTATCTTAAAAATCGGAAATATCTGAACAAAGCGAAATTTTTTTGTTTTTTGCTGAATATATAAGTTAATATTAAGACATTACTGAAAAATTGTTTTTATGATAATCGAAAATTCTTTTGTCTGTAAAAATTTATTTTTTTTTTTTTTGCAAAAAAAAAAACTAAAAAATAGGAAGGAACCAAAATTTATCCGATCACCACAAAAAACTTTTTTAAGTAAAAAAATCCAAAAATTTTTTTTTCATTTTGTTCGGAATTGTCCGATTGTCGGATTATCCTTAAAAGGTTATAAACATTAATTAATTGCTTAAATGTTCTATTTTTTGTCAATAAAAATATGTTTTATTGTATTTTAATGCTTATTTTTCAATTGCCGATTTTTTGCCGATGTATTTGCCGATTTTTCATAAAAATCATCTGACACCCCTGGTTACTGGTGGTGTCATCCACGGAGGTAGGCGTGGAGAGGTGGTTCTCTGGAGTTAAATACATAATAAGCCCAAGTCGTACACTAAGAAGAGAAACTGCCGAAAAATCTAAAAAAACAATTTTCAGTTTGATAACTTTAAAAATTTTGTTTGATCAAACTTTGGCAAATTATTTAGTAATTTTATAAAAAAAAGTTTTTGGCATTTTTTTCTTAATTTTTGTCTAATTTAAACGATTAATACTAAAAATTGCTCAAATGTAAAAAATCAACTGATTATTTTGATAATTTTACAGAATTTTTTAGTTGTGCTATTTTTAAGAAAATTTTCTTGAAAAAAAATTAAAAAATTGTGTTGAAAAAAAATGTATAACAATTTTATTGAAAAACAGTGTAACTAAAAAAATTGTCACTAAAAAAATGTAATATTTTGTTGTTGTTTTGCTCTGATTTTTTTTTGGACCAGGCCACACCTTTACACTGCGGCTTTCCCCTTCTTTTCCTGGGAAATGGCGCTGTAAATATTTTTTGGTTATTTTTTAACATTTTCTGTAAATTTTGTTATAAAATACCGGTACGTACCGGTACCGATGTTTCGGTAACGGTTTATCGTTACCGAAATAATCAAAAATACCGTTACCTTTACCGTTACCGATATAAAAAATATTTAATACCAATACCGTTACCGATACCACTATTCGTTTCGGTTGCCAACCCTGATTGTAACTCGAAAAAGCTAAATTGTTATTCGAAAAAGGTCATTTGTGCAGAAATTGGAAATAAATACTAAAATTTGTTAGTAATATTTAGTATTTGAAAAATGTTTCTAAATAAAAATTATAAAAAAGCCGTAAGTGTGGCATGTTTAAAATAAATTTTTATTACAATTACTAAAAAATTAATTTTAGTAAATAACAAGATAGAGTGTTAAGTGCGGCTGTGTTTAGTCTTTCATACCCTTCAGCATGTAAAATAAAATAAATAAAAAATTAGCTTGGGCGATTTTTCCTTGTGGTGGGAGAGCTTATCGGGTGTTGTTGGGGTGAAAACTTTTCTCTCGTAAAAATGTTTAGAAATTCATTTATGCTTTTTGCACTAAAGTTATATAATTTTATCATTATTTAAACAATTTTTTATATTTTATGTAAAATAATTTTTAGATGAAGTCCTTGCTCTAAAAAACGATTGCTTTTGAGACAATTTTAAATAAAAATCATTTTGGGACAATTTCAAATAGAAATCATTGATTGTGAAATGTTAAGTAGAATTTCAGGGTAATATCAGCACTGTGTAACTACATTTTTCTTTTGCACAGGAGTGGTAATATGATGCCAGTTGAAGCGTAAAATTCAGTCGGATTTTGTCGTATAAAATAATTTTACTTATGTCCTCTCTGTTATCTTCTATTTAACCCACATTCACAATGACGAAACAGTTGGTTTACAAACATTAAAGTTGTACAGTGAAAGTAATGATTCAAATGGGAACCAAATTTTGTATCGTTGTTAAATCTTCCAACCACAGTATGGGTATTAGGGCGGGTCGATTTGTATGGATCGAAAAAAAACTTAAAAATCGTATAGCAAAAACAAAATCTACAAGAAATTCTAAGAAACTTTTCCAAAGAAACCATTGGTCTAAAATCAAACCCTATACCGCGCCTAACGATATGAAAATCTGTCCGTCCGTCTGTCTTTCTGTCTGTGTGAAACTCGCTAACTTTTAAATGTTAGCGGAAGAATGAAAAATATATACGGCAAGCTGCTGAAGCGTGGCGTATATATTTGTTATACTTCCGGTCAGATTAATACTAAATTTCAGCGAAATCTGTTAAGTGGTTCATAAGTTATTAGCAAAATAGGGAATTTCAGATAGGTGTTAACCCGAACTCCCGTGTTGAAAAAACGCTAAACACGCTTTGAAAAAGAATGGTAAGCAAAAAAAAAATATTGCAGAAACTATTTTTGTCAAAAAAACTAAAAAAAAAATATTACAGTCAAAACAAAAAAAAAAAATACAGTCAAAAAAAAATACACTCAAAAAAATGTACACTCGAAATTTTGTGTTTTTTTACAAAAATTAAAAAATAAAAAAATTATTCAAAATAAATCAAATATTGATGTAAAAAAATATTCAGTTATCAAAAATTTTTATCGAACACAGCTTTTTTCCTCTCCGATATGCAACTCTCCAGTTTCATCACACAAATGTTTCTATGTGTTTTTTTTTTTTTTTTGACGAAATATCATTATGATCCTCAATTACATACTTTTATTTGCTAAGAAAAATCCTCTGCACCAGCTTCCCTTTGTAATTAATATACAAAGGCTTTGGAGGGAATCGAACCCACAACCCCTGCACTTACTTTCAGAGTATAACGCTACATGTTAATATACTGCAGCCCAATATAAAATAAATAATGGAGTAAAATTATCATGGATTAAAAGCAGCGATTTATTGTTAAAATTATAGTTTTTATATTATAGTTTTTCGTCTGTAGCGATTTCATTACAAATCATTCTAATTATTTGTTTCTCCATTTCAGGGATTATGTTTAATATACTTTCCGGTCATAGTCCCAAAAATTGTTCGAATTATATCCAGCGGCAATTAGTAAAACATTGCCGCTGGATATGTTCTTGCAGCATATCGGTATATAAAACTATGATTTCTTTACATCTGAGGTGTAGGGTATGTTCAGCAACTTTGTAGAAAATATTATGGCAAATATTTTTTTGAAACATATTAACCCTCTAACTGCCTCTCATAACGGTATTTTTTGGCTCTATTCTAACAAATCGCAAAAAACACCCCGAAAGAGGGGGAGGGTGGGGATGAAATGTTCTACAAAAATGTTGCCAATAAAATTTTACTATATACCTTAGAGCACGCCAAACCCCAAAAATTAACACAAACACCAAAAAAGAGTCAAGTTCTATGTTTTGCTTATGAAAAAAAGGACGGACGGACAAATCTTCATGTCGTTAGGCGCGGTATAGGGTTTGATTTTAGAAACATGGTTTCTTTGGGAAATGTTCTTAGAATTTCTTGTAGATTATGTTTTTGCTATACGATTTTTGACAAAAAAAATCGACCCGCCCTAATGGGTATACTCACATTGTCATTCCATGTTTATTGATCAGTAATGGGGACTGACATATTCTATTAATGTCCATCAACTTGTCCGTTTACGGAAGGAACACTGATCTTTCGAAGGTTAGCACTAATATGCCTCATATATTCATGTTCGTAGGCTGGTTAAATTCGTAAACTGACAAAATTGGACCTGTCAAAAAAGGTTTCGTCAAAAGTACTAAGCCAACCTCTGAAAAACGTTATGTTTTTATAATTTTTTTTTTGTGTTAAATAAATTAAAAAATTATTATAAAAAAACAACTTTAAGTCCAGCACTTGGACCAGGGAATTGAAAAATTACATATTTTGTGCAACGTCCTTTTATGTGGGCGTGGAAAGACAAAAATAATTTAAATAATGCTAACGCTTTCTTTATATAAAATGTAGTATTAAAATTTAAATTTTCTTAGAACTAAAAAATTCCATTTAAACCACAGTACCATGTTGAGTGAATGAATGATAAACCACTTAAATAAAAAGTAAGTAAAAATTTAACTTTTTGTAGTAGGAAGTGGTTTTTATCATATTCATTTGCATATGCTAATGCGGTTAAGATATGGGTTAGCATTCTTCCGTTTCCGTTTTTTAAATATTCTTGTTTTTCGATGTGTATGTGTAGCATTAGTGATATGTGGTCGTTTTTTATATGCTGCAGATGTTATAAAAATTAAATTTAATAAAATTCTTATATATTTTTTTTTTTTGGAATTTTGCCAAAATTTAAGTGTTTGGTTAAATATCATGTTATAACATTTATTTCTTAACACAATTACGTGATTACTATGCATTACTTAATTTAATAGAGTTTCGTCAAGTATTGTCCAGTCATTAAGGGTAAGAGAAACATATTTTTAGTTACTCTTATCAGGATTTATTAAAATAATGCGATATTTTTATGTGAGTACAGAAGCGTAGTCAAAGAAAGTAAGGGGTTCGCTTAAAGTTTGCATTCTTGTTAAAATTTGTGAATTAAAATTAATTAAAAATTGTTTTCAATATTGGTACCAAAAATTTTGAAAACATTTTTTATACAATTTAAATCCCACACAAGTTTCAGACTGTTTTACCCTTTGATTAGGCAAAAGTTTTATTAATGCCTTATTAATTATTTAAAATTAGAAAGAAATAAATTTTCCTTTTAAATTCTTCATATTCTTTAACTTATTCTTCAAAAATCTACCTTGTAAATCGAACTCGTACTCTATTTCGCTTAAAAAACCCGGTCACTTTTCAAGTAAAAAAGGAAAAATATTTCTTTAAACCCCGTTCCTGCTTTCACCATCTACGTGTAACAACAGCCTTTTTAATAGTTTTATTACACTGTAACATTATGTTTTTTGCATTTTTTATCGTTCTTCTTATTTATGTTGTTATAATTTTTATTACGTGACCGTATGCGATTTTTCCAAAAATTCAATGCCAACAATGTATAAAATAACACAGCATTTATGCATGACAAGCTAACTATTAAAATAAATGTAGAGCAATTAATAATTAAATACATAAAATATAACACAAATGCCCAAAACATACACATTTACATGCAATTGAAAACGCAGAGTAAAATACATACATATGTATTAGAGTGTCCCTTATTTTGGAAATGTTGGAAATGTTGAGACGGTACCCCCTCATTTTTTTCCTTTTGACTAAAAAATAACTCAGGAAAAATTTTACGCCCCTACGACCACGCCTTCCCTACGCGACGGGGCCGTAAAGAGCGGGGCCTTAAAAATCATTTTTCCATACAAAGCAAAAAATTTTTTTTTTGATTTTAAATTTTTTTGTTATTAATTATAATATTACTTGGTTAGCTTATTCACGACAAAAAATTTAATTTTAGTGGGATGAGGCTTTCAGTTCTAAAAATTTTTCGAAAAAAAAAATTTAGAGCTTTTGGGGTCCTACAGTAAAAATTTTTTAAAAAATTTTTATTTTTAGTTTTGACAAGCAACCGTTTTAGTTGAATTGTTGCTTTTAATGATATATTTTCATAAAAAATATTATTCCTATCTGTGACATCTTTATCGTGATCTAAAAAAGGGTAAAAAATTCATTTTTGATGTTTTTCGATACACGATCAAGATGTCACAGATATGAGTAATATTTTTTTATGAATATATATCATTAAAAGCAACATTACAAAATTTACAAAAAAAATTTTTAAAAAATTTTTACTGTAGGACCCCAAAAGCTCTAATTTTTTTTTTTTCGAAAAATTTTTTAAAATTGAAAGCCTCATCCCACCAAAATCAAATTTTTTGTCGTGAATAAGATAACCAAGTAATATTATAATTAATAACAAAAAAATTAAAATCAAAAAAAAAATTTTTTGCTTTGTATGGAAAAATGATTTTTAAGGCCCCGCTCTTTACGGCCCGTCGCGTAGGGAAGGCGTGGTCGTAGGGGCATAAAATTTTTGCTGAGTTATTTTTTAGTCAAAAGGAAAAAAATGAGGGGGTACCGTCTCAACATTTCCAACATTTCCAAAATAATGGACACTCTAATATGTATATACAAAAACCTAAAAATTTTCTATGCTGAACTATAAAATTTTCTATGCTGAACTATACTCTAATCAAAATTTGTTGAAATTTACCCAATTTATAGTAGGAAACTGAACTCCTACTATAAATTTGGTAATTTTACTCTGAATGTGCAAATTGAATATATAAAAAAGAGGTGAATAAATATAATAATAAAAAAAAATGCATTCGGTGCCAGCGAGCATCAAACTCGACACCTTCCGATTTGAAAGTACACCTCTTAACCACTACCCTACGGAAGCTTATACTTTTGTCCGGCGTTTTAGTTATTTAACATGTGTGTATGTATGTTAGTTAAAAATTTTATTTACACTTTTGTGTGTAAAATATTTGAATTAACGGATAATATTTGCAATATGCTGTGTTTAATTAGTTTAAAAGTATTTCACGCATTTTGTGCTAATACCCAGAAAAATTTTCGGTTGCAAATAACCGATTGTGGAACAACTTATACTTCCCTAGAACCTGTTCTAATTCTTGTGCAACACCGATTCTTTTTACAAAGAGATTGTCCCAAAAGCAACAGGTGTTTGTAAGCAAAATCAGAACATATTTTTGTTCCTCGGAATCGGTTCTAGAAGTAAAATTTAGAACAGAAATGAGAATTAAAGAAATATTTTGAATTGCATTAATTTATTAAACAAAAATAAAGACAATTATATATAACATTTAAACCTTTTAACATTTATCCTTTTTCGCCTCCAAAGTTGCATTTTAGACCTTCTAAACATGGATTTTCTGCAAACAAAAATAAAAAATATAATATTATTAGTATTTGACCCGACCAAGACATTGAAAATTTAATTTACTCACCTTTGTTTCAACAATTTTCACGATTATATCCTGCTATTTTAGTGGATTTTCGTGTTTTTTCTTGGTTAACAAAAATAAATTGATATTTATTTTTAAATTTTTTTAACACATAATTTTTCTTAATTCCTGAGAACCAAAATGTTATGAAACTATGATTGCAGAGAACTACACTCAAAAAAAAAAAAAACTTGTAAAGTTACCAATAAATCTCGTGATTTTACGAGGCTATTCTCGTAAAATAGGACGTAGGTAAAATTCTCGTAAAATTACGAGGATTTCCTCGTAATTTTCAATGCACCAAAAATTGGTAAAATAACACTCAAAAAATTATGTCATTAACTGTTTGTAGTTTATTTAAAAAGTTTTCCGTTTAGTCGTTTTTAAAAGCAAAAACATTTGTTTGATGTTCAGTTTTTATTAATGACTTTTTCTGTCCTTTGTTTCAAAAATAACACACTAAAAATAAAGACTTTCATTAACATTTAATCTTTAAAGTCATTTATTTTTGTTCTGTAAGTAAAAACTACTGATTATTCTTTAAATTTTTAATGATTTGTGTAAGTCATTTTTTTTAAATTGTTGGTAATTTTTAATGAAATATCATTAGTTTTTACCTACACATGTCAGTAAATTTTTTGTAGAAAAAAAAAAATCAAAAAATTATTTATAGAAATATAAAAACATGTTTGTATCAAGTGACTTTGGCAAGATGGGTAGAGTGTCTGGCCAGAATGTAGTTGATTGCGGGATCGATTAAAAAAAAAAAAATCAATAAAAAATTGTAAAAAATTACCTACGAAATCATTAATTTTCATTGTTTTCGTAGGTTATTTTTTTTAAATTTGTTGGTAAAAATAACAGAACTATCATTAATTTTTAATGTTTTCGTTGGTTATTTTTTTCGAAATTGTTGGTAAAAAAGAGTGAAAAAAACGTAATTTTTTAATGTTTAATGTTATTTATTTTAGAAAATTTTGTCAACAGTAAAAAATAAATGTTGATGTTTGTTAAAACAAATGAATAATTACTGGGATGGTTTTCAATTGTTTATTCACTTGTTTTAAGTGTGTTTTTCATTTGTTTTTGCCTACAAAATATTTTGGGTGTACTAGCAAAGCTTACTATGTTAATCAGTCAAACTACAATTTGTGTTGAGGTTTCACAAACTATTACGAATTCCACTCCGAAATTTTCAGGGTGTTTAGGAACATAATTTGCTATTTGTACATAAAATATAAACGATTTAAAAAATGTTTTATTTTTTAAAAAAATATTTTTAATTTTTATTTCCAAAATTGTATCTTGTTTTCCTCATTTTAGGGTTAAAGCCTCTTCATATAAGAAGAAATAATCATTCTTTTATGATCATTTTTGATTTAATTAATGGTAACATTGATTGTGAAGTTCTGTTCAATTTAATTTCTTTTTGTGTTCCATTTCGAATGCTTAGATCTTGCAATTTATTTAATTTTTCAACTCATTGAACTAATTATGGCACCTATGTTACGTGCTTTAAGTATATTAAACTAGCTGGCCCGGTCCGCGTTGCTGGCCCAAATATAAGATAAGTATTATATTTCATCTCGCTTCAAATATATAGTCCTGCAAAAAAAAATAATGAATTTCTTGGCTTAGAAAAATTTGTGGACGTAGTTTTAAAGACCCGATTAGTCAGATAATCATCTTCAAATTATATTTTAGGAATTAAAAAAAAATTACCATATCTTCGACTTTGCGAACTGTTCAAAATTTTTCTTTCCGAACAATTATATGGACTATTACGAACATTTAAAAAAAAAAATAGCCAAATCGGTCCAGGCTTTCTCAAGTGCTGCAAATTTTAAGCATATTCAAAAATGTTGGCTTTGAAGTGGGGGAGGACAATAAGTATTTCCGTAAAATCCTTACTTGGACTATAGTGATCATTAAAGAAATAAATTACCAAAACATGCCAGTCGTTTTCTCCGTAAAAACCTTAGTTGTACTATCACGAACGTCAACAAATACTACTTATAGCCAAATCGACCCTGTCTTTCTACTATTTTAGATATATTGAAATAAAAGTGGGCGTGAACATTTTTTTCCCGTTTAAACAAAAGTTGGACTATGACAAACATTAAAAAAATAAGATTTAGTCAAATCGATCAAAGGAGGCGTAAAAGTATGCGTGTTTAATTTTTTTTAAAAAACCTAAGACGAACATTTAAAAAAAATATTATCCAAATCGGTCAGTTCTCAAGTGATGCGATTACGAACGAACTATGGACATTTGATTTTAATTTATATTTTATTATTCTATATTTTATTATACCCTAACCCACTCTGTGGAACAGGGTATAATGAGTTTGTGCTGATGTTTGTAACTACCCGAAATATTGGTCCTAGACCTACCTTGAAGAATACCGATCGACTCAGAATTACTTTTTAGCGATGTCCGTCCGTCCGTCCGTCTGTCCGTCCATCCATCCGTCTGTCCATCTATCGGTTTAAGCACAATATAGGTTCCAATTTTCAATCAATTGACTTGAAATTTGAAACTAAAGCATCTTTCGACCCAAGGACAAAGCCTATTGAAATTGGAAAAAATCGGTCCATGTTAAGACCTAGCCCCCATACAAACGCCCCCTTTGGATTAGGCTTAAATGAATCTAATAACCGTATTGTAATAGATATCGCTTTGAAATTTAACAGGTAATTTTATATGCACGAATCATCATTCCAAATTTCAAAGGAATCGGGTCAGTCCTTCTCGAAGTCCCCATACAAACCACCCTCCCGATATTAAAATAATTCCCTCAAAATTCATAAAAAGGGAAATATTTTATAAACATATTATTTTTGGGTGTTAAACGTGTACTTTATTAACCTAATCACATCGGAATAAAATTGGACAATTTTTGGACTTAGTCCCCCATAAGGGGATTAGTGTTTCAGTTAAATCGGTCTATTGGCAAAAAAATAAACCAATTCCACTTAAATTTGATCTGTGTGAGTTTTCTGCACTAAATAAAGATCTAACAAAAGATAGATCCAATCGGTCCATGTTTGGACTTGGGACCCATTTTCCGGAAAACATTGGTGTAGGGTATCATATGGTTGGTCTTGACCGACTATAACTTTCTTACTTGTTTTTCTATAGAGCATATTTTTTTCTTAACGTAAAAACATCATTTGAATTTACCCAACTCGGTTCATCCATTGAAAAGTGGGCTTAGAAATGGAAAATTGTTCTTTCCGAAAAACCTCAGTTGGACTATGACGAACATTAAAAACAAAATTAGACAAATTGATCCAGCCATTCCATGATTGAAAATATATATATCGGGAAAAGTGAGCGTAAAAATTGGCGTTGACAATTGTTCTTTCCTTAAAAATCTTTTGCGGACTATAACCAAATCAGTCTAGCCGTTGTAGTTCTTTCAATACATCAAAAAAAAGTGGGTGTGGGAAATTTTACTATCCGTGAAAACCTTAGTTGAAGTATGCCTAACATTTTCAACAAAAATTAGCCAAATTTGGCGGGTTCAATTTCTTTATTCGTAAAAACCAACGTTGGAATATGATGAAAATTCAATAAAAAAAAATTTTGTCAAATCGGTCCAGCCATTCTCAGATTTTAGATAAATTGAAAAAGTGGGCGTAAAAGTAGGCGTGGTCGATTTCTCTTTCAGTAAAAACTTAAATTGGATAACTATAAACATTTAAAAACAAAATTACCATGATCGGTGCAGCCGTTTTCCGATTTTAGATTAATCGAAAAAAGTGGGCGTGGTCAATTTTTCTTTACGTAAAAACCTAAGTTGGACTATGACGAACATTTCAAAGAAAAAATCATCGAAATCGGTTCAGCCGTTCTCAACTGATGCTGTTACCAACGAACGACAATTGATTTTTATTTATATAGATAAGATAAATAATAGTTTCAAACTAGATTTTTCTATCTCTAAAGAAAGTTTAAATTAAGTTTTGAAGTTTGAAAGACTTAATCGACACGTGTTTCGGAATTTGTCAGATTTCACTGTCAAAATTATGTAGCAATTTATAAAAACCCTATACACTAAGAAAAAAAAATTCTCAAATCAAGCAAAAACAATCTCAAATTAAAAATAAAACAGTGACAAAAGTCAACAAACTTTGTTTTTTCTCAAATTGAAAATGTTTATCGACACTTTTAATATGGCTTGAGTAACAAACAAAATTTTAAAAATGAAATGAAACAACGTTGATTTGAGAATGTTTATATATTGAAATCAAAAGTGCACATAATCAAATTAAATATTAAAAATTATTTATATAATTTTCTTTCTGTTTCCTAAAATTTTCAATGTAAATAAAACAATTGGAATTTTTTTATATTTAAATACACATTTTATTTATTATTCTTTACCACAGAAAAGTTATAAAGATGCAATTTTCCATATATAAAAATAATATAATATATCGTCGCTGCTCTGACGAAAACACCCATGTGATTTTCAAAAAATTTTTAAAGACGTCAGCAAATTAGATTAATTTTGTCCTTTCGCGATCTTTTAAAATTACTCCTCTTACAAACATATTTAAATAATATTGCAAATCTACTTTTTCCATTAAGATTACCTTAAAATTCAACGCAAACGTTCACAAATTAGCTAGTCTCTTTAATAAATACACGTAGGTGTTTTTGTCAGAGCACCGACATTAAATAGACATCAAATAATACAAAAATTCCGGGATTGCTGTCATAAAAAGTTGATTTTCTTCTGGATTATAGGTACTCCACAATAATTTCCGCAAACAGGTACTCCACATTAATTTTCACATTAATTTCCACACCGTTTTTTTTTTAATTTATGTCAATACATATGTATTTACTTTTGCCTTTTGTCACTTATTACAAAAATTTTGTTCATTGTTTTACGTTCAGAAAATATTTATTGTTTTTCGTTTACTTAATTTTTATTGAAATTGAAAAGTTTCCACTTATGATACGCCACGAGACTTTTCTAAAATAATTATATGGCGTCGTTTTTTAAGTTGTTTAAAACTCATTTTGCTATTGTTGACAATCAAAATGATTATTTTCACCATGGCAGCATCATGAAATAAAAAGGAGTTTTTTTATATTTAATTCAAAAAATATACTTTTAAAATCAAGACCGAAACATATTTAATTTTATAAAATTTCATTTCATTATTAAAACTTCTTTCAAAAATTTGAGAATTTTAAAAATGAGTACGAAAATGTTTGATTTGACGACGATTTTTTCCCTCAGTGTACTACAAGTAGCAAAAGGGATTTAAATGACAAAATCGCTTATGTTCAAACTAAAAAATGTTAAATATTCGACTATACTCCCATTGGGAATTAAAAGATGAAAATTTGACCATCGCACAGTGCGACATTTGGCCAATCTAGGTGGATAAAAATTGAATTTAATAGATACTGGCTTAAAATTTGGTTTGATGATAATGTAGGACTTAACCAATATTGACAACAAAATTTTGAAGAATCGAACAACTGACACTCCTGTTTTTTAAAAAAGATTTTTTTTTTTTTAAGAAATTGCTTAAAAATAATAATTTTTAATAAATTTTGTATAAAGTGGTACATAAAAACCTATAAAATAATTAAAGATGGGCGGAACTGTTACGCCCACTTTTTTATAAAAGGTATTTAAAAAGTGTGTTAACGATCATGGGCTAGATTTTATGTTATGACTTGGACACATTGTAAAATTATTTCTTTATTGCAATTGTAGCAGAAAGAGGCGTGGCCCACCCACCATTTGCATTTATATCAATTTATTATATTAACGACGCACAGTAGGGTGGATGCTACCTAAAATGGCGATTAATACATAGAAGACTTAATTTTAAAATATTATAATTTTTTATTGATGAGTTATCTTAAACACATAAAAGCACAGCATTTTCAAAAAAAAAAAAAAATGGAAAAAAAAAAAAATTTAACCTGTTAGGCGCTTTATTGTTTTTCGGATATAATATCTTATTTCACAATTTTTGCTTAACTTTAGAACAAAGAGCTATACATTAATAAATAAAATGGCAAATTATAGCGAACTTAATGTGCCATCAAAAACTTTCAAAAGCAAATGTATTATACTCGTTTTTATTAGTGTAAATTTAATTTAAAAATCGATTTTTGTTTTTCACTAAATCTCATTAATGTACAAATTTATCTCAAAAAGTCACGAAACAGAAGGTTAAAATTTTTTGTTAATGGAAAAAATTGGAAGAAATTTGTTTTAACCTTTTACGCGTTATTTTTTTTTTTTTTTTGTTTTTTTTTTTTTTTGGAAAAAACAGCTCAAAGAGGGAGCACAATCCACATTTTGTGGTATTGTTATCTTTTTCAAGATCGCGCTATGGCCACAATCACTGCTCCTCCATCGCAGCCGCATATTGCCTACCCAATATGTCCAAGGGTATCAGGTGAAGGAGGATTTCTAATGCAGCCGTAGGTGTAGTACGATGAGCACCAGTGATGCACATTGACGCCATTCTCTGTACCTTCGTGATAAAGACAAAGTTCGCTTTTGTTTCTAAAGCAGGCCACCAGACAATGATTCCATACAGCAAAATTGGACGCACCACTGCTGTATAGATCCAATGAACGACTTGAGGGCTAAAACCCCATCGTTTTCCAATGGCCCTTTTACAGGAATACAAAGCAATCGTTGCTTTTCTCACCCGTTCCTCAATATTACGCCTGAAATTCAGCTTCCTATCTAGAAATACTCCAAGATACTTGGCTCCATCTGAGAAGGTGATTTCAGTACCGTCCAGAGAAATAGGATCAAAAGCAGGAATCTTATTTTTCCTTGTAAACAAAACAAGCTCTGTTTTACTAGGATTAACTCCTAGACCACAGTCTCTTGCCCATTTAGACAGATCTTTCAGAGAACCCTGAAGAATGTCCCGCAATGTTGGCAGATGCTTCCCCTTCACCGCTATCGAGACATCGTCAGTATATGCGATAACATGACAACCACGTGCTTCTAGAGATAGTAGCATTGAATTCAGTGCCAGGTTCCAAAGAAGCGGCGAAAGAACACCTCCATGTGGTGTGCCCCTATTGACAAATCGAGATATGACGGACGCTCCCAATTCAGACGTTATACGTCTACTGGCAAGTAGGCTTTCCACCATTAAAACGATTTCACGCTTTACTCCCAGACCAGACAATGCCAATATTATCGATTCTGGGATGACATTATTAAAAGCCCCCTCAATATCAAGAAAGGCCACCATAGTGTACTCCTTTACCGAAAGCGATCTCTCGATGGTACCAACGAGCTCATGAAGAGCTGTTTCCGTTGATCGTCCCTTGCTGTATGCATGTTGCTTTGTCGAAAGCAACCTCGGGTCAATCACTCTACGCAAATATGAGTCTATCATTCGTTCCATTGTCTTTAACAAAAAAGAAGACAGACTAATTGGTCTGAAATCCTTCGGAGCTGTGTGGGAACTTTTCCCAGCCTTCGGGATAAATACGACTCTGGTATCCCTCCATTTTAAAGGAATGTACGACCAGTTGATGCATGCTGTGTATAGATTATACAGCAACGGGGCTATATAGTCCGACACTTGCTGCAACTCAGCCGGGATTATACCATCAGGTCCCGGGGATTTATAGGGCCTGAAGCTTTTTATCGCCCAGAGTAATGTTGGCATATTTATTATTTCCGAAGCAATTTCAGATGCTTGGGCGTCAGAACGTTCCAAAGCTTGAAACGGCGTCATGGAATTGCCCGGAAAATGCGTGTTTAAAAGGAGATCCAGCGACTCTCCACTGGAGGAAGACCACACCCCATTAGGATCTTTCAGGTATCCCAGGGTGCAAGGAGAAGAAGCCAGAACCTTGCGCAGCCTGGATGCCTCAGAAACGTCTTCTATGTT
Source organism: Pegoplata infirma (assembly GCA_963921195.1). Lineage (NCBI taxonomy): Eukaryota > Metazoa > Arthropoda > Insecta > Diptera > Anthomyiidae > Pegoplata > Pegoplata infirma. The sequence goes on along the minus strand of OY992537.1, from coordinate 121,885,512 downwards.
TCCACAGAAGTTTTTCCAAGAATCACATTTTGCATTTCTGATCATCTTTTTATAACTCTTAAGTTGCAGCCTGTATGCAGACCAGTCCTCGTCCGCTCTTGAAAATTTAGCCTTATTAAAGAGCTTTCTGCAGGAATCTCTGCTCGTCTGCAACTCATTTGACCACCAAGGTGGCTTTTTTTTCCCTCTAGGCTTTGCAGAAGGGCAAGACGCATCCAGGCACCTATTACAAACATTTGTTATATGGTCAACCAGACAGTCAATTTGCGCCAAACTATGTGGTTTAGATAAGGGTACTTCATCCAAAAGCAAAGAAAAAGTCTCCCTATATTTCACCCAGTTTGTTCTCCTCAGATTTCTAGAGACTGTCTCAACCGGGGCACGCTCCCTGAGTAAAAACTCAATGTAGCGATGATCTGAGAAAGAATGCTCTTCCAAAACTCTCCAGTCATCAATTCTATCAGACAATGTATCTGATACAAGTGTTACGTCAAGAACCTCTTGCCGCGTACTTGTAACGAAAGTTGGTTCACCACCCTTGTTACAAATATAGAGGTTAGTGCTTAACAAAAACTCCAAAAGTGATTCGCCTCTATCATTTGTGTCTGTACTTCCCCATATCGAATGATGTGCATTAGCATCACAACACACTACTAACTGGTGTCCCCTAGATTCAGACTCCCGAATTAGACCGACAACCTTCTCCGGGGGTATTGACCCCGGATTAGGAAAATACGCAGAGGCGAGCCAAAAAGACTTCCCATGAAGCTCTAAGCTAGCCGCTGTAACATCCATATCACTAAAAGTTGATAAAAAGAAAATATTTAAGCCATTTTTTGCCAAGATGCAGGCTCTTGGTGAGCCCTCACCTTTGGCAACCACCAACTTAAACCCAGGGGTCTTCAATCCGCAAACCCTGCCACCCCGCACCCAGGGCTCTTGGATAAAAACCAAGTCAACTGCTCCTGTCGTCAGGCGCAGCAAGAGTGCAGCTGAGGCTGCCTTACAGTGATGGAGGTTTATTTGTAGGAACCGCAACATCTTGCTTTTTTTCCACCATCCTTTCCACCACCGTGTTATTGGCTTCATCCTCCGTGTTATCATAGAGGTCGCATTCGTCTCCAGATTCGGTTTCGAATAAGCCAGATATATATCCCATCTGTTCTGAATCGGAGGCAACAGAACTCTCCGAATTCCTCACTGCATGGGCCTCGTCCTGAATGTCACCCATCGTGGCATCGGCTTTATCCTCCATGCCATCACAGAGGTCGCATTCGTTACCAGATTCGGTTTCAAAAATGCCAGATGCATCTTCCATCAGCCTAGAATCGGCCAGCTGAATATCAGCCTTTTCCAGATTATCCTCCCCAGCCGACTCTGCCACTGGCTTGTCTGCGTCCAAAATAGTCTTCTGGTCGCCCTTGTAGACATTGACTCTTATATGAAAAAATCCAAATCTAATAATGCCGTCAGTCCTGGCTAAAAGCGGAAGCGATTCCTCATTAACCAAGACCACTGCTTGACGACGAGCGCCCTCCATCTCACCCAATCTGGCAATTTGCCAATTCTGAGTTGGAAGGTCAGGATTGCAGACTTTTATCATCTTAAGAATCACCGCAGTGTCATTTGTAGCCATTGGGATCCATGCATGAGCTCTGGGTTGCGAGGGGATATCATGTTTTTCCACAACGTCCAGTCTGGCTCCAGGCCATAACTCTCCCACTTGGCTAATGGCAACCTTAAACACGGCTGCGGATCTTTCGTTCCCAAAAGCAACGAGTTTTACTCGCCCCTGATACCAACCTGCGTTGACAGTAGTAGGTAGAAAATCAGGCATACTCTCAAGGAGCCTATAGTAGATTTCATTTAGTTTAGTTTCAACTAAACTCCACTTGTCCCTTGGAATACTACAATCCCCATTTTGCCTGTTTATCACAGCCCTAACGAAGTTACCTTTAACCACTTCACTAAAAGACTGAGTCCAGACGTTGCCGGTCACCTTAGATCTCTTAGGTAAAGGTTTCTCGTCGGGCGAGCGCAACCTTTTACCAGACTTCGATGACGAGGCCGAAACAGCGCTCTGTTTGTCAGATGCGCGCATTGCCGAAAGTTTGTCCTGTTCTTCAATGACTCCTTTCGCCCATGATAGCGACGCCCTCTCACGTTCGGAGAGCTTCGTTCCATCAAGTTGGCTTAGTCTGTTAATTATTTTCAAACAAAGCCGTCTCTGGTTGTGCCTGACCTTTGATGGTTTAAGTTTCTTTTTCTTTTTACCACCAATATTAGGCTGAGCACCCCTACCAGAATCAAGGTCGGACTTCAAGGTCGCAACCCTAAGACCAGTGCTAGGACCAGCACCAGTCGGTGAGGCAGAGCCTCGAATTAAATCGGTATCATTTGTGTCCATATTTTCATTTTCCTGGATGTGGTCATGAAAATATTACAAAAATACCTATTACGAACAATTTCAAAAATTCAATTAATAGCACGGAGATAAATTAAAACACGTCCACACTTGTCAACAGTTGAACGAATACGCACCAAACGCGATGAAATTTTAAATATAAGTATTTCTTTTAAGTATAAACAAATTAAATTTAATTGCAAAATATTTAGGATTTTCTTGTTATTGCATTAATATAAAAACAAAATCTCATCAATTGGATGGAGGGCGAGAAACAGCCGCGATATTATGATGTTATTTCGCGAATTTTTTAAATTAGCTAAATTTTAGTGTCAAGTGATAGGTGCTATGAGGCAGTGATTCTTTTGAGCAACTAAATATTAAAATCGCGGAATTTTGGTGCTTTTTCGCGGATGTTATAAATTAGTTAAATGTTGGTTCCTTCTGATAGATAGTCATGAGTTTGTGATAATCTTCAAATAATTTAGATATGACGTCATGACCCCGCAAAAACATGGTAATGAGTTGTGAAAAGTAATCATTGCCAAGTACATTATTTTACCATTAAAATTATTTTAAGCCCAAAAGTAACTACTTCTCAGTAATATGTTATAAAAGCACCTCTAAGTAATAATATCTTCTTGCACTTGCAGTTTTTAATCTTTACAATTCAATTAACTTAAAAACTTAATAAAAATTACGCAATTTTTAAGTTTTGGTAAAAACAAGTTTTAATTAATTTTACTTACTATTTTACTTATTATTGGTAATGGGTTTTTACTCCTTATTTGTAATCCGAGGCAGTAACTATTTATTTATCTCCATACTCTTCACTAGTTATTTTTGTCTCACGCCCTTGTTACAATAATTAGTGTTTCATTCAATAAGTAACTACTTATTAACATCTGTTTCGGATTACAAAACCCATTACTAGTAATGCCAATTTTTGTTGGGAATCAGTCATAATATAAAATGTTTAAGACAAAAAAAAATCATTCTTGGGGGAGTTTTAGAAATTGCATTCGGTGCGTGAACTTTTTTCACCGAAATGACCAAAAAAATATTTTTTTTTTTATTATTAAGAATTACCATATAATTACAACATTGCCTATAGCGTGGTGGGATGGACTTTTTTTGTGCAAAAACAGTTATAACCCTAGTGTGTATGTGTGTTATTTGAAAATTTTATTTACACATTTGTGTGTAAAATATTTTTATTAACCGATAAAATTTGTAATTTGCTCTGTTTAATTGGTTTAAAAGTATTTTATATACTTTTTGACATATCACAATGAATGTAGAAGTATTTACGCAAGAAAGCGATATGAAATTTTGCAAATAAAAATTAAAAATATTTAAAAAAAAAAAATATTTTTAAATTTTTTATATTTCTTATATAAAAAGTAAATTATGTCTTCTAAACACCCTCAAAATGTTAGAGTGGAATTCGTAATAGTTTTTGGGAAATCAAAAGCAAAAGTAGAAGTATACAATTTTACACAATACAATTTTCAATAAATTTGCTACAAGCAAAGCTTACTAATAATAATAATAATTTGATCCAATGATCAGTTTTTATTTATTTTTCCAATTTTTATTTACAACTCATTTTAAATAATTTTAACCTAACCGATAACTGGTAACAATGACCGTCGTCTCGTTGTAGCGAAATCGACCAAGGGTTTTGGTGGGAATCGAACCCACGCACAGTGGGGAAAAATTGACTTTTTTTGTCCAATTTTGCCTACAGGTCGCAATTCTTAACCGATTTTGGATTTCTTTTTTTGTATTTTAGCTGGTAAAACTCAGCATCGATCTGTAATGGTGGATTTTTGAAAAAAAATTTCCGATTAGTTTTTATATTTTCCTAAATTTCAGAAAATTTACATTTTTTCAGTATTTTTGCAATAAAAAATGTATTAGGCATGGGACGAATATGCTTTATAGACTAAATTAAAGGTATTGGAACCCCTTATCAACAACGTGATTAGTATTTGAAAATAAATTATTATTTTGGTTTTTATAACCAGACAAAAATTTTCACTTTTAAAAGCCTATATCTTCAAAAATAATGTACCAATTTCATTGAAACCTTTTTTAGATTAAAGCTTATGTTTAGCTTAGTCATAATTGGTACACAAATTTTTTTTAAAAAAATATTTAATTTTTTGCTTAAATTTTAACTTATGATTTTTAGAATTTTAAAATTATTTTTTAGTCTGTTTTAAAAAAAAAAGTTGTTACATTGTAAATTCGAAAAAAAGAGTTAAACAATTTTGCAAAAATACTTAATTTACCAATAATGGTTAAGAAAATGATAAGCTTCAACCTAAAAAAAATTTCATTGAAATTGGTACATTATTTAAAATGATATAGGTACTTAAGAGTGAACATTTTTAAGTTTTCATATGTTTATAAAAACAAAAATGATAATAAATTAACAAATGCTATTAATGTCATTTATAAGGGGTTCAAATACCTTTAATTTTATCCATCCCAGTATGCAAAATGAGTCGATATCGATTCGAAAAAGAATCGTTTTCTCTAAGAATTTCATCGATATCGAGTTCGATATAATGTCGATATAAACAGTGGCGGGTACAGCTTTTGGGTTTGGGGGGGGAATTTTTTTTTTTTTTACTTCGAAAAAAAAATTATAAATTTACCTATGTTGGACGGGCAAAAACAGGGATTCTTTTTTTGATAAAATCATCAAATTCAAAAGTTTTTGCTGTAGGAGGTTTGTTTTTTCATGATCATAAGTATTTCGTTTAGATCATTTTGTTTTAATTTGTCTAAAAAGAAAATTGTACATTTTCGTATACATAGAAATACTCTCAGATTCTAACAAATTTGACGCATAAAAAGTCAAAATCTAAGACTTCTTCTTTACAAAAAATGTCTCAAAATCTGAGACTTTTTTTGTATAAAAAATTTGCTGATTCTAACTTTTTTCCACAAAAAAATCTAAGATTCTGAAACCTTTTATAGAAAGTATCTTATATTTTAAAGCATTTTTAATATATTTTTCTTATAGAAAAGGTCTCAAGTTAGTATATTTGTTTCGTACTGAAAAAAATGTATATTCTGAGACCTTTTTTCTATAGAAAAAGTTTCAGATTCTGAGACTTTTTTCCTAAAGAAAGAGTTTCAAATTCTCAGACCTTTTTCCTATAGAAAAAGTCTCAGATTCTTAGACCTTTTTTTGTGAAAAAAGTCTCTGATTCTGAGACCTTTTTCCTATAGAAAAAGTTTCAGATTCTTAGACCTTGATCTTTTTAGAAAAAGTCCTAGATTCTGAGACCTTATTCCTAAAAAAGTCTCAGATTCTCAGACCTTTTTCTCATAGAAAAAGTGTTAGATTCTGAGAGCTTTTTCTTATAGATTTTCGTAAAGAAAAAGTTTCAGATTCTAAGACCCTATTCCTATAGAAAAAGTCTGAGATTGTGAAACTCTTTCTAAAAGAAAAGGTACCAGATTATGAGACCTTTTCTTAGCTATAGTCTAAGTATGAGTATAAGATTCTGTCACTTTTTTTCTAAGATTTTGAGACCTTTTTCCTATAGAAAAAGTCCTAGATTTTGAGACCTGTTTCCTATAGAAAAAGTCTCAGATTCTGAGACATTTTCCCTATAGAAAAAGTCTTTAATTCTGGAATTCTGAGACCTTATTCCTATAAAAAAGTCTTAGATTCTAACAATAAGACCTTTTTCCAGAAGAAAAAGTCTCAGATTCTGTGACCTTCATCCAATTGAGAAAGTTTAAACTTCTGAGACTTTTTTTCAACAAAAAAAAATCTCTGACTTTGAGACATTTTTCTTTTTAAAAAAGACTAAGATTCTGATACCTTTTTCCTTAGAATAAGTCTGAAATTAAGAGATTCTGATACCTTTTTCCCATAGAAAAAGTCTCAGATTCTTATGCCTTTTTCATTTCGAAAAAGTCTCAGATTCTTATACCTTTTTCTTTTCAAAAAAGTATCAGATTCTGCGACCGTTTTCCTATAAATAAGTCTCAAATTTTAAGACCCATAGAGAAATACTCAGATTCTGAGACTTTTAGAATTTGTGAATTCTTCTTCAAAAATCCGAAAAAGAAAATTTTTTAGAATGTGATAAATTTTAGAGTTTCTCTGCACCTTTTCTATAAAAAAAGTCTCAGAATCTGGAAACTTTTTAATATGTCTCAGATTCTAAGACCTTTTTTCTTATAGAATAAGTCTCGAATTCCGACACATTTTTTCTATAGAAAAGTCTCAGATTTTTTACAAAGAAAAAATTTTCAATCCTCAAATATTTTCTTTTAGGGATTTTAGTAGAAAAATTCTCAAAATATAAGTACTATTAAAAGATACCCAAATTCATAATAAGATTGACATATATTTTTTCACAGAAAATTTTCAGATTGAGTCACATTTTTTCCTTTAAAAATTTTCCCTATAAAAATTTTCAGAATTTTTTATATGAAAAATTTTCGGATTTCGAGATAATTTTCATTCGGAATTTTTTTTTTTTAAATTTCCTTCTTTCTTTTTTTCTCCTTTTTCTTCCTTTTTCTTTCTTTTTTTCTTTTTTTTCTCTTTTTTTCCTCTTTTTTTTCTTTCTGAAATTCGGTCTGGGGGGGGAAATTTCCCCTTTTTCCCCCCCCCCCCTTGTACCCGCGCATGATATAAAGCGTGTTTTCCAATGTCGCATGCAAGGTGATATAGAATCGAGTTTTGGTACAGGATTCGATTCGATTTTTAATCGAAAATTTCATGAATTTCGATACATTTGTTCTTTAATAATTTAGTTAATTGTTTTAAAAACGGTAAGAATAAAAAAAAATATTTTATTACTTACTACTACTTACTTACAATTAACTTATTTTTACTAATTTAATTTATTTATTCTTTAAATTTAATTTTTACTAATTACTATTTTTATCTGCCTCACTTGAGATTTGAACTCAGAACTCCCAGTTTACTGGTTGAACGCCTTACTCCTTCAGCCAAAGTTTGATCATAAAAGTACTTTTTTAAAATTACTTTTATTAAAATTTTAATTTTTTTATTATTATTTGAATTGCCCTTAAATTATAATTTTTATTATTATTTGAATTACCCAGTTTTTATATTCATTTTATTTTGTTTTGACATATTTCTCATAATTTCAAAATATTTTTATTTCAAAATATATATTAGTACAAACAAATTTCAATTTGTGTATGGCCTAGTTGGCTAGCAGGTTCGGCAGCTTATGATTTGGAGATTTTTGGCCTGGGTTCAAACCCCGGTCGGGGATTTTTTTTTTTTATTTTTTTTTTATTGTTCTAGTGTTAGATATTATTTTTTTTTAATAATAAAAATAAAATTTGTGGAATTTTTGTTAAATTTAATAACTCTAAAGCTCGATATTATATCGAAAATAAATATTTTTTTCGCTGGAACAACAAATACGAGAATTCCTAAAATGTAGATTGGAAATCATTTCGAAATCGATTTGTTTTTCAAAAAAAATATGAGTTCGAGAAACGTTAAAATATCGACTGTATATAATATCGACTTCGAATCATTTTTGCGGAAAACCTTCGATAAAACTTCGAAAAAATTGTCGCCTCGAAACTGTGCAGACTGGGATACATCTTATTCGTCCCCTGCCTATTACATTTTTTAGAGCAAAAATTCAAAAAAATAATAAAAATAATATTTTCTGAACTTTAAAAAAATATTCAAATAAAATAAAAACGATTTTGAGAAATCCGCCATGACAGACCGATGAGGAATTTTATTAGTTAAATTTCTAAAAAAGAAAAACTAAAATCGGTTAAGAATTGCGACCTGTAGACAAAATCGGACAAAAAAAGTCAATTTTTCCCCACTGTGCCACGACCCCCTGTTTCATAGGCTAGCACGCTACCAACTAGCCTACAGGGGCCCCTCAAAGCTTACTATGTTAATCGGTCAAACTACAAAATGTGTTGAGGTATCACAAACTATTACAAATTCCAATCCGAAATTTTCAGTGTGCTTACAAGATATAATTTGGTATTTGTACAAAAAATATAAACAATTTAAAAATATGTTTTGTTTTTTAAAAAACTAGTTTTAATTTTTATTTCCGAAATTTTATCTTGTTTTCGCACACACTCCTCTCTTTATTGTGATATCTCAAAATGTAAAACGAGTCCCAATCTAAAATGTTTAGGGTGCTAAGAACACATTATTTGCTTTTTGTGAAAAAAATTTAAACAATATCAAAAATATATATATTTTCTTTTTAAATATTTTTAATTTTTATTTCCCAAATTTTATCTCGTTTTTTTGCGTACACACTAGGTTGGCTCAAAATTTCTTTTGCTTCGCTACAGGTCAACGTACCTTAAAAAATGAAAGATGGAATCGTAACTAATGTTTTCCGCCGAATTGCAGCACCCTACGACGATTAGAAAGGTGTTTTCAACCTCCGAAGAAATCTAAAAAAAAAAAAATTTACAATCCTAAAAATGACTATATGAAATGGTATCGTTACAAGAGCACATAAGTCACAAATGGCCATTTTGCCCTAAGGTTGTCTACAAAGGACAATAAGGACATTTTAGTTTACATTTTTTTGATATTATACTCAAGATAAAGATATAAAGGTATTGCCTTTCAAATGAACTTTATCGCATCTTAATGGTCCGCATAGTTTTTGAGTTACAGCGGTTTTAGTGAAATGCAGGGTTCCGCCTTTTTTAATTTGTGTTTTTTTTTTTGTTTAAGGACATTCTTAGGACAAAATGGCCACATGTGAATTATGTGCTCTTGTTACGCTACCATTCCATATGGTTATTTTTAAGATTGCAATAAAAAATATTTTAAGATTTCTTTTCTTTTTTCATTTCCCGAGAAAGCGGGATTCATTTTTAAATTTCCCGGGATCCCGGGAATTCCCGCAAAAACTAAAAACCCAAATTTTTTGTCGAAAAAATATATAAAAACCTTAAGAATGCGATTACATTATTTATAATGTAACCATAAAAATCTTATTTAGTACCTTAAAAACAAAAAAAAAAAAAATAACAAGTTTCGAGAAAAAAAAGAACAATTTTTGTTACAAAGTTAAAAAAAAAAAACGGCCCAAATATGTCGAGTCTTTTAAAATTATTTCTAAGGGAATATGTTATTTCACATCACTTTATCTGTTTTAATAATAAAAATTCTTTATTTATTCTGTTTTATCTCAGTTTATTTTTACAATTGGTTCTCAACACTTTGCCTCTAAAACACAATGAAACTGATTCAGAGGATTTTCTCAATTAAGTCTCTGAATCTGAATGTAACTGTTTCAGAGAAATAAAGTTATAAGAAAATTTAATTCAAAATTTTTTTAAAAATATTGAAAAAATTTAAAAATTCTAGTTTCTAAACGAAAACCCCCTTAATTTCAGGATCATTCCTTACACAGATTTTATATAAATTTAACGATTTAAACAGAATCATGTCCAAAGATATAAATATTTTCGATAGAAACAAATAATCATACAGCAAATTTTTCTAATGCAAGTCTCAGAAAGGAAATTTCTCAGCCTCTGAAAAATATTATCAGGTTGTAATAATTATATCCTATCGAAGATTTCGATATTGTGAGACTTTTTTCATTTCGTAAGTCTCAGATTTTATGAAATATTTTAGTTAGATGGTCTCTCTTGGAATACTTTTTGAGCCCCACTGCGTACGTTTATGTCATCAATTTTCAAGAATTTTAATAAAATTTCTTTAAAATCACATACAAAATAATCAGTAGAAGTGGAAAAATCAACAATTTTAAAGAAACGAAATTTCCGGGAATTTCGGGATCGAAAATTTACGGGAACTCCCAGGAAATCCTGTCCCGGGAATTCCCGTGAAAAACTCTAGTTGTGAGTAATACTTGATATTTTTCCATATCGCTCATTTACTTGTATAACGTTATAACTCAAAATACTTGATTTTTGAGTTAATGATGCAAAATTATTTGTTATATCATGCTTTATACTGTGTCAAAAATTCATATTAATATCTTTTAAACTCACCGTTTGAGAAGAGAACACGCCATTATTACATTTTCAATGTATCGGCCTTTTTTAATGGAAACCCAGTTTCAATTATAAATTTTAAACTTAATTTCTGCAAAACCAAATATTTTGAGTTATGACACTATACAAGTAAATGAGCGATATGTTGATGGGCCACACACACTCTACATTTTATGTGATATCTCAAAAAGTATTACGAATCCCACTCCGAAATGTTCAGGTTGTTTAAAACACATTGGCCCTTACCACAAGAAAACAAAAAGTCTATTTTAACAAAAGTTTTATTTTAAATTTCAAATTTTCAATACATTTTTTGAAAGTCGATTTTAAAAACAAAAACAATTTGTATGGAAATAAAATTAAAAGCTCATTTTAAATTTATTTTATTTTCTTGTGGTAAAGCTGATTATTTGCCATTTGTTTAAAAAATTTAAAATTGTATTAAAAATAAAATACAAATAAAAAAAAAATGAGTAGCTTTATTGGAGCTAGAGGTCAATATTTCCTTTAATAATTAAAACATAGAATAATTTTCATAAATAATTTTCATAAAATTTTTTTTTTTTTTTTTTTTTTTTTTTTTTTTTAAACCATTTATTGAAAATTATATTATACATATTCACAATAATTTATTAATTTAAAGTTAAGAGATCAATCTGTACAATTTTTCACCTTAAATATTTAAATACCAAGTAATCATATATATGTATACAAAAATATAATCTTTTTTGAAGGGAAAAGTTAATAAAAAACCCATTGAAATATGAGGAAAAAAAAAAAAAAAAAATCGTTTAAAAAGTAAAAAAATTATAAGTTCAACTTATAAACATAGAGAGTTGATGTGGGAATAGCTAGAGTATCGGCAGCGATTTGCGAAATTTTCATATAAAATTAGAAGTTTATCACTTACTAATTTTATGTTGGACACAGAGTGTAGTGTTGATGTCGAAAAATGATTTGGAAGATTGTATATCATTTTGAGAAGTTTGTTTTGACAAACTTGTAGTTTCTTTAAATGACACTTAGAGGCAGTATACCACACAGGAGCCGCATAAAACAAAATGGCATGAAAAACTGCTTTTAATAATAGAAGCTTGTTATCGATGCTCAATTCTGAATGTCTATTAATTAACGGGTACATAACTTTTTTTGTAAAGTTTATTTTATGTATTATATAGCTTATATGATCGTTAAAAAGCAATTTTGTATCTAGTACAACACCCAAATATTTAACTTTTGTTTCCCAGGGGACCCTAGTATTTCCAACCGTAATATTAGATTGGGGAACGAAACACTCCTTTCTTCTCCTAGTAAAAAATATAGATTGCGTTTTGGAAGGGTTTATCATGATTTTCCATTTGTTGAAAAAGTCGACTACTATTTTTGCTGAAATTTCCAAGTTATTAATGATTTCTTCTGCTAAAATGTCAGTGCTTAAAATGGCAGTATCATCTGCAAATATTGAGGAATTGCAACCATCCAGGACTGGAAAATCATAGGTAAAAATATTGTATAAAATAGGTGATAAGCACGAGCCTTGTGGACAACCAGCAGGAATATTATAAGTTTGTGAAGCACTGTTTCCAATATGAACTTTAAAAGATCTGTTCGACAAAAAACTTTTTATTATTTTTATAATAGACATATCCATGCCAATTGTCAACATTTTGTGTATAAGTGCATCGTGCCATACGGAGTCAAATGCGGCTTTAATATCCAATAGGACCATTGCAGTAGATTTTCCACAATTAAAATTACTTTTTATAATATTTTTTATTCTCACAAGAGGTTGTATGGTATTATGCTGCGCTCGAAAGCCAAACTGCTGTGATGGTAAAATGTTATTATCATCAATAAAGTTAACAATTTTTTCCTTTATAATTTTTTCTAATATTTTACTTAAGGTGTTAAGCAGACTAATGGGACGATAAGATTCTGGACAGTTACTGTCCTTACCTGGTTTGGGAATTGCAATAATCTTCGACTGCTTCCAGATTAAAGGGAAGTAGCTTTGATTTAAACACGAGTTATAAATTCGACAAAGTAACTGAAGACCCTTGAAAGGTAATTGTTTTAAACAACGATTAGAAACCCCGTCAATACCCGGTGATTTCTTTGCTTTTAGTTGTTTAATTATGGCTTTAACTGAGCTAACACTTACTATAATATTATTTGTAAGTTGACTTTGATTTTCAACCATATCAATTGAATTGCTAACAAGCCGTTTTGTATTCTGATCACTTAGGTCAGAAGAAATAGTGTGATTCAAAACAAAAGTTTGAGCCAGGATTTCTGACTTTTGATTGTTCGTTATATAAACGTTACCATTTTGTTTAAGTGATGGAATACATTTATTTTTCTTCTTAATAATTTTTGATATATTCCAAAATTTAGTAGAAGCTTTTGGCAAACTATTCAATAGATTGTTCCATTGCGAATTTCTAAACTGGAAAATTTTTTCAGATATGAGGTTATTTAGAAAAGTCATTTGAGCCTTATCTAAAACGGTCCTATGTCTTATCCATTTCCGTCGAGATTGGTTTCTCAACTTAATGAGGTGCAAAATTGGTTGTGGTAGCCTTTTTACAAAAATGTTGGATACTATCCTTTTTGGTACACTGATATCAATAGCATCTTGAACAACTTTTGTAAAAAGTTCTATTAAATTATCCACGTCATCATTTCCATTTACTTCCATGTCTAAAAGCGTGTCAATATTGCTATTAATATAGTTTTTAAATGTAGCCCAGTTTGCCTTTTTGTAATCAGGTTTTAACAGATGAGAACGTGTGGTAAATAAGTCAATAAAAGTAAGCACTGGTAGGTGGTCTGAATTTAAACTATTGAGAACTTCAGCACCAGTAAGTTTATCAGGAATATTAGTAATGAAAAAGTCTAAAACAGAAGCATTTGCTGTACTACTCGCAGGAACCAGTGTTGGATTAGGCGGGTAGTTTAATGCAAAAGCATTAACTGTAATTAAATCAAAAAGTATATTACCCCAGCAATTGGCTTTTAGGCATCCCCAACTTTGATGTCGGCAATTAAAATCGCCTCCTAAGATATATTTACCTTTGATTCTAGCAAATTTCTTTAAATCTAATTTAAAATTATTTTTCTTTACGTCTAACGGACCAGCGGAGCCTCCAGGAAAGTAACAGCTATAAATATCTAAAGTTGAGTTATCGGAAAGAGTGATTTGTATGCCAATATTTTCAATAAGTTGTGTGTCAATTTCAGAAAGAAGCTCGTGTTTTATATGTTTTCTTATAAAAATTGCAACTCACCCTCCTTTCGACCCTATTCGATCTTTTCGGTAGCTAAAAAAGTTTTGATGTTGTACAGATATGTCTTGACTTAACCAAGTCTCGCACACCAACGCTACATCTATATTTTCTCTTAATAAATAATCAAAAAATTCTTTTAGTTTTTTACGTATACCTCTAGCGTTCCAAGTTAATATTTTAATTTTGCTATCCATGTTTACGACAAAAATTTAAAGGCCAATGATGTAATAACATCAAGTTGCTCTAACTTTGTCTTACAATTTTTTAAACTATTAATGAGCTCAAAAGTCATTTCTTTAAGTTGATCAACAGAAAATAAATCATTTGAAGCAGTATTACCACCATTTGATGAGACAATATTAGCGTAGCTCAAATTACTCGATATTGGTTGATTTGGTACTATATTTTGATGATTATTAGTTGGCCTTACTTGACCAGCGTTTTGTTGAGTAATTCTAGTTGATCGATAACCGTTAGAAAAGCGTTTTCTTAGTTCAACATACGAATTTCTACTGGGACAAGAGTTATCGGTTGATTTATGTTCTCCTTGACAATTTACACATTTTACTTCCTCGGTTTTACAGTCAGATGTTTTATGTGGGCCGGAACACTTTGCGCAGAATGTTTTAACATTACAGTTATCTGAGCCGTGGCCAAACATTTGGCAGTTGTAACATTGGGTAACTTTATTTTGGCGTTTTGTTTGGTAACTCCATTTCACCCTGATATAATTGATGTTGTTATACTTCTCTCTAAGTTCCTTAAGAGTTATAGTTCCTTTTTTAAAATAAATAACATAAAGAACAATTTCTCTATTGTTTTCCATTTTTTTGAAAATCGGTTTTACATCAGTGCATTGTAGTCCTGATTTTATTAAAGTAGACTTCAGTTGTATATGATCAGTTTTATCTAAGCCAGACAATATAACTTTGTATGGCCTGTTATTTTTTGCCGTATATGTAAAATATTCCATACTATTTTCTTTCAGATATTTCACTGCTTGCTCAAAATCATACTGTATTTCACAAAATAATTTGTGCCCAATCGAAATCTTCCGGATTGCATATTTTAAAATTTTAAGATGTTTACAAATCTCATGAATTTTTTCAATATTACTTTTAACTATTGTTATAGGTGGAATTATTATTTTAGATATTTTGATAGTGGAATCATCCATATCATCATCAGCTGTTTTTTTGTCATCGATAAGTGTTTGAAGTGGGTAAAAGTAATTTGAATTATTGTTGGCATGTTTAGATGTGCCAACTGCATTATCATCTGTTCTCTTTCTCTTTTTCGAACTCATTGCTCGAATGAGAGAGAGTGTTTATAATAACACTCACTTACACAATTAATCCCTCCGAATGATGTAAACGAAAAGAATAAGCAAAAATATTTATTGTCTTTAAGAATTGTTATTGTTAATTATAAAAATTAACCGTATTTTGAATAAGAATTTTAAACTTTGATTTTATGCGTGAACTATGTCTAACGACTACAAGAGATCAAGAGAGACTGATAAAATTTTTTTTATTTTGTAAATTTATAAGAATTAACACTAACAACAACACTAATTTTTTAAATTTATTTATGTTGGTCATTTTTAAAAGACTTAATCGACATGTGTTTCGGAATTTGTCAGATTTCAATGTCAAAATTATGAAGCAATTTATAAAAACCCTATACTACAAGTAGCAAAAGAAATTTAAATGACAAAATCGCTTATGTTCAAACTACAAAATGTTACATATTTGGCTCTACTTCCACTAGAAGATGAAAATTCGACCATCGCACAGTGCGACATTTGGCCAATCTAGATGGACAAAAATCGAATTTAATAGATACTGGTTTAAAATTTGTATAAAATGGTACATAAAAACCTATAAGATAATTAAAAATAGGCGGTGTAAAGACCTGTTACGCCCACTTTTTTATAACAGGTATTTAATAAGTGTGTTAACGATCTTGGGCTAAATTTTATGTTATGACTGGGACACATTGTAAAATTATTTCTTTATTGCAATTGTAGCAGAAAGAGGCGTGACCAACCCACCATTTGCATTTTTATCAATTTATTATACTAACGACGCACAGTGGGTTGAACGATAGGCAAAATGGGGATTAATTCAGGGATGCCGTAATTTTGAAATATTATAATTTTTTATTGATGAATACTTATTAATCAACAAAAAACTACTATTTAAAAAAAAAATATATGGAAAAATATTTTTCGATTTTTGGAAAAACTTATCTTGAGTCACAATTTTTGCTGTAACTTTGGAAGCAAAAGCGATAAATTAATGAATCAAATTGCAAATTAAAGAATATTTAATGCGGTTTTATTAAATTTAAAAAAAAAAAATAAATACGTATTATAATTAGAATAAATTTTTTATAAAATTTTATTTTTGTGGTTAAAAAAAAAAAAAAAAATTAAATTTTCTTCAAAAAAAGGAAGTACAATTTTTTTTATTTAAAAATCATATAAATAAAAAAAATTTAACAAATAAATACAAAAATAAACAATATTTTCTTTTCATTGTTTTTATTTGGTCTTAATTGTTTTTTACTACAGCTATTTCAAAAATTTCTGAAATTTGTGGCATACCAGGCATTGTAATGTATAACTTTTTTTTAAATAAATTATTTAAACAATACGACTAAAGTTTTTATTTTTTAATTAAACAGTTAAACTTAACAAATTACTCCAAAAACTGCAAAAAATAGAAGAGGCCATACATAATTAAATAGAGTTGGCCATTTTGAATACGTGACTATATTTCCACAATAATCTGGGTTTTCGCAGCAGCCTTAATCTATTCATTGCGTTAAGCTAGGTTGCACTGTATTTCTTATTAAGTATATACAATAGAGTGGACTGAAAATCCATTATTACAAATTTTAAAATTTGCAGCTGTTTAGATATTTTAAGTGTTTTACTTTTAATGCTCAATTTGTAATATAAATGGGGGTTTTCGTGTCAACTGACACAACTTTTGAAACCGATGTCTTCCGATCGGGATGAAATTTGCACCAAGGTTAGTCCTATTGGATAGTAGTTCAGACACAATTTTTCAACGAGATCGGTCAAGAACTCTCTGAGTTAGAGGGGGTCGAAATTTGACATTTTGACCAAAGAGGTGTTGATTCTCATCCATGTAACTTCTTACCTATTGTTTTTAGCAAAATGTGTCCCAAAGAGTTTAGATATATATATATAGCTATTTCTTCAGTCTTTCGAAAAAAAAATATAAAAAAAATAAAAAAAAAAATTTTGATTTTTTTTCTTAAAAATCCAAAACTTTTTTGACTTTTTCCTCAAATTGGGCCCTTTTTTTTTTTTTTTTTGATTCAAAAGAAAGCTTAGGTGATTTCCTTTAAGAGCTGTGGGGTCGCTTAGTGGGATGCGAGTGGGATATCTATGAAAAAATTTTTTTTTTAACTTTGGAACACAAAAAATGGTTCTTCAATTTGCACTATTAGGCGTGGGATAGCTAACCAGTTTTCGATTTCGATCCGCGATACCCTCTAATTTTTTTAGGTTCGAAAAAGAAAGCACGAGCCAAAAAATGGGGGCGGTGGGGAGGGGCCATATGGCCCCTCATTGGGGTCAAAGTTGGGCGTAAAGAGGTAAAAATCCCCAAAAAGCCCCAAAACTCCCCTACAAACGCCCCTGGAGGGGTGCAATGTGAGACCGACCTCCAATAATTTTCTGCCCCAAACATTTTTCTTGAACATACCTTACCCCTATTTCCACTTCCTAAGGGGGCTCCCATACAAAACATTTTTAAAAAATTTGATCCTACCATTCTATCTTACCCTAAAGTGCCCTTAGTGGGGCCAAATGTATGACCGACCTCCATTATTTTATTAATTCCAAAATTTTTTGCAAACATACCTACAATGTATCTTTAACCCTTAATGTGGTCCCCATACATTTCTTTTAATTTTTATAAATTTGTTTTATTAAACCAGCTCCTACCGCCCCTACCATGCCTCCTAGAGAGGCAAAAATTACGACCAACCCCCATTATTTTTTAGTTACCAACACAATGTATGGGGACCCCCTTAAGAGTTGAAAATAAAGGGTAGGTATATTCTAAGAAAATGTTGGAGTTGAAAAAATATTGGGGGTCGGTCATATATTTTACATCTCTAGGGGCACCCTATGGACAGTTAGAGCGGTAGGAGCAAATTTTATAAAAATGTCATTTTGTATGGGAGTCCCCTTAGGAAGTGGAAATAGGGGTAAGGTATGTTCAAGAAAAATGTTTGGGGCAGAAAATTATTGGAGGTCGGTCTCACATTGCACCCCTCCAGGGGCGTTTCTAGGGGAGTTTTGGGGCTTTTTGAGGATTTCTACCTCATTACGCCCAAATTTGACCCCAATGAGGGGCCATATGGCCCTTCCCCACCTCCCCCATTTTTTGGTTCGTGCTTTCTTTTTCGAACCTTAAAAAATTAGAGGGTATCGCGGATCGAAATCGAAAACTGGTTAGCTATCCCACGCCTAATAGTGCAAATTGAAGAACCGTTTTTTGTGTTCCAAAGTTAAAAAAAAAATTTTTTCATAGATATCCCACTAAGCGACCCCACAGCTCTTAAAGGAAATCACCTAAGCTTTCTTTTGAATCAAAAAAAAAAAAAAAAAAAAAGGGCCCAATTTGAGGAAAAAGTAAAAAAAGTTTTGGATTTTTAAGAAAAAAAATCAAAAATTTTTTTTTTATTTTTTTTATATTTTTTTTCGAAAGACTGAAGAAATAGCTATCTAAACTCTTCGGGACACATTTTGCTAAAAGCAATAGGTAAGAAGTTATATGGATGAGAATCAACACCTCTTTGGCCAAATTGTCAAATTTCGACCCCCTCTAACTCAGAGAGTTCTTGACCGATCTCGTTAAAAAATTGTGTCTGAACTACTATCCAATAGGACTAACCTTGGTGCAAATTTCATCCCGATCGGAAGACATCGGTTTCAAAAGTTGTGTCAGTTGACACGAAAACCCCCAAATAAATAATGCTGTTTTTATACCGCGATCATGGCAAAAATATTAACCAGATATCACTGAAACTTAACATATTTACTTCTAGTTATCCTAAGCAGTTTGGTATTGCATTTAAGTGATATTGGTGTTGCGGTTTAAAAGTTATGAACGAAAATGTAAGGACACCTCCTAAATTTTGGTACATTCCACATAACCTAAAAATACTAAATGCTTTAATTTGGTTGCTGGCTGAGAAATATGAACAAAATTTGATACCGAATGTAATTTAAACATTTAAACAATTTCGCGAATTTTTTTTTCAAAAATTGTATGGGATATGTACTTTTTAGTATTTTAAGCAAAAACATTACCAATTTCGATAAAAAGTAGCTTTACACCCCACTCTAATATAAATGATCATTAAAATTATTTGTTATTATAATTATTTTACACATTTACAATAAACAGCAATAAACAAAAACGGTAAACAACATAACGACAATCGAAAAACTAAAACAAAAAACAAGTATTAGCATAGAGTAAGGAAAGTAAGAGAGTTTGAAAGGACCCAAATTCAGTCTGCAAATTTATGAAAATTGGTAAATTTAATGTATTGCAAAAATTTAAAAATTTTGTAAAAAGATCAAAGAGAATTAGAAAATGAGTAATTTTACCACTTTTATTGAGAGGATTACCTATCTATATTGAGAGGATTAATACTATTTCCGATATTAAAATTCTCTCTTAACTAATTTCCCTACTTTTTCCCCTGATTTTGGAGCACTTTGCCTACTCTTTCTACTTTTTCCCCTGATTTTGCAGCATTTTTTTTTAAATTTGCAGATATTTTCATACATTAAGAGAACCATTTTTTCCTTTGTAAATAAAGAGTGCATTTTTTTCGACCCCATATAATCTGACACCCATTGTTATTAGCTATTAGGATTTCGAGCATATAATTATTTTACACTGGAGATGTTTAAAAAGAATCTCTTATATTTTTCGTATTGGCAAGTCTTGGCATTGGTTCTTTCATTGATTTTAAAGCAAAAATCCTATATTTTATCACTATATTCTCAGATTCGCCCGAGCTCATCAGAGTAGCAACCAAAACTCAATATATATGTAAAAAATACCCTATTTTTAGGATATTTTTAAAAAAATTATTAAAACTATTTTTTCAACCTTTATCTTAACAGCCGCTTATCAATAATATAGCTAAATACCTGTAGTTTGTGAATCCATTTTACAAAAATTTTTATTTTTAGTTGAAAGCAAAAAAAATCACTTGAAATATGTCGTTTTTTACTTTTTACCACTGTACACTAAATTAATTAAAATTATTAAACTTTGAGAGAACATAGCAAAAAAAGTAAACAACTTAGAACATTAATTTTGACAGCATTTGATGGAGAATTTTATCCTCTTTAAACCCATAAAAAAAAATATTACAATATACCAACTCCAAATTTTTAATTAATCATCAGTTTTGATAGTGTTCAACCCAATGAGCGACGGTGAGGCCACCGCACCGTTTAAGAATTTGCCAAGTTAGAAGGACAAATCTCGAATTTTGAAGATATTGTTTTGAAAACTGGTATGAATCATTTTAACGAAGTACTTAAACTTCAAAATAAAATGGGCGTGATCAGTGAACTGCCACGCCCACCTCCCATAAATTTTTTTTGCTGTTACTTTTTTATTTTTAAAAGTTTTTATATACATATTTTAACCGTTCTTAAGTACGCTGATTTCAAGATTTGTGTGTAAAATGTGCGTCAGTCAAGTGCCACGCCTTTGTTAACAACATCCGGATTTTTAAATTTGTGTAATTGTTTTTCAAACAAAGTTTATAATATATGTTATGCATGGGTGTAATCAGATATATGCCACGTACATCTCTAAAGCGAGTTTCGAGTTCTATTTTAATTTTTCCCATTTTTTATGTCAAACTGGACATAAAATATGGGCATAAAAAGTAAAATTTCAAGCTTATATATCTTGCAATTTTGCGAAAAAAAACTCTTTTTGTGTTAAAATGTATATTTTTAAATTTATTGTAACTCATTACATGTAATTATTTAACTTAAAATCTTAAAAAAAAATTTAAGAAGAATTTTCTATAAAGATGGGCGTGGCAGTTAACTTTTTACGCCCATTTTTGGCAAAAACAAACTTTTAAAAGTGTTAAAATTGAAATCTGCTTTATTATGAAATTATCAATAAAATTATCTTAAATCGCATTATAGGTGGTCGGTGGATTTCTTCAAATACGCCTATATGCAACGCAAATTATAAAAATTTTATAAAATTACACAAAAATATTAAAATTTTGTGTAAATTTTTTTCGGAAAGCAATGAAGTTTGGTTGTTGGGGCCGGGTGGGGGGGGTGTGTTTACAGTGTGATTTTTTTTTAATACTTTTTATATTGTGTAATGTATTAAAAACAAAATTGTTTTCAAGCGCGAATCCAGCTTTTCCATTTGTGGGAACATTTTTGGAAAAACTAATGTGGCATTCACACTTGCTGTTTTGAAGTGTTCAAGAGTGAGATATTTAAAAAAGTCTTTGTTCTGTTACTGGTGTTTTGTTGAACAACTTGTTTAAAGTCGCAAGTGTGAATGCCATATAATTTTCTTCATAAATAAACCCGTTTATTTAACTATTTGTAGTTTATTTAAAGAGGAAATCAGTAAAGTTGTTTTTAAAGAAAAATCATTTATTTATTAAGGATTTCTTGTTTTCTACTTGATAGTCAATTTCGGAAGTTAAAAATTCCTTCTACAGTTTTAATATTTTTAAATACAAAATAAGTGAATTTTCGTTTGATTTTAAATGTTTTTGTTAGACATTAAACATAGAGTAAATAGGTTAGGTTAGATTGTAAGTCAACACACGTAGACTCTGAGGTTAATTGTGATGCCACGGGACCGTAATAGGTTTCCCTACTAGTCCCTGTCGTTAAACCAGTTTGAGATTCTTATGAAACTCCTTAGATGTTGAATTTTGACATCCGACAAATCAGAAAGATCGTACAGCTCCCCAGATCCCAGTGAAGCAAGTATCTGACCAGAAAGTGCCGGGCAATGGCAAATAAAGTGTTCGATAGTTTCCAACTCCTCTTCATCCATGCAACTTCGGCAAAAGTCATTCGACGGCACATTTAACCGCTCTGCGTGCTTCCCTATAAGACAGTGCCCGGTAATTATAGCAACCACCGTCGAAATCTCTTCTCTTGAAAGCGATATCAGCTCACTAGTGCGCCCCTGATTAAGAGAAGGCCAAATCAGTCGTGTTGCCACACACATCCATCCATTTGCCCACCTTTGATTAGTCTCCGTTGCAGAACAAAGCCGTAGGTTTACATAGAGTAAACACAGTAAAAGGCATTATGATTAAAAATTCTTTCCTTTTCGAAATTTGTTTTTTGGCCGTAAACTCTTATTATCTCGAATGTAAAAACAAGAATACACACAAAAGAAAATGGAAGAAAACAAGATAGTCTTACGAATGCATACAAAAGGAAGTTGAGAAAATACGAATGCATTCCAAAGGGAAATGAACCCCCTAATTTTGTAAAACGCAACGCGCCGCGTTGTCAAATTTTTTGTGTAATTTGTTTTTGTTACAACAACAAATTGTATTGAAATTTTGACAACGCGGCGCGTTGCGTTTTACAAAATTAGGCCGGAAAAGAAAACACAACGAAAATCAATATTGGCAACTAGCGTTTTTTTATAATAATCGTTTTTTACATTCGTTCAGTAATGTTTTTATGTTCTTTCGTTAAATAGTGCTGCCAGAAAAGTTTTGTTTATGAGAAAATTCCCAATACAAATCAAATTACTATATCCCGAGTAAAAATTTTTGTATGGAGCAATATATGTTCTTATATTATTCCAGATCTGATGATAGATCCGAGATTTGAAAGATCAGCACTGATCCGAAAAATGGATCGCTAAGATTAGATCAGTTTTAACCGGACGGATACAATTTGATCCGAAAAGTGGGTTTATCTAATTAGATCAGTTTTAATCGGTGGGATACAATTTCATCCGAAAAATGGTTGGATCTTATTGGACCAAGACAAAAAAAAAATTTTTTTAGCTGGATAAAAAAAGATAAAATTTCATACGAAAGAAAAAAAAATATTACAAAAAACTTAAGATAAAATTTTATCCGAAAAAAAAAATCTCCCGAGTAAAAAAGTTTTGATATAATCATATAGTTTTTTATATAATTGTATATAAATAGATCCATCATTTGATCCCAAAAATGGAGGATCTAAAAATATATGATTATATCTTATTAGATCAAATTTGATATAATTAGATATAATTGGATCCCTAAAATGGAACGGTAAATTTCATCTGATTTGATATTAAAGATCATTTTAGATCTAATCTATATATATAAAGTAGTTGCGTGACTGACTGATGACTGATGACTGACTGACATACTAATCACGCATCATCCCACAGCCCAAACCACTGAAGCTAGAGTCTTGAAATTTGGATTGTAGTTTCACCTCCTGGAATACATATCCGCTAAGGCTGGGTTTTTGGAAATGTTGATTTTAAGGGGTAAAAACGAAGGGTTGAAAAAGGGGAAAAAGCGAGTACTTTGGTACTTTTTATTTTTTCTGAAAAAAATTCAATTAATTTGAAATTTGAAATTTAGGATCCTCTAACGGAAAAACATTCCCAAAAAAAAGAACTTTCTGGAAATTCGGATTCGGGGTAAAAAATGGTACTTTGGTACTTTTTATACTTTTTGAAATTAAGGTCCTACAAAAATACTAAAATTTGCAATGGTGGTTCCAACAACGAAAAAAAATTCTGAAAACGTACTTTTTCGAAATTCCGATTCTAATGGGGGTAAGCGAGCACTTTGGTACTTTTTATTTTTTCTGAAAAAAATTCAAATAATTTGAAATTTGAAATTTAGGATCCTGTAACGGAAAAACATTCCCAAAAAAAGAACTTTCTGGAAATTCGTATTCCGAAGGGTTTAAAGGGGTAAAAAATGGTACTTTGGTACTTTTTATATTTTTTGAAATTAAGGTCCTACAAAAATACTAAAATTTGCAATGCTGGTTCCAACAACGGAAAAAATTCTGAAAACGTACTTTTTCGAAGTTCCGATTCTAAAGAGGGTTAAAAAGCGAGTACTTTGATACTTTTTATTTTTTTTTTAAAAAAATCCTATTAATTCGAAAATTGAAATGTAGGATCCTCTAACGGAAAAACATTCCCAAAAAAAAAGTACTTTCTGGAAATTCGGATTCTTAAGGGTAAAAGGGGTAAAAAATTGTGCTTTGGTACTTTTTATATTTTTTTAAATTAAAGTCCTACAAAAAAATTAAAATTTGCATTGTTGTTTCCAAAAATGAAAAATTACTTTTTCGAAATACCGATTCTATGGGGAGTAAAAAGCGAGCACTTTGGTACTTTTTACTTTTTCTGAAAAAAAAAATCCTATTAATTTTAAAATTGGAATGTAGGATCCTCTAACGGAAAATCATTCCCAAAAAAGTACTTTCTGGAAATTCGGACTCCTAAGGGTAAAAAGTGGTAAAATAAACTTTGGTACTTTCTAAATTTTTTGATATTAAGGTCCAACAAAAAAATTTCAAAATGTAACCCAGGAAAATTTTTTGGAACAGATTCCTGGTTCAACAGATTCTTGAATGTATTCTATGGTAATCAGAACAAAATTTTCTATGTAAAATTATTTTTCAAAAAAACTACTTGCTCTAAAAAACGATTGCTTTTGGGACAATTTCAAACAAAAATCATTGATTCTGGAATGTTAAGTAGAATCGGTTGCAGGGTAAAATGATGCGTTCTGGAACCGATTATTGGGAACAAAAAATTTTGCTGGGTAAGTTCCAACAACGGCAAAAATTTTGAAGAAGTACTTTTCCGAAATTCCGATTCTTAAGGGGGTAAGAAGTGTATTTTGGTACTTATTATAATTCCTGAAATAATGGTCCTAGAAACTTTAAATTTGGAATGCAGGGTCATTTAGCGAAAAAAGATTTCTAAAGAAGGCAAAGAATTTTTTGTTTTTTAGCGCATGTAAGCGCATATTCGGAACGGAATGAAAGCCACATGGGACTAATCGAAATGGAACAGGGAATCAAATGGATTAAACAGGAAATGAAATGGGGACTTGAAATTTGGAATGAAGGTGCGCCTCCCGAAGTATAGATCCTTTAAGGCTGAGTTTTTGGAAAGGTTGATTCTAGGGAATAGGGGTAAAAAAGGTATTTTGGTACTTTTTATATTTCCACAATCCACTGAAACTAGAGACTTGAGATTTGGAATATAGATGCACCTCTCGGAAAATAGGTCCACTAAGGCTTGGGTTTTGGAAATGTTGATTCTTTTTATAGTTCCACAAACCAATGAAGCTAGATATTTGAAATTTGGAATGTAGCTGCATCACCCGGAATATTGATCCACTAATGCTGGGTTTTTTTGAAATAATGATTCTATGGGGGTAAAACAGGTAAAAAAGGTATTTTGGTACTTTTTATATAAATACTTAAATAATGGTTTTATTAGCTTGAAATTTGGAATGTAGCATCCCATGCTTAAATAAAAGTCATAAAAACTTAAAATTAGGAATGTAGGATCCAACAACAGAAAAAAACTATGAAAAATGTACTTTTTGGAAATTCCGATTCCGATCGAAGGGGATTAAAACGAGTACTATAGTACCTTTTATATTTTCTGAAATAATTATGATGGAAATTTGGAATGTAAGATTGTCTAGCGAAATAAAATATTCCCAAAAGAATATCTTTTGGAAATTCTGATTCCTAAGGAAATTAATTAAAAAAGGGAATTATATATTCTTAAATAATGAGCATATTAACTTGAAATTTGGAATGTAGCATCATCTAACGGGAAAAAATCCCCCCAAAAATTACTTTTTGGTAATGTTTATATTTTCTTAAATAGAGGTCATAAAAACTTAAAATTAGGAATGTGGGATCCAACAACAGAAAAGAAATCTGTAAAAAGTACTTTTTTCGAAATTTCGATTCTAAGGGAGTAAAAAACGAGCACTTTAGTACTTTTCATATTATTTGAAATAATGGTACTGGAAACTTGAAATTTGGAATGTAGGATCGTCTAGCGAAAAAAAAACGTTCCCAAAAGAATTTTTTTTTTAATTCTGATTCCTAAGGAGTTAAAAGGGCACTTTTTAAATTGTCTGAAACAAAATAAGGGGCAAAATGATTTTTTTAAAAGGAGCACGGAACCAAATGGAATAGAACAGGGAACGAAATGGAATGAAACTGAGAACGAATTGAAATGAAAATGTTTTCAATTTTTTTTTTTTTTTTACTAAATTTTTTTTGTACTAAAATTTGTTTATTAATTAATTTTTCAGTAATTTTTTTGTTTCATTCATACATATTTGTTCATATTTTTACAAAATTTTTTCATTAAATTTTTGACTCAAATTTTATTTACTCATTTTTTTTGCTCAAATGAATAAATCAATGATTTTTTTTTTTTGATAACGTAAGACCGTCTTTAAGTTGACGTAGTACTTATTATATCAACTGATGTATTTGGTATTTTATTGTAAGTGTTTTGATCATCATAAGCACATATATATATAAAGATTCCATAAGACATATATATATAAAGATTCCATAGCGAAAAGTTAAAAAAATGGGTCATCTATTATCATTATAAAATTTTTCTGTATTTACGGGAAACGAAATACCCTGCCCACGCTAGTAAGATATAATTATATATTATAAGATCTTATTAAATCTAATGTTTTATAACATCAAATTATATCTTATTATATAAATTTTGATCTAATAAGATATAATCATATATTTTTGGATCCTCCATTTTTGGGATC
The DNA here is from genome assembly GCA_963921195.1 of Pegoplata infirma. Taxonomy (NCBI): domain Eukaryota; kingdom Metazoa; phylum Arthropoda; class Insecta; order Diptera; family Anthomyiidae; genus Pegoplata; species Pegoplata infirma. The sequence goes on along the minus strand of OY992537.1, from coordinate 121,858,908 downwards.
AAATGTTATATGGCACCGTATTATTTTTTCTTAGTCGGGCTATTTTTAGAACTATATATAATTTAATCCGAACAATAAAATCTATTTTTAGAACTGATAAAGTTTTATCCAAACAATTTTTTTCAATATTAAGATATAAATATATATAATTAAAATTTATATAAAAAAAAAAAAAAAAAACTTCGAGCGGCGGGGGAATCGAACAGCTACCAACTGTTTTGTAATCGCAATCTCTACAGCGGACGTTGTTAATAAATGACAACTTTAAAAGACTATGTTTTAAAAAAACTTAGAAAATTTTTGAAAATAGTTTATCATATATAATTATATCAAGTTTAATTTATATATAATTAAATCCAGTTTATCTTATTGTGTATATGATTGCATCAAATTATATTCGATTTGAATTTGAACAAAATTTTCAAATTTTCTTTCTGCCGTTGTATATTTAATAAAAATACCTTTAAAATGGTATAAAACATGTATAAACTTTTTTACTCACAAACGGCCAAATAATGAGTTTTAAGTTTTTTCGGAAGTTTTTTCAGACAAAAATAATTTTATCTGAAAATATTGCTAACATAAGTTCGAACCAAATACACTTTTAATTATTGGCAACAAATAAAGCTTTGATTTGAGCTTGATCTGAGGACTTTTGCTCTCTTAAAACCAGAGATATTGATGGATAAACATTAAAGTTTAAAATATTTTTTTCTTCGGATTAAATAATATATAATTATATCAAAATATAATTATTTTTGAAATATTTTTGTTAAAATTCAGGGATTTTATTTTTTTTTAAATTTGAAAAACGAAAACGCATTAAAAAATCATTTAGATTAAAAAAAATTTAAAAAAAAAATAATTTTTTTCTTGACTTAGTCGGGAATCGAACTCAGGGTCCTCAAGAATTATATATTATCATATATGATGCAATATAGAAAGTTATATTACTATATATAAATAATATTTATTTCTAAATATTATCATAAAAAATAAATTAATCAATATTTTTAAGTTTAGTAAAAAATTAAAGCTTCTAAAACATATTTTCTTTAAAAAAAAAATTAAAAAAAAAACAACTTTTTTTCTTAGCTCAGCCGGGGATCGAACCCAGGGTCCATAGGAACCATATATTAACTTATATGATGTAATATATAAAATTATATAATTATAAATAAATAATATTTATTTTTAGATTTTACCATAAAAATTTAATTATTCAATATTTTTAAGTTTAGAAAAAACAAGAAACTTTGAAAACATATTTTCTTTTTTAAAAAATTAAAAAAAAATAGTTTTTTTCTGGGTTGAGCCGGGAATCGAACTCGGGGTCCCCAAGCATCATATATTATCTTATATGATCTTATATAAAGTTACACACAACTATTTAAGTAACATGCATTTTTTAAAAATTTAACTTTTAAAATCCAATATGAATTTTTTTAAGTTTTAAAATACAATGGATTAAACTGATTTTTTTTCTATTTAAAAATTTATAGAATTTATATATATTTTCTTTGACTGATTTTAGGTGCTTTGAGAATCATATATAATTATACAAGCTCTCTTGTATACTTAAATAAAAATATATATGATGCAACATTAAAAAAAAAAATATTGAAATACTGTCATATAAAAGTATGCAAGTTAACACATCCAGCGAATACCACTAATAACATGAGAACTTTATACCTTCACAACAACAATAACACACTAGAGTAAATTATATTGCAACACACTTACTTTAAAAACTGCTAACACAAGAACCTTATTCTTTCACAACAACAATAACACACTAGAGTAAATTATATTGCAACTTTAAAAACTGCTTACACAAGAACCTTATTCTTTCACAACAACAATAACACACTAGAGTTCAACCAACTACGGTATTTGATTAATAAACAAATAATCAAAATTATATATAAACAAATATAGTAAATTAAGCTTTTATTAATATTAACAATAAGCAAATAATTAAAATTATATTATTGAAAATAAGCAAATATTAAATTAGGTTAAAATATATCAATTATGAAGTAAGCAAATTAAGTTTATAAAAAGAAAAAGAATTAAATAAAGAGTTAGTTGTTACTACGTTCACGACATCAACACATCTCGTTCTTATTAAACTTCGTAACTGGCGCCCGAGCGAATGCTAAAAGTCCTATAAAAAAAAGGAAACCCAAACGGCATAACGGTTAACAAATAAAAAAGGTTTAAACATAAAATAAAAAGTGCCAAAAATTAACAGTTAACAAAAAAAAGTGAAAACTCTTTATAAACAAAAGTCGAATAATTTAAGTTTTTTAAATAAAAAAAACAAAATCTGAACGATTTGAGGAAGTTAACAAATAAAAAAGGTTCAAACATAAAATAAAAAAAAGCCCAAAAATTAACAGTTAACAAAAAAAGTGGAAACTCTTTATAAACAAAAGTCGAATAATTTTGAACGATTTGAGGAAGTTAACAAATAAAAAAGGTTCAAACATAAAATAAAAAGAGCCCAAAAATTAACAGTTAACAAAAAAAAAGTGAAAACTCTTTATAAACAAAAGTCGAATAACTTAAGTTTTTTAAAATAAAAAAACAAAATCTGAACGAATTGTGGAACACTTGTACGACTCATCCTAAGAACGTGGAGGAAGGCTCAACAGAGAGACACACCACCGATACCCAAGGAAAATAAGAAGAGGAAATCACATTAAGTGACGAACATCCGTACCCCAGCAGACGGTTAAACCATCAAAAAGGACTCCGCGGACTCTCCAATGTGGATCTTCGTTCAAATCTTATTGTAAGTCATATTAAAACTAATTTTTAAGTGAACATTATAAAATTGTGGAAATATTAAACTGAAAGTTACAAAATTTTTAAATTATCCTAATCGGAGAACTTAAAGCAAATTTTAAATGAACGAAAGATTAAATAAATTTTTGTAATTAAAATAAAAATTCAAAATTTTTTGAAAATATTTTATTCTTACCGTTGAATTAAAACAAATTTTAAAATTTTTTTTTTACGAACAAACAAATTTTTTTAAAAATATTAAAATAGAAAATTATAAATTTTTTTTTGAAATTTTTTTTTTATCCTTGTCGTGGAAATTCAATCAAAATTATATAGAAATTAAGGAAGTGAATATTGTAAATTTTTTAGCGAACATTTTTTTTTTTTTTTTTTATTTTTTTCTCTGCTTAAAAAACAAAAATACACAAACACCTTTCTACACAAACGATAAAAAGTGAAAGTAAAATTTCTTATTATTGAAAAAAAGCATTTCTGAAATAATTTCTTAGTGGAAACAAATCGTTGGTTCAATTATACGAACACTTTTCTAAGCAGAACAAATCTTTTTTATTATTTGAAATGGATCGGGTTCAGGATGCTATAACACAGCTTACCGGTGCCCTTAATGCACAAATTGAGCAAATGAGACTCCTCACCGGTAGAATATCTGCCTTGGAGAACAGACATGATCCTTCTCCTATTGAAGATACAACACTCCCCGTTCCAAGGACCGAAGCTGATTTGGTCGAAATACGGAAACTCCCTGATTGCGTAAGGGATCTACAAGCCTTTGACGGTAACCCCGTCCAGTATATTTCTTGGATCCACAGCGTGGAGTCCATATTAAGGGATTATGCAATAGTAAGGGATAAACCGATCTATAGGGCAATCCTACAACACATAAGACACAAAGTTAGAGGTCCTGCCGATGCAGCTCTAATATCTTACAACATATTCGACGAAAGTTGGGAGAAGATAAAAACTTGTTTGTCCTTGCATTATGCGGATAAACGGGATGTGAGGACCTTGGAATACGAACTAAGCGTTATGACACAACGTAATAATACGGTCGATGAATTTTATGCGAAAATTAATCACCAATTATCGCTGATTATAAACAAAATTAAGTCGGATAATTATTCGGCCGAGACCGTCGAAGCTTTAATTTCAAGTCACAGAAATAGAGCTTTGGATGTATTTATCAGGGGGATAAATGGCGACATATCGAGGATGTTGGCTATTCAAAAACCAGCAACGCTTCCAGAGGCTTATACTTCTTGCCTCGAGTTCCAAAATATGAACTATAGGAACACCTCCATTCACCCACGCAATAATAGGCATAATGTCGTTATCTCACCTAATAATCAGGTACACGGTCAGATGAATAGGAGTAAACCTGCAACTCCTTACAGGAATCTGAATACGGCTGAACAAGTTCGCATTTATAATGCTCCGATCCCAATAAGTCGGGACCAACAACACGTACAAAATAATCCACCTCCAAGGCCCACTCAACCAAAGCCACCCATACCAATGGAAGTCGATCCTTCCATAAGAACACGGCAGATAAATTATATGAATAGACCTGAAAAGTCTCCTCCTCCAAATTCTGGAACTTACTCTTCCAACATTCCGCGAAAGCAGCAACGCCTCTTCAATACTGAGACTATGGAAGCCTATGAACAGAACGAAACGCAGAACGTGGATTATGAGGGCGAAGAAGACTTTTGCGATGAACCGAGTCCTGAGGATGAACAAGACGAATTAAATTTTATGATAGGAGCCTCTCTAGTGTACCATACCTAGAGCTACGCTTGAGAAACGGCGAAATCCTAAAATTCTTGGTGGATACGGGAGCAAACAAGAATTTTATTTCCAAATCCATGTCATTCAACTCCAAACCCGTAAACTCACCTTTTGAAATTCAATCAGCTGGTGGAAAAGTTCTTATTACACATAAAGTTCGTGGAAAATTTTTTAAAAGTCTAAATATAGACAATTGTTTTGATTTCTTTGTCCTTCCTGGACTTCGTTCATTTGATGGCATTATAGGCGATGATACGCTCAGAGAGCTTGAGGCTATAATTGACCGTAAGAATAATACTTTACAGCTACATAACGGCATCAAAATTAATCTTAAGGCCAGAAGGTCTAAACAGGTAAATAATATCGGTACAGTTCTAAAATTGGAAAAGGATATACAAGATCTGATAAAGGAATTCGATATACTTTTCGGCCCAGTTTCCGACAGCGGATTAATTGAAACAAGCGTTCGTGCAGAAATAAGAACATCGACAGATGAACCAATTTATACCAAACCATACCCTTTTCCTGGCCACCTCAGAGCTGAGATAAATAAACAGGTGACCCAGATGCTTGAGGATGGTATCATTAGACCATCAAAAAGTCCATATAACGCACCCTTATGGGTAGTCGAGAAGAAACCTAAACCGAATGGCGAACGACAATACAGGGTAGTGGTGGATTTTAAACGGCTAAATGCGGTAACCATTTCAGATGCTTATCCGATTCCAGACATCAACAACACCCTTTCTAGCCTGGGGGATAGTAAATATTTCACGACACTCGACTTAACCTCCGGATTTCATCAAATCCGAATGAGTAATAAAGATATAGAGAAAACAGCCTTTTCAACGAGCAATGGTAAATTTGAATTCGTAAGGCTACCGTTTGGTCTGAAAAATGCACCTGCGATTTTTCAACGAATGATGAATGACGTAATACATCCATTACTAGGAAAAGCCTGCTATGTTTATATTGATGATATAATCATATTTGGCAAGGACAGAAGTGAGCATAACAATAATTTGAGACAAGTATTCTCTTTATTAAGTGAAGCTAATTTGAAGGTAAATCTTGAAAAGTCTAAATTTTTAAAAGAAAGCGTAGAATTTCTTGGGCATGTTGTATCACAAGGTGGTATACAACCGGACCCAGCAAAGATCGCTGCGATACAGCAAATTCCTCCTCCTAAGAACTTAAAAGATTTAAAAAGCTTCCTAGGATTGGCATCTTACTATAGAAGATTCATTAAGGATTTTGCAGCAATAGCGAAGCCTTTGAAGAACTTGACAAGAGGGGAAAACGCTCAAATTAAGGCTGGCCAGTCCAAGAAAATTCCAGTTAACTTGGACGATAAATCCCTGAAATCTTTTTATGGCTTAAAGGAACTTCTTACATCATCTGAAATCTTAGCGTTTCCAAACTTTGAGAAACCATTCATCCTTACCACTGATGCTTCAAACTATGCAATAGGAGCTGTTCTTTCACAAGGTGAACTCGGTAAAGATCGCCCAATCATCTTTTTGTCTAGATCTCTTAACAAAACGGAAGAAATCTATTCCACTATAGAGAAGGAAATGTTGGCAATTATATGGTCTCTGGACAAGCTTCGTTCTTACCTCTATGGAGCCAAGGAAATAAAAATTCTAACGGATCATCAGCCATTAACATTCGCATTGAGTAATTCTAATAACAACGCGAAACTCAAAAGATGGAAGGCCAGAATAGAGGAGTATAATTATAAACTTATTTACAAACCAGGAAAGACAAATGTTGTCGCGGATGCACTTTCAAGATTACCTCCTGAAATTAATGTATTGTCATCATCAGATGGTAATTCCCAACATAGTGCCGATGAAGACAGCACTCCTCTCATACCACATTGCGAGGCTCCGCTGAATGTTTTTAGAAACCAAATACTATTCTCAAAAAAACTAGACTCTAACTACTATGAAAAACCGCATGAAAACTTTCACAGACACTACGTTAAAATCAGGAATCTCAACAAAAAGAACTTGATTCAAATCCTAAAAGAAAAGTTAAATCCTAATCTACTAAATGAAATTAAAATTCCTGAGGAAAACCTTGTCCTATTGCAGGAAGTCTGTAGGGAAAATTTTTCCAAATTTCGGATAAGGATCACACAAAGATTAATAGAAGATATTAGAGATGAGGAGCAGCAATTCGTGATTATTCAAAACGAACACAAGCGGGCACACAGAAGTTCGGAGGAAAATAAAAACCAAATTCTGGAAAAATATTATTTTCCGAAAATGACGAAATTAATCAAGAATTATACGAAAAATTGCGAAATCTGTAAAAAGAACAAATACGACAGGCACTCACCCAAACCCGAATTACAACCAACACCGATTCCGTCATACCCTACTGAGATATTACACATCGACATAATGGAGATTCAGAAAGAAAAATTTATTACATGCGTCGACAAATTTTCCAAATATGCAAAGTTCTTTCACATAAAAAATAAATCGGTTTTACATATTCGCGATAAGATAATTAAATTGCTCCATTTCTTTTCTGCACCCAAAACAATTGTAATGGATAATGAAGGTAGTTTCATTAGTCCTATAGTCCTAAATTATATAGAAGGTCTGGGAATCGAAACATATTTCGCACCCCCACAAAAAAGTGAAGTGAATGGTACAATCGAAAGAGTCCATTCTACAATCATCGAAATGTTAAGGTGTCTTCGTGATGAATATCCGGATTTTTCTATTAAGGAATTAATCAATATTACGGTCGACAGATATAACAATACAGTACACTCTGTAACTAAAAAGAAACCTGTTGATATATTCTTTAATCGAGCAGAAAGAATTAATTACCAAAATTTAGCAGATTTCAAAGAAATTGTAAATAAAGATTTAAGAAATGAAATAGTCCGAAACCAGAAAATGCAACTCTACAGGCAAAATGCGAAGAAACAAAAGCCAAGGAAATATGATCCTGGAGCTACTGTTTTCAAAAAAAATAAACAAATTAAAGGAAAGGACAAACCCTTATTTGTCAAGCAAATTGTTGAAAAAGACAATAAAGTTACAATCACTACCACCGACAACAAAAAAATTCATAAGTCTCATCTAAAAAATTGAACTCTCATTTCAGGCTACTAATACACTACACCAAGGCAACTGTGGATATTTACGAATATAACAGCCCAATAGTTGAAATAAAACAAGGTATCGGAAAAATCAGCTACGGAAATTACAAAATAATACACACAATAAACCTAAAAGAATATGAACAAATTGTCACTCAAATTAAATCTACACTTCATTTTGAAATAAGGAATACAAGAACGTTGGGTTTACAAATAGAGCATCAACTCACCAAAATAGAAAACTTGTTAGACCAACTACACGTCAAGAATTCAACTAGAAGTAAAAGGTCTATAAATTGGATCGGATCCGCCTGGAAGTGGATAGCTGGCAACCCTGATGCTACTGATTGGGACAAAATTCTAAGTCAAACTGATAATATTATAAGAAATAATAACAAACAATACACCATCAACGAATACTTGATTAAAACAACTAATAATTTATTAGATGATTACAATAGGGTTGTTGCTGAGGTAAATACAAATGACACTATCAGACACGCTCAAATTCTCTTTAATAGACTTGGACTAATAAAGGATGAGATATCTCAAATTGTAATGGCAAGTCAGCTTGCAAAAAAAGGTATAGTACATTCACAAATATTGGACAAAGGGGATATCGCAAACATAATATCGCAAACCGAAACGCTTCCATACAAAAACGAAATACAGGCTCTCGAATTTGCCGAACCTTCAATGGTTGTTAAGGACTCTCTATTATTATATATCATTTCATTACCTCAAACGGATGACACTATGTTCAATAACGTTATCCTTCGATCAACAGTAAGAAATAATAAGAGAATATATCTTAGCTTCACGAACCTACTCGTATCCCGAACGGAAAAATATGGAATTAAGGAGAACTGCATGGTAATTGAAGAAGTTATAATATGTAAGTCACACCAAGTTGAAATCTTAGATTCAAACCAGTGTATCTTCAACATACTTAACGGAGAAAACGCTACATGCGAATACCAAATGGAAAGGCAACCGATAATCGAGCTTCTGTCGGAAGGTACAGTATTCCTAACAAATTATGTTGGAAACCTTACTTACAGTAATACCTCGCAAACTCTGAACGGCACCTATATTATTAATTTTTTCAACGAAACTGTCATTCTCAATAATGTCAGCTATTCAAATTGGCAAACAACGTCTTTTCAGATTCTTCCACCAATATTACAGGGCAACTTGACCGAGAAAGAAGTCAAGTTGGATTTACAATACCTTCACCATCTTCATCTCAAGAACATTGAGAACATAGATAACCTTTCATATAAAGGACTAGTTTCCATAGGTTCTAATTACATTTTGCTTCTAATTGGTTTTTCAATAATGCTAACTATTCAATTATATTCAAAATGTAAGAATCGCCAAAGATCGGTAAAATTTCCACCTTCGGTAAATTTTCCTGAAATCAAAATAGATTACCCATGAAAATTTAGCTTTTAATTGATCAGTGGGACACTGATACTTGAGAAGGGGGGAGTTAACACATCCAGCGAATACCACTAATAACATGAGAACTTTATACCTTCACAACAACAATAACACACTAGAGTAAATTATATTGCAACAAACCACACTTACTTTAAAAACTGCTAACACAAGAACCTTATTCTTTCACAACAACAATAACACACTAGAGTAAATTATATTGCAACTTTAAAAACTGCTAACACAAGAACCTTATTCTTTCACAACAACAATAACACACTAGAGTTCAACCAACTACGGTATTTGATTAATAAACAAATAATCAAAATTATATTTAAACAAATATTGTAAATTAAGCTTTTATTAATATTAACAATAAGCAAATAATTAAAATTATATTATTGAAAATAAGCAAATATTAAATTAGGTTAAAATATATCAATTATGAAGTAAGCAAATTAGGTTTATAAAAAGAAAAAGAATTAAATAAAGAGTTAGTTGTTACTACGTTCACGACATCAACACATCTCGTTCTTATTAAACTTCGTAACTTGCATAATTATATATAAAATATTGTGAAAGAAAAAAATATTTTTTACCTTATACAATTGTATAACAATTTATATGGCGTTACATGTGCCACCATTTAAAATTATATATAGAGTTAAAAAAAAAATTGTATTTATATGGTACCTTACAAAACTATATACGGTATCTCATAAGCCATTTATAATTATATCTTTGATAATATTAAAAAAATAAATGTATGATGCCATGTATAGTTTTATATAACTGTATATAGAGTTATATGTGCGACCATATATAATTATATTTGAAAAAAATATTTTTCGTTTTTTAAGATGGAACCATATATAAGTAGTTTTAAATGCCCGAGTAAAAAAAGATCTGATATAATCATATATGCTATTATATAATTTTTTATATTTATATATGGTTATGCATGAACTTTGATATTGACATATAAGTTTATATATAGCATTGTATTTTTCCTTATTTTTTAATATGACAACATATATATTCATATCTATTTATATACAGATCTATATGAAATTAGATATGACATACTGTGAGCGTCAAAAGAAAGTGTACAGGTCTTAAATTGATGTAATTCGGTAACGACAAAGATGACAATAAAACCCCTTATTATTACCAATCGACTATCATTTAAAAACACGATATAATGGAAATTTTCCAAGCTTTAATTTAAGCTTAATAGAGTCCAGATTGAGCAAATATTAAATGAGATACGGGGGTCGCGCTGGAAATTGAAAATTTTTGTAGACGTTTTTTAAAAAAATTGTAAAAAATATTTCTAATTTTATGTGTTTCAAGTTCAAACATTAAAAATTTAAAAAAAAGTACAATAGTTTAAATTCAGTTATCAACTCATTTTTCTAACGACCCAATCAAAAATCAAAATTTTTTAAATGCAGTAAAAAAATATGAATTTTTTTGACCTCCAACTCTTTTGACCACCAATTTTTTGTAAACAAAGAAAAGATTTTATTGCTTACTAATTTAAGTACATCTAAGTGTATAGTAAAGAGATATGAAAATAATTAACAATTTTCTTTGTTTACAAAAAATTGGTGGTCAAAAGAATTGGAGGTCAAAAAATGCATATTTTTTTACTGCATTAAAAAAATTTTGGTTTTTGTTTGGGTCATTGGAAAAATGAGTTGATAACTGAATTTAAACCATTGTACTATTTTTTAAATTTTTAATGTTTGAACTTGGAAAAAATCAACTTAGAAATATTTTTTAAAATTTTCCTAAAAAATGTCTACAGAAAATTTCATTTTTCAGCTCGACCCTTGTATCTCATTTAATATTTGCTTAATCTGGACGCTATCAAGCTTAAATTAAAGCTTGGAAAATTTCCTTTATAGCATGTTTTTAAATGATAGTCGATTGATAATAATAAGGGGTTTTATTGTCAACTTTTTCGTTAAGGAATTACATATATTTTAGACCTGAACACTTTCTTTTGACGCTCACTGTATAAGGTCGGGAATTTTTAGATATGGCAGATAAAAAGATATATGATTCTATTTATAATTATATCCCGAAAAAAAATTTAAAAAATTTTCTAAGTCCCGGACAATTAAAAAAAAATAAAAAATTTTCAGGTCCTAAAAAAATTTATGAAAATTTTCCAAAGTCCCGGACACAAAATTTTTTTGGAGTAAAAAAATCATTAAAAATGTTTTTAGGAGAAATTTTATGTTTTCGCAAAATTTTTAAGTTCCGAAAAAATGTTTTTAAATTTTCTAAGACACAAACATTTTTTGGAATTTTTAAATCCATTAAAAATGATTTTAGAAAACAAAATTGACTAATTTTTAATAAAAAAATTCCGAAGAATGCAATAAAAACTCTTCTAATTGATAATGTATCCAATCTGATAAAATAATTTCTAATTCCACGTTTAAAATTCCAAAAAATTTTACCAGATTTCATCTAATTATATAAAAATTTATCTAATTTTAACAGATAAGATATGATTTAATACAATTAGATAGACCCATTTTTGTGATCAAACTTAATCAAATTTGATATTATTTTATCAAAAATAATAGAATTTGATATAATCGTATAATATTCGATCCGCCAATTTTCGGATCAAAATTAATATGGATTTACATAAAAGCATATCTGTTCATATATTATTAAATATTGGGTCATATAACTTTTTTTTACTCGGGTGGTTTCTTGTAAGTCATATATAATTATATATATAATGATATTGGATTTTTTTTTAATATGCTCGTATACGTTATTTGATGTTAAGTCACATATAAATATGTATGCAATCAGATTAAGCTATATGTGTCACATATGATTATGTGTCCCACATGTATTTATATATTAATATGGTTATCATTAGATGTAATTTTATATAACTCCATTTAAAAAATTTGGAAAAACTCAACGCGAGATATAATTATATACTTTGTTTGATATGAAAACACATTATTTCATATGGCTATATATACATTAGGGTGGCAGCTAAATTTCAACTTTGGATTTTCAACATCTCCCGGGCGGAATATTGTGCCACATGGTCTAAAACTGATGTGGAAAAAATTTCAGCCAAATCGGATAACTTTAACCCGTGCCCCTTTGAGGTCAAAGTTCAAATGATAAAAAAAAATTTTCCATACAAGCAAAAAATTTTTTTTTCGATTTTTTATTTTTTTATTTTTTAATATTAGTTAGCTTTATTAGCTTATTATCAACAACAAATTTCATTTCGATCGGACAAGATTTTCAGTTTCAAAAGTGACTCTGAAAAAAAATTTTCAGGCTTGTTAAAAGCTTACTCTAAAAAATTTTCAAAAAATTTTTTTTTTTAGTTTTGATAAGCACACATTAAAGAATTTTTGTTGCTCTTAATACCAGGATTTTTAATTTTTTTTTTTAATTTTTTTTCGACATCGCATTTTTGTTCTAAATTGGGGTAAAAAACTGGAAAAATGCAGTTTTTGGCCCTACTTAAGAGCATGATTACAATGTCCCAGAAAGAAAAAAATGATAGATTTGGAATATGTATTATCAAGAGAAACAAACGCAAGCTATTTTGTAAACTTTTAAAAACAAAAAAAAATATTTTTTTAAGAGTATGCTGTCTCAAGACAGTCTCAATTTTTTTTTTTTCAAGACCACTTTTGTAACAGAAAATCTTGTCCGATCGAAATGAAATTTTTTGTTGTTAATAAGCTAATAAAGCTTACTAACTTTTTTTTAGCTCTGACAAGCACACATTAAAGACTTTACGTCGCTTTTGATCACAGTTTTTCTTTTTTTTTTTTTTTGTGACATCGAAGTTTTGTTCTAAATTGAGGCCAAAAGCTGCAAAAATTTAGTTTTTGGCCCTATTAAAAAACAAAATTACGACATCACAAAAATTTTTAAAAAAAAACCTATTATTAAGAGCGACAAAATGTCTTTAATGTATGCTTGTCAAAACTAAAAAAAAAAAATTTTTGAAAATTTTTTAGAGAAAGCTTCTAACAAGCCTGAAAATTTTTTTTCAGAGTCACTTTTGAAACTGAAAATCTTGTCCGATCGAAATGAAATTTTTTGTTGTTAATAAGCTAATAAAGCTAACTAATATTAAAAAATAAAAAAAAAAAAAATCGAAAAAAAAAATTTTTGCTTGTATGGAAAATTTTTTTTTATCATTTGAACTTTGACCTCAAAGGGGCACGGGTTAAAGTTATCCGATTTGGCTGAAATTTTTTCGACATCAATTTTAGACCATGTGGCACAATATTCCGCCCGGGAGACATCAATATTAACACAAAAAAATTGCTCCATACATTTCGCTGCCACCCTAATATACATACATCAAATAATGTAAAATTTTATGTATTCATTTTTACTCGGGATTTTAAAAATATTTCCAAAATTATTAACTTTTATAATTATTTTGCAAATTTTTCTAGATCTACCTTACACCTGGTCTCCACCAGATTTTTTTTTTTTTTTGCTGTGGCAATAAGCAACAACGTCGGCAGAACGAAAAAAAAAACACTGTTGATGAATTCCAAACAAAGATTTTGATGTTAAATTGCCAGCAATAGTTGCTCAAATTGCCTAGCAATTATTGCTATATAAATTTTGGCGTTATACAAATTTTGACGTTATTGCTAAGTATCTTTATCAGTAACCTAAAATGCAAAACAAAAAAATCAAAATCAAATTTTTGATTTTAATGCATTTGACTTAGCTAAATGTCTCGGAAATATTTTGGACATCCAAAAACTGCAAACAATAAACAAAACACAGTTTTGTGAATTTCAAATAATTGCTGTTGGGCCATTCCAGAAAATTTAGCTCAAATTTTAGTCATTTTTGGAAATGGTGTCTCAGATTAATTTGAGCCTTGACACATAGATAGCCCTCATAAATATGATATATGTACCATATATCGTTTTTTTACATTTGGTGTATTTAACAAATTATGGCGGGTCAAGAATTGACTTTTTAAGCAAAAGTAAGAAAAATACATCACGTTTAAAGAGCTGTAACTTCTTAACCAATGACCCGATTTTCACAAATTTAGGCTCATGTGAAAGCTGGGGTTCTTCTTTTAGATAGAAAATATTTTTAAAATAACACAGTTTTTTTTACAGAAATGATGCAAAAATGCAAAAACATTTTTTCTTTTCGAATATTTAAAAAAACACATCTTCGATTTTTTTTAAAAAAATTCTGGTGAAAAATAACAATGTTTTGTATAACGTATTCAAAATTCAGAGTGGGATCTCCATGGGATCAAAAACTATTCTGTTTTAAGTACGAGGTTCTCATATTTTTCCCTTAGAAAATTTAAATTTCTAATGTTTTGAATGTTTTTCAAAATTTTAATAGTATAATTTTCTTTGAAAATTTAAATTTTTATATTGAAGAAACATAAAATTTTAATTTTCTAAGGTAAAATTTAAGAACTTCGTACTAAAACCAGAATATTTTTTGATCCCATTGGGATCCCACTCTGAATTTTGGATATGTTGTACAAAACAGTATTGTTTATCACCAAACTTTTTTTTAAAAAAATCGAAGATGTGTTTTTTTGAATATTCGCAAAAAAAAATGTTTTTGAATTTTTGCAACACTTCTGAAAAAAAAACCGTATACTTTTGAAAATATTTCCTAAAAGAAGAAGAATTAAGCTTTTATATGAGCCATTACTTGTGATAATCGGATTACTAGTTAAAAAGTATAAATAATTAAAATAAATGTTAAAGTATATACAAAAACATAAACAAACCTAAAACAAAAATAATTAAAATAAATGTTAAAAAAGATACAAAAACATAAATAAAACTATTTTCTTTGTTGCATTTAAAAAATATATAAATCAAACAACGAAAAGTGAATACAAAACAATACACAGAATACAAAACAATACAAAAAAAAAACACGAAGCAAACACAAAAACTCCTAAAACATAAACTTTAAAAAATAGCCACAATAATATAAACACAAAACTCTACGGAGAATAATAAATACAAGCCAATGAATAAAACTAACAAAAAAAAACAAAAAAATAAAAACAACAATGCAAAATACCACTGAAGAAAATAATTACACACACGAAAATTTTAACTATCCAGTGGAATCGGTTAAAACTCCCGCGCCAAAAAGAACAAGAGAAGTTCTACAAAACTCTTTACTTGGTAATATTTCAAAAACACCGAGATTAACCGACACCGAATCCCCCCTCAAATTTATAACGATTATGGACAAACGCTTTGAAAAATTAACTGAACAAATACAACAAATGATGCAAACAAAATTTACAGAGTATAAAAATGATCTCTTAAACGAACTAGATAAGAGATTTAACGTAATAAAAAATGATATTTGTGAAGTGTCAGAGAGAATTAACAAACTTGAAAGAGAAATACCAAAAATAGAAACAGTGGAGTTAAAAATAATAAGTATGGGCGACGAAATAAAGAAGCTAAAAACACAACTAAAACGGCAAGAAAATTTTACAGTCGCGAAAGATATTAGAATAAATGAAATTCCTTTTAAACCAGAGGAAAACTTAATGGAAATATTTAATAATATATGCTTAACAATACAAACAACTATGCCTTCAATCAAAAATATATATCGTTTACAAAACCATAATAATAAAAACAAAGAAGACTCGCCTGATGCTGCAATTATTGTTAAAATGTGGTCTCCATACGATAAAAATTATTTTTTAAAATCATTAGCGAATTTTAAAAAACAAAACAAAGATTTTTTCTTTTGTCTTAATCAGCTCGGTTTCAACTCCGAAAATAAGTTTTTTGTCAACGAAAGCTTAACCAAAGAAAATTATCAAATTTTGCGAGCAGCAGTTAAAATGAAAAGGGAGAAAAGGCTCCATAGTGCGTTTTCAATGCGTGGACTGGTGTATGTTAAAAAATCAGCAAATGAATCTATAATTCAGATTGAAGAAATCGGTCATTTAAATCTGTTATTTCCTGTATCAGATGATCATGACACTCTTGGTGGTGGACATCAATCTAATAATGAATACCAGCTACTATAATTTATTTTTTTTATTTAAATATTTATTTTTCAAATTTCTAAATAATTTTTTTATTCATTTTGTGATATTATATCTAATTTGTTTTATTTATGATTTTAAAATAATTGTTTTTTCTATTAAAATTATCAGTTCTTTTTTCAACTTGTGCGTTACTTTTATACTTTTGTTTGTGTATATAAATGCACAACTTAGGTAATACAAGGGATAGATCCAAATACGGTGCAGCAAATATGATCAGAATTCTATCTAAACAAAAGATCGGTTTGAAGATATGTCATATAAATGCTCAAAGTTTGGCACCAAAAATAGAGGAATTCCGATTCATTTTTGAAAATTCGAATATGGACATAATATGCGTTTCCGAAACTTGGTTTCATTCAAGTATCTTAAGTTTGTCAGTTTCACTTAGTGGATATAATTTAATAAGGGTTGATAGGGATCGGCACGCTGGTGGTGTCGCTATTTATATTAGAAAGGGGATATCATACCAGATTAAATGCAGCTCTAATGACGAAGATGAAAACAATGTTATTAATAATACTGATACTGAGGATGATGATCATGAAGATAATTTGGTAGAATACGTATTTATAGAAGTTAAATCTGAAGGAAGGAAATTACTAGTAGGAAGTCTGTACAGGCCTAATAAGAGAATACAAATGAAGAATTTTCTTGAAGTCTTGGAAAATCTTGCAGTCATATATGATGACGTCATCCTTGCTGGTGATTTTAACTGGAATCTCTTAGCTGATTGCAGCCTTCTCAATAGTATGTCTCCGCTGGGACTCTTTTCAGTAAACAAAACTAATCCTACACACTTTACTTCATCAACCAGCACTTTAATAGATCTTATTTTTGTTAGTAATGAGAGAAATATTTTGTTATATGATCAACTTTTTACACCTTGTTTCTCAAAACATGATTTATTATTCATGACCTATAATTTTCACCTGCAAATTCCACCCCACTCGATTACCTATAGAGATTTCGAACACATTAACTACGGCACGCTGGAAGAAGAATTTCGAAAAATTAACTGGAATGCAATATATTATATGATTTCTGCGGAAGATCAATTAGCTTTTCTTGAATACAACATATTACTTTTGTTTAACCAATCTGTTCCAGAAAAAACTAAAATTATAGGCCACACAAAAAAACCTTGGTTCTCATCTAAAATTAAAGAGGCTATAAACAAGCGAGACTTTGCATTTTCACGTTGGAAGCGGTTTAAAACCACAGAGTTGCATGTCGAATACTGTGCCGCAAGAAGAGAAGTACATAAAATCATAAAATATGAGAAATCTAAATTTTATGCGGAAAAATTTTCCTCGGCTCTGGGTTCAAAAAAAACATGGAAGACAATAAGGGAAATCGGTATCGGCAAGTCCGATAATAATGAGACTATTCCTGTTGATCCAGATGCTATAAATGAAAAATTCGTAAACATTCCTATGGTAGAAGCCGATATTAGTTTTTACAACAATAACCAATACAATCGTGATAATAATCACAATTTTTCTTTTGATTGTGTTGATAATTTCGATATCATAACTAGCTGTATGTCAATAAAATCAAATGCTGTTGGAGTGGACGGAATTCATCCAAGATTTTTCAAAATTCTTCTTCCAAATATATTGCCTTTCGTGACTCACATTTTCAACACGGTAATTACCACTAGTTGCTATCCGACTAACTGGAAAAAATCTAAAATTATACCAATTCCCAAAACCAAATCAGATTTTAGACCAATCGCTATCTTGCCCTTTATGTCTAAATTATTTGAGAGAATCATTCATAACCAGATTACTATTTTCGTAAGAGATCAAAATCTTTTAACTGACCAACAATCAGGATTTCGCAAAAAACACAGCTGCATAACTGCACTCGTAGACGTTGCTGAAGATATAAGATGTGAATTAGATAAACGCAAAACTAATTTTCTAGTACTCTTAGATCATTTGAAAGCTTTCGATACAGTCGATCATAATCTTCTCTGTTTCAAACTTCGTAACATGTTCAAGTTCTCTACAACCGCTACACAGTTGATATCAACATACCTCACTGGCAGGCTTCAGTATGTTGAAAGTGGTAATAAAAAATCAACTTTATTACCTGTGATTAGAGGTGTACCGCAAGGGTCAATCGTTGGTCCTCTATTATTCTCGCTTTATGCAAACGATCTTCCCAATCAATTACATCACTGTAAGGCAAGATTGTATGCTGATGATGTTCAAATCTACACCAGTTGAAATTTGTCTGAGATTGAACAATGTGTTGTAACATTAAATGATGATTTGCAACGCATATATGTATGGGCTACCGCAAATGGTTTAAGTATCAACCCTAAAAAATCAAAATACCTTGTTATTGAAAAAAGAAATTCTTCAGTCAACGACAATATACCTTCTTTATATCTAAATGATAATCGTATAGAAAGAGTTAATTCAGCAAAAAATCTTGGTATTATTTTTAATAGAAACTTATCATGGTCTAACCATATTAATTATGCCTGTGGTCGTACGAACTCTATGCTGAGAACACTCTGGTCCACACAGTATTGCACACCTGTTAAAATAAGAACACTTTTAGCTAAAACCTACTTAATGCCTATTCTGATGTATGGATGCGAGTTATTTGCCAAATTTTATTTATTTTTTATTTATTTATTTATTGGTGATCTAGCACAACAAGACATAAAATCTTATAAATGATAGTGCTAGTGAGTATAACAAACATACATGGGTACATGATTAAAAATTATCAGATTAAAAGCATTCGAAAATAGTTTGTGAATTTGGATTACAAAAAAAAAATAAAAAATAATTGTAGAATATATAATAATATAGACAGTTTAATAAATTATTACAAAAATGCAATATAGAAAACAAAAAATTGATTAACATAATCATATTTCATAGAAAATTTAATATTAAAATTAAAAATTTAAAAATTTGGTATTTAACATACTCAATCAAATTTTAAAAATTAACAACATTAAAAAAAATTTATCTAAAATAAATTAATAGCTCCTTCTTGAACAAATTTGCGTTGCCTATAAGTTGGGTAGTATCTGGAAGTTTATTCCAAAGACGAGTGGAAAAAATAAAGAATTGGCGTTCAGACAAAAGTTTTCGAAAACGTTGCTGAATAATTTTCTTTCCACGACGGGATCTTGCAAATTGGATTCTACTAAATAGATAAATTGGTTGTTTTTGTGTTATTATTTTGTGTAGAAGCATAAGACATTTAAATTTAAGAAGATTTTCAAAGCTCATCTTATATATACGGTATGAAAACGTTGAAATGTGATCACGACGTCCTTTATCGAAAATGTATCTTGCGATATTATTGTAGGCAACATTTAGTTTGCGAAAATCATCACTATCACAATTAGCAAAAATTTCACATCCGTATAAAAGGACTGGAATAAGGTACGTTTTCGCTAACAACATACGAATGTTTAATGGTGTTGAACTTTTCACTGCCCACAGATTACGTAACATACCATAAAGTCTCCCTACAACAGAGTTAATATGGGTTGACCAAGTTAACTCATTATTAAACGTTACACCAAGATTTTTTGAAGAATCAACAAAATCAATAATGTTATTGTTTATTTTAATTTGAATATCATTACCTAATGTTCTTTTACTTCGCGATATAAATAGGCATTTGGATTTTGAAGGATTAATACATAATCCATTGGCATTCGCCCAGATGTTGATTTCATTGAGATCAGTGTTAATATTGTTTACGCAAGATTGAATATTTGCAACATTAGAACCGTTATAAAGTTGCACATCATCTGCATACATGTGTACTTTGCTGAAGAACGTGACGTCTGGTAAATCATTAATGTATAAACAAAACAAGAGGGGACCAAGGATTGATCCTTGTGGAACACCTCTGTTGACATTAAGAGCGTTTGAAAATTTATCATTTAAATATACGACTTGCGATCTATTAGTAAGATATGAAGATACTAGATTACATGCAGCGTTTGAAAAGTAAAAAAGTTTTTCAAGTTTCTTTATAAGTATTGAATGAACAACAGTATCAAAAGCTTTACTATGATCTAAAAGAATTAAGAATGATACCATATTTTGATCCAGTTTTGACCTAAGATCATCAATAACGTCAGTCAATGCTGTGGTACAACTTCTCGCTTTCACAAAGCCTGATTGTCTATCACTTAAAAGGTTTTTCCTGCTCAAGTATTTATTCATTTGTCTGCACATTAAATTTTCCATCACTTTTGATAAGAAAGGAAGAATAGCTATGGGTCGGAAATCATTGTTTGGCTTAGGAATCGGAATAATTTTGGAAATCTTCCAACCTTCTGGGAATATTGATTTAGTTAAAATTGAGTTGAACAGATGGGTTAGGTATGGCAATAATTTTGGAAGTAACGCTTTTATAAATGTAGAGTTTATACCATCCATACCAACTGCATTTGATTTAATAGAAAGAAAACTTTCAAGTACATCACACTGATCAACACAACGAAAGCTGAAACAATTTTTAATTGGGACACAATGTATATCATTATAAATGTTTTGTATCGGTGGTAGGATATCAACATTTACAAACTTAGTGTTCAGTGCATTTACATCTATGTTCTGGTTACTTACTGTAGTGCGTTTTTGCCCTATACCAATATTCCGGATTTCCTTCCATTTAGATTTGCTATCAATAGCAGATGAAAATTTACGTTGATAAAACGTAGATTTTGCCTGCTGAATACGTTTCACGACATCTCTTCTAGCAGATTTGAAGACAGCCTGAAGTTCTTGGGTTTTAAACCTTTTCCACCTACCATAAGCATCATCACGTTTATTAATTAGTAATTTAATTTCCGAATTGAACCATGGCTGTTGATTAGCCTTTACTAATTTGGTCTTCATGGGAACACATAACTCAAATAAATGTGGTTATAGAAGCCAGCAAAAACTTGAGTCAGTGTTTAACGGTGTTATACGTTATGTTTATGGTGTGAAAAGATTTGATTCGATTTCATCTTTCACGACTAAATTATATGGTATTCAGTTTGAAGATCTACTTAAAACTAGAGTACTGATATTTATGCACAAAATCGTTTTTACCCAACAACCACAACATTTGTATAACCGCCTTACCTTGTGTAGATCGAATAGAGGAAAACAAATTATATTATTCAGACACCACAGTTTAATATCAACTTGGCAATTTTTCATTAATGCAATTCGTCTTTGGAATCGACTCCCGCAGGACAATCAAATTATAAGTGACGCACAGAACTTTAAAAAAGAACTTTTTATACATTTTTCCAAATAATCTTTTTTTTTCTCAATTAAACAATTTAAATTATTCATCTTATTGATTATTTCAATTATTATTTTTTTTTCTCTGATTTTAGTTTGATTTTTAAATTATTTTGATTCTTTATAATATTGCCATTTTGTCATTTTTAATTATTTTAATAATACAATTTTAATTTTATTTTTTTATTGTTAATTTTAAGAAATATTGTAAACATTATCCTTTGCTAATGAAATGTTCTATACTGCAATAAGAGGCTCTTAGTCTTGTGTATAGAATTGAATAAAGAAACTATTATTATTATTATTATTATTAAAAAAAAAGTTAGAGCACTTTAAACGTCATGTATTTTTCTGACTTTTGCTAAATAAGTCGAACTTTGACCCGCGATAATTTGAAAACTACAGCAAATTTTGAAAATCTAAAAATGCAACATATCTTATATAAACGTGGATATCTATGAGCCAAACTCTCAGTGGCATCCAAGGGCATGTTTCTGAACAGTGGGGCGAAAATTATTGGAATTACCCTGTTTTTAAAGCTAACACAAAACAAAAATCTTTTACATTAGAATAATTTTTCATATTTAAGTTTAAAATAATCCGAATTTAGTTGGTTTTTGTTTTTCGGTTTTAGGTCATCAGTTTTAAAATAAAAGTAAAGTTTTTAAATTTTATATTTTATTTAAATATTTATTAGTTCCAATATTTTGAAGAGCGAAGTGAAGCGTAGCATAGCGGAGCTGACCTGAAACCACAATTAAAAAAATACAGTATTAAAACTAATACGCCTAAAAAAATCCCAGTTATTGGTAAAAAATTTTTTATCTAATATGGCATTCACACTTGCAACCTTAGATCTAATTGTATATTTAATATTTGTGTATCTAAATTAATACAACTATACATTTATCTGATCCAACTTGATACAGCCAATTTTGAGATCAAATTAGATCTTAAATTTTTTACTAAGGTTGTGTTTTAACCTTTTTAGAGAAATCAACGATATTAAAAAAACATTTATTTGTAACGCCCAGTATTTAATTATATATTTATTTATGTTATTTTGTCCTTATTAGTATTGTACTATTAATATTGTTTTGTTTAATTATTGACGCTCATTAATTTTACCTTTTATAAATTATTTACATTTTTACATTTTATTATTTACACCTTGCCAATTAGTGCATTTTTCAATAACACCAAAGGGTTAAAAATACACTAAAGTACAACTCTGCTATTAAAATATGCTAAACTTCAAAAAACAAGAAAAAGAGAGAAAAGAGAATAATTTATATAATTTTTGTACTAAGCAGAGGCTTGATGTTTTCTAAAATATAATTTTAAATTCATTCGATGTAAGAAGGCAGAACAATAAAGAACTTTTAAAATAACATCGGATGTATTTTTCTTTTCTGCTAAAAATAAAAACTAAAAACTTTATGTGAGCCGCAGGTGGACTTTTATTAGGACCCTGTGGTTTGATAGAGTGTATAAATAAATAAATAGAAGTGGACATAATTGGGCGTTTCGCCTATTGTGGACCCTTCTCCATAACCATTAAACCTATAAATTACTAAATTATTGAAGGGAACTCCCAGCCGGGTATTCTCCCCTTACATATTAACTTTTGCAAAAAAAAAAAATCGAAATTTATCCAATAAAACTTACCAAGGATGCAATTGATGTATTAATTTGTTCTTGCATTTATAGTAAACATTTGTTAAAAATAACTTAATTAATTAATAATTTATTAAAACTTATCTTACGATAGAAAATTTCTCTAGATGTTAAGACTTTAAAAATGCAAATGCAATTTCTTCAAGTATTTCTATTATTTTCAATCTCCAACACTGAAAAACACGGATACAAAGCATGCCATTTTGATGACACCTTCAAAATTCTTGTTAATCTTTTGAAGCAATCACGCACACCAACTCGTTACTCGTACATTAAATGCCAATCTGAACCTTCTGATATGTAAATTACAGATGACAAAGTAGATTTAAATCACAATTTACTAGATGAGAATTCCAATGCAAATGCAATATTAGTTTTGAGATGGTTAGTAAAAAATTACATTGAATGCAAAATAATGATAAAATTAAATATAAGAAAAAATTGATTATTCGAGACCAAAAAATCGGTTTCTCGAGTACTTCGGAAATCGGTTTCTCAAATACTTCGATAATCGGTTTGGATCTCATGGGGACATCTTAAAAAAAATATTTTAAAATATTTTTCTGCTTTATGGGTGGCTCAGAGGTGCTTCCCGAGTCCCGCGCCACTAATCATTATTATCGTTTTTTTTTTAATTCCTGATCGCGTGGGGTTTTTAGTTTTTTTTAATTTTCGTGTGCCCCATGAACTGCAATTCAGCCCGGATTTTTTGCAAAAGTTAGTTAATTTTATTGGGAATTCGAATAAAAAACAAGTAAGAAAGTTATAGTCGGTCAAGACCGACCATATGAAACCCTACACCAGTGTTTCCCGGAAAATGGGTCCGAAGTCCAAACGTGGACCGATTGGAGCTGTCGTTGTTAGATCTCTATTTAGTGTAGAAAACACACACAGTTCAAATTTTAGTGGAATTGGTTTATTTTTTTGTCAATTGACCGATTTAACTGAATATCGCTCCAAATTTTTATTTGGGAGACTAAGTCCAAAAATGGTCCAATTATATTCCGATTTGATAAGGTTACTTAAGTACACGTTTTAGACCTAAAAATAAAATTTTTATCAAATATTTCCATTTTTATGAATTTTGAGGAAATTATGTGAATATCGGGAGGGTGGTTTGTATGGGCACTACCAGAAGGACTGACTCGATTCCTTTGAAATTTGGAATGGTGATTCTTGCATACAAAGTTTGATTACCTGCTAAATTTCAAAGCGATATCTATTATAATACGGTTATTACCCAGCAGAAATTTTGCTGAACGTTCAGCAGCTTTTGGAAGGGGAACTTGAGTAAAGGAGCGCATCCAATTGCGCTGAATTCATGCATGATTCTCTAAGGCGATGTCCCACTTTAGAGCGCTAGTTGGATACACAGAAACAGCGCTCTTTAGATGCACTGAAATCACGTGTCTTTAGAGCGCTGATTTAAGCAGAATAAAGATGCTGTAAATTCATGTATCTTTTTAGCGCTGATTTAAGCAGATTAAAGATGCAGTGAATTCATGTATCTTTGTAGAGCTGATTTATGCAGAATAAAGATGCAGTGAATTCATGTATCTTTATCATCATTTAAAATGTGTTAAAGGCCTCTGTTATGTCTTTCAAAACTTTTCAAATCACATGATATTTTCCGAATCACATGAAATCGAGTTTGGTGTTTGTTTACGGGTTCATTCAAAGTCAGACAAGGAAAAACAATAAAATTTAAAATTCGTTATTGATAAAATTCAATTTTGAATTTTTCAAAAAATTCAAGAAAACATTTTAAATATAATTCTTAAAAATTTTATTTAAAATTCTTAGAAGAAATAAAATTCAAAAAAATTTTATTTAAAATTCTTTAAAGAATTTTATTAATAAAAAAAAAAGAATTTTATTTCCATAATAACAAATATATTTTGAACAAATAAATATTCAAACCAAAAGTAAAATAAAATTAAACCAAAAATAAAATTCAAAAATAAAATTCAAACCAAAAATAAAATTCTTTTTTTTTTTGAGAATTTTATTTTTGGAAATAATAAAATTCAAATGGTTTTGAGAATTTTATTTAAACAAAAATTTTATTTCAAATACCTTATGAATTTTAAATAAAATTCGAATTTTTTCCTTGTCTGTTCAAAGTTGAAATCAAATAACTAAAATTTAAAAAAATATAACAAAAAAATTCATTCGTTTTACTATACAAAACTTTATTTATGTGAAACAAAATGAAAAAAAAAAAAAACATCAAAAAAATATCGGAAATTTTCATTTTCACATTTTTATGGGATTTTTTTTGGGAACAGCGGTCAAAGATGCTATGATTGAAGCGCTCTTTGCAGCGCTGATTAATGCGCAATAATGATGCAGTCAAATCATGTGTCTTTGTCTAAAACTCATGTTTTTTTATTCAAAAAGTGTTAAAAATATTAAAAAGGAAAGCAAGTGTGAAATTTTATCAAAAAATAATTACACATTATAAGTTTTATATAAAAATCTTTAAAAAAAATTAAAATTTTTTCCCCTTCCTTTTACTGCATCCCTAAGAGCGCTCTTTGGATGCGCTACGGTATGCTATAAACAGATGCTGTGTCGCCAAAATCTCGATTTATTTCTGCTGGGTATAGTCATTTTAGCCGAATCCAAAGGGGGGCGTTTGTATGGGGGCTAGGTCTTAACATGGACCGATTTTCTCCAATTTCAAGATGATGGACAGACGGACGGACGGACGGACATCGCTAAATCGACTCAAAATGTAATTCTAAGTCGATCGGTATACTTGAAGGTAGTTCTAGGACCAATATTTCGGGTAGTTACAAACATCAGCACAAGCTCATCCTACACCACTCTGTGGTACAGGGTATTAATTTGTATATCCATAACTTTAACTTACACTTTTCCAATAATAAAATAAATTTTCCGTTTTGAGGGCTTGGTCCACAAAAAATTAAAATCCCTTTATTTCGAGAAGGCGATTTAATGCAACCTTTCTGATGACAGATTTGTGCTTAGGAGGCCAGAATACTTTAGAAAATATATTCAAAATGTCTGTATTCAAAAACCGTATTCAAAATGTATTCAAAAACCGTGTTATTTTAAAATTTTTATAAATTTTAATTTTTCTCACAGGACACGTTTTTTATGACAAATGACGCTTAAAATCATTTATTGAACGAACAATTTAAAAAAAAAGTGTTGCCAGCCAAGGCTGCCAGACTTGAATTAATCGTCAAAAAATGTGGATTTCATGCTGGCAAAAAGAACAACAAATTTCATTTGTTGTTTTTAAATTAGAGATTTTTATCCGGATTATATTAGCATATTCAAAACTGTATCTATTTAATTTATTATGTAGTACAAAAAGAATCTAAATTTTATGTAATCACAAAAAAAGGATCTGGCAACGCAACTATATGTTACGTAATCACTAAAAACTATCTGGCAACACTACTCTCTTAACTTAACGAAGAAACATTCATAAAGGAGAAATTAATAAAAAAACGATACAGAAGATAACAAAATGAAAATATAGGATAACAGAAATAAATAAACAGAAACATTAAAACAAAAGATAAAAAAAAACTTTTACCCATGCCGGCAAGGCAATAATGCAGTGTTTGGTGGTTTATCCATACAAACAATGTATTTGGAAACTGTTGGTCCGATGTCGACTTCTTCATCCTCCGTTTTTTCGTCGCTGTCTTCATTTTCGGAGTCACTTTCAAAAATGTCTTCGTACGGTTCAAAATCAATGCAACTGCTATTTTTGTGAAAGGTCATGCGATTTAAAAACGTAATTATATTTATAGCTCCTGATTCCAAAGCTTCACTTGCCTCGGAAATCTTACGGGCCTTTTCTGCATACGGCCGTCTGACTCTCTTTGCTCCGAGAACTCCACTGCTGTCTTTAAGGAGTTGAAGAGCTCTGCTCTTAGAAAATTCTTCATCTCAAAGAACTCCCACAAATTTAAAAAAGTGTCCTCGTTTTGTCAAAGTTCGTCCCAATAAACTCCCACAAATTTAAAAAAGTGTCCTCGTTTTGTCAAAGTTCGTCCCAATATGCCGTTGTATGCTTCAATAGCAGATGTTGATCTTGTATTAAGCTTAAATACTGAAAAGTTTTCGGGCTTTACCTAAAAAAAGAAAATAATAATATTAAAACTGTTTTTCTATATATTCAAATGCAATTTAAACTTACTTTTTTCATCCATTGTTTGTCAAAGTATTCAACAAAGTTTTGAAATTTTTCTTCACCGTCAAATGTATTTATTTCTTATCTTAGAATTGAAATGCTGCTGGGATAGATTTTGGTGGTAGCAATGGCAGTGACAAGAATTTGTGATACATAAGAGAATATTTCTGATTAGCTCTTATGCACTCCGATAGGTTTTTAATTTTTTTTTGCAATGTTTCGTCTTAATGCTTAGCAATAATGAAACCAGCACCCATAAAGTTTTGAATTTGGAAAAACTTTTTTTAATGCGCCTTGTAAAGCAAAATCAGCCATGAAACTATGCTCATCCAAATAAAGTATATTTTTATTTATACATATTCCCGTTTCCCCGCGGCGCTTTAATCATTGACATATTTAAATAATCACAACTTACCATACCATTAATATCTTCTAATTGTAAGTGATATATACTTTATAACATTTAACTCGTTTAATTCACACTTACCTTTTCCTTAACATAATCCACATGAACTATTAAAAGCTGCTTAAAAACTCCCATTGAAACAATTTTAAATGTACATACCATCAATTAGGTACTTCCTTTGATTGGGTAGCATATGTTCTTCTATTAATTTGCCAATAGTTTTAGAAAAGAATATGCAATAGCTGAACCCGTCTTCTGAAATACTTGCCTTTAAGAAATGACATGCCTTTTCCTCATGCTTACTTATTCCGTATGAGTTCCATATACTTTCTAAATTGAAAGACCCCACGATTTCGTTTGGTGTAGATGGGGACCTAGTAAAAACTTTGCCGGCCAGATATTGTAAGCCACGTCGCATTTTATTGAACCATAAATTTTTTGTTGCTGCTTGGTACCTAGATACATATATAAAAATATAAAAAATTCAAGAGAATACAAAAATATATTTAAATATTAAAAAAAAAAAAACAATCGAACTTACTTTGAAGCCGTACGGTTAAATGCCGACCGAATGCAACTCATTGCATTAGTTTGACCAAGTGCACTAGCATTTTCAATGCAGTCGCTTTTAAGGGTACTTACAGCTTTTAACTCCTCGAAAGCATCTTATTGATCAGGGTGATCAGGGTGATCATGGTCCTTAGTTTTTTTGGGTCTAACGACTGTATTGTCCTCAAGATTTAATTCAACCCGCAGAAAACAATTTTTATAATAACATACATAAGGCATTCCACACCAAATGTCCAGCGAAAAAAAACACGTGTACCGTAAACTTCTGAATGGGTTGTATGGATAGCCCTGTATGGAACTTAGAAAATTGCGTTTTTGGTTTTTCAATTTTTCAAAAACTGGACTTAGGAGGCGTGGCCAAATATTGGAAAAATGGTCAAATTTGTGGCGAGTTGCCTTGATTAAAGATTTATCACATTAAGAGTCCCCGTACAATAATGTCGGAGCGGTGACGGTTTCGGTCATGAGAGAGTATAGGCGCAAAACAAAGGCGGTAGCTGGAAATTTCGTGATACGTTGATATTTACACTACATTTTCGCTTTTTCGTCACACTTTTATTCAATTTTATTGTAATTTTTAATATCAATATAATTTTTTTGAATTTTGCATAATTTTTTTTTAGAGATCACATTTTTTTGTTTACATTATCGAAAATAATCGAAATATTTATGAAATTTCCCGGGATTCCTGGGAATCCCGGGAAATTTTCATTATTAATGTAAATCATAAAAAACATTAAAAGTTGATTATCTTTTTATTAAAAACAGTTTCATTAGAGATAAACAATTAATTAAAACATAAAAAATCAAAACATAAAAGTTTAAAATCCTGAAATACAATAAAACAAAACAAAAAATATTGCAACTTTTTCCTTCACAAAAAATCGCAAAAAATACCTAAAAATCGCCAAAAAAAATTTAAAACTGCGTTATTCGAGAAAAAACTAATATAGTTGGCAGCACTTTTAATATTTTTTCTGGAAATGTTAATTCTAGGTTCAAAATTTTTATATTTTTTTGAGTCTTAGCAAAATTATCATTAACCGACGTATATTTTTTGACTTTTTAATTTTTTTCATGATATTAACATACTTTTTACACTTGGTCAGTTTTCCTATTAATATATATTTGCACTGTCCTTCCAAATAGAAAAATACAAAAAACATCAAATGTAATTATACCTGTATGTAAAAAAAATGGTAAAAATTAAAGTAAAATAAACGTTTTTATGTAAAAAGGTTTATTTTACAAAATTCCCGGATTTCCCGGGAAAAATTAAAAAATTCCCGGGAATTCCCGTCAGTAATTTCCCGGGAATTCCCGGGAAATCCGAACCGGGAATTCCCGGACCCCAAACACTAAAACCGACACAAAAATAAAATTGATTTTATTCAAGCGGTTTTCGGTCAAGCTTTTTTTCTTGCCAAATTTGTATGAAAAAAACGTCACCGACATTGTTGTGCGGGGACTCTAAAACGAAATGCACCACAATCTTAAAAATTAAAATTTTTTTATAGTTTTGTATGGGCTGTCGATTAAATTTTTTTTTTTTTTTTTAAATTTTCAGAACCCGTTCTAAAATTTTCCATTTTTTAAAAAAGTCAATTTATCAAAAAAATTGTTTAAGCTTAGATGTTTGTCCCTCCACACAAAAAAATCAGACACGCGTTTTTCGTTTTTTTTTTCGAGAAAATCGCATTTGAATTTAAATTTCAGGACTATTTAGTCATTTGCTTGTATTTTCTTGTTTTGACAGAGCGTATGAGTAACCTGACCAACTATCCCGTTTTTGGCGGGATTATCCCGCTCTTGAAGTTTCATGCCGCCTTTATTTTCCATCCCGCTTTTTAAACAAAAATCCCGCTTCATTCCGCTTTAGAGTCCCCGCACAACAATGTCAGAGCGGTTGACGGTTTCGGTCATGAGAGAGTATAGGCGCAAAACAAAGTCGGCAGCGGGAAATCCAGTCAGGCGTTGATAATTACACTATTTTGCACTTTTTCGACACTTTTTTATTTAGTTTTATTGTTTTTTTTCATATAAATTAAATTTTCTTATATTCAATAGTTTTTTTGTGTTTTTTTTAGAATTTTAAATATTTTTTTTTTAGAGATCACATTTTCTTGTTTACTTTATCGAAAATAATCGAAATATTTATAAAAATGTGGTAACATTTTCATACCAAAAATTCAAAGGGAGAGAGAAACCGACACAAAAATAAAATTGATTTTATTCAAGCGGTTTTCGGTCGAGCGTTTTTTATTGCCAAATTTGTATGAAAAAAACGTCACCGACATTGTTGTGCGGGGACTCTTATCCCGCTTTTTGACTTTTAGAGAGGTACAATTTATAATTTTTCACATATTTTGAGTATGATTTTTTTTTAGTTTTTTTGATCATATGAGGGGGTTAGAGCACAAGGGGTTCAAGTGCCTTATATTTGATAATGAGAAAAAAGAGGTTAAAGTTAAATTGCAATAAAAAATGTTAGATGCTATCTATAATATTATTTTTTAGTTAATAGAGATCCTGAGATATATTTTAATCTAACAAGTTAAAAAAATACCGTCTTTTACACCCTTTTGCACCCAAAAATTGCATCTGAAGTAAGTAAGTGGCACTTATACCCCTTGTGCTCTAACTTTTTTTATAAATTTCTATTTAGAGCACAAGGGGTTCAAGTGCCTTATATTTAATAATGCGAAAAAAGGGGTTAAAGTAAAATTGCAATAAAAAATGTTAGGTGGTATCAAGTATATTATTTTTAAGGTAATAGAGCTCCTGAGATATATTTTAATCTAAAAAGTTAAAAAAATACCGTCTTTTACACCCTTTTGCACCCAAAAATTGCATCTGAAGTAAGTAAGTCGCACTTATACCCCTTGTGCTCTTACTTTTTTTTATAAATTTGTAAATTCGTAAAATGAAAACAACATTTTATTAAGAAAATCTGTAATGGTTCTTTGTTTAATTTTTTAGTCGTCATAATCAGATTCCATGACATCATTGGGATCATCTTCATCTTCATTAGGGCATCACGTCAAATGTAAACTTTCGAATTTCGTACGTTTTCGACCAAAATTCATCCTCATCTGGCACACAAATTAGGAATTTTTGGGAAAAATATTTAAAAATTACAAAATAGCAATTTTGGTCCACAGATGCTGATTTACAATCATACAAAATATGTTTAACCAAATTCCTCTTAAAAGTAGCAAAATGTTGAGTATGTGAAAAATATAAAAATAAAAACACGATTTTGGGCCAAAAATGCTCATAAGCATCTGTGGACCAAAATCTCTGATCAATTTTT
Organism: Pegoplata infirma; assembly: GCA_963921195.1. NCBI lineage: Eukaryota > Metazoa > Arthropoda > Insecta > Diptera > Anthomyiidae > Pegoplata > Pegoplata infirma. Next base: position 121,827,230 of record OY992537.1, on the reverse strand, counting down.
GTGGACCAAAATCGTGTTGTTATACTTTTTTTAATATTTTTTATATAATATGCTTTACATTTTACAACTTTTGGGACAATGGATAAGAAAAAAAATTGTGCAGAAAAATCAGCATCTGTGGACCAATATTTTTTTTTTTTTTTTTTTAATGTGCTCGATTCGGGAGTACTCTTTTACCATTCACCTACTTTTTAAAAATTTGATATCCTTTCGAATTTTAAGATTTTTAAATTTTTCCTTGTAATTATTTAAGATATTACTATATTTTAACAAGAAAAAAAATTTAAAATCTTGAAATTCAAAAGAATATCAAATTTTTAAAAATTTGGTGAATGGTGAAATAGTACTCCAGAATCGAGCACAATATTTTTCCTACGCATTTAGCAGTTGTACGCAAGAACTCCTAATTTTTGAGCCGGATTTGGTCAAAATATTCGGACATGAATTTTGGTCGAAAAGCGCCATTAAATTGCAATAAAAAATGTTAGATGATATCTAGTATATTATTTTTTAGTTAATAGAGTTCCTGAGATATATTTTTATCTAACAAGTTAAAAAAATACCGTCTTTTACACCCTTTTGCACCCAAAAATTGCATCTGAAGTAAGTAAGTGGCACTTATACCCCTTGTGCTCTTACTTTTTTTTATAAATTTGTAAATACGTAAAAGGAAAACCACATTTTATTAAGAAAATGTGTAATGGTTCTTTGTTTAATTTTTTAGTCGTCATAATCAGATTCCATAACATCATTGGGCGCATCTTCATATTCATCTTCATTAGGGCATCCCGTCAAATCTAATCTTTCGAATTTTGTATCATAATAACTGCCGATTATTTAACCAAATCTGGCTCAAAAATTAGGAATTTTTGAGTACTTTATGGGAAATTTTTTTTAAAAATTCCACTTTTGGTCCACAGATGCTGATTTTCAAACATAAAAATTATTTTTAACCAAATTGGTCTTAAAAGTTAAATTTTAATAATTGCTTGGAGCACAAGGGGTTTAAGTGCCTTAAATTTAATAATAGGAAAAAAGAGGTTATAGTTAAATTACAGTAAAAAATGTTAGATGATATCTAGAATATTATTTTTTAGTTAATAGAGATCCTGAGATATATTTTAATCTAACAAGTTAAAAAAATACCATATTTCACAAATACAAGCACCCAAAAATGGCCTCTGAATTATGTAAGTGGCACTTATACCCCTTGTGCTCTAACTTTTTTTATAAATTTCTAAATTATGAAAAGAATGTTAGTTATTTGTAAAAGGAAACCACATTTTATTACGAAAGTCTTTAATGGTTCTTTGTTTAATTTTTTAGTCGTCATAATCAGATTCCATGACATCATCGGGCTCATCTTCATCTTCATTAGGGCGTCCCTTGAAATCTGAACTTTCGAATTTCGTGCCGTGATACCTGCCGAACGATGGACATGGAGTAGCTAATTGTGGGAAAATTTATGAAAAATTTTTGCAAGGTCATTTTTAGTCTGCAACCAGCGGTCAAAGTTTAAAAAATTACGTTTTTGGACCAAAATTTATATCTGAAATATTTAACCCAATCTGGGTCAAAAATAAGGAACTTTTGCGCGTTTTATGGGAAAAATATTTAAAAAATTTCAAAATTGCGATTTTGGTCCACAGATGCTGATTTATAAACATAAAAAATATTTTTAACCAAATTTGTCTTAAAAGTCGAAAAATGTTGAGTATTTTATGTGAAAAATTTTAAAAATTAACCCACGATTTTGGTCCAAAAAGGCTGATTAGCATCTGGTATCAAAATCTTTGATCAGCATTTTTGAACGAAAATCGTGTTTTTTATATTTTTTTAATATTTTTTAGATAACTTGCTTTACATTTTCCAACTTTTGGGACCAATTTGGATAAAAAAAATAATATTTATGTTAAAAATCAGCATCTGTGGACCAATATTTTTTTTTTGGGATTTTTTTTATATTTTTCCTATTATGTACGCAAAAATTCCTAATTTTTGAGCCGAATTTGGTCAAAAAATTCGGACATGAATTTTGGTCGGAAATCGCCATTTTTCACACTTTAACCGCTGGTTACAGACTGAAGATGCTCTTGCAAAATTTGATTACTATTACTACAAGAACTTCTCGGAATTCAACCACTTTGTCCACGTGAAAAACTAAATTTTAATAATTGCTTGGAGCACAAGGGGTTTAAGTGCTCATATACCCCTTGTGCTCCAAGCAAAACAGGTATTTTAGTAACAAGAGCTAAAAATTGTCGCCATATCTCGCTAACGAATAAGAATTTCACATTAATTTCTGGTGCTATGAACTACTGTGAACTTCACCTACTAATTCCATATGTTAACTCAATTTTTTTAAAAAAGTCACTTGAACCCCTTGTGCTCTAACCCCCTCATATAAATATGGTAACATTCAGAATTTCTTAACTTGTAACAAAAAGTAAAGGAAATTACTTCTAAAATTGTGTTGGAATTAAAAAAAAAAAATTCTAAAAAATCTGGAACTATGTCTGAATATTCCAATTTTTTTTTTAATTTTAACTGAAAGTTCATTAAATTCTCTAGAAAATGTAAAATTTTCAGAAGCAATTAATTTTTGTTTTTAGAAAAATAAACACTGAACTTCAATTTTTAAAATTTTGGATAAAAATATTTTTTCGTTAAAACAAGCGAGTTTCACTTTATTTTTAAACCCTATTAAATGAAATTTCAAATTTTCAGAGAGCAGTTATTTTTTGTTCGAGAAAATGAGTTTAATCTTCATTTTTCTCAAAAGTCATTTTTCTCAAAAACAAGAAGCAACTGCTCTCGGAAAATTCGACATCTTGTAAAGAACTTATCGAACTTTTATTTAAATATATAAAAACAAATCTAAATTGGCGTGTTTTGAAAAAAAAAAAAAAAATTATCCAATATTTGAAAAATTCAAAACCAGCTCTGAATTTTTCCAAGAACAAATAATGCCAATCGCTATTATACTCTATTAAATAGATTTGTTTCGGAAACTTCAGAATTGTTGAGTTACAGTAGAAAAAAAGTAAACATAAAGCGATGTCATGCAAAAATTGATAAATTTTACCAAGTTCAAAATATTTTTTTTTCGAAAACAAAAAATAACTGCTCTATAAAAATTTTAGATTTTCTGCAGAATTTAATGGATTTTAATTTAAATAAAACAAATAATAATGACGTGTTTTTTGCTACATCGATTTTTATGTTAGATTTGGAAATTTCAGATATAATTCTGATTTTTGTCCAAAAACAAATAATGCCAATCGTTGATCAATTTTACCATATTTGAACAAGCCCATTTTTCCGAAAATCGAAAGCTTTTGTTCCACGATTTTTTAGTTCCATATAGCGTAACAAGCACCCTAAGTATGACTTTGATCCACCAACATTTTTTTTCGTGGTACGTTTGAAATAAAAAGCTCCAACAGACATAAAGTTAGAGAAACGGACGTTGTAAGGAACCGAATTTTGCAGGCAAAATTTCGGCCACACATACCAGCAGCAACATTGAAGAGGAAGGAAGAAAACTACAACGAAGATAACTACAACGAGGGAAGAAAACTACAACGAAGAAACCTACAACTATACAAAGGAGAGAGAGTATCAAACAGGCACTCAACAAAACAATCGTAGCAGGTTGCATCAAACCACATCCAACATTAGAGAGAATGTGGTAGCGACAAAGCAGCAAAAGTGTAGGATGTGGAAGTATAAAAGCAGCCGGTCGCCAGCGTAAAGGATGAATTGAAGCTTAGCAGGCAGGCTTGCGGGACATCATCCGTGAGGACAAGCGTAAGTCTCAGAAAGTACAGTGCCAGTTTAGGGACACAGAACGTTTGGTAACACCAAACAAGCCAGGACCCTGATTTACAATCAGGTAGAGAAGTAGGGACCTGGTTTACAACCGGGAAAATCAACCCGGATTACATCCAGGTTACCTGGGAGGATTACATCCTTGCCAGTAAGGAAAGGTAGGAAGCACTGTCGTAGGGTTCCGGATCACATCCGGAGAGACATTAGGACGGGATCACATCCTGTCGTGGTGGATTACATCCAGCCGAGCCACGCTAGGAATTTTAGGGGTTCCCGCCACGTATCAGCGCCATAGAAGTCAACGTAAAAATAAGTACAATATTCCAATATAGATATACAAAAGAAACAATAAAGAAATCATACAGTGGAAAAAATATACTTGTGGAGTGGTCTTCATTTAGAAATTTAGTGCAAGGACCCTGGCTCTGCTGAGTCTACCCCAGCTTCAAACCCGGACTAACCGGAGGTCCTTACAACGTATATCGCTATGTCAACTTAAATTCTACTGAAAATCACTAATTTATATACTTTATGGGGTTCTATGACCTATTTCCTATTAGTTACAAATGGAATGACAAACTAAATATAAAAAAGTCCCGCTTTTTGGTCAAAATCCCGCTTTTTCAACCTTTTGTGAGGGTGCCTCACAAGGTTGTGGTTGGATAATGCTAAACAAATTTTAGTATGGTTCTAGGCTTAACTGTTTTTCGGGGTGGGACAATCTAAACACTGTAATTTTGTTTGGTTGTCATAATTTCAAAAATTTTTAATTTCAAAATTTCAAACATCGAAATAAATTTCAAACAATTATTGGAAATTTTATTATTTTATTTATAAATTTGGTGTTGGAGGTTTATAAAAATTTTGTTTTTTGAATCGTTAATATCGGGAGCAAAATTTGAATATTTGCAAATAAACTAATTTCATTCGTGTGAGCTACGGATTTTCGTGAGAAAATTTGATATAACGGATAATTTGGAGCACGTCAGACAGGATTTTGAGAGTCCTAGAATAGCCTGGATACATAAGTTTATATTTTGGGTAGGGGATCAGAATGACTGCATTCTCGTAAAATGATGGTTTTGCTAAAATTTTAAATTTGGTTACAGAACGCCACCCACGAGGTTTCGGTTTGCTGGGTCGTGTTGAATTCTGGTTGGGCGCTTTGGCTACGTTCGGCTCTGATACCAGTCAAGTTTTCCAGCAAATTTAAGAATATTTTCTGGAAGTTAATCAACGCCATTTCAATTTGTATCCCGAAAACCGGTCAAGACCATACATTTTAGAGTCAAACCACCAATTCGTCATAAAGGGTGAATGGGATAAGGTTGAGCCTGAATCTCGACAACCCATCAGACAATTTAGTTCGCGTCAGCTATCATTTGAGTAAAAGGGGTGCAACAGTCGGTTGCATTCCTCAAAGTTGCTACAGAGCAATACCGAAACAGAACATTTTATTAGATAAAGTCACATCGTTGAACGTCATCAATCTTTAAGTCAATTTTTTTTTTTTTTTATTTTCATTTTTTTTTTTCTATTTGGCCAAAATATTTTAATTTTTTTTGTTTTTTTAATTATTAATCAGTCGCATAAATTTATTAATTTTTTTTTTTGTTTGAGTTTTGATAATTCGGTTTGTGAATTTAAAACAAAAAGAGAAAAATCGGTATTTACACATACACACATTTTCTACCGCATTTACACTAACCTACAGATTTACATTATATTTGAATTTTTGTTTTGAGTAAAATTGCAACTTCGCCATAATATCAACAAGATCCTGCTGTCATTGGGCCCGGTGTCATCGGAAATCTTAAGTGGTGAGTTTTGATTTATTTACAGTAATTCAATTTTATGTCATAAATACACTCACAAAAATACGGTACATAAATTCTATTTCACAAATTTAATTAATTTTTTTTGTTTTCTTGTAAATTTTAATTGGAAATATTTGTTTCAATTTCATGCATTCCTTAAATTAAAATACGTTTAAAATTTCTTTAAAAAAATTATTTTTTTAATTGTTCCATAACCTTTAACTTTTAATCATCTTTTAAATTTGCAATACCTTATGTCACTTTACAATAATTCACTATAATTAAATTTTTTTTATTCACAATAATTTTAAATTTTTTTTTATTCACAATAATTTTAAATATTTTTTTTATGCAAAAATATTAAATCGTTTTACACTCACAAATATTTATTCGTCAATTTTGTTCTAAATTTTTTTTTTTGTTATTTTTTTATTATTTTTTTATTAAACTTTCTTTTATGAGTATTACGGTAATCAATATGTATCTTTTTAGTTTAATCCGTGTTAAATTTTATAAATAAATTGTTGTTTTCGTAATTATGAAATTTTAAGAATCTTTTAGTTTCCTCGAAAGTTAAGGTATCCACAGTTAGGGAATGAGTTTGGGCTATCTACAAAATTGTATATAGATAGTATGGTAGGGAGGGTTTATGATATAGAAGGGGATAATTACAACTATTCCTCTTCCCTTACTAACTTTACGCTCCGGGTTTAATTTTGTTTTTTTGTCTTCTTCTTCTCGTCTATTTTTTTTTTTTTTTTGGTTTTTGTATAATTGACTTTGGGTTATACTTTTTATTGTAGCTACCTAATTTAATATTTTCTGTAGTGGGTTCAGCCTACCTTAAGGAGAAAGAACACCCCTCACTTTCACTGAGCACGGCTGGTCCTATAGGTAGCAACGTCTCCTACAAGGTAGTGCCTTCATGAACCGTTACACTTTCCATTTCGTTTTTCAGCCAAAAACAGTTGGTCAGGTTACGTATGAGTAATATTTATTCAATTAATATTAATCATTCGCAACATTAAAACAAGAAAATACAAGCAAATTACAAAATTATTATGAAATTTAAAATTCAAATGCGATTTTTTTGAAAAAAAAAAATAAAAAACGCGTGTCTGAATTTTTTTGTGTGGACGGACAAACATCTAAACTTAAAAAAAAAAAACACATACCAGTTCTGGTTGGGGCACCGACGATATACTAACTGGCTTAGAATTTTTTTGCCGCAAACAAATTCATATTCTAAGTTCTCCATGGTAGATTTTAATATGTTCACTTCACGATAGTCAAAAATTAACTAATAATTATATGCACAATTAAGGTCAATAACTAAAAATAATAATTTCTGAACGGCATCTTGTAAGATTAACAGTTATTTTAAAAATATTTTGGAGATTTTTTAAAATTATTGAAAACGAAAAATGGCCCAAAAATATTGGGCTATTTTTCATACTTAATTTTTGGATAATTTTTCGTAATGAAAAATGACCGAATTATTTAAAAGAAATATGACCCAAAAATAAAGTAAAATCACCCAAAACTTTTGGGTCATTCTTCAGATGCAATTTAACCCAAATTTGTACGAAATTTTTTTTTTTGCAATTTTTTATTGGGCGATTTTGCCAACAGGCTCTTAAAAAATTTTCAAATAAAAAACTTCTAAGAGTCTGAATAATATTTCCCCATAGACAAACTCAGATTCTGAGACGTTTTTTCTGTAGAAATGTTATCCAATTCTGAGAAAATTCTGGCAGATTCTGAACCATTTTTTTAAAGGAAAAATTCTTAAGTGATGAATGATTTTTTCTATAGAAAAATTAAAGGTCAATTAGAAATGTATTTGTTTCTAAAAATTTTATCCTACGAATGTAAAAAAAGTCCTTATGATATACCTCTCATAAGAATTATTTTACATCCTGGTCATGGAAAGAATTCTATCTTTGTTCCTTTCTCTTCCCTTTTTTCCTTTCCTTTCTTTTCTTTTTTTCTATCCTTTTTTCTCTATCCTTTTTATACCCTCCACTTAGTGATAGAGGGTATATATAAGTTTGTCATTCCATTTGTAACTCATCGACATATCGATCTGGGACCTCATAAAGTATATATATTCATGATGCCCGATCGATTTTAAGACATTCTAGCGATGTCCGTCTGTCCGTCTGTCCGTCTGTCCGTCTGTCTGTCTGTCTGTGGAAAATGCTGTCGCGGACAAAATATTGCACAGAGGTGACTGAAACTTAACATTATTGGAAGTTCTCCCGAGAAGTTTGGTATTGCATTTGAGCGATATCGGTTCAGAGGTTCAAAAGTTATGAACGAAAATGTAAACACACCTCAAAAATTTCAGTACATTCAACATAACCTAAAAATACAAAATGCTTTAATTCGGCTTCTGGTTCACATACGTGAACATGATTGAACACCAAATGGTATTTAAACAAGTACGAACATATTTTTTGAAAAAAAAAAAAAAAAAATCGCCGATTTTTTTTTACCAAATTTTTTTTTTCGCGGAAATTTTTTTTTTAAAAAAATTTTTTTTTTCAAAAGTAATTTCCCTTTAAATAAAGTTTTTTGCAATAATCTTTTTGAAATTGTGAAGGGTATCACTACATTCGGCAAGGCCGAATTTAACTTTTTTACTTGTTTTTTCTTTCTTTTTTTTTTATCGTTTTGGGGGAGAGAATGGGATCCTTCCCCCCCCCCCCCCCCCTGAATTCGCGCCTGTGTTATTGAATTGTTAAAAACATTTAAACAAAACAAAAATGCGTTTTAACCACCCAAAATTTTATATATTTCTTTTTTTTTAAGAAATTTTAGTAACCACACAGAGAAAAATAAATTTCCAACTAAATTTTTCAAATTTTTCTCAAATAAATTTCAACTCAAAATTCGGTTGCTGCTACTACATTTCGCTGTGGCTAACAAATTTTGCAGTTGTTTCAATTAAAAGAAGGTTGTGTAAACAAAATTTAGTTGTTACTGCCAATATTCAGTTGTTACAACCTTAACACAAATGCACCAACGGAATTGGCAATTACCAAATTTGTTTTCTGTGTGCACAATTATTAAAAACACAAAATACGATGCTTTATTAAATTTATATAGTCACCTAAAATCCAAAACGCCCTAACTAACAAAAAATTCAAAATATTTTAATACACACAAAAAATTTTTCTTTCCATGAACGATTTTCATAGTATTTATGAACAAATTCATACAATTTATTAAGTTTTTCGTAATATGTATAAACTTTTTCATAGTATTTATGAATAAATCATAATATGTGAAATTTAAGAATTTTTAAAATATTTCATAAATACTATGAAAAAGTTTATAAGTATTATGAAAAAGTTAATAAATAGTATGAATTTGTTCATAAATACTATGAAAATCGTTTATGAAAAAAAAATTTTTGTGTGTAGATTCTGGTGTTGTTTATTAACCTACACGTCCCTACAAAAATTAGGGACACATAATAAAAATTATCGATTTTATAGCCAAAAATTAAAAATTTATAAATTGCGAAATCGCAATTGAACACAACTAGAAATACATTTTTTAATTATTTTGTGATAAATTTTGATACATATTCACAAAACGTACGTCCTCACAAAATTTTAGCCCAATTCAATCAAAACCAACAAAGTTATTAACAAATTAAAAATTGTACTCTATACTGTTTTTTGCTTCTCCTGTAAAATTAATAAAATGTCAGTTAGGGCCTTTTGCATTTTAGGTGACGATATAAACATTTATTAAATATAATTGTCATTGTTTGTTGTAAAATATTATAAGTGTATTTATTTTATCAAAACAAAGCGACATAGACCTTCTTTGTGAAATGCACTATTTATTATGTTTTTTTTTTAATGTATAATCCGTTTTTTTAACATATTTACTAAAAAAGGACTTTGAGTACTTCTGTACTTTATGGACTCCACTTATCCCAATTTTTATATGAGAACCACTGTTTTTTTATGTAGCACAGTGTTATAATTTCAACGTTTCGTCACACCATTCAAAGATGTCGTTATCCACATTAAGTCATAAGTAGCTTTACCAAAAGCTTTGTTAGTTTTGGCATTTACAAAACCGGTTAAGGTGTGTGAATTAAATAACTACCGAAACAAGCTTTATGTTCCACAAATTAAAACTTGTTGTTAGCTTTTTGTCTTACAGTATGTTTACAGTGTGAGTAGGTAAGTTAGCTTTTTAATATATTGGCACACATGTTAAGTTATAAATTTTAATAGAATGGTAAGCTTTTAAAATAAAAGCGCATGCTTTCAAAATATTGGTTATCATCTTTACTTTTACAGTTTTTATAATAATATTTTAAATTAATATCATACAAATAGGATAGTATCTACTTTACAAAATTTGCGAATGATTAACGTAAAAAATATTAAAAAATCAATATAACGTATACGCACTAAAATAGAGAAGTAAATTAAAATTTTCAAATGACGCAAGCTTTTGAGTGAAAATCTAAAATGCAAATTTATCTTAAACCACTCTGTAAATTTGTTTTCCCGTTAATTTGGTTTGATTTAAGAAAGTACGCAAAGCAACCTTTTTTTTTAATTTATACACAATATAGACAAATAAACCTAATATCGACCTGTCTGACCTAATTGACTATAATTCAGTTTTTAAGACGGAAGGATAAAATTTTCTTATTTTTATAACTTTAAACATTTAGGTATTTTAGAGTGTAATTTTTAACATGATAATGTTTTTAGGCTGGTGTCTAATAAAAAGTTGCAGGACGCCACCTCAGTTTGAATATATAAGCTAACAATTAACGAAAAAGAAAATTGAATTACTATTTTCATTTTCATTTTCTTAAAACCATAAATTTTAATAACTTGGGTTTGTAATTTGGATAATAATTCACCTCGTGGTGAATAAACCGTTTTTCACCAGCTGGTAAATAAAAAGTAACATAATTATTTTTCAACAAAAAAAAAAAAAAAAATTTCATCAATTTTTTTTATTTTTCATCATTTTTTTTTTTTCATCAATTTTTTTTCCATCAATTTTTTTTTTTTTCATCAATTTTTTTTTTCATCATTTTTTTTTATCATTTTTTCTTTATTTTATAAATTTTTTTTTTTTTTCATCAAACTTTTTTTTTCATCATTTTTTTTTTTATCAAATTTTTTTTATCAAATTTTCTTTTTCATCAATTTTTTTCATCAAATTTCTCTTTTCATCATTTTTTTTTTTTTTCATCAAAATTTTTTTTTCATAAATTTTTTTGTTTTTTCATCATTTTTTTTTTTTCATTAATTTTTTTTTTTCATCAAATTTTTTTTTCATCAAAATTTTTTTTCCATAAATTTTTTTTTATCATATTTTTTTTCACCAATTTTTTTTCATCAAATTTTTTTATCAAATTTTTTATTATCAATTTTTTTCTCACCAAAAATATTTTTTTTTCCATATTTTTTTTTCATAAATTTTTTTTTTAAATTTTTTTTTTAATCAAAAAATTCATCAAAAACTTCTTTTCATCAACATTTTTTTTTTCACCAAAAATTTTGGGTTCATTAAATTTTTTTAACATAATTTTGTTTTTCATAAAAAAAATTATTTTTTTGTACCAAAACTACTTTTTCACCAAGTCTGAGCTTTTCGCATAAATGTTTTCCGTTTGTACATAAAACAAGTGAGAGTGTTATATTCTTTGGTGCCGAATCTTTTATACTTTAATTTTTACTACATATTTTTTAATTTTTGGTACATAGTATCTTTAGCGCCAAAAACGCGATTTTTAGTGCATTAAATAAACTACATACAGTTAAAGACATAAATTTCTTAATGTATGGATATCGTAGGTCTATGTCTTCACATAAATACTCCTCAAAATTTACACATTTTTTTGAAAAAAGTATTTAACAAAGCCGAGTTTTTATAAGGTTATGACAGTTTTGGATAGAAATTAAAAAAAACTGTCTTTAAATATGGAAACTTCATATAGTTTCTTACAAAGAAAAGGCAAAAAAATCGAAAAAAGTTTTAATTTTTTTACCAATCTTTGAACCCTTAAATTCCCGATATGGCCGATAAGCCAAAACAGTTTATTTATTTATTAATTAAAATCAAAAGAAGCCCAAAAATACGGCTTATTTGGTTTGGACTAAAGTCGACTTAGGGCGGATTACTCAATGAAAAGTTAGCTGCTAACTGCCGATTTAACAGAGCCTTATGTCAAAATTTGTATGAAAAAGTTAAATTTAACGGAGAGTTATGTTATAACAGAGCATTGAGTAATCCAGCCTTAAAGTTGAAATTTTAGTTAACAATAGGTAAATTTTTGATGAGGCTGAGTCTTTGGTATATTTAACAATTTCCTTAGTAAATATACCTAAAACATACCATTCCTCTTATAATCTACAGACTACATAATTAAGTTACCACTGAAATATACATTTACTAAAAATAATACCAAAAAAATTTTAAAGGATGGTATTAACAAAACCCGATGGTAAATGTAAAAACATTTCAATTGTTTTAAATATATAAATATCTTACAAAGGAACGATTAAAAAAATAATAATAAAATAAAACAAAAACTAAAAATTTTTTAAATTTCCGTATAAAATAATTTGCGGTTTGAAGTGGTCGGTCAAAACTGTTATACAAAAAGAAAACAAAAATACATTTTGGGTTAAATAATATGAAAGTAAAACGATGCTTAACAACAGTGTTTACAAAAACAAAATAAATATTATTTCCATATAAAAACATCAAATACGGGTTTATGTCGACTTTATAACACCCATACGCAGAGAGGAGATATGACCATCTATATATGTATATAAAGTAGTTGCGTGACTGACTGATGACTGCACTGATAGAAAAACGCTTCATATCGCTAATGAATGGAATTTATTAACGTTGTTTCATTACAACAATGAAATATTTCATATGCTGAATGAAATTTCATGCATATAGTGCAAGATTTTCATTAATTTTGATTCATTAGATTTCGTAGATTCATTTAAAAATGTCATTAAGTTTTATTTACAAAATTTGTTGTTTTTTGACACCTGTCGAATCTGTTTAGTCTGTTAGTTTACGCGCGCAAAAACAGCTGATCACAGCGTAATTTTTTTTGTTTTACTTCGTGGTTTTACTTATGTATTAAAAGTAGAGATGGGCACCAATCACGTGATTAACGTGAATCACGTGAATCACGCAAGAATCACGTGATTCGTGAGTAAATTTTTTTCTACTCACGTGAGCGTGCGTGAGCGTGAGTAACAAAAAAAAGTTCATGCGTGATCGTGCGTGAGTAAAATTCTTACGTGAATTTTTCGTGATTTTGATTGTTTCCCAGATCTTTTTTGTTCGGTTCCGTTTTCTTGATTTTTACTTGGTCTTTCAAAAAAATTATAAATTTAATAAGTGTTTTAAATGTGTCATTGGGGAATTTGCACATTGCTTCCATGAGGAAATGTCTGAAACTCTGACATATAATAGGTAGTTCTTGAGAACATGTCCTAACATCGTCATCAATGAATGTTTGTTTTAAGAGTGAGAAAAAATCCTCTAAGACATCTATAAAGAAATGTCTTCACAATAGCAGTATATCAAACTAAACTTTTACATCTGGTCAGTATCGTTTTAACCATTAGGAAACACTGGGGACGTTCCCAGGGCCCCCGACCTAAGGGGTCCGAAATGCCAACAAATTCGGTTATACGAAAATGAAGATTTTTTTTAATTTCTTTTAAAAGAAAATTTCTTATTTTCTTACAGAAAAAGTCTCAGAATCTAACAGATTTTTCGTATACACTGGACTTTTTCTATAGGAAAAATTTGTAATATATCAAAAGTCTCAAATCCAAAGAAATATTTGCTACATAAAAAGTTTCAGAATGTGAAATATTTTTCGTACAGAAAAGGTTTCAGATTCTGAAATTTTAAAAGTCTAAAGTTCAGAGAAGTTTTTTACAAATAAAAAAGTCTTTGATTCTGAGACTCTTTTCGTATTAAAAACTCTCAGATTCCGAGACACTTCGTATAAAAATGTGCTCAGATTCTAAAACATTTTTCGTACAGGAAATGTCTCAGATTCTGAGATAGAAAACGTCTTATTAAAACCAAATTTTTTTTTCAATATCATGATTTTAATAAGTAAAGAAAAATTAACTCATGCTAAAATATCCCTACCCACAATATTTTTTTTTAGTTTCTTTTTCTTAAAAAAGGTAATAACATGAATTTAATTTGTACCAAGAGAATGCTTTTTTGTCGTGCGACTTTTTGTTTTCCAGCGGGGCCCCAAATTTTTATGTGCCCATTCTTGCGTGCCCAAGTCATACATTAAGACGGCCCTAAATCTGGGAACTTTTCAATTTCAAAAAAAAACATAGGAAACATCGGGAAGTCGAAAAGTTATTTCTTAATAGATAAAGATAATTTATAAAGGAAAATGGATAGAAGTAAAAGCTAATGGAACTACGAAGAGTTTTTGCATTTTCGTATGACATATATTAGACATTTCCACAAAGACGACTTAGGGGAAATGTCATGGGAATGTCAGCACCCCCTGCCAACTGCTGATTATGATTGAGGAAATTTTTAAATTTTTTATGAAACTGTCCTCAACTTGGTATATAGAGATGTCATGGGGATGTCAAATGTGACTCTGACATGTCAGCGAGCCGTCACCACGGATGGTTCAACTGGGTAAAGCATAAAAAAATATGACATACTTTTTTTTTACATATTTTAATTCGTGAGTATTTCGTGATCGTGATTACGTCGTGAGCGTGATTAAATTTTTTTCTACTCACCTGAGCGTGCGTGAGCGTGAGCAGAAAAAAAATATTCGTGCGTGATTGTGCGTGATTGTGATCGTGATTGAAAAGTCACTCACGATCCCATCTCTAATTAAAAGTAAATGTTATAGTAAAATTTTGTGTGAGAAAACTAAGTGAAATCTATAGATAAAATAAAAAATATGTGAAAATGTTTTTTTAACTTGGTGATTTTGTGATTTTTTCAGACTTTTTTATGAAATTAAAAAAATAAATAAAAAAAAAAAAATATTATTTTTCTATTTACTAAATTCGTTCGTGGTTTTATATTAGTTCGTGGTTTTAATTACGTATTACAATTTAAGGTTCGAGTAAAAATTTTGTGCGAGAAAACAAAGTGAAAACCATTTTTATTATTTTTAATTTTATAAACACATCTTTACAATTTCATAAATATATTTAATTTTAAAAATAAAAGTAGCACATATTGAATGAAAGTATTTCATTTCAAAAATAAAAAGTAGGATTTATTCAATGAAAGTATTTCATAAGAATTAAATACTTTTTTCATTAAAGTAATGCAAAATTTTCATAAATACAATTTATATTTTGTATGAAAAATGTTCATTAATTTAATGAAACTTGTTCTTGCAATTACATTTTATGATACCTATTTCATTAATTCTATGAAACCCTACATAGGTTCCTTTTTAACGTCACTTTTCATAACATTAATGTAGATTTTCATTATTGTCATGTACAAATTTCTATCAGTGTGATGACTGACTGACATACTAATCACGCATCATCCCATAGCCCAAACCACTAAAGCTAGAGTCTTGAAATTTGGATTGTAGTTTCACCTCCGCTAAGGCTGGGTTTTTGGAAATGTTGATTTTAAGGAGTAAAAACGAAGGGTTGAAAAAGGGGAAAAAGCGAGTACTTTGGTACTTTTTATTTTTTCTGAAAAAAATTCAATTAATTTGAAATTTGAAATTTAGGATCCTCTAACGGAAAAACATTCCCAAAAAAAGAACTTTCTGGAAATTTGGATTCCTAAGGGTTAAAAGGGGTAAAAAATGGTACTTTTGTATTTTTATATTTTTTGAAATTAAGGTCATAAAAAAATATTAAAATTTGCAATAGTGGTTCCAACAACGGAAAAAATTCTGAAAACGTACTTTTTCGAAATTCCGATTCTAAGGGGGGTAAAAAAACGATTACTTTGGTACTTTTTATTTTTTCTGAAAAAAATTCAATTTATTTGAAATTTGAAATTTAGGATCCTCTAACGGAAAAATATTCCCAAAAAAAGAACTTTCTGGAAATTTGGATTCCTAAGGGTTAAAAGGGGTAAAAAATGGTACTTTGGTACTTTTTATATTTTTTGAAATTAAGGTCCTACAAAAATATTAAAATTTGCAATAGTGGTTCCAACAACGGAAAAAATTCTGAAAACGTACTTTTTCGAAATTCCGATTCTAAGGGGGTTAAAAAAACGATTACTTTGGTACTTTTTATTTTTTCTGAAAAAAATTCAATTAATTTGAAATTTAGGATCCTCTAACGGAAAAACATTCCCAAAAAAAGAACTTTCTGAAAATTCGGATTCCTAAGGGTTAAAAGGTGTAAAAACGGGTACTTTGGTAATTTTTATATTTTTTGAAATTAAGGTCCTACAAAAATATTAAAATTTGCAATAGTGGTTCCAACAACGGAAAAAAATCTGAAAACGTACTTTTTCGAAATTCCGATTCTAAGGGGGGTAAAAAAACGATTACTTTGGTACATTTTTTATTTTCTGAAAAAAAAATCCTATACATTCGAAAATTGGAATGTAGGATCCTCTAACGGAAAAACTTTCCAAAGAAAAGTACTTTCTGGAAATTTGGATTCCTAAGGGTAAAAAGGGGTAAAAAATTGTACTTTGGTACTTTTCATATTTTTTTAAATTAAAGTCCTACAAAAAAATTAAAATTTGTATTGCTGTTTCCAACAATGAAAAAAATTCTAAAAACGTACTTTTTCGAAATTCCGATTCCTAAGGGGGTAAAAAAACGAGTACTTTGGTACTTTTTTTATTTTCTGAAAAAAATCCTTTAAATTCGAAAATTGGAATGTAGGATCCTCTAACGGAAAAACTTTCCAAAAAAAAGTACTTTCTGGAAATTTGGATTCCTAAGGGTAAAAAGGGGTAAAAAATTTTACTTTGGTACTTTTCATATTTTTTTAAATTAAATTCCTACAAAAAAATTAAAATTTGTATTGCTGTTTCCAACAATGAAAAAAATTATGAAAAAGTACTTTATCGAAATACCGATTCTATGGGGGGGGGGGGGGGGGGGGTAAAAAGGGAGCACTTTGGTACTTCTTACTTTTTCTGAAAAAAATCCTATTACATTTAAAATTGGAATGTAGGATCCTCTAACGGAAAAACATTCCCAAAAATAGTACTTTCTGGAAATTTGAACTCCTAAGGGTAGAAAGTGGTAAAATGGTCCTGGAAACTATAAATTTGGAATGCAGGGTCATTAAGCGAAAAAAAGATTTCTAAGTAAGCGCATATTCGGAACGGAATGAAAGCCACAAGGAATTAATCGGAATGGAACAGGCAATCAAATGGAATAAAACATGGAACGAAATGGGGACTTGAAATTTGGAATGGAGGTGCGCCTCCAGAAATATAGATCCTTTAAGGCTGAGTTTTTGGAAAGTTTGATTCTAGGGAATAGGGGTAAAAAAGGTATTTTGGTACTTTTTATATTTCCACAAACCACTGAAGCTAGAGACTTGAAATTTGGAATATAGATGCACCTCCCGGAAAATATGTCCACTAAGGCTTGGGTTTTGGAAATGTTGATTCTTGTTATAGTTCCATAAACCAATGAAGCAGAGATTTGAAATTTGAAATGTAGCTGCATCTCCCGGAATATAGATCCATTAAGGCTGGGTTTTTTGAAATAATGATTCTATTGGGGTAAAACGGGTAAAAAGGTATTTTGGTGCTTTTTATATACATATACTTAAATAATGGTTTTATTAGCTTGAAATTTGGAATGTAGCAGCCCATGCTTAAATAAAAGTAATAAAAACTTAAAATTAGGAATGTAGGATCCAACAACAGAATAAAACTATGAAAAATATACTTTTTGGAAATTCCGATTCCGATATAAGGGGATAAAAACGTGTACTATGGTACCTTTTATATTTTCTGAAATAATTATAATGGAAATTTGGAATATAAGATTGTCTAGAGAAATAAAATATTACCGAAAGAATAACTTTTGGAAATTCTGATTCCTTAGGAAATTAATTAAAAAAGGGAATTATATATTCCTTAATAATGAGCATATTAACTTGAAATTTGGAATGTAGCATCATCTAACGGGAAAAAATCCCCTTAATAATTACTTTTTGCTACTGTTTATATTTTCTTTAATAGAGGTCATAAAAACTTAAAATTAGGAATGTAGGATCCAACAACAGAAAAGAAATCTGCAAAAAGTACTTTTTTCGAAATTTTGATTCTAAGGGAGTAAAAACGAGCACTTTGGTACTTTTAATATTATTTGAAATAATGGTACTGGACACTGGAAACTTGGAATGTAGGATCGTCTAGAGAAAAAAACTTTCCCAAAAGATTTTTTTTAAATTCTGATTCCTAAGGAGTTAAAGGGGGACTTTTTAAATTGTCTGAAACAAAATATGGGGCAAAATTATTCTATTTAATTTAATGATCTTATCCCTGGAAACTCTTTTGTTCTTTAACGGATACTATTCGAAAAGGACTGAACGCCACATTGAACGAAATGAAATGGAGTAGGGAACCAAATGGAATAGAACAGGGAACGAAATGGAACGAAACTGGGAACGAATTCAAATGAAAATGTTTCAAATTTTTTTTAAATTTTTTTTTACTAAATTTTTTTTTTGTACTAAAATTTGTTTATAAATTAATTTTTCATTAATTTTTTTGTTTCATTCATACATAGTATTTGTTCATATTTTAACAAAATTTTTTCATTCATCTTTTGACTCAAAGTTTTATTTACTAAGTTTTTTTTTTGCTCAAATTAATAAATCAATGTTTTTTTTTTTTTTTTGATAACGAAAGACCGTCTTAAAGTTGACGTAGTACTTATTTGTTGATAATGTATTTGGTTTTTTATTGTGTTGTGATCATCATAAGCACAGTTTTTGTAAAGGCTTAATACATATATATATAAAGATTCCATAGCATTAGAAAAATTTTCTGTATTTACGGGCAACGAAATACCCTGCGCACGCTAGTAAACCATAAAATAAGAGCGTGAAATTCCAAATTGATGATTTGAATTTGTTTAAAAATTTTTATATACTCTACTTTTAAAAATATTTAACACGTGTTTTAGGAATATATTTTTTTTTTTTTTTTTGCAAAGTTTTTTGCATTTGAAAGTCGATAAAAACACGAAAAATACTCCAACATACCAACATTTAAAACGTTGTAATTCAAAAACTTTTAAACGGATTTTAAAAAGAAATAGCTCATTTTAAAGGATATTAATCGTGCTTTAAAAAAAGGTTTTTAGAAAATCATAACTTGAGACACGCTGTTTCACAACAGGGTTAATAACATTAGTGTCTTAAAGCAATGCCATATCGTCATATGAGGCATTCCACACCAAATGTTCAGCAGAAAAAAAAGTTATGTCGTGCCAATATAAAATATTCGCCCTTAAGGCGAATATTTTATACTCTGTATTGTGCATGATAAGTTGTGTTAATATCGGTCGCTTAGAGAATAATTAAATTTTTGTGTTTTAAATTAATTATTATTGTAAAAAGTGTTTTAGTTACAATACTAAAAAGTTTTATTAGTGTTTATTGTGTTTTTTATACAAATTAAAATATATTTTCGACAGTAAATCAGTGTATTAAAATAATATTAAAATACTGTTGCTGTTTTTATGTACTGTGTTTGTTGTTATAATTTGCATTCCCTTTTGTGCTTTATTTGTTTTTAAACGTTGCCAGTACAGTGTATTGTAAATAACTACTTATTTATTTTTTTTTACAGTACATTCTGGATAAGTAAGGTCAAATTTTATTTCATTTAAACTATTTTAAATTTTTGTGAATTTTTTGTGAATTTTTGTAACTAATTTTATTAATTTATTGGTGATGGAGAATTTCAAATGCTTAAGTATGTTTTGTACTATCACTAAACCTGCACGAATGATTTCTTGTTGGATGTGTGAAGGGTGTTGCCATGTAGCGTGTGCTGGTCTTACGGGCCGTGATGCTGATATCTTGAAAAAGGATGGTATTCATTGGCGTTGTGTGAAGTGTAGAAAAGTTAGTGTAGATTTTTTTAGATTTTTCAAGGGCGTAAACTCCGAAATATTGAAGCTCGGCAATGATCTCTCTGATATTGTCGTACGCTTTAATAAGTTCGGGGCTATGGTTTCCGAGTACGTGGAGTTGGATAAGGTGTCGATGGCGGCATCCGTTCCCTCTCCGAGGCGTAAGAAACCGGCAAACTCTGTTCCGTCATCAGATGGTTCGGATTCGGGCACATCTTCAATCAAGCCAATTGAGGAGGGTCCACTTCCGAGTGTTTCTGATGGGGAAGTACCAACGAAGTCCATAACGACTTCGGATGACCCGGTTAAGGAATCTTCCTCAGCTTTACCGGCTGAGAAAGATCTATCGCAGGGTATTTCGGGTGCGGAGTCAAATGGTTCTCCAATTGGCTCTCGGAGTTTTGCAGAGGTTGTAGCACGTGCTGCAGAGGAACCTATGGATACTGATGCATTAGGTCTTGCTGAGGCGGCTGGTACTACTTCTGGTTTACTACTTTCTTCGGGTCGGATTTCTGGTGTACCAACTTTAGGTGAACAATCTTCTGTTGTAACACCTTCTGTTGTTCCACTAGCTGATCCTCTACCATCTGGCTCTAAGCCTAGGGACTTGGCTGTTGTTCCCCCGAGAAAGACAGTTTTTGTTTCCCGCTTATTGCCGGATACGACGGTCGAGGAGATGAAATTTTATATTAAGTCGAGAATTGATGTAGATGGTTTGATATCTCCCTTTAAAATGAAGGGAAATTACTCAGATAGGTTGTCGTCCTTTAAGATAGTGGTCTCTGATGAAATATTTGAGATCATTATGAAGAAGGATTTTTGGCCTCAGGGCGCATTTGTTAAGGAGTTTGTTTTTCGCGACTATGGTAGAGACAGGAAGGTGGTTAGTCTATCATCTGTAGCGGATACGGCTTCAAAAAACTGATTAGTGTCAATAGTGCTTTGGGCATATGCTACCAGAATGTTAGGGGCTTGAACACTAAATTGACTAGGTTGTTTGTGGACAGTTTTAATTTTGACTACCAGGTAATCACATTTACGGAAACGTGGTTAAATGGTAGGATACTAAATTCTGAGATTTTGTGTAATGATTTTAGGATTTATAGGAAAGACCGCGTATGCGAGGAGGTTGTTGGTAATTCAAATATAAGTGGTGTTGAGAAAGTTCGGAACGTTGACAAAATTAAAAAGACTGAGAAGATTGAAAAGATAAAAAAGGGTGGCGGTGTTTTAATAGCTGTAAAAAGCTGTTTACCATCGGAGGAAATTGTATCTGATAAATTCGTGAAAATAGAGTTTGTTGCAGTTAGTATCAAATTTGGGCAGAAATCTATTTTTGTTACTTGTTCTTATATTCCTCCTCTGTCTGATTCATTAGTTTATGACACTCATTTGGATGCTATTGGATTTGTTGTTTCTAGGATGAAGAATACTGATTCTATAATTGTTTTAGGTGATTTTAATTTACCTTACGTCTCATGGCATTCTTTGCCTGATACACAGTCATTAATTCCATTGACTTCAGATGATATTTCGCTAAAATTTTTATCTCCACTGACTGATTTAAATTTATTTCAATTGAATTATGTTTTAAATTCCAAACGTAGAACTTTGGACTTAGTTTTAGTTAATGACCCATCGTTATGTGAGGTGAGTAGAGTTGATCCCGTATCAATTCGTTTACTTATTCGTTTCCTTTTGGGACTTTGCCATTATCTGTTTCGTCTCACAGAAAAGTTTTTTGTTTTGAGCGCGCGAATATTGCGAAGTTAGATTCGCTTCTTTCAAATGTTAATTGGTCGGCATTTTGCACTGATATTGAATGGGTGCGTGATTTTGATAAAAGGTTGAATATGTTTTATGAAATTTTGTTTCACTGCTTTTTGGAATCAGTTCCAAAAATACAGATTCGATCTGAAAATGGTCCCCCTTGGGGGTCTAGGCTTTTATCTAAACTGAAAAATGTTAAGAGTAAATGGTTTAAGAAATATAAAGAATCGGGTTCTAATGTAGATTTTAGTAGATATGCAGTGGCTAGAAGTTCGTTTAATGTGGAATCTCGTAGGGCGTATGCAATTTATTTAGATAAGGTTAGGGAGAATTTTAAACGTGATCCTAAATCTTTTTACCGCTTCGTTAAGTCAAAGCGGAGTTCTTCAACTTACCCCACAGTGGTTAAATTAAATGATGTTGAGTTTTCGGATAATTATTCAATTTCGAACGCATTTGCGGATTTCTTTGCTACTACATACTCTGATAGGGAGTATGACTTGGACTCTCTGTATCCGTTTGAGATTCAGAGAGCAAGCTCTCTGAGTCTTCCTTTATTGGACGTAGCTTCTGTTCACTCAAACATGAACGAGTTAAGGATTACGTATAGCGCTGGTCCCGATGGGGTTCCGGCCTCTGTTTTAAAATTTTGCTCGGGGGCTCTGTCAGCTCCATTGACCTTTTTGTTTAACTCTTCATTGAAAATGGGTTACTTTCCTTCATTTTGGAAGAAATCCTTTTTAATTCCGCTACATAAATCTGGAAGTGTTGTGAACGTTTCAAATTATCGGGGAATTGCTAAATTGAGTGCAATTCCTAAACTATTTGAGAAACTTGTCACTGATATTGTGTCCTACCATGTATCTTCAATTTTAGTGCCATGTCAACATGGTTTTCGTAATGGTCGATCGACTAATACTAATTTGCTTCAATTTTCTACTAATATCATTAGTGGTTTTACTTCAGGTCTACAGACTGATGCGATTTATACTGACTTCAGTAAAGCATTTGATAAGGTCAACCATAATCTTTTGCTATATAAGTTGAGTGTAATTGGATTTAATGGTATCGTATTGAAATGGTTATCTTCATATTTGAGAAATCGTGAGCAATGCGTTCTTTTTAGGCAGACACATTCTAGATTTATAAGTGTTGCTTCTGGTGTCCCACAAGGCAGTCATCTCGGTCCTATCCTATTCTTGTTGTTTATAAATGATCTCCCATCTTCTATTATTCATTCTAATATTTTGATGTTTGCTGATGATGTTAAGCTTTTTCTGTCTTACAGTTCTCCTGTTGGACAGGTATTGCTGCAGCATGACTTGAATAGATTTTACAATTGGTGCGATTGTAATCTCATGGAGCTGAACTTGAAAAAGTGTAAGCACATGACATTTGCTAGGTCGAAGTTTTTGACTTCTCAGTACTTATTAAATGGTTCAATTTTGGAATCGGTTGATTCTATTTTGGATCTTGGTATTCTTTTAGATAGAAAGTTGACTTTTAATGCGCATGTGGAGACTATGGTAAATAAGGCCTATGGTGTTCTTGGATTCGTGAAACGCTGGGCGAAGGAATTTTCTGACCCCTATATAACGAGGCAATTATTTACTTCATTGGTAAGACCAATTTTGGAATTTGGTTGTATTGTTTGGGATCCATATTATGCAGTTCATAGTGATATGATTGAATCCGTACAGAAACAATTTTTACTTTTTTGTCTTAGGAACCTCAACTGGGGTCCGGACTATAGCAATCTTCCATCATATAATGCAAGATTGGCGTTGATAAAACTTCCTACTCTGAAGAGTAGACGTATTATGTTAAATACTGTGTTTATTTTGAAGATTATTAAGGGCGAAGTTGATTCTGAATTTCTTGTTGGGAAGTTGTTTTTTAACGTCCCTTTTCGGCCTACTAGATATTACAGCTTTCTTTATATTGATATTTGTCGCACGAATTATGCGTGTGCAGATCCTATTCGTAGGATGTGTACTGATTTTAACTCGTTGTACAGGTTTGTTGACTTTTCGGAGAATTATGCTCTTGTGAAATCAACTATTTTGACATATTTGAATAGATTGCGTGACGATGATTATTTTAATTTCTTTGAACGTTTATAGTTAATTTAGGATTATTAATACTAAATTATCTGTAGAAATTTTTGTAGTTGTAGTAATTGTATATAAATGTATTTAGTGTCCATATAATAAACCGACTGATGACTAATTGTAAGAGTTTGTAGTTGGTTTATTACTATCCTTACTTATCCAGCCTAATCCGCTATGGTTCGGACCATGGTGTGTACGTGTTCCCCCGTCATGGGAACGAGCCCTCTCGGTCGGTTGGGGCGGGTAAGTGTGAGGTGGGACCGTTCGTAAAAAAAAAAAAAAAAAAAAAAAAAGGGACTTTAAAATAACACAAATAAAATTTGAGTTTTTGCAAAAATTGGGCTTTGTAGGCATGCTCAAATATTGAAAATGTTAGCATTTTTTGCCTGAGCTGTAAATTAAATGAAACACAGTAAAGTCATTAAAATTTAAGTTTTTTTTATAGATTTTTGTATACAATATCGATTAAAAAAATAAAAATTGGAAAATTTTGAGAAGAGGTTCTGAGTTTTTCAAATTTAAACTTAAACTTTATTTATCAAAAAACATGCGCAATTTCATTTTTTTAATTTAAAAAAAAAAGGTAAAGTGTTTTTCAATCTGTTCTAAAATTTTCAGAGATATGTTTTGGCTTGTTTTCGTGAAATCAAATGTTAAAGATTGCACTACGCTAATTTTATTCAATAATGTTGTATATAACGTGTGTGTATGAGTAATAAAAACACTTTAACAATATTTAAAATAGAGATGGGATCGTGAATGAGTTTTTAATAACGATTACGCACGCTCATGAAAGAAACAATTTAATCAGGCAAGATATTTTATTTTTCTCACGATCATTCACGCACACGTGAATAGAAAAAAATAAGTCACGTGAGCGTGGGTAAAATAAAATATCGTGCGTGAATAATTTTATTATTTCATTGGCGTGCGTGACGTAAATAAAAACTTACTTACGCTCCCATCGCTATTTAATATATTTTTAAAGTGTTGATATTCCTCATACGCACACGTTATATACACATTATTGTATAAAATTAGCGTAGTGCAATCTTTAACATTTGATTTCTCGAAAACAAAGAAAATTTCAGAACAAATAGAAAAACACTTTAACTTTTTTATAAAAATTAAAAAAAATAAATAAAATTGCGGCATGTTTTTTGATAAATAGTGTTTAAATTTAAATTTGAAAAATTCTGAACTTCTGAAAATTGTCCAATTTTTATTTTTTTAATCGATACCCTTACAAAAATCTATTAAAAACTTTTATTTTAATGGCTTTACTACGTTTCATTTAATTAAAGTAAAGATACTCAGGCAAAAAGTTTGATTTTTATTTCAGATATTCATATATATATATATATTAGGGTGGGTCAAATTGTAGGAGGCCGAAAAAATGTAAAGGGGCTCATCGAGATTCTTGTACTTCGGGTCATTTGAAGATACTTTGCCAAAGAAACCATAGCTCTAAAATGATTTTCGAGCCCCCGGATTTTTCAAAATAGGTTTTTTTCCCAAATACTCAAGAATAGATGTAAAAACAAGTAGAAAAATTAAGTTCGACTTGGTCGAATCTATGAATACCCTCCACAATGTTATCTGATAGTAATTTTCTAAAAAAATTTAAAAAATTGCATTAAAAATTTTTTATTAGAAATATATTATTTTGAGTAAAAAATTTTTTTAATCAATCAAATTTTTTTGAGTGTAAAATTTTTTTGACTGTCAGCATTTTTTTGAGTGTGACATTTCATTAAAAAAAAAAAATTAATGCATACATTTTTTTGAGTTTAACATTTTTTTTGAGTGTAACATTTTTTTTAGTGTAAATATTTTTTTTTAGTGTACAATTTCTTTGAGTAACAAAATTACTTTGTAAAATATTTTTGTTGTTTTATACCTATATGTAATACAAAAAAAAATATTTCACATATTTCCCTCTTTTTATGTTATCATCCAAAAAAATACTTACTATACACCGTTACATACAGTTACAAAAACAATAACAAAACAATAACAAATATTTACTTGTCTAACAACTAAACTGCACCCCACGACAAGAAAACAAACAACAACAAGTTTAAAAAAACTGGTATTTCACCATGCTTTTAAAACTTGTTTAACGAGGTTAAGGCGAAACTACTCTGAAATTCGGAGCTTTGCTTATAACTTTTGAACCACTGAACCGATTTTACTGAAATTCAAAACCAAACAGACTTGGGGAACGACAAATATATATGCTAAGCTTCAGCCCCCTCAGAATTGTCTTTCGAAAGTTAGACGGGTTTTAATCTTGTAAATTCGCAAAATACCCTTGCCGAAATTTACTCTTTTGCTCATAACTTTTGAACCACTTGACCGATTTCGCTGGATTGCAATACCAACCTGACCCGGTAAATATAGAACATATATGTCAAACTTCAGGAGCATCCGTAAAGTCTTTCAAAAGTTAGCGTGTTTTCAACAGACAGAACGACAGACAGACAGACAGACAGACAGACAGACAGACAGACAGACAGACAGACAGACAGACAGACAGACAGACAGACAGACAGACAGACAGACAGACAGACAGACAGACAGACAGACAGACAGACAGACAGACAGACAGACAGACAGACAGACAGACAGACAGACAGACAGACAGACGGACGGACGGACATCGCTAGATCGACTTAAAATCGATCAAGGATCATGAATATATATACTTTATGGGGTCCTAGACCAATATTTCGATGTGTTACAAACGGAATGACAAACTTATATATACCCTCTATCACTAGAGTGGAGGGTATAAAAAATTCTATTTCCTCGAGCCAAATGTGTATATGGGGCTTTTGGATCAAGGAATCCACACTCAAAATAATTATTCTGTTAAATACTCTGTAAAATGGCTGTAATCTCAATTCGACAGATATTTGACAAAGTTATCTGTCGAAATACAGATTTTTAAAAAAATACTTTGTATTTTCTTGTGACTGAAAAACAAAATTTTGTAAAATTGGAGTTACTCGTTAAAAAATTTTACAATTTGGAAGCAAATTTACAATTTGGAAGCATTAAAGCGAGCAAATTTAACAAAATTTTAATTTTAATTAATTAATTTTTTTTAATTTTAATTAATGTTTTTGAAGCAGAGAAGTTTTACTCATAAAATGGATTTAACTAAAACTTTGTAAATTTACAGAGTTTTTCTTGTAAAATTTTGAACTCATAAAAAGCATTTAACTAAAACTTTGTAAATTTACAGAGCTTTTTTGGTAAAATTCTTTTCGGCTTTATCAATATTTTACAGATAATTCTGTAAATTTACAGTTTTTTTTATCGAAATCATTTTACAGAGGTTTCTTCGTAAAATAACAAAAAATCTTGCTGGTTGAAAATCTATGGTATTTTCTGCTGCTTCAGCAGAGTATCTCTGTAATTTAACAGAGTGATTATTTTGAGTGCATTTTTGACATCTATTTTTATTTTTGAGCACCACCAGAGGGCGCTTTCTTACATTTTTAAATTTTATCGCTTTTTTTGGGTAATTTTACGAAATTTTTCGTGGAAATTGTCGAATATTTGACTTTCTCATAAGACAACCGCAAATTTTAAATAGCCCAGAGTGTTCAGCGTTAAAAATTATGGGGGGGGGGGGGGGGTTATTCATTCACGACCTATATCGAATTTAAGACAAAGAATAAACAAAGCATAGTTTACTTTATTTTTTTCTTCAAAAATTCAACATAAGAGATAATAAATTCATATAAAATGTAATAAATAAAGCAAATCAATTAAATTTAGAAATTAAGAATAAAAACGAAGAGTTTTAGGAAATAAACGCGAAGGAGTTATTTTTGAAAGTCTTTCTTGCTGTCAAGTCGAAAGAATTTTTTACGACTTTCTAATGTCACCGCCATAACTCCTTCTCGATTATGTTCTAAAACTCTTTTGTACACTCAAAATAATGACTCTGTTAAACTACAGAAAAACTCAGCTAATTTAACAGAATACACCATACTTTTTCAGCTAGCAACATTTCTTGGTAATTTTACTATAAAACTCTGTAAAATGATTTTGACAAAACAAAACTGTTAATTTACAGAGTTTCTAGTAATATATTGGTTAAATAAAACACCATTTAGCAAAGAAAAACTCTGTAAATTTACAGAGTTTTGTAAATTGCGTTTGATGCAACAAAAATTTTACAGAAAAAAACTCTGTAAATTTACAGAGTTTAGTGAAATACATGATATTTTGTAAAATTTTTATAAGATTTTTGAAAAAAAAAAATTTTGGTACTTTTTTTTAACATTTTCACAAAAGAAAAAATACAGATAAAATTTTGGTGTTTTTACAGAAAACTCTGTTTTTAACTAGGAAATTAAGATTACACAGAAAGGGGTAAAAATGCAGATAAAAATTAGTTTTTTTGTTTTAAAAAATAAATCTGTTTTTTAGCAGAAAACTCTGTTAATTATCTGTAAAAATAAGATTACAAAGTTAAAAGTAATATAACAGATAAAACTTTGTTTTTTGTCACAACAAAATATAAAGTATTTTCTTTAAATCTGTATTTTGACAGAAAACTCTGTCAAATATCTGTTCAATTGAGATTACAGTCATTTTACAGAATTATTTTTTTGAATGTAATAATAATCTATTGATTAACCAAATTTAAATGAGTCGATCAATGTTTTGATTAAAATTTTTGTTATTTTTTTAACTGTCGAATTACAAATTTTCAACATACCAGATTGTTTTTCGCGTTAATTTATTTAAATAGAATAATTCAAAAATATATAAAATAATCGGGTCTTACTTTTTTTTATTGTTGGCAAAATATTGGAAAGCAAAAAAGATGAATATTTTGATAATTTTGTCATAAGCTTACAATTCATTTGTTAAACCAATCAATATTTTGATTGACTATAAATAAAAAATTGATTCAAATTTTGATCAAAAATTTCAATCAATCACATACAATTTGATGATTGGTATAACAATTTTTTTAATTGGAGGAATTTCAATCAAAAGGTTGATTGAATCCGCGTTTTTGTTGATTGAAATTTGTTTCAAATTTTTTCTGTGTATGTTAACTGAAATTTTCGGATTCGGCCAAGAAAAAATAGCATCTTAAAATATCCTGTTTAGTTGGATTGAGACCAGTCAAATCAGAAGACATACCAAAAGCAGGAACATCGTGAGAAGGCATATGTTTCAAACTACTTTCGGTACTTACGGCAATTGATCCATGTTTAAAATTAAATATTAATTAATTAATTTATAAATAATTATATAAGATTTTCTAGCTATATTTTGAGGTTTTCTTCCTTTCAAAAGCTGGTAAAAATGTGATTTAGGTCTTAGCTGGAAATCTATCGATTTTATGTTTAGAAAAGCTTGAAAAAGGAACAAAATGTATGGAATATGATTTAACAATTTATAATTCGAGTATGTATTTTGAATATATTCAATACAAAGTCAAAAATTCGTCTATTTCCACAACAATATCGTATATTTTCCCAAAAAAATGTACGAAAGCGCCCTCTGGTGGCACTCAAAATAAAAATGAATGCCAAAAATAGATTACGCGACCCAAAAAACCCCACATGCACATTTGGCTAGAGGAAATAGCATTTTTTTGCCTCTATTCTCGAATATTTCTAGAAAAATACCTATTTTGAAAAATCCGGGGGCTCGAAATTCATTTTAGAGCTATGGTTTCTTTGGCAAATTTGCTCACAATGACCCATAGAATAATAATCACGATGAGCCTTTGGGTCGAAAAAATTTGACCCACCCTAATATATATATATAATGCGAATTTATTCAATCTCATAACGTAATTTAATACAAAAAAATGTGTATTTTTTCATTCAATATTGAAACAAAAAATGGTTTTTAGACTTTTTTAATTGCCGAAAAGCAAGTCTTAGTCATGGAATATTTTATAAGGTATGGACAAGTTAAATGATCTATTTGCAAATGAATCGTAGGAGAGTGTATTAATTTGTTTAATGTTATATTTTTAAAAAAATAACTGTTATATAAATTTTTATGCAGCCACTATCTAAAATTAATCGTGTTATATTAAGGTTTTAATGTGCCATACACTCTTATAAATTTTACCCACTTTATTGTAGGTAACTGTTCTCCTACAATAAGGTGGGTAAAAATACTCTATGTGTTTAAATTTCAACAATAATAAACATTTTGTGTGTACACCTTCAGGTTAATTTTATAAAAAAATTCTCTAGCTGTACACACAAAGTGTGTAATTTTAAAATATTTGTGCCTAAAAATGCATCTTAAATGTTCAAAATTACATATTAAATGTGTTTTATTACATTTTATGTGTTTTTTATTAAACAACATGAATTTTTTGTATTCCTATAATAAATTAAGCCAAAAACCCCATTTAATTATTATTTTTATTGTTTTTATTTGCACTATTTATATATATAAATTGCATAAAGAATAATCTTAATTGAACGTACTTTTTTAATGAATTTCATAGTATTAAAAACTAAAAAAGAAAAATAATAACAACGATGACATTTTTAAGTAATGAATAGATTTTTTAAACACATTTTTTTTACTTTTTTGGGAAAGAATTTGAAAATTAAATAAAATCTTAATAAAAATTTCTTAGTCGGTGATCTTTAGTGCCCGCTTTTTTTAATTCCTTGATTTCTTGTAAAAAATATAATTTTTTTCTGAGTCCTCTGTGTCTGAAAATATATAAAAAGAGTCAAATTTAAATATTTTAACAAGTACATTATAATCTGCACTTATTTTTATAAACATAATACTTACAACCAATCGCAATAAACAGGGAATTTTTTGGGATCCGAATTCTGATTTCATCAGTTGTTGTACTTTCAACTGCAAGTACATAGAAATATATAAAAAAGAGTTAACAGTATTTTCATCTATAAACTAAAGCACTGTTTTTATAAAAAATTCTCAAGAAGACCTTTTTACTATAGAAAAATTCGTAGAATCTGAGATATTTTTCATTAGAAAAATTTTCTGAATCTGGGACATTTTTTATAAAAAAATTATTAGAATCTGAGACATATTTTCTATAGAAAAATTCTTTTTTTTTTTAGATAGCAAAATTCTCAGAATCTAAGACATTTTTCTAAAGAAAAATTCTTAGAATCTTTGAAGTTTTTTCTATAGAAAACTTCTCAGAATCTGAGACAATTTTCCTATGGAAATAATCAATTCTCAGAATCTAAGACTTTTTTATAGAAAAATTCTCAGAATCTGAGATGTTTTTTCTATAGTAAATTCTTAGAATTTGAGACATTTTTTTTAAGAAAAATTCTCAGAATTTGAGACATATTTTCTATAGAATTTTATTTAGAAAAAAAAACTCAGAATCTAAAACCTTTTTTTCTAAAGAAGCATTTTTAGAATCTGTGATTTTTTTTTTCTATTGAACAGTTCGTCTAAATTAAATTTTTCCTATAGAAAAATTCTCAGAATCTGAAACATTTTTTCTATAGAAATATTTTTCTGGGTAAAAAATCTTATAATCCGATACATTTTTTTCTTGATAAATTCGCAGAATCTGACGCATTTTTTCTCTAGAACAAAACTTTGAGATTTTCAAAGAAATGCTCTCAGATTCTGAAATAGAAATATTTTTCTAAAGAAAAATTCTCTGAATCCGAATTATTTTGTTGGACTTACCTTTACCTGATTTAAAATTGCAAATTTCTTTAGCATTGCGAATTTATAAAATGTGAAACTTTAATTTTGTTGATGTAAGTTTTAATGCTTCTGGTATGGTTCTACCATTTTTTTTATATCAGTGTTGATTTAAAACGTTTCACTTCTCTATTTACTGTTTTTTTCTTTTTTTAATGTACAACGTTTCTTCGCGTTTTTTTTTTTATTTTTATTCTGAGAATAATAAATTTTCCAATTATTTTCCTTTTTATTATTTTTGGTTTTGACAATTTGAATTTCCATTACGCATTAAATATTTAATTTAAACAAAAAATGTGTAATTTTAAAAGTTTTGTGTTTATTGTTTTAAGAATATATTTATTTACACACAAAATACTATCTAATGTGTGTAATTTTAAAATTTTTGTGTGCAAACAAAAGTTTCAAACACTTTGTGCTTAATTTTAGGCGTTGTGTGTTATCCCTATTAATATTATAAATCTGATTGTTGGTTTGTCTGTCTGTCTGTCTTTCTGTCTGTCTGTCTGTCTGTTCCGCAATAAGTAAAGAACGGCTTAACCGATTTTCATGAAATTTTCTCCACAGATAGTACTAACCGAGGCGGGAACTATAGGCCATAAGCGACCGCGATCGGGCAAAGGGGCGTAAAGTGCCACGCCCCTTTGTACCATGCTAAAGCTATATCTGCCTGTCCGGCAATAACGGAAAAACGGCTGAACCGATTTTCATGAAATTTTCACCACAGATAGTACTAACCGAGGCGGGAACTATAGGCCATAAGCGACCGCTATCGGACAAAGGGGCGTGAAATGCCACGCCCCTTTTTACCACGCTAAAGATATATCTGCCTGTCCGCCAATAACGGAAAAACTACTGAACCGATTTTTATGAAATTTTCACCAAATTTCATAAAAAATCATAAAAATTGGGGCCTATAGTTCCCGAGGCGGGAACTATAGGCCCCAAAAATCCGCGATCGGAAAAATGGGCGTAAAATGCCATGCCCCTTTGTACTATTCAGATACTCTGTCTGCCTGTTTCGCAATCACTGAAAAGCGATTTAACCGATTTCACTGAAATTTTTATCACAGATACTAACTGAGGTGGAAACTATGAGCCAAAATAGAGGGCGTTCGAAAAATGAAGCGCAAAATGCCACGCCCCTTTTCATTACACTGAAAGTTATTTCTTCCTGTTCCGTAATCACGCATAAACTGCTGAACCTATTTTAATGAAATTTTTACCAAAGATAGTACTAACCAAGGCGGGACCTATAGGCCATAGGCGACCGCGATCAGACAAAGGGGCGGAAAATTCCACGCCCCTTTGTACTTTACTGAAAGTTTGCTCTGCATGTTCCGTAATCATGCTTAAACGACTATACTGATTTTAATAAAAAATAAAAAAGCATGCTCCTTTTTATTTTATTGAACGCTATTTGTGTCTGTTCCGTAATCTAGCATAAAATGCTAAACCGCTTAGAATGAAATTTTTACCACAGATAGTAAGTGCTTACCGAGGCGGGAACTATAGATTAAAATGGAGCGCGTTTGGACAAAGGGGCGTAAATTGACACGCGCCTTTGTAATATACTGAAAGTGTTTTTGCATGTTCCTTAATAACGCTCCTTAATAACGCTTAAACAAAACATTTTCCATAAATAGCTTTAGTTGGTACCAACTGCCACGCCTTTTGCAATGTACTAAAAGTTTTTCTGACT
Source organism: Pegoplata infirma (assembly GCA_963921195.1). Classification (NCBI taxonomy): domain Eukaryota; kingdom Metazoa; phylum Arthropoda; class Insecta; order Diptera; family Anthomyiidae; genus Pegoplata; species Pegoplata infirma. The sequence goes on along the minus strand of OY992537.1, from coordinate 121,794,170 downwards.
TTCCGTAATCACGCTTAAACGGCGAACCCGATGTTATTATAATTTTCACCACAGTTAGTACTTATTGACGCGGAAACTATAGACACGACCAGACAAAGGCGTGAATCGCCACGTCCCTTTGTAATTCATTGAAATTTATTTCTGCCTAATCCCTACTCACGCGTTAACGGTGAAACCAATTTTAATCAAATTTTCACCACAGATGGTATTTACCATTGCGATCGGGCAAAGGGGCTTAAAATGCCGCACCCCTTTGTTTTACATTAAAAAAAATGTTATCCTGTTTCGTAACTATATGCCATATAAGATGCGGAACGATATGCCATGTTAGCCCGCAATTAGACAAATAGGAGTAAAATGGCACGTCATTTTGTAATATACAGAACGTTATTTCTGGCTTATTTGCTATCATGCAAAAACGACTTAACCAATTCCTCTAACCACTACTGTTAGAACTAACTGATCGCAAACTATTTGCCATATTAGAACCTGAAAACAGCTGAGCCGATTTCAAAGAAATTTTCAACACAAATAGTGCTTTAGGCAGTATTAAACAGCGATTGATAAAAAGTCATATAATATCACGCCTTTTTGTACTTTAGTGAGAGTTATGTTTGCCTGTTCCGCAAACGTGGAAAAACTGCTGAGCAAACTTAATTGCAATTTTTTATTCTTTTTCTTCACGTGCTAACCAACAGGGGAACTATAGGTCACATGAGACCGAAATTGAACTTAATGCGTTAAATGCCATACCCACATGAACTACAGTGAAAGTTATGTTTTCGCCACATAAAGTGCTAACCGCGGATGGAACTATAGGAACTATATTAAAGAAATACATAAATATTAGGTTTGTTCCCATGACGGAGGAACATGTGCACACCATGTTTCCGACGCTAAGCGAAATCGAAAAAAAATCGACCAAACCTCATGATATATTCACCAGTGAAAAGTCACGAAACAGTAGATAAACTGACTAATAAAAAACTCATTCATTATATAATATTTTTTTACCCGGGCAACGCCGGGTGCAAAACAGCTAGTTTTACATAAAAATTTACCCACTTGATTGTAGTATTTTTACAAACATTTTTTAGAGTGTAGTTAATTTTTTTTTGAACCCTAGATTGGTGAGTTTTCCCAGTGTGTGTTGTTCTGAACAGAAATAAATAAGATACGTATTTGTTTTTAGTGGCCCAAATTTTATTTTATAAAACTTTTTTTTGGTAAATAAAATAACTTAAATCAATCAATTGTTTGTCTTTCAAACTTTTAATTTTACAGATAGCACTATTTGAATATTTACCTACACCGAAAAAAATTCCTGCCTTATATGTACGAAAACGTTCGTACATTGTACGAAAAATTTCGTTGTTTCGCACCACGAAATTCTTGCGTACAATGTACGAAATGCACGAAATTTTTTCGTAAAATAAACGAAATTTTTTTTGTATTTTACAAACAAATTTCGTAAAATAAACGCAACAAATTTTTGTGTTTTACGAAAATTTTCGTAAAATAAACGAAATATTTTTTTTGTTTTACGAAATTATTTCGTAAAATAAACGAGATATTTTTTTTTTTTACGAAAATCTTTTGTAAAAAAAATCGTTAAATAAACGAAATTAAATGTAAAAATTCTTTCTTGAGAATAAGAACAACGTTTTCAACGTTTTGACAGCAACATTTCCAAGCAATTAATTGTTTCTTCTTAACAGAGACTTAAAAGATTTCATTCATTATTTACAGTGATTTTGTTTAAGGCTACGTTCACACTACAAGAACTTACCACCTCCACACATGTAAAAAAAAACTTATATCATCAAGCTTCAAATTTTATTTGATCCGATTAGCCTCAAATTTTAATTGATCCTTAAAATAAATAAAAACCAAGTGAGAGCTTTAAATTCGACTGTGCCGAATCTTTTATATCCCAAATAAGTAAAAAATTATCAGAGTTATCATTATTGAAATTAATTCTTTATACTCACGACCACAAGACATTTTCTAATCCCCTGGGTCAAAGCACAGTATTTAAAATTTTTTTGACATAAAAATGTTTCATTTGTTTAACAAAAATGCAAAAAGACACTTTAAAAAATTAGGATTTTCAGAGGTTGGTTTATTTCTTTAAGGTGATTTTTTTTTGCATGGACCGTGCTTAACTTCAGGAGTCTATCTGTTTTATTTTGGATGGTATCCGTGTTTTATGCAGACGGACATTAATACACTCTTATAAATTTTTGTTGAAATTTACTCACTTTATTGTAGGTAACTGTTCTCCTACAATAAAGTGGGTAAAAATACTCTATGTGTTTAAATTTCAACATTTGCACACAAAATGTGTACAAATAATAAATATTTTGTGTGTACACATACGTGTTTGCCGCTTTCAAAATTCTTTACCAATAAACATAAAATGTGTAATTTTCCAATTGTTGTGCTTAAAAAAGCATTCCTTTGTGTTTAAAAGTGCATTTAAAATGCGTAAAATTGCGCATTAAATGTCTTGCAATTAAAATTTCTGTAGAGAAATAAAACCAAAAAATAAATTTTTATTATTTTTATAGCTTTTATTTCAACTATTAGTGGTTTAATTATAACAGTTGTTGGGGTGTAATGTAGTTCGCCTCAACGTGGTGCACCCTGCAACGCTAACTGAACTACAGCGATTGGACTCCAGACACTTGTCAACGCAAAAGAACTGATTGATCTCCTGGCTAATACAAAGAAAGAATAAAACAAACTGAACATATCCGCATAGCATATTGCGTAAACATCAAAAATGCATACAAATCAGTCCGTTAGGACTATTGGACCTGCAGTAAGAATCTGCCAACTTAATATAGAAAGCATAAGTAGCTCTAATTGTAAGTCAGACTACCTGTCCCGTTTAATGACAGTCGAAAATATTGATGTAATTCTCATTCAGGAAACCCGAACAACAACGCACGATTCATTAGTACATAGAGGCACGATACATGGGTATATACTTCTTGCTGCTATTAATCACCGCTCATATGGGATCGCAACGTACGTAAAAAACAGCATCACTGCCGCCGAAGTCGTAGATTCCAGTTCCAAAAATGACGTTTTCATTATAGCTGCTAGAATACACAATATCAATATGGGGGTTTTCGTGTCAACTGACACAACTTTTGAAACCGATGTCTTCCGATCGGGATGAAATTTGCACCAAGGTTAGTCCTATTGGATAGTAGTTCAGACACAATTTTTCAACGACATCGGTCAAGGACTTTCTGAGTTAGAGGGGGTCGAAATTTTACATTTTGGCCAAAGAGGTGTTTATTCTCATCCATGTAACTTCTTACCTATTGTTTTTAGCAAAATGTGTCCCAAATAGTATAGATAGCTATTTCTTCAGTCTTTTGGAAAAAAATTATAAAAAATTAAAAAAAAAAAAATTTGATTTTTTTTTTAAAAAATCAAAAACTTTTTTGACTTTTTCCTCAAATTGGGCCCTTTTTTTTTTTTTTTTTTGATTAAAAAAAAAGCTTATTTTATTTCCTTTAAGACCTATGGGGTCGCTTAGTGGGATGCGAGTGGGATATCTATGAAAATTTTTTTTTTTTAACTTTGGACCACAAAAAACGCTTCTTTAATTTGCACTATTAGGCGTGGGAAAGCTAACCAGTTTTCGATTTTCATTCGCGATACCCTCTAATTTTTATAGGTTCGAAAAAGAAAGCATGAGCTAAAAAATGAGGGCGGTGGGGTGGGGTCAAATGGCCCCACATCGGGGTCAAAGTTGGGCGTTAAGTGGTAAAATACCTCAAAAAGCCCCACAACTGCCCTAGACACGCCCCTGGAGGGGTGCAATGTGAGACGAACCCCCAATAATTTTCAGCCCCCAACATTTTTCTTGAACATACCTAACCCCTATTTCCAATTCCTAAGGGGGCTCCCATACAAAATAACATTTTTTAAAATTTGCTCCTACCGCTCTTACTGTCCATAGGGTGCCCCTAGAGAAGTAAAATGTATGACCGACCCCCAATATTTCTTCAACTCCAACATTTTCTCAGAATATACCTACCCTTTATTTTCAACTCTTAAGGGGTCCCCATACATTTTTTCTATTTTTTATTAGTTTTTAAAGATACATGTTTTTATAATGTATGGGAGCCCCCTTAGGGAGTGGAGATGGGGTGCTATTATGTTCGGACAAAATGTTGGTAACTAAAAATTAATGGGGTTGGTCGTAATTTTTACCTCTCTAGGAGGCACGGTAGGGGCGGTAGGAGCTGGTTAAATAAAACAAATTTATAAAAAAATAAAAAAATGTATGGGGACCACCTTAAGGGTTAAAGATACATTGTAGGTATGTTCGGAAAAAATGTTGGAATTAATAAAATAATGGTGGTCCGTCATACATTTGGCTCCACTAGAAGCACTTTAGGGTAAGTTAGAATGGTAGGAACAATTTTTTTTAAAATGTTTTGTATGGGAGCCCCCTTAGGAATTGGAAATAGGGGTTAGGTATGTTCAAGAAAAATGTTGGGGGCTGAAAATTATTGGGGGTTCGTCTCACATTGCACCCCTCCAGGGGCGTGTCTAGGGCAGTTGTGGGGCTTTTTGAGGTATTTTACCACTTAACGCCCAACTTTGACCCCGATGTGGGGCCATTTGACCCCACCCCACCGCCCTCATTTTTTGGCTCATGCTTTCTTTTTCGAACCTATAAAAATTAGAGGGTATCGCGAATGAAAATCGAAAACTGGTTAGCTTTCCCACGCCTAATAGTGCAAATTTAAGAAGCGTTTTTTGTGGTCCAAAGTTAAAAAAAAAATTTTTTCATAGATATCCCACTCGCATCCCACTAAGCGACCCCATAGGTCTTAAAGGAAATAAAATAAGTTTTTTTTTTAATCAAAAAAAAAAAAAAAAAAAAGGGCCCAATTTGAGGAAAAAGTCAAAAAAGTTTTTGATTTTTAAAAAAAAAAATCAAAAATTTTTTTTTTTAATTTTTTATAATTTTTTTTCAAAAGACTGAAGAAATAGCTATCTATACTGTTTGGGACACATTTTGCTAAAAACAATAGGTAAGAAGTTACATGGATGATAATAAACACATGTTTGGCCAAAATGTTAAATTTCGACCCCCTCTAACTCAGAGAGTCCTTGACCGATGTCGTTGAAAATTTGTGTCTGAACTACTATCCAATAGGACTAACTTTGGTGCAAATTTCATCCCGATCGGAAGACATCGGTTTCAAAAGTTGTGTCAGTTGACACGAAAACCCCCATATAATAAATATTTATAAACCCCCCTTGATTCAGTGGCCAGTAAATGCTATTCCCAAATACGACCACCCCGCCATATACGCAGGTGACTTTAATAGCCATCATAGCCTCTGGTGGTACCAATCCGACGATGATAATGGTTTATGGTTAGTGGACTGGGCTGAAACACTAAACCTCCATCTAATTTTCGATGCCAAAGATAAAGGCACTTTCCACTCAGCAAGATGGGATAGAGATTATAACCCGGACCTTTGCTTTGTCTCATCATTAAACTTTGATCCATTCCCCGCTTCACGCGTGGTCTTAAAGAACTTTCCCCAAAGTCAGCATCGTCCGGTTATAATAGACATAGGAACCAAAATTCCAATTGTCCGTTCGCTTTATTCCACCGTCTTCATCAAATTACGACCGATTTGTTGGGTTAGCTATTTCCACTGCTAAGAAAACCATTCCAAGAGGTTTTAGAAAGGAATACATCCCGTGCTGGAATGAAGATAGCGACCGACTGTACAAAGAATTTTGCCTGAACGAACGTCAAGAAATAGCAGACGAATTACTATTGAGCCTAGATGAGGCAAGAAAACAGGAGTGGGCTAAGTCTGTTGAAAACATGGATTTTAAACATTCTAGTCGTAAAGCATGGAGCTTGTTGAGAAAGCTTGGTAGCGCTAAGCCTCCCCCCCTCAACAAACCAAGTTTAGATCCCAATCGTATAGCTGCACATATAGTCAATTTATCGAAATCAAAGGCAGATAAGGACTTTACAAGATCCATACAAAATGAATATAAATGTGAAAGAGCAAATGCTGTCCCGAACTCTCAGTTCTCTTGTCCTTTTAAGGTGTCCGAAGTTAATGATGCCCTAAGAGTTTTGAAGATAGGAACCGCGGCAGGCCAGGATGGAATTTATCCTGAGTTCTTAAAAAACAGCGGACCCAATACTAGAACTTGGTTAACCATATTTTTCTCCAACATCCTATCAACATCTCAACTACCAGCCTTGTTCAAAAAGTCAAAGATTATTGCCTTGCTCAAGCCACATAAACCGGAAGACCAGCCACAAAGCTATCGTCCTATTTCTCTGCTGTCTGTCAGTTTAAAACTGCTCGAACGCCTTGTATTAAATCGCATTGGTCCAGAAATTGATAAAATAATCACCCAAGAACAGGCAGGCTTTAGAAAGAACCGAATTTGCACAGATCAAGTGCTGTCTCTGACAAACTTTATTGAATCTGGCTTCCAAAAACAGATTAAGACTGCCACTGTGTTTGTTGATCTAACAGCAGCGTATGATACAGTGTGGAAGAAGGGCCTGCTATATAAACTATTAAAAGTTGTTCCTTGCATAAATATATGCAATCTTATCAATGCTATGCTCAGCGATCGCCTTTTTAATGTACATCTTAACGACGGAATTAGTAAAACTCGCAAATTAAATAACGGCCTCCCAAAAGGCTCAGTGCTAGCTCCAACGTTATTCAACCTTTACACCTACGACCTACCACCCTCTGCAGCCCAAAAATTTATTTACGCCGATGACATGGCTTACGCTTATCAACATAAACACTTTTCTGTCTTGGAAAACACATTATCAGCAGATCTAAGCAGTTTGTCCATTTACTGCAAAAACTGGCGACTAATTCCTAGCCCTGCAAAAACTGAAGCATGCTGTTTTCATCTTAATACCCACGAAGCAGACCGAGAACTTGATATATTTATAAACAACACCAGAATCGCACACAACCCTACTCCAAAATACCTAGGAATTACGCTTGACAGGACTCTGTCTTTCAATGCACATCTGACAAACTCGTCTCAAAAATTAAAGACAAGAAACAACATAATTCAAAAACTAACAGGAACTTCATGGGGAGCAAACTCGAATTGCTTACGAATATCCGCTTTGTCACTTGTGTTCTCCGCTGCAGAGTATGCTTGCCCAGTTTGGCTAAATGGTTGTCATACACAAAAAATCGACACATAGTTAAACACAACGATGAGGATGATCTCCGGCACACTACGCCCAACACCCACTGAATGGTTGCCAAAACTTTGCAATATTGCCCCTCCACAAATAAGAAGAAAACAAGCTTTATTACGAGAGTATAAAAAGATCCAGGACAATGTTAACCTCCCTTTAAAAACCGATCTAAACAACCCCCCAAGACGAAGGTTTGAATCACGACACGCTCCCCTTGACCTCGCTAAAAACTTATCTGATGAAAATTTTGAGGCTGACGCAGCTTGGTCATCTCAATGGTTAAATTCCGGCAGACACAGTCCACTTTTTGAAGAACGAAGTAGTGACGCCGATCTGAAATTGCTTAGAAAAGCATGGTGCAATCTTAATAGATTACGAACCGGTACTGGTAGAACGCAAGACACACTCTACAATTGGGGGCTGGCCAACGATCCTAAATGCCCATGTGGAGCTCCTCGTCAAACAGTTAGCCACATCCTTTCTGAATGCAGTATTTTGTCATAGTTGATTATTTTGCCCATTGTGCAACATAATCAACTTGACCCCAGACGCAGTTGCTTGGTTAAATTGTTTAAATCTATAATATTAAATTAAATTATTAAAATGATTTGTATTTATCTACATATATATATTCTTTCTAATGTATTGAAATCCATACGCTAAATAAATAAATTATAACAGTTATAACTATGGATATAATATGCATACATAAATGGAAAATTTTTTTAAGAAATGCTTTAAGGCTAAAAACTACATATAAAAGACGAAATTATGTATTAAAATTAATAAAATTAAATGATTAAATGGTTAAATTAATAAAATAAAATTAAATGAACGCATTGAATTAACTTGCTCATGTCGCTATTTTCTAAATTCCTGCATAATTCTGCATTAAAATACACTTTTTGTTGAGTCCGCTGTTTCTGCAAATAAATTAAAAAAGTAAAACTTTAATATTATAGTGAATAAATTGCAATTATTATCAAAAATAAAATACTTACAAGTAATCGCGATAAACAGAAAATACGCTGGAATCTTAATTTTGATTTCATCAGTTGCATCTTTATGTCCGAACAAAACTGCAAGTATAAAAATGTTAAAATTTTTAATTGAGAGATTTTCTATAGAAAAATTCTTAGAATCTTCGAAATTTTTTCTATATAAAAATCCTCAGAAACTGGGATGTTTTTTCTACAGATTTTTTTTCACAAATCTAAAAACTTTTTTCTATAGAAAAAATATTTATATATTTTCTATAGAAAAATTCTCAGAATATAATATATTTTTCTATAGAAAAATTCTCAGAACCTGAGATATGTTTTCTATAGAAAAATTTTCAGAATCTGAGATATTTTTTTTATAGAATAATTCTCACAATCTGAGCTGTTTTTTCTACGGAGATATGTTTTCTATATAAAAATTCTCAGAATCTGAGATATTTTTTCTATAGAAAAATTCTCAGATTCTGAGATATTTTTTCTATAGAAAAAATCTTAGATTCTGAAATATTTTTTCTATAGAAAAATTCTAAAAATCTGAGATATTTTTCTGTAGAAAAATTCTCAGATTTTGAGATTTTTTTTCTATAGAAAAATTCTTAAAATCTGAGATATTTTTGCTCAGTGCTCAGAATTTGCAATATTTTTGCCATAGAAAAATTCTCAAAATCTTCGAAATTTTTTCTATATAAAAGTGGTCAGAATCTGAGATACTTTTTCTACAGATTTTTTTTTTTACAATTTAAGACATTTTTCTATCGAAAAATTCTACAAATTTTAAAACTTTTTTCTATAGAAAAAATTCTCAGAATCTGAGATATTTTTCTACAGCAGAATTTTCAGATTTTAATACATCTTTCTATAGAAAAATTCTTAAAATAAATATTTAAACTTTTTCTTTAGAAAAAGTTCTCTGAATCTGAGATATCTTTTCTGTAGGAATAATGTGTTGGAAAATTCTCAGAATCTAAGACATTGTTTTATAGAACAGATTTTCAGAATCGGAGGAAATTTACAAAATTGATGCATTTTGTGGTTCTTCAAATATTCTTGGAATCTGAAACATTTTTGTGAGATTTTTTATGTTCTCGAAATTTTTGACATTTTCTAAAGAAGATTTTACAGAATCCAACCACATTTATTCAAAGAAAAATTCTTAGGTTGTTGCTGTACTTACCTTTGCCAAATAATTTTGCCAAAAATGTATAGATGCTATTGGTGTAACATTAAAATTATAAAATCGAAATGCATAAATTTCTCTCATATTCACTTTTATTGCTATTTTTCGCCTTGTTTTATTTCAGGTCACAAATTTTCTTATATTTTTTTCTTTTAATTTTTGTTTGACAATTTCAATAAAACACAAAATGCTTACTGTACACATATAATGTGTAATTTTAAAATTGTTGTGTTTATTTTCAAACGAATATATTTATCAACACACAAAATACTGTATAAAGTGTTTAATTTTAAAATTTTTGTGTGCAAATTAGATTTTTAAACATTTGGTGTTTAATTTTAGGCGTTGTGTGTTATTTTACATAAAAATTTACCCACTTGATAGTAGTAATTTTACAAAGACTTTTTAGAGTGTAGAATGCCTTAGAATCTATCATGGATCAATAATATATATTAGAGTGACTCAAAAAAAAAAGTTGATGATGTACCCCCCTCAAAATTAACTTTGACATGTTTTATGAAGATTCCCAAAATAATTGGGCTCTAGCGATAATCTCCCGTGAGCTAAACCGCGTCAAAAAAGGGTCCAAAAATGGTATTTTTCATGAATATAAAATCCAGCAATTTTTTTTTTGTCCAATGAATGACCAAATATAATAGATATTTAGGAATTCTTTGATTCTGCATTAAAACATTTTAAAAATCTAACCACATACTCGAGATAAAGAGATGTTTATGTCAGTTTTTTGATGCTTTTCAATTCGATTTTACTGAAAACTTAAATAACTTTGTTATTTTTTGTCCGATTTTCACTTCTAATACATCGTTAGAAAGGTGTTGACCACCGCTTGGGATTTTAGTCAAAAATTAACCCTTAACTGTACTGTCTTACTTTTTTATAACATTTACTTCGACATCATTAAAAAAACATTTTATAACCACAAAAAGCATATCTTTGTTCAGGAAACACGTTTAATTAATATATTTGGCCACAATTAATTTAACCCATGCATGACCAAAATATTTTGGCAAACATTTTTAAAAAAGTTTTTGCGGAAATTATTGAAAGCTAGCAGAAATACTTTAAAAAAATAAAATAAAAAAGGTTTTTGCGTTTTTTGCACGAATATATGCGATTAAGACCAAAATTTGTTTATATATTATTTTTAAAATTAATTTGTATGTGCAAATTTCGAAAACAAATTTGACCGGGAATGTGGTACACGTAATAATTATTTGATATTAATAAGGACGTCTAGATAAACAAAAATCTTATTTATTTATATTTTTTTAAAGTATTACAACTAGCTTTCAATAATTTCGGCAAAAACTTTTTTAAAAATGTTTGACAAAATATTTTGATCATGCATGGGTTAAATTAATTGTGGCCAAATATAATAATTAAACGTGTTTCCTGTACAAAGATATGTTTTTTGTGGTTATATAATGGGTTTTTAATGATGTCGAAGTAAATGTTATAAAAAATTAAGACAGTGCAGTTAAGGGTTAATTTTTGACTAAAATAAACAAAACCTTATTTAATTTTATTTTTTTAAAGTATTACAACTAGCTTTCAATAATTTCCGCAAAAACTATTTTAAAAATGTTTGCCAAAATATTTTGATCATGCATGGGTTAAATTAATTACGGCCAAATATATTAATTAAACGTGTTTCCTGCACAAAGATATGCTTTTTGTGGTTATAAAACGGTTTTAAATGATGTCGAAGTAAATGTTATAAAAAAGTTAGACAGTGCAGTTAAGGGTTAATTTTTGACTAAAATCCCAAGCGGTGGTCAACACCTTTCTAACGATGTATTATAAGTGAAAATCGGACAAAAAATACCAAAGTTATTTAAGTTCTCATTAAAATCGAATTGAAAAGCATCAAAAAACTGACGTAAACATCTCGTTATCTCGAGTCTGTGGTTGGATTTTTAAAATGTTTTAATGCAGAATCAAAGAATTCCTAAATATCTATTATATTTGGTCATTCATTGGACAAAAACAAATTTACTGATTTTTTTATTCATGAAAAATACAATTTTTGGACCCTTTTTTGACGCGGTTTAGCTCACGGGAGATTATCGCTAGAGCCCAAATATTTTGGGAATCTTCATAAAACATGTCAAAGTTAATTTTGAGGGGGGTACAACTTGAACTTTTTTTTTGCCCATATAAGGTGAGTCGGTCTAATATATATACTTTATGGGGTCCCCGACCGATATTTCGAAGCGTTACACACGAAATGACAAAGTGATTATGCCCCAATACTGTTGTTGGAGTGCATAAAAACACCCTTTAAGCATGCATTTAAAGATTTCTTCTTTTTTGATTAGTTTCGAAAAATAACAAAATTCTTGATATTTTTTTTTTCGTGGACTTTATATTGTCCACTTTCGTATATTTTACGAAAGAAGTTTTTACGAATTATTTTCGTAAAAATACGAAAGTCTGTACACTTTTTTTGTAATATGTAGTCAACATTCGTATATTTTACGAAAGAAGAATTTACATTCTTTTTTTCGTTACTTTCGTAAAATTACAAAAGTTTTTACAAAATTTTTTTCGTAATATGTAGTCAACATTTGTAAATATTACGAAAAAAAATATTTACTAATCATTTTCGTTACTTTCGTAAAAATACGAAATTCAGTACTAAAGTTTTTCGTACTTTCGTGTATTTTACGAAAAAACTAAGTACGAAACTTTTTTTCGTAAAATGTTGCATGGATTTTTTTCGGTGTAGATGTACTTAATCAAGCAAATGCCTCATATGCCTCAAACTCAGTTTTGTATTTTAAATATCTTCGTGTAGGGTATACTTACAACACTAAAAGTAAATACATAAATGTTAACAGCTTGAACAAAAATCCTTTATTTTTATTTTAGAATTATTGTTACACAAGATAAGGATTAACTGTAAATGAACAAGTGAACAAAACACTCTATAAATACCATTCTCACAGGTGATAGTTACTGGATGGTATTAGGTGATAAAGTTAGTTTTTGTCTGTACTTATAAGGTGGGTACATAGAGATGAGGGCTTGAGTGACTTCTGACTCACACTCACTGATGCTAACGACAGTATTTTTCAAATCGTGCACACTCACTCACGAGCACTTTTTTTTTCTACTCACACGCAGTCACCATCCCGTGAGTAAATTTAAGACAACTCACACTCACGTCCACGCAAGCTTCACTCACACTCATAAAAGTCTTATTTATGCAAAAAAAAATTAATTTCACAAATTTAACAAAATTTTTAGCAAAATTTAAAATTTAGCCAAATTTAAAACTTTTTTTTGCTTTTTACGGGACGAAACTTAAAGTTAAGTCAAATTTTACAATTGTTGTTTGCTTTTTTCGAAAGGAAATTTAAAGTTTATCCAAATTTTACAATTTTTGGTTGCTTTTTCGGAACTAAAGAAAATTTAAAGAGAAAATAAATCACTCAAACTCATGCAAAGGGGTCTACTCACGCATACTCATACTCAAGCAAAAATCTTTCTGAAAATTTTAGAAAAATTAAATTTTTCTTTCACACTTTTCTCAATTCAACAACAATATATAACAAATCAAAAACTATAATACATAATTACAATTAGAGCCGGAGCTCAACTGTCTTTACAGAAACCAAAAAAAAAACAGTTCTTTCTGAGACATTTTTTCAACAGAAAAATGTTCATATTCACAGAATATGACAAAAATTCTCATATTCAGAGAAATTTTTTCTAATGAAAAAGTTTCAGATTCTGAGACATTTTTTCTATAGAAGAATTCTCAGATAATGTGACATTTTTTTTATAGACAAATTCTCAAATTCCGAGACATTTTTCTGTAGAATAATTCTCATATTCTGAAATGTTTTTTTACTGGATGCTATGGTATATTTTGCATTCATTACAAAAAGGGTTTTTGGTGAAACGCCCTTATATGTATAAGCATGAAATACGAAGGAGTTTTCGAAGGGTACTAAAAATGTTAACAAATTCGGAAAATCATGTCGATTAATTTATATAAAAAAATATTTTTTTATAGATTATATTCTATATAGCTAGAGGTGGCACATTTTCGATTTTCTTCAAGAAATTTCTCTCTCTTGTTTTTGATTTTTTCGTAAATCTTTATAGTAAAATAATGCTGTAATCCTGCCAAACTTTTAAATTTGACTGCAGCATAAAATTACTCTACAAAAATCAACTTTTTTTGCACAGACTTTTAGAGCACATTAAATTAAGTATTTTGGCCTCCCCAATACGAATTTGTCATCAGAAAATTTTTATCAAATCGCCTTCTCGAGATATAGGCATTTTAATTTTTTGTGGACAAATCCCTCAAAACAGACATTTTTTTAGATCTTAGATCTTCAACCCACTTTCTCTTTATTGAAGTGTAAGAAAAGATATAAATAAATTTAACATTCACTTTTCCAATATTAAAAAGTTTGTCGGGTTTGAGAGCCCAAGCCAAAAATTGAAAATTACTATATCTCGAAAAGGCGATTTGATACAACTTTTCTCATGCCAGATTCGTGTTTAGGAGGCAAAATGTGTTTTAATATTTTTTTTTTAATTTTAACAAAAAATCATATAAATTGGAAAAATGTATAAAAACAAAAATCCGAATTTGATTCAAAATTTTTTCTTCTTCCGTTTCTGGATATACTCAATGGATTTTGCATTTTAACACCCGGTTACACTTAAAATATTTTGTAGGCAAAAACAAATGAAAAACACACTTAAAACTAGTGAATAAACAATTGAAAACCATACCAGTAATTATTCATTAGTTTAAACAAACATCAACATTTAATTTTTACTGTTGACAAAATTTTCTAAAATAAATAACATTAAACATTGAACCCTTATAACAAATATAATTGGAGCCCGTGCTCGATCTGTACTTACAGAAAAAATCAAATAAAATTACTGACAAAATATGTCGCCATTAGGCACGTCTCCGAAACTGAAAATGCAAATTCCTTCATTTGTGTCTGCAATTCCACATCATGTTGGTAACCCTTGCGAAATAATGTAAGAGACAAAAAAGTTGAAAGAAAGTATGAAGTGAGGTTGAGATTGCTAGAAATAGAATTGTAGTGTTGGAAACTGTCAAAATTTATTCTGTAGAAACTATAAATATTCACATATATAAAAAACAGTTTTCATTAACAAGACAAACCGACATTTAAAATCCTACTGATGATGACACTAACTGGGGTGTTTGAAACCGGTATTGGAAATACCAGAAATGTCTATAATTTTTAGAAATTCAATTTTTCTTCTGCATTTTTTCAACTTGCACCCTTATAACCTACGAAAACATTTAAAATTAATGATAGTTGTGTTATTTTTACCAACAAATTACAAAAAAATAACCAATGAAAACAATAAAAATTAATGATTTCGTAGGTAATTTTTTACAATTTTCTATTGAAATATTTTTTTAAAAATTTTTAATAAAATTTTGGGAAATCGATCCCGCAATCAACTACATTCTGGCCAGACACTCTACCCATCGTGCCAAAGTCACTTGATACAAACATGTTTTTATATTTCTATAAATAATTTTTTGATTTTTTTTTTCTACAAAAAAATAACTGACTTGTGTAGGTAAATACTAATGATATTTCGTTAAAAAATACCAACAGTTTAAAAAAAAAAAAATACTTACACAAATCATTAAAAATCAAAAGAATAATCAGTAGTTTTTACTTACAGAACAAAAATAAATGACTTTAAAAATTAAATGTTAATGAAAGTCTTAATTTTTTAGTGTGTTATTTTTGAAACAAAGGACTGAAGTAGTCATTAATAAAAACTGAACATCAAACAAATGGGTTTTCTTTTATAAATGACCAAACGGAAAACTTTTTAAATAAACTACAAACAGTTAATGACATAATTTTTTGAGTGTAATTTTATTGGAGTGTCTACTTTACATATCTGCATTGAAGAGGAAATTTCTAGAAAAATTCGAATACTTATAAGGATAAAACCAAAAAAGGTCATTTTGAAATTCATAGTAATGGGTTGATGGTATCCTTGATCGTATCGAGTCCGGAGTTACACTTAAAATATTTTGTAAGTAAATTCAACTGAAAAAACGTTTAAAACAATCGTTTTTCCTTTTAAAACACGGACTACTTATATTTCATTTGAAACAACATACTTTTTCAGTTATTTTTAAACGTTAATTAATGACTAGACATTCCGTAAAAATAAACGATATTTCAGTTATTTTAACTGTTTACAGTTTTTTATTTTGTGAAGTAAAAATAAAATTTTTTGAATAGCAAACTACAAAAACCGTACTTCTATAAAATTATACGGTATAATCAGTCACAAATAATTTAACTGATAAAAAAATTTTTTCGTAACTTTTGTAGTTTATTGTTTTAGCAACTGTATAAATCATTCAATATTTTATTTTCCTTGAAAAACAAACGATAAAACGATTAAAACAACTTTAACTAAAAACTTTTTGAATAACCGTAAATAGTTACTGTAAAACTTTTCTAGGTGTAGATTTTAAACCCACATTCTCTTTATTGAAGTGTCTTATTTACATATCTGCATTAAACTGGAAATGTCTTTGCGAAATATGAATAGTTATAAGAATAAAAAGAAAAAAGGATATTTTCAACTTCCTTACAATGGTCTCAATGGTATCCCTGATCGTATCTAATCCGGATTTCTTAAAAAAGTTAGGTAATTTTATTGGAAGTTCGAATAAAAAAAGATATAAATAAATTTAACATACGCTTTTCCAATATTAAAAAGTGTGTTGGTTTTGAGGGATTGGGCCACAAAAATTGAAAATGCCTATATCTGGAGAAGGCGAGCGCTCAATGTTTGCATCCGTAGTGCATTTGGTCAAAAAAAATATTTTTTTTTATTTTTAAAATTGGTGCCAAATGTTTCGTTAGGTAGAGAACATTGAGGAACAAATATTAATAAGGTTTTAATGGAGCAATTTTGCATCACAACAAATGTAAATGCCTATGTATATCTCGAGAAGGCTATTTAATACTTGATGACATATTCGTGTTTAGGAGGCCAAAATAGTTTACAAAATGAATTTACCATACCTATGCAAAAACCGTGTAGAGTAGTGTTATTATCGTGTTCGAAAAAAGGATATAACCATTAAATAAAATATGTGTCATTAATGAAGGAGTGTTTAAGTATAAACACTTGTCATGCATGTCTTCTACTACCAGAAACATATACTTTGACCTAATACATAAACCTGTATGTGTCTTTGTTCGCTTAAGAACGTGTGCGTTTAAATCCGTTAGAGATGGCAACAAAAATCGTTTTAGTCGAATTATAAATTTGACAAACCCAAGTTATGTTGGGATTACAAAGCGGACGGTCTTCAGGGTCACAAATCTATAAAGATTTATAATTTGGTATAATTTTATTTCAAAAGGCACTATCACTGCAAATTGCAAATTTCGATATAAAAACCATTACAAACTCTATTGTATCGGAATTTGCAAACATGCTGAACTCAGCATTTTTCTCTTTCAGAGAGCGAACAGGATCTGAAATTGTGAAATATGATTTTCATAAGATGTGCTCAACATTTGTAAACCTAGATTATTCTTGATTAAAAAAAAATAACGTGTCAACCCTTTCTAACAAATTCTCCACAGAGCAAATTAAGAACCATGCTCAGGGCTAAACCTAAGTACAAATAAATTTCATTTTAAATGTTTACAAACGCATAACAACTACTAGAAATGTGTTACAATAACTGTTAGATGTAAACATTCTTTTTTTTTACATAATTATGTTATTCTTAATTACTTTGTAGTGTTAGTTTAGCTAACAACGAACATTGAAATTATAAAAAGGTTTACAACATTGTGGAATACGATTCTGTATCTTGAATGGGAACAAATAAATTGAAAGTATACGCTTATAAGCAAAACCCCACTAAAGTTTGTAATTATTTTTACAAAGCCTGATGAACTTAGTCAAAAAACTTATTCCAAACGCCTTTGAAAAAAGGTTAAAAACTTTAGTGGGCTAGAAAAAAAAACAACTGTCGGTAAGTTTCCAGAAACCCTTCTAAGGTTTTGGTCAACTAACAGTAGGTATACTATAATTTTTTGCTCCCAATCAAGATACAATCGGTGTCCAAAAAATGTGTGGCACAGTATAATAACACTGTGCAACAAAAAAACAAAATCGAAAATAGTTTTCAAATGAGCTAGTGAAGATCGAAAAGATCACAAAAATGCCTATCAAACCTACCAGACACCCTCAAATTTTAAAGTTATAGGTTAGGTTAGGTTAGGTTGTAAGTGGCTGCTGACGTTTTACGTCAACACACGTAGGCTCTGAGGTCCATTGTGATACCACGGGATCGTAATAGGTTTCCCTACTAGTCCCTGTCGTTAAACCAGTTTGAGCTTCTTATGAAACTTCTTAGATGTTGAATTTTGACATCCGACAAATCAGAAAGATCGTACAGCTCCCTAGATCCCAGTGAAGCAAGTCGCTGACCAGAAAGTGCCGGGCAATGGCAAATAAAGTGTTCGATAGTTTCCAACTCCTCTTCATCCATGCAACTTCGGCAAAAGTCATTTGACGGCACATTTAACCGCTCTGCGTGCTTCCCTATAAGACAGTGTCCGGTAATTATAGAAACCGCCGTCGAAATCTCTCCTCTTGGAAGCGATATCAGCTCACTTGTGCGCCCCTGATTAAGAGAAGGCCAAATCAGTCGTGTTGTCTCACACGTCCATCCATTTGCCCATCTTTGATTAGTCTCCGTCGCAGAACAAAGCCGTAGGTTTTGCTTGCAAGTTTCTAGAGGCATACCAACACATTCCAATTCTGTTGGAACCTGTAAGGTAGTTCCTAGTCTTGCAAGCTCATCGGCTTTGCAATTCCCTGGAATGTCTCTGTGCCCTGGGACCCATATGAGTCGTATGTTAAACTGCTTGGCCATCTCATTTAAAGACGTGCGGCAGTTAAGGGCAGATCTTGTTTTCAGAAACATTGAATCCAGGGACTTGACCGCGGCTTGACTGTCAGTATAGATGTTGACTGCGGTTGTAGACAAGACATTGCAGCTCAACCAGTCAGCCACTTCCTTTATTGCCAGCATCTCTGCCTGGTAGACACTGCAATGATCTGGCAATCTACGAGCCAGGCTCAATCCAAGCTCTTCCGAATAGACCCCAAAGCCCACTTGTTCGTGCAGCCTCGATCCATCTGTGTAAAAATTTATGGTAGCTCCTCTTCCCGGAGTAACCCCAATCCAAGACTCCCTGGATGGTATCATAGTGGTAAAGTGGCGCTCAAAAAGGCTCAAAGAGGGAGCACAATCCACATTTTGTGGTATTGTTATCTTTTTCAAGATCGCGCTATGGCCACAATCGCTGCTCCTCCATTGCAGCGTGCTATTAAGTCGAATTGCCGACGCAGCTGCATACTGCCTACCCAATATGTCCAAGGGTATCAGGTGAAGGAGGATTTCTAATGCAGCCGTAGGTGTAGTACGAAGAGCACCAGTGATGCACATTGAAGCCATTCTCTGTACCTTCGTGATAAAGACACAGTTCGCTTTTGTTTCTAAAGCAGGCCACCAGACAATGATTCCATACAGCAAAATTGGACGCACCACTGCTGTATAGATCCAATGAACGACTTGAGGGCTAAAACCCCATCGTTTTCCAATGGCCCTTTTACAGGAATACAAAGCAATCGTTGCTTTTCTCACCCGTTCCTCAATATTACGCCTGAAATTCAGCTTCCTATCTAGAAATACTCCAAGATACTTGGCTCCATCTGAGAAGGTGATTTCAGTACCGTCCAGAGAAATAGGATCGAAAGCAGGAATCTTAATTTTCCTTGTAAATAAAACAAGCTCTGTGTTACTAGGATTAACTCCTAGACCACAGTCTCTTGCCCATTTAGACAGATCTTTCAGAGAACCCTGAAGAATATCCCGCAATGTTGGCAGATGCTTCCCCTTTACCGCTATCGCGACATCGTCAGCATATGCGACAACATGACAACCACGTGCTTCTAGAGATAGTAGCATTGAATTCAGTGCCAGGTTCCAAAGAAGCGGCGAAAGAACACCTCCTTGTGGTGTGCCCCTATTGACAAATCGAGATATGACGGACGCTCCCAATTCAGACGTTATACGTCTACTGGCAAGTAGGCTTTCCACCATTAAAACGATTTCACGCTTTACTCCCAGACCAGACAATGCCAATATTATCGATTCTGGGATGACATTATTAAAAGCCCCCTCAATATCAAGAAAGGCCACCATAGTGTACTCCTTTACCGAAAGCGATCTCTCGATGGTACCAACGAGCTCATGAAGAGCTGTTTCCGTTGATCGTCCCTTGCTGTATGCATGTTGCTTTGTCGAAAGCAACCTCGGGTCAATCACTCTACGCAAATATGAGTCTATCATTCGTTCCATTGTCTTTAACAAAAAAGAAGACAGACTAATTGGTCTGAAATCCTTCGGAGCTGTGTGGGAACTTTTCCCAGCCTTCGGGATAAATACGACTCTGGTATCCCTCCATTTTAAAGGAATATACGACCAGTTGATGCATGCTGTGTATAGATTATACAGCAACGGGGCTATATAGTCCGACACTTGCTGCAACTCAGCCGGGATTATACCATCAGGTCCCGGGGATTTATATGGCCTGAAGCTTTTTATCGCCCAGATTAATGTTGGCATATTTATTATTTCCGAAGCAATTTCAGATGCTTGGGCATCAGAACGTTCCAAAGCTTGAAACGGCGTCATGGAATTGCCCGGAAAATGCGTGTTTAAAAGGAGATCCAGCGACTCTCCACTGGAGGAAGACAACACCCCATTAGGATCTTTCAGGTATCCCAGGGTGCAAGGAGAAGAAGCCAGAACCTTGCGCAGCCTGGATGCCTCAGAAACGTCTTCTATGTTTCCACAGAAGTTTTTCCAAGAATCACATTTTGCATTTCTGATCATCTTTTTATAACTCTTAAGTTGCAGCCTGTATGCAGACCAGTCCTCGTCCGCTCTTGAAAATTTAGCCTTATTAAAGAGCTTTCTGCAGGAATCTCTGCTCGTCTGCAACTCATTTGACCACCAAGGTGGCTTTTTTTCCCTCTAGGCTTTGCAGAAGGGCAAGACGCATCCAGGCACCTATTACAAACATTTGTTATATGGTCAACCAGACAGTCAATTTCCGCCAAACTATGCGGTTCAGATAAGGGTACTTCATCCAAAAGCAAAGAAAAAGTCTCCCTACATTTCACCCAGTTTGTTCTCCTCAGATTTCTAGAGACTGTCTCAACCGGGGCACGCTCCCTGAGTAAAAACTCAATGTAGCGATGATCTGAGAAAGAATGGTCTTCCAAAACTCTCCAGTCATCAATTCTATCAGACAATGTATCTGATACAAGTGTTACGTCAAGAACCTCTTGCCGCGTACTTGTAACGAAAGTTGGTTCACCACCCTTGTTACAAATATACAGGTTAGTGCTTAACAAAAACTCCAAAAGTGATTCGCCTCTATCATTTGTGTCTGTACTACCCCATATCGAATGATGTGCATTAGCATCACAACACACTACTAACTGGTGTCCCCTAGATTCAGACTCCCGAATTAGACCGACAACCTTCTCCGGGGTATTGACCCCGGATTAGGAAAATACGCAGAGGCGAGCCAAATAGACTTCCCATGAAGCTCTAAGCTAGCCGCTGTAACATCCATATCACTAAAAGTTGATGAAAAGAATATATTTAAGCCATTTTTTGCCAATATGCAGGCTCTTGGTGAGCCCTCACCTTTGGCAACCACCAACTTAAACCCAGGGGTCTTCAATCCGCAAACCCTGCCACCCCGCACCCAGGGCTCTTGGATAAAAACCAAGTCTACTGCTCCTGTCGTCAGGCGCAGCAAGAGTGCAACTGAGGCTGCCTTACAGTGATGGAGGTTTATTTGTAGGAACCGCAACATCTTGTTTTATTTCCACCATCCTTTCCACCACCGTGTTATGGGCTTCATCCTCCGTGTTATCAAAGAGGTCGCATTCGTCCCCAGATTCGGTTTCGAATAAGCCAGATATATATCCCATCTGTTCTGAATCGGAGGCAACAGAACTCTCCGAATTCCTCACTGCATGGGCCTCGTCCTGAATGTCACCCATCGTGGCATCAGCTTTATCCTCCATGCCATCACAGAGGTCGCATTCGTTTTAAAGTTATGGTCAAAAAACTTTTTATGGGACTTTTCTCACTAAACCACGTGTAACTTAGAAACTTTTCAACCGATTTAAAAAATATTATACATGACCTCTTACGATAAATTTATTTTTTTCCCCGGATTATCTGAACGGCTATTTCCCGCAAAATCTTAATTTTCTTTTTTAGATAAATTATCACAACTCTGTCAATTGTTATCAAATTTTTTTAAAATAAAGCTCATCGTAATCAGATTTAAATTTTCTTTAAGAACACATTTGTAAATATACAGGGTGTTGAACGAACTATAACAGAAAATCAATTAAAAAAATTTTCAAAAAATAGCAAAAAAAAAAAATAGATATATTGTTGAAAAAAATCAATACATATCTTTCTTATATTTTTAGACCAATTCACCACATAGAAAGCCCTATAATTCTTCTATCTAAAACAGTTAAAAAATTTAAAATCGGTTAAAAAATTTCTGAATTACACAAAATTTAGTGAGAAAAGTCCCAAAAAATCGCTTTTTGACAATAACTCAAAAATTTGAGGGTGTCTGGCAAGTTTAATGGACATTTTTGTGATCTACTCGACAAAACCAACAATCTATACTATGTCACAACAGAAGTATTTTTTCACTGTAGCACAGTGTAATTACATAGCTATTTCTTGAATGGAACTCATTGTCAGTACAAAAATAGTTCACTTAAAATTACACAAGGAGAGTTAAGCAGTTCCTAATAACGGTTTAAATAACACTGCGTGACAAAACGAACCACTATTTTAGAAAACAAGAGGTACGACCATCATTTTAATATATTTCGGACATGCTGAATCGAATGGCGTACTCCGTTTTTTGATGTATGGTACAGTTTTCATGTAAAATGTCTTTAAAGATTGGCTGATTTTCAGCTGCTTTTTTAACAAAAATAATTCCGAAGCTAATCATTTTTAAATTTTATTGCATGGAAAACAAAAATATAACTTGTAGTAATATTTCTAATATAAATTTGGTTTAAATATTTTCATCTTAAGCCCTTAAGTTCGCGGATTTCTTAATCTTTTTAAGTTTTCGCGAAATTAACCGCTAAATTGGTCTCTTATAAAAAACTTGCATTTTGTGGATCATAAAGGCATCCATGACACTACGAATAGTGGACAAAAAACATCTATGTTATATGGACCATCATGATGAAAATTTCGAAAAACCGTTTTTTTGTATATGGCAGCATCACTTAAGGAGATGATTTGAGGCTTCATCTTTTAGTATATAATGTGGGAACCTAAAGCAATGAACTGAACCAAAATTTGTCCAAAAAAGTTTTCATTTGCAAAAGTTATCTTAACAAAAACTATAATTATTGTATCGCAAACACTGAAATAATAGTTTTTGTTAAGATAACTTGTGCAAATGAAAACTTTTTTGGCCGAATTTTTGGTCAGTTAGTTTTTTAAGGTTCCCACATTATATACTAAAAGATGGAACCTTAAATCATCTCGTAAAGTGATGCTGGCATATACAAAAAAAACGGTTTTTCGCGAATTTCATCATGATGGTCCATATAACATAGCTGTTTTTGCCCACTATTCGTATTGTTATGGATGCATTTTTGATTCATTAAAAGCAAGTTTTTTATCAAAGACCAATTTGGCTGTTAAGTTCGCGAAAACCTTAAAAAATGAAGAAATTCGCGAATTTAAGGGCTTAAATTGAAAAGCTTTAAACCAAATTTGCACAAGAAATGTTGCTACAAGTCATATCTTTGTTTTCCATGTCATAAAATTTATAAACCATTTACTTTGCAAATTTTTTTGTTAAAAAACTGGCTCGAAATCAGCAAATCTTTAACGACATTTTGCAAGAAAACTGTACCAGACATCGAAAAACGGAGTACGCCATTCGAATCAGCATGTCCGAAATATATAGAAATGATGGTCGTAACTCTTGTTTATTATTTAGTGTTCCGCAGTGTAATTGAAAACACTATCTTGAAGGAATCAAAAAAGTCGCTCC
Source organism: Pegoplata infirma (assembly GCA_963921195.1). Lineage (NCBI taxonomy): Eukaryota > Metazoa > Arthropoda > Insecta > Diptera > Anthomyiidae > Pegoplata > Pegoplata infirma. Next base: position 121,770,515 of record OY992537.1, on the reverse strand, counting down.
AAAAAGCATTCGTCATTTTGACCGTAAATAGCTTTTCCAACGCGGGAACTTTTTTGACGGAAGAGAAAATCTAAAAATGCAATTCTTTATATTTTGTTTTGGCTTTTCGGCTAGGGCAGGTAAATTTTGATATTTGCAAAAAAATCCAAAAGGTCATAACCCTACTACACACTCAAAGAAAAAAATTTTACAGCATTTTTTGATAATCCAAAATGACTTCTAATATCAATAATCCAACTTTTTTTTTAATTTTTATCAAAAATTCAAATTGTAACTAATAACACTAGTTTACATTTAAAAAAAAATGTTGCGATCCACAACGTTTTGCATTTATTTTCTATGTAAAATCTTGCGTTGAATCCCAAAATAAAATTCAAGGGTTCACATGTAGAACAGTTTTTGAAATATTACTAACTTTTCGAATTTTCAACAAAAGTGGGTTAACTTAAATAAAAATATCTTTGGATATTAAATTTTTTATCAATTTTACATACAAAATTATTTAATCTGATTACACTACTAAACATGAAAATGCGACTGGTACGCGACCTTAAACACTTAATTACCTTCGTTCTGCGGGTCAAAAACACGAGTGTGGGTCCAAAAATGCTGATTAGCATCTGTGGACCAAAATCTTTGAGCATCATTTTTGAACCAAAATCCTGATTTTATATTTTTTTGCGTTTTTAAACTTTTGGGACAAATTTGGGTAAAAAATTATTTTTATGTTTAAAAATCAGCATCTGTGGACTAACAATTTTCTTTGATTTTTTTTTAATATTTTTCCTATAACCAAGTTTTTAAAACGGATGCGGTCAAAAAAATTGCACATGAATTTTGGTCGAAAAACGTAATTTTTTTTTAAATTTTACCACTTGTTTCCTACTGAAGATGCCCTTGCAATATTTTGTTACTATTACTACACGAACTTCTCAAAATTCAACTACTTTGTTCATGTGAAAAACTAAATTTTTATAATTGCTTGTAGCACAAGGAGTTTAAGTGCCCATATACCTCTTGTGGTCCAACCAAAACAGGTATATTAATAACAAGAGCTAGAAATGGTCGCCATATCTCGCTACTGGAGGATAATTCCACATTCACCTCGTGTGCTCTGAACTTCTGTGAACATCACCTACTAATTTCATTTGTTAACTAATTTTTTTTTTTAAAAGTCACTTGAACCTCTTGTGCTTTGAACTCCTCATTTAAAAATGGTGTGATATTTCGTAAATTAAACAACTTTTTTGATATTTAAAAGAAAAAACATTTTTTTTTTTCAAGATAATACTATCAACTAATGTTATTAATAGGGCAAGTACTTTAATGCATCTAAAAAACGAAAATATGTGCCTATAATATGCGTCTAAAACTCCAAAATATGCACTAAAAACTTTAAAAATATGCATCTAAAAATTATTGTTTTTAATAATTTGTCAACATAAATTAGGCCCTCGACAATTCTTAAAAATGTTTTTTTGAGTGGAAAAAATTTTTAATTAGTAAAATATTTTTTAACTTGAGAAGTTTCTTTCTTTGAGTCACTGAATATTTCTGAAGTAAAAAATTTTTTAACAGAAAAAAATATTTAAATACACTATTTTTCTAGAACAAGTTATTTTTAAATTCTTTTTTCAAAAAAAAATATTTATTTTTAAAATATTTTTTTTTGCTTTTTTCAGAATTATCCGATTTTCAAGTCAAAAAATTAACTCAACGGCAAAAGAACCCAAGGGGGTTCTTTTGTCGTTGCAAAATAAAAATGCAATTTACCTGTAATAAAATCTTAAATTCGAAAACATTTCATTTCTTTACGATTGCTAAAATGCCTTAGAATAGGAACATTTTAAATCGCAAACATTTCTCTGAATCTAAAAATTATACTTCCAGAATCAATTTTCTAGGAAAAATGCATCAGAATGTTATTTCTATAAATAAATATATTTTTCTATAAGAAATAGTGGATTAGTTTTGAACAATTTTGAAAAAATATTGTAGAAAATTAAAAAAAAACCCAATTTATAAGAAAATATGCAAAAATATGCATTTACACCAAAATATGCAAAAATATGCAACTACAAATCAATGCCATTTTATTGCAAATTCATTGCTTCGGATAGATATCTAACTTATTTTATATTTACAATGCTGAGTAAAAATATGCATTTTCATGAAAGTACTTGCCCTAGTTATTAATGACTTACTTCACATTATTTTCATTTAGTTAATTTATTATTTCATTTTTGTATGCCAATTTTACGAGTGCTGCTTAAAAAAAATATGAAATTTCGTTTATTTTGTTGTGATTTTTATTATTAGCTCGCCTTATTTACCTTTATGAGAGCTAATTTGGAATATTCAAATATAATTTTTTTCACAAATTAAAAACTACCACATGGCGTAGGAGTAATACGAATTTAAACCTTAGCGCAAATATTACTCATACGACACTTGATTTACAGATTTATTTTTCGAGCTACAAATACTGCATACTTTTAGGTTTAAAAAATTGCCACGTTTTGTATGAGTATTGCAAAATTAATATATTACTCATACGCTACCAGGTTTAGCAATTTGATTTTTGTCGCTAAATTAATTATTTATATCATTTAAAATGGATTATAATTAGGATTGCTTGATAAAAAGCGGCAAAATATGAGATTTATTGAAAAAAGTCAAATTTAACTGTTCAAAAATATTTTTTTTTTAATAAAAATTAAAAATAACATATTGAAATGATTTATATAAATATCTGTGGAAAATAACTGAAATAAAAAATCTTAATTTTTTATAACTGTTTTCAAAAATAAACGCATGCAAAAGAATCCTATTGATAGCTAATACTTCACTAATTGATTTAAAGAAATACATTGATTGATTTTTTTTAATAATAACTGTTATAGCAGTTATTTACTCCAATAAATATAAAATAAAAGTTATTTTAAACTGTTTGAACAAACAAATTTTAATAACTACTATTTTATACTTTTATGATAAAAATCAAAAAATAAAAGTTATTGCAAATTTTAACACGGGATATCTCTAGAAGTCCTTTCAAATAATAAATACTTAGTTTGGACAACATTCTTTTAATTTTTTTTTAAAACAAAAATACACATATAACTGTTAAATTTTGTCTCTGGTCAAAATTCTTGACATTTAAAAAAAAGAATGGATTTTTCTTGACGTGTCATAGAACTTCACTGCATTGCATAACTATAATTAAACTCTAAAATCGCTGATATATAAAATTTATTTAGCGCTGATCCTATTGATTAATAAGACATTATAAATTAACCAAAAGCGAATATAATTGAACAAAAATATATGGTGTTTTTAAGAAGTTTTTAAGTTTTAAAGATATTTTGCTTTTATCGTGCTGCATAAAAATTTTTTTTGTTAGGCCGTGTGATTAGACTCTAGGATGATAGTTCTCAAATTTTCAGACATATATAAGTAAATTAGAAAAATGTTTAATTAATTATCTGTTATATTTTACTTACAATTTCATCCACATTTTATATACATAAAGCTTTATGTATACACTCAAAAAAAAAAAACTGTAAAGTTGGCAAAAAATTTAGTTAAATTTAACTAAAAAAACACCTGATTTTGAACCTACTAAATTTCTAGTTAATTTAACAAAAAATATTTAGTTAACTTTTCGTAGAATGAATGTAGCAAAAAAACAGTAATTTTAACTAAAAATTCAGCTGAAAATTTCGTAACATTTTTTATTAGGTGAATTCAGCTAACCTTTTTTTTTAAATAAAAAAAAAAAAAAATTTTCACAGCGTTAAGTTCAGCTTAAGTAGGACTAATGAGATTTGCATAGGAGGCTACACAAGAAATGTTTAAAATTTTCGACTTGACAAAAATGTTACAAAAAATCAGCAAATTAATTAGTAAAAATTCGTAAACTCAGTTTTAAAGTCAACAAAAAAAAATTAATTCCAAATTTGTACAAAACTAGTATTTTCGTAAATCGAACTTAACTCAAAAAAGTAGTTAAAACGCTGATTTTAACTAAAAATTTGCTAAAAAGCCAGTAAACTCGAGTTAACAAAAAAAAGTTTGTTAACTTTACAGTTTTATTTTTTTGAGTGTAATTTTAAAGGTTTAATTTTTTGATTCAAGGTTAATTGGCGAATCATTTACCGCATTGCAATATCAAAATAAATTCTCTCGCAAAGTGTGTTTAATGGTATAATATAGTAAATTATAAATAAATTTATGATTACAATAAAAATATTTTTCACAATACCTTACACTAATTTCCATGCAAAGGATGTTGATATAAATAGTTTTGTTACTACTTGTTTTGTAACTGTTTGTTTTTGTTAAATAAACTCATAAACTATTAGCTAAAGGTAAACACATAAATTTATTGGAAACAGTATCTTCTTGCAAGAATGCGAAGGAAAAACACCCAACAGCTTACAAGTGTAGAGCACTTGGGATCTTGTAAAGGCTCATCCATTACACATATTATAAGAAAACAATGCTACAGCAATATAATCATGTATACTTACTACAAGCAAATAGTGTTGATTTTCCGATTAAAATCAAAATTTAATAAAATATAGTAGTAGTTTATTTTCGAACAATGTTAGAAATGTAAGCAATAAAACTATTTAACTTACATACATAATATGTATGTAAAACATATTAAGTTTTATTAACACATAATAAGTTTATTAATATTTGCTTTTTGTTTTCACTAGATTCCTAACGCATAGTGGAAAATGGACGCGCATCGTAACAAAATAAAAATTGTTAGAGACTTTATCGGTTGTACATTAGTTTGATAAAAGACATTCCAGGGGATAGGAAACAATCCATTAATTATTTATATATTATTTTCTTTGGCCAGGGTGTCACTCCAAAGTTGAAACATTTTCAGGTTTTTTTAAAAAATGAACATTTTTTGGAAACCTTTTTAAAATGATTTATTAAAACTATTTCTAATTAAGCTAACATCCTGAAGTTCTTACTCAGCTTTGATAATATATGTAACTAATAAAAACTGCCTTTATAAGTTAAAATTTGCAGTCGCGTTATTTGTTATTTTACTGCCAAATGATGAAATTTTTTAAAAAATGTGTAAAAAATACTTTTCAAATTAGACTGCATCTTTTGTGGAACCTAGTGGATGCAAACGCGAACAATATGGGTTGAAACTGGAGGTTTTTAGCCAAACGAGAAACTTTTTTTCGTCTGCAGAAAAAAACAAATGATTTATATATTTTATTATAAAAAACATATTATTTGTGAAATAACTTTATTATCAAAAAGATATTTGCAGAAAGTAAAAAAATAACAGCAGGCCAATTCCGACCATAAAATTCCCTACACTTAGGTTTGCCAGAATAAAGGTCAAACATGGACCGCTTGGAACCTATATTTGGTTAGATCTTTAATTATGAAGAAAATCACAAATCAAATTTCAGTGAAATTAACTATAGACAGATTTAGGTAAATATCGGGCGATCGTGTTATGTGGGGACAAAATTGATCTGAAATGTTTAAATGTCAACGAGTGCCGAAATCTAAGTTTAAATTGGTTTTTACAGGTGCTATCTCTTCGATTTCAAAAAGGGTTGCCACCTCATGAAAAAATAAAATTGTGTCTAGGATCAATATTTCGAATAGTAACAAACAGCAGCATAAACTTATAGTGCCCTGTAGCAATAAGTCTTGTTGGTTATGGCGATGCCGTGGAAATTCCATATTCTATTTAAAGGTTGGACAAACTTGTACAAACATATTTTTTTTTATTAAACCCTTAAGCTAAATATCGAATAAGTTTGATAAAATAATTTTGATTGCGCTTGTAAATTCTAACTTGCCGGATTTTAAGATGTAGGGTGTATTTAAATATTAAATTTATCGTTTATGCATTTTTAAATTAGTTTAATGCAGGAAATTGCATTAATTTTTTAACGTTACCACAATTTTTAAAAAAAATTTAAAAAAGTAAAACTAACTATTGTCTTTAGTCGGCCCGAATTTATATAGTGATGTATATCTGATGTATATCTTCTTTTTTGAATGATACTCTGTAATAATATAACCAAAAATTCAGCGAACTTAACTGTTTTATAATTTTTACATATGAACAAACTAACCAAATTTGCATTCGATTTATATATAGGGTGTCGTGAGGAAAATAAACTATGCCATATCATTAATTTCTTAAGGTCCCTAGTTTATAGAATACCTTACACTCAAAAAATAAAACTGTAAAGTTAACAAACTTTTTTTTGTTAACTCGAGTTTACTGGCTTTTTAGCAAATTTTTAGTTAAAATCAGCGTTTTAACTACTTTTTTTAGTTAAGTTCGATTTACGAAAATACTAGTTTTGTACAAATTTGGAATTAATTTTTTTGTTGACTTTAAAACTGAGTTTACGAATTTTTACTAATTAATTTGCTGATTTTTTGTAACATTTTTGTCAAGTCGAAAATTTTAAACATTTCTTGTGTAGCCTCCTATGCAAATCTCATTAGTCCTACTTAAGCTGAACTTAACGCTGTGAAAAATATTTTTTTTTTTTTATTTAAAAAAAAAGGTTAGCTGAATTCACCTAATAAAAAATTTTACGAAATTTTCAGCTGAATTTTTAGTTAAAATTACTGTTTTTTTGCTACATTCATTCTACGAAAAGTTAACTAAATATTTTTTGTTAAATTAACTAGAAATTTAGTAGGTTCAAAATCAGGTGTTTTTTTAGTTAAATTTAACTAAATTTTTTGCCAACTTTACAGTTTTTTTTTTTTGAGTGTATTTAATTTTGAAACTCCTAGCCGTTTAGAAGATATAGTCAAAAAACTTCAATGCGATCGTTTTCCATATTTACATACTCAACCACTAAGTTTTTATATAAGACAGTTAGTTCAGAAGACCCGAAAAACATGTTTGAGTATTGCAAATATCGCAATGAAGTAAGAAACATATGACTGAAAAGGTTATTACCAGGGAAACCAAAAATATGCAGTGTAGTGTTTTTTCCTGAGCATTGTATTGATAAATGGGTAAGGTATTTATCCGTTTTAGAAGATTTTAGAAAATCTGGCATCGATTTGTTAGAGCATATTTTAGTATACCTTAGCCTTAAGAGCATATTTTTGCATATTTTAGGCTTAAGAGCATATTTTGGCATAAGGGCATATTTTTAGAGCATTTTTTAAATTTTTAGAGCATTTGTTGACTTGTTAGAGCCTTTGTTTAAGTTTTTAGAGCATTTTTTTTTTAATTTTTAGTGCATTTTTTTATTTTTTTTTTTTTATTGTGGACTGTTTTTTTTTTTAATTTTGTAAGTGTATTGAAATATTTGTATTGGTTTTGTTTTCTTGTCAGTTCATAATGCCTCTGCTAGAAAAAAATACATTGAACACCAATTTTTAACTTTTTCCAAAATTACGGTGTTCTGACGATTGATTCCACTTTGGCCTGTTTTTGCTTCATATCGGTAAATGAAACTATGTTTTCTTTAGATCTGAGTGTAGGGTATATTCAGCAACTTTGTAGAAATTATAAAGGCAAATATTTTTGTAAAACACATTAACCCTCCAACTACCCCGCAAAACAATATTTTTTGGGTCTACTCTCCAACAAATTGTAAAAAACACTGCAAAAATGTGACATAATTTTTTTTAAGAGCATATTTTTATTGTTTTTAGAGCATATTTTCCGTTTTTAAGGGAATTCTTTACGCGCATAAAACGTGTTTTTTAGAGCATATTTTTGGTTTCCCTGGTGATTACTTAAAGATATTAGATTAGTGAAGAAATTTATTGCAATACTGCATTCATAATTTAAATCAAATTTATTTTTTTTTTTTAAATTGTGTAACATTAATTACACACAAAAAAACCTTTCAAATTACTAGAAAAAGTCTTAAAATCCCATTTTACAAATATTTGATAGTTTCCTTGTTTTTAAGTTAAAAATTTTTGATCGAAATTTACATTTTTTTGTGTAATTTTACATTTTTGTTTTGTAATTTTCCAAATTTCCAAAAATTTTTACTAAAAAAATCGAGTAAATTTACAAGATTTCCCTGTAAATATTATTTCTCCAAAAAAGTTGTAAATTTACAATTTTATTGATAAAAATCTTGAAAAAAATACGAAAAATCTCGTAATTTTTACTAGAAATTCTTGTAAAATAAGAGGTAGTAAATAATTTTACAATTTATTTTGTAATTTTACAAATTTCCAACATTTTTTACAAAAAAAACCTAAGAAATTAACGAGATTTCCTTGTAAATTTTATTGCTCCAAAAAAACTGTAAATTTACAATTTTATTGGTAAAAAGCTTGTAAAATTACAAAATTATTGGTAAAAAGCTTGTAAAATTACAAGGAATTGTTGTCAAATAGGATGAACAAAAAAAAAGTAACAAATTTTTCTTGTAATTTTACAAGTTTTTTTGAGTGCATAAGTAGTCTTTTGCTTTATTTAAATTCGCTTTAAATTACATTGTCAGACAAAAAAAAGCGTAAATTTTTCTCCACTATCTTAATTCTTTCTTTATTGGAATCTGCATAAATCGGCATTAATAACCAAGACCAAAAAACCAAAAGTTCTTGAAACGATTTTGTTTTAAAATATTTTCATAGGAAAACAATCAAATTTAACTAACGTGAACAAATTTTACATTTATTCATAACCCATTTCGAGATATTCGAATGTAAAGTCGAGCAAGCCAATTTTTTCTCATTGGGACATTTCTATTGCACCTTTTGTTTTGTTAAAAGTTCTTAAAGAGAAGCTTTAAATATTGACTTTTGCTTTTAAAAAATCTTTCTAGAGATACAAAGAGCTAAAAAAATGCATAACAAACTATGCAATTCAAAAAATAACGGTTAGTTTTTGCTATGCTTTATCACATATTTCGATGTCCCGTGCGACATTGAAAAACAACATTTGTAATTAGTGCGTCAAGTGGACATGACGAAAGTTCATCAAATATTGAGAACAATCACAGATTTTTATTACAATTAAAATATAAAAAAAATAATTAAAAAATAATGAAATCTATGATCTTGGTTCTTATATAAAGTTGGTCACGTGCGACATGGTAAGTGTGGATTTTAAAATTTTGAAAAAATATTTTTTTCTTAAATAAATGATTTACTTATTTTAATACATTCTTTTAAATTATTTAAATATAGATGAGTATAAACGGCGAAAAATATAAAGAGAGATGCAAAAAAAAAAAATTATTTACTAAATTTTTTTTTGAGTGTAAATTTTTTTTTGAGTTTAAAACTTTTTCGAGTATACTTTTTTGTGACAAAATTTTTGAGTGACAAAAATACGATGTAAAATAGTTTTGTGACTTGCCAATGTTTTAAAAACATGTTTAACGGGAAACTAATCTGAAATTCTCGGTTTTGCTAATAACTTTTGAACACTGAACCGATTTGGCTGAAATTCAATACGAACCAGACTAGGGGAACGAAAAATATATATGCCAAGTTTTCTAAGCTTATTTATTTATAATTTGTTAAAAAAGCACAACAAAATAAAACATGAATATGATGATGGAAAAAACGGTCCCGTGCGACATGTCCCGTGCGACAGTGATTAAAGTTAAATTAAAAAATAAGTAGAAATAATTTTGAGGTAAAATTTTACATCTTTTAAGAGACATTATAAGCCAACATTTCAAAATTAGTCGCATTGTGATATTGCCTTAGGTTTCGCTGAAATCAGAGTTTTGATTTATAGTCGCGAAAACGACTTCTGTTTTTTGTCCCGTGCGAATGGTTGTCTTTTTTGCGATTATCTCGAAAGCTTGAAACAATTTTCAAAATCAACCTGAGCAACAATTATAGAGCTAGTTAAGAGCTATAAGTTTCCCCTTTTGTCAAGAAAAAAAATCTTTTTATTTTGACTTTTTTTTCAACTTTAATGTGTGCAACGGTCACGTTCGACATGATGGAATTGCCCATATGTTGAGTTATGCCAAAAAATGTGGAATTTTTTTTACTAAAAAAACAACTTATATGGTAACACTGAAAGAGAATTTATCATTTTGTGTTTGGTGAGACAACTAAAGAAAAAATCACCGTTATATTTTTTTACGAACTCATTGTGTTTATAGTCACGTACGCTTAGCATCATAAAAAATCTGACCATTGGAATGCGCAAACGTACGCGGTCAAGTGAAAATAAAAAAAAATATCGATTCATAATTATAATTTAACAAAGAAATATTGATTTAATAAAACAGAAATATAAATTTAATAATTAAACAAAAAAAAATATTATAAATATAAGCGTAAGTAAGTGAAATAATTAAAAAAAATATAAATAAAAGCAAAAAAAAAAATAAAAGCAACGACACATATTTGCGAAAAAATGTGTCCCACCATGCAATTTTTGAGTTCAAACATTTTGCTTTTTTCAGATTCTGAGTGTCAATTGCATGCTGCTACTCAATTTTCGGAAAATGTGGCGTCATTTAGTATTCTTAATATTTTATAATTTTTTTTTATAAAAATCTTTATATTTTTAAAGCCAGGTACAACAGTTTAAAGCGAAGTGCAACAATAAATTTTTGTTCGTTGTTGATTTCGTCGAGCAGATCTAAAAGAAAAAAAAATAACGGTAAGTAAAGTGAAATAATGAAATAAAGTTAAATAATTGAAAAAAAAAATAAATTAAATAATAAAAAAAACTGAACATAACAATAAAGAAAAGTGTTAATAAAATTGACTTAAATTTTTACATTTTTGCGAAAAAATGTGTCTCAGCATGCAATTTTTGATCTAAAAATTAGTTTTTGTTTTGGTTTCTGAATGTCAATTACATACTGGGACATATTTTCAGGGAATGTGGCGTCATTTAGTACTATTTTATGTGGGTGAAGTTAACCATAGATTTTCACCATTTTGGAGGAAAAAAGTTTAAAAAAAAAGTTATTCTAAGTTGCCGGCATTCGGCTTCCACCCTCTCCTCAAAATAAAGTCGTTTTTGGCAACAGGATTTACGTGTTTAGTTTTATATGTGATAAAAAAAAATAAAACGTAGTGGGACCAGCGCCACTTATCATTAATAACATTTGTTTGGTTTTACTTTCCACATTTCACATTCACAAATTGAAAAAAATCTATGGATAACTTTACCCACAAAAAATAAACTAAATCACGCCACATTCCCTGAAAATTGTTTCACAGTATGCAATTGACATTCAGAACCTAAAACAAATACAAAATTTTAGCTCAAACATGCTTTTCGCAAAAATGTTTAAATGTATCATCATTTGGCGCTATTATTTTAACCTTTATTTAATGTGGATGAAGTTAATCTTTGAAAGTTATCCATAAATTCTTCAAATTTTGGGAACACGGAAAAAGAAACAAACAAAATGTAAGAAATTAAAAAAAAAAAATGTGTGCGTTGAGTTTCGGGTGGGATTGACGGGAGGCGTTTATCAAAATATCAATTGTTATTCGAAGATTCCACTTGTAATTCGAAAAATAACAACTGAATTACCTTTTGAGGGGGTTAGAGCACAAGGGGTTCAAGTGCCTTATATTTAATAATGAGAAAAATGAGGTTAAAGTTAAATTGCAAAAAAATAATGTTAGATGCTATCTAGAATATTATTTTTTAGTTAATAGAGATCCTGAGATGTATTTTAATCTAACAAGTTAAAAAATGCCATCTTTTACATATACAAGCACCCAAAAATTGCCTTTCAAGTAAGTCGCACTTATTTATATCCCTTGTGCTCTAACTTTTTTTATAAATTTCAAAATATATGAACTTGTTCCTCAAAATTAGGTTAGTTATACGTAAAAGGAAACCCAAATTTTATTAAGAAAATCTTAAATGGTTCTTTGTTACATTTTCTAGTCATCATAATCAGATTCCATGACATCATGGGGCTCATCTTCACCTTCATTAGGGCGTCCCGTCAAATCTAAACTTTCAAATTTCATGTCGTAATACCAGCCACACGATGGCCACAGAGCAGATAATTGTGGAAAAATATATGAAATTTTTTTGCAAATTTATCTTCAGTCGGCATTCAGCGGCCAAAGTTTGAAAAAATTAGATTTTCGACCAAAATTCATATTCGAATTATTTAACCAAATCTGGCTCAAAAATTAGGAATTTTTGCATACTTTATGGCAAAAATATTTAAAAATTCCAAAATAGAGATTTTGGTCCAACATAAAAATTTCAATCACAAAAAATATTTTTTTAACCAAACTGGTCTTAATAGCCGAAAAAAGTTTATAAGTATTTTATGTGAAAAATAAAAAAAAAAATAAAAGCACGATTTTGGTCCAAAAATGCTGTTTAGCATCTGTGGACCAAAATCACTGATCAGTATATTTGGACCAAAATCGTTTTTATATATTTTTTTTTTATATTTTTTAGATAACATGCTTTACATTTTCCAACTTTTGGGACCAATTTGGATTAAAAAAATAATTTTTAAGTTTAAAAATCAGCATCTATTGACCAACAATTCTTTGAATTTTTTAAATATTTTTCCTATAAAGTACGCAACAATTCCTAATTTTTGAGCCGGATTTGATCAAAAAATTCGGACATGAATTTTGATCGAAAAACTCCATTTTTAAATTTTGACTGCGGGTTACAGACTGAAGATGCCCTTGCTTAATTTTTTAACTATTACTACACGAACTTCTCGGAATTCAATCACATTTCCAATGTAAAAAATTAAATTTTAATAATTGCTTGGAGCACAAGGGGTTTAAGTGCTCATGTACCCCTTGTGCTCAAAACAGGTATTTTAATAACAAGAGCTAAAACAAATCGCCATATCTCGGTACTGGATGAGAATTCTACATTCGCATCTTATGCTCTAAACTTCTGTGAACTTCACCTACTAATTCCATATGTTAACTTAATTTTTTAAAAAAGTCACTTGAACCCCTTGAGCTTTGAGCCCCTCATTTATATTTTTCGAATAACAATTGCAATCAATATATTTTGAATTACAATTGGTTTATTTCCTTTTTCAAGGACCGCAACCCTCAATACAAGATCAAGTGCGACAAACTACGACCAAGTACGACCAAAACAACGTCATCAGCTGCATCATTTTACACAACAACATAGCCTGCGGCAATTCAACAAAATCGTCAACTACGTCACTTCGCACTACATAACCGTCAGCAGCTGTAGCTTCCTGCTCAAAATCAGCATTGTCAGTAGCTCCAGCTTAAAAAACAACGTAATCAACAGAAGAAATTCCAAAGCAAGAAATGCTTTCCGCGAATTTCACTTCGGCGCTATGCGTGGTTGGAGAAAATATACGCCAAAATGATGTGATTAACATTTTAGGAAGATCAGTAGGTAAGGTTTATAAAATAAATTATCTTAAATTTTAACCAAACCCGCATAATTTATTAATAAATGCAAAAAAAAAATAGTTTCAGGTGGCACCAATTTTAGAATCGTCTCTGAATGGAAGACAGATTCTAGCTTATTACGACAAAAATAGTGCTCTTAATGAAAGGCACCGAAAAATATTTGGAAATTGTATAATTCAATATCTAATTGAAAACAAGATACTTGCTCTTCCCTATAAATTTGGAGTAATTGCAGAAAAAATACAGCAATTATTTCTAAATGAAACAAGAGTAAGGTTTTTATGAGAAAAAGCTAAGTTTTTATCAGGAAACATGCTACATTCCAGTTCCAGGTGATAAACCAAAGCGAAGTTTGCATGGTAAATATCATAACGCTTTTTATAATCTTCGGAAAGAAGGAATTTATGAATTTTTTTTTGGTTTTAAAGAAGATTAATTTGTACAACAATAATTTTCATAAAAATAATGATTAAAATACAACATTGACCAACTCGATGTTGTTTTGAAAAAATGAGAAGAAACTTTTATTATGAAAAATTATTTATTGAAAAACAACATACTTTACTGGAAATATTTCAATAATGGCCACTTTATAAGCAATCATTCGGATATAAACTGGTGAGAACATTTTATTTTTTTATTTGAATAGTTATTACTGCTAATATAACTTTTAGATAAATAGGGGCCCCTAATTTCTCATTATTGTTTCCTGGAAAAGCCAATTTGTAGAAGCTTCATCATCACTGCTATTTAATATTACTCTTATAAATTATATGTGTCTGTAAAAGTCCATAATTATTTTGTTTAACTTATTTGAATGATCCCATAATTTTTTTCATGACTGTTTACTTTTTTATTTAAACCACTCATAAACATTAACCTTCAAATTCATAAAAGTTAAAATAGGCTAATAAAAGGTTTATAAAAGAAATTTTGTATGGAAATTCGATTAATAAAAATACTTTAGTTTTTTTATGAATTTGGACGTAAATACTTAATTAACGTAAATGAACTCAAGTTATTTTTTTATTTTCTTGTCTTAAATTTTAATGTGTAATTTTGCTTATAAATTCTATTTACTTCAATTTATTTTATTTAACTCAATACTCATTACTACATTAGCATCTCCATTTCTAATTAGAGTATAGGAGTTATTTTTTATATTTCTTGTGAATTGAAAATTTCTAACCACAGTACAGACTAGTATGTAAACAAAGGTGCTAATTGCGTACTTTCCAATATGGTGGTATGGTTTTTAGTACAGAATTATCATCGCTGCCTAGTGTATGTGTGCCTGTACGTGTAAGCGTTTGTGTATGTATTTATGTTGTTTGTTTACGTTTTGTATGAAACGTCAAAAGTTACACCGTGTGCTGTCACTAATATTTACACACATCAAATGCAACTCTGTGAACATACTACTCATATACTGTGTTTCTTATAAACTGGAGCTTAGAAGTTTATTTTGTCATTCCTTATGCAAATGCCAAATAATATATGTAGTTAATTTAAATTTATCTGCGCTGTTTTAATTGGAATACCCTGATATTTTTTTTTAATATGAACCAAATAAGATTGTGGTCAGATTTGGACTCTAGTTCCTTTTCCATTAAATTCCATATTAAATTAAAATAAGAGTCATTGACAGTATTGGACTGTATGTCTGGACAAGGTTGTGGCTCCCATAAAATCTAAAATTAAAATTAAATCCTTATTTCTACTAGTGATTTGAAAGGAAGAATTATTTCTGAAAATCTATTTTAGAAATAACAGTAAAAAATTGCTGTTTTGGGTCCATGGTTAATATTGTCCGATTTGGTTCAAAATTAAAACAGAGTTTTTTAACCAAAACGATTTTTTTTTTTTTTGCTCAAATTTTTTTTTTGCAGGGATTTTTTACTGTTTAACTCATATTTATTATGATTTTTTCTAAAGAAACATTTTCAAATGTTAAAAATTTATTTTTATAATAAAAAACACTTTAAAGTTTGATATTTTGAAAAATGTATCATCACGAAATTTTCAGGTTCTAAAGCATTTTTCTGACAGCAAAAGACCCAGATTCTGACATAATTTTCTATTAGAAATTTTATGACTCTTAGACGTTATTCCAATAGAAAACTTCAGGGGTTCTGATACAGAAAAGCTTTTAAAATTTATACAAAAATATTTTAAGTGGGTTTTTTCTAGCTCGAGTTCATTATTTCTTTTACTTATTAAAGCTATGATATTCTCATAGAATAATTTTCAAAAAATTATGACCTCGATCTAAAATAAACCTACTAAAAATATAATATTTTAAAGTTAGAATGTAACGATTTTTGTTTTTGAATAAAAATTAATCAGAATTTTTACAAAAATTTTTAAATTCTGAGACACCTTCATATAGAAAATTCTCAGATACTTATGCAATTCTCACACCAAAAACTTTTATATTTAGAAAAAAATTTCGTAAAGAAAAATTCTTAGATTTAGTGAGTGCTTTTCTCATTGAAAATTTCTTAGGTTCTGAAATATTAAAATTTTTTTCTATTCTATTTTTCTACAGAAAAGGTTTAAGATACCGAAACGATCTTTTTGCAACAAAATTTTTAGGCTTTGAAAAAATATTCAGTAGAAAGTACCTGAGATTAGAAAAATTGAAGACTTTAATGCTTTTTAAAATTTTTGGAAGCAATCTTCTAGATTCTGAGATATTTTTCTATTTAAAAAGTTTTGTTTTCTGAGAAACTTTTCCCTAGAAAAAGTCTAAGATTGTCAAGCATTTTCTGAGAAATATTTTCATAAGAGAGTCTAAAGGAGTGATTAGACGAGAGAGAATTCCCCTAGATTTAAAGTAAAAAACAACTCTGTGGCAGCTTTTAAAATTGGAATGTCAAATAAAATTTTATTAGATATTTTTTATTTACTTTAATTCAGTTTCCAATCCACAAATTATTGACTAAATGTGCGAAAACAAATAATAATATTATGAAAATGGTAAGCAAAAACAAGTATTAAAGAAATGAGATTTGACACAAAGTCAAAAGCATATTACCACAGAGTTGTGTTTTACTTTAAATCTAGGGGTTTTCTCTCCCGTCTAAACGCGCCTTAAGAAATTTTTTCCTAAAAAAATGTTTTATTTTCTGAGTCATTTTTCCGATAGAAAAAGTCTCAGAGTCTGAGTCTCCAAAATTTTTCCTACAAAAAAAAGCCTTAAATTCTGAGTATTTTTTCAAACAAAAAAAATCTGAAGACCTTTTTTTTAAATTCTGTGATATTTTTTCTAAAATTCTCAGAATATTTTTTCTAAAATTCTCAGAGTCTAAGACATTTTTTATAGAAAAAGACTTGGATTCTGAGTTATTTTTCCTATCGAAAAAGTCAAAATTCTCAGATTTTTCCTACACTCAAAAAAAAAAATATTGTAAAACTAGCAAAAAAAAAAAATGGTTAAAATTAGCAAAAAAAAAACTGTAGTTTTGGACGTTGCAAAAATTTTGGAAATATTAGCAAAACCATTTTGCTAATCAAAAAATTATGAAAAAAAGGTAAAATTACATGAAAACCATTTTATTTTTGTAAAAAATCAACCTTGTAAAATTATCAAAAAATATGGTAAAATTACCAAAAAAAAAAAATGGTAAAATTTGCAATAGATAAAAAAAATTGTAATTTGGTAAAAAACCTGTTTTATTTAGTAATTTTTTTTCTCTGATTAGTAGTTGATTTAAAATTTAGTGAATATACTAAACATTTTTATACCCTCCACTCTAGTGATAGAGGGTACATATAAGTTTGTCATTCCGTTTGTAACACCTCGAAATATTGGTCTAGGACCCCATAAAGTATATATATTCATGATCCTCGATCGATTTTAAGACGATCTAGCGATGTCCGTCCGTCCGTCCGTCCGTCTGTCCGTCTGTCTGTCTGTTGAAAACACGCTAACTTTTGAAAGACTTTACGGAGGCTCCTGAAGTTTGGCATATATGTTCGGCATTTACCTGGTCAGGTTGGTATTGGAATCCAGCGAAATCAGTCCAGTGGTTCAAAAGGTATGAGCAAAAGACTGAATTTCGGCATGGGTTTTTCGTGAATTTGTGAGATAAAAAGCACTATAACTTTCGAAAGTCAATTCTGAGGATGCTGTAGCTTGGCATATATATTTTTTGTTCCTCCAGCCTAGTTCGTATTGAATTTCACCCAAATCGGTCCAGTGGTTCAAAAGTTATTAGCAAAACTGTGAATATCAGATTAGCATCACCTTAAATTCACGTGGTGAAAACCCGTTAAACCTGTTTTACAACCATTGGTAAGTCACAAAAATATTTTAAAACGTATTTTTGTCACTCAAAAATATTTTTATACCAAAACAAAAAAAAAAAATACACTCGAAAAAAATGTTACACTCGAAAAAAATTTTAGACTCAAAAAAAAAAATAGTAAATTTTTTTTTTTTAATGTAAAATTCAAAAAAAATTTTACACTCAAAAAAGAATTAATTTTTTTTTTCAAAAATTACTAAAAAAAATTTTACACTCAAAAAAAAATTAGTAAATTTTTTTTGAATGTGAAATTCGAAAAAAATTTTAGACTCAAAATAATTTTACACTCAAAAAAAAAATTAGTTTTTTTTCTAAAAAAATTACTAAAAAATTTTTTTTTACACAAAATAAAATATTTCTAATCATAACTGTTATATTTTCACGTTAGAAAATTTACTATCACTTGAAATGGGCATTGTGGAGGGTATTCATAAATTCGGCCAAGTCGAATTTAACTTTTCTACTTGTTTAGCCTGTTTTTGAGCACCACGTTCTTTAAATGTAGTAATAGCAGCATCAACTATTACTTCAGTTGATGGATGGTTTCTTCGGCTTAATGCTGGCAGCATATTCTTTTGCCTGTAGTTGCAGTAACTGGACTTCCAACAACATCAAAATCCAAAATGATTTTTTTTTCACTTAAACACTTTAAACAAAAAATTTAAGAAACAAAACTTCACTTTTTTTATTTTTTTCGCGTCTTTTTTTTTTTTTTTTTTTAGAATTCATCTTTATTTAACCAAAAATTCTTAACTATATTTACATGTGACATCTTATGTTCTATACACACAGGGAAAAAATTATTTGGAACTCAGTTGAAACTCCTCAAATTTGGTTTCAGAATATAAGGTTTAGTTACAACTACTTAAATTTAATTCTCATGATTTTAAAACTAACTTTCAAACCAAAAATCTGAACATATTACCAAAAAACAATCAAATTTTGAAAAAATATTAGTTGCATTTATCAATTTAAAAAAAATATAAGTTCAAAAACATTCATAATTGCCCGAACCACTCATTTATATTTTGTTTTTTTATGCAATAAATTCTTAGTAACATGCACAGAATATAAGTTCAGTTTTATTAAAAATCAGTTACAGCAACTGAAACGTGGTATAAATTGTTTCAAATTTTGAAAAATTCAAAATACATTTGAAATTAAAAATTTTAATGTAATACTATCTAAGGACTATTAAGTATTGGTAAACACAATCGTTTTTTAATTTTGTGAAAAAGTTACTGCAACTAATTGTATGTTGCTTATACAAAAACTTAGCTAAATTATTAAAACGTCATCAAAAACAAAATAGTTTTCCAGCTAATATTTTTTTAAAAAATATTTTCAACAAAGATAAACACCAAAATATGAATTAAATATGGTGTTAACAAAAAGGAAAATAAACCCCAAAACGTAAGTATAATTAAATCTGTGCAAAAAACCTGTGTAGGTACTTTTTTTAATAAGGATTGGTTTCATTTGCAGAAAAAAATTACCACTTAAAGTTTAAACAAGAAATTTGGATGCATGCTTCCTGCGGATTTACCAACTTATCAACATTCAAACTTTAGAGGCAAATATAAATCTCTATTAAAGAGCTGTATTGCGACGATTTTTAAGAGGTAACCTGTTTGCATAAAAAATTGTGTGTCAATTATAATTTTCTACAAACAAAATATCGCTAAATATCAGAATTTTTCAATTGCAAAATGTCTGAGAGTCTGAGGCCTTTTTTCAAAGATTCTGAGATTTTTTCACCATAGACAATTTCATAAATTCTGAGACTTTTTCTATGGATAAAATATCTCAAAATCTCACGCCTTCTATAGGAAAAATGCCTCAGAATCTAAGAATTATTTTATTCGAAAAATCTCTCAGAATCAGAGACCTTTTCTTTAGGAAAAATTTATGTTTTTCTCTTTTTCTTTTTTTTCTCTTTTTCTGTAGGAAAAATAACTTAGAATCAGAGACACTTTCTTTAGGAAAAATATATCAGATTCGTGACTTTTTCTATTGTAAAATATCTCAGAATCTGAGATTTTTCTTTAGGAAAAAAGTTTCAGAATCTGAGACATTTTCTATAGGAAAAATGTCCCAAAATATGAGACTTTCTTATAGAAAAAATGTTTCAGAATTTCAGACTTTTTCTATTGGAAAAATGTGTCAAAACCTGAGAATTTTTTAACAGGAAAAATGTCTCAGAGTTTGAGACTTTTTTATAGAAGAAATGTCTCAGAATCTGAGACTTTTTCTATACCAAAAATGTTTTAGAATCTGAGACTCTTTCTATAGATAAAGTGTCTCAGACTTTGAGACTTTTTCTATAGAAAAAAAGTCTCAGAATCTGAGACTTTTTCTAAAAAAAAATGTCTCAGAATCTAAGACTTTTTCTATAGAAAAAATGTCTTAGAATCTGACACTTTTTCTATGGAAAAAATGTCTCAGAATCTGAGACTTTTTCTATAGAAAACCTGTCTCAGAATCTTAGACTTTCTATAGAAAAAATTTTTCTATAGAAAAAATGTCTCAGAATCTGAGACTTCCTATAGAAAAAGAGTCTCAGAATCTGAGACTTTTTCTATAAAAAAATGTTTCAGAATCTGTGACTTTTTCTATAGAAAAAATGTCTCAGAATCTGAGACTTTTTCTATAGAAAAAATGTCTCAGCATCTGAGACTTCTTCTATAGAAAAAATGTCTCAGAATCTGAGACTTTTTCTATAGATAAAATTTCTCAGAATCTGAGAATTTTTCTATAGAAAAAATGTCTCAAATCTGAGACTTTTTCTAAATAAAAATGTCTCAGAATCGGAGACTTTTTATAGAAAAAATGTCTCAGAATCTGAGATATTTTCTGAGACTTTTTCTATAGAAAAAATGTCTCAGAATCTGAGACTTTTTCTATAGAAAAAATGTCTCAGAATCTGAGACTTTTTCTATAGAAAAAATGTCTCAGAATCTGAGACTTTTTCTATAGAAAAAATGTCTCAGAATCTGAGACTTTTTCTATAGAAAAAATGTCTCAGAATCTGAGACTTTTTCTATAGAAAAAATGTCTCAGAATCTGAGACTTTTTCTATAGAAAAAATGTCTCAGAATCTGAGACTTTTTCTATAGAAAAAATGTCTCAGAATCTGAGACTTTTTCTATAGAAAAAATGTCTCAGAATCTGAGACTTTTTCTATAGAAAAAATGTCTCAGAATCTGAGACTTTTTCTATAGAAAAAATGTCTCAGAATCTGAGACTTTTTCTATAGAAAAAATGTCTCAGAATCTGAGACTTTTTCTATAGAAAAAATGTCTCAGAATCTGAGACTTTTTCTATAGAAAAAATGTCTCAGAATCTGAGACTTTTTCTATAGAAAAAATGTCTCAGAATCTGAGACTTTTTCTATAGAAAAAATGTCTCAGAATCTGAGACTTTTTCTATAGAAAAAATGTCTCAGAATCTGAGACTTTTTCTATAGAAAAAATGTCTCAGAATCTAAGACTTTTTCTATAGAAAAAATGTCTCAAAATCTGAGACTTTTTCTATAGAAAAAATGTCTCAGAATCTGAGACTTTTTCTCAGATTCTCAGAGATTTTTTCTCTGTAAAAAAGTCTCCGATTCTGAAACGGGTTTTCTATAAAAAAAGTCTCAGACTCTGAATCTGTTTTATAAAAAAGTCTCAGATTCTGCGATGTCTCAGATGCTAGGACGATTTGGATATAGAATAATTCTCAGATTCTGACACGTTTTTCCTAAAGAAAAAGTCTCAGATTATGTTACTTATGTTGTATGGAAAAAGTCTCAGATTCCAAGTCTCTGATTCTAAGACATATTTTCTATAGAAAGTTTTAGATTTTAAGATATTTTTGCTATAAAAAAATTCGAAGATTCTATACAAAAAGTGTCAGATTCTGGTACATATTTTCTATAAAAAAAGTCTTGGATTCGAAGATATATTTTCTATAGAAAAAGGCTCAGGTACTGAGACGTTTTTCGAGAATTTTTATAAAAAAATATGTTTAAAAATTGTATTAAATATCAACTTTTGTATACCTTCTTGTAAAATTAACTTATTTAATAAATATATTACAAAAAACACTTTTTTGTCTTTTTATTTTACGGTTAAAGGACCCCATTAATAAAATATTTTAGTCGTGGTGCTATTATATCGGTCACAACAACCATTTTGATCTTAAAATTTTTCGTTGCTTCAACAGATATATTCAGTTGCTCTTACTGAAATTCGATATCTATACCAATTGACTGTATCAAAAATATTAGTAATTACAACTGATAAAAGTGATAGTTGGCTGGACTACAATAATTTGGTTGGTTCTAAATTTGGTTGGCACAACGAATCCGTTTTCTGTGTGTAGGTTTACTTATTACAACCTCAGAGATTGTTTATCTAAGTCTTATATAATTAATTATTAACATTATGGTTTTCTTATGCATTTACCTTATAATTAATAATAATATTTACATTAAGCTTAAGAAACTATACAACTTCCCCCAAAAAGTTTGGTCGACAAAAAAGGGATATAATTAAAGGGCCCTAACTTACAAACTAATAAAAAATAGATAAAACACAATTAAGTATAAAGGTAAAGTCGTAAACTACTATCCAATCCACCAATTGGACCGACTCCTACTCATTTACTCACTAACCCAATTTCACCAAGATAGCATTAAAAAGAAATAACTTATATGTACATCGGATGACGAACAAATATCAAATTTCAAAGTATAGTTACTTTTAGCATCCGAAAGTCTACTAGGGAGATTGCCGTATCGCATCTACCACACAGGAAAACACGCCTACACACACCAGTAGCACTTACCAATAAATGGCAACAGTACACGTGCGAGGCGCATGCTTCATCCAGCAGTAGTCGACCCAGCATCCCCAACAGGCCCAAGTGTGCTAAACCTACACCATTAATTTAGCATAGTTATTGCTGTATTCAAGTGTAATGCACAATCAATACCAGAAGGCACGCAACACAATCCCAAGCAACGTGACAAACTTACAACATAATAATATGCCGCAAATAGGCCAGTACCCGGAAAAGGCACACAACCTCACCAGCACAATTAACATCACCAGGTATCCAGCCTTTTTTTGGAATGAAAGGAAATATGAAGAGAAAATAAATCACGCAAACTCACGCAAAAAAACAACTCACGCTCACTCTTTCACGCAATAATCTTTCTCACACTCACTCACAATCACGTGAGTAAAATTGAATTCAGTCACACTCACGCTCTTATCTGCTCATGTTCCCATCTCTAGTTTGTCTATCCACACAAAAAAATTGTAATGTGTTTTTTTCGTTATTTTCGAGAAATCGCATTTGAATTTTGAATTTCATGACAATTTGGTAATTTGCTTGGTTCAACGTAGCGTATGACTAATGCAAATATTAAATAGTCATTCGCTACGTTGAAACAAGAAAATACAAGCAAATTACAAAATTGTTATGAAAATTAATATTCAAATGCGATTTTCTGAAAAAACATATGTCTGAATTTATTTGTGTGGATAGACAAACATCTAAGCTTAAAAAAAAGTGGCCGGGTTTTTGATTAATTGATGCAAAAATTTCAGAACTAATTCTGAAAAAATTCAGAAAATCGCATTTGAATATTAATTTTCATAACAATTTTGTAATTTGCTTGTATTTTCTTGTTTCAACGAAGTGAATGACTACTAAATATTTGCATTAGTCACACGCTTCGTTGAACCAAGCAAATTACCAAATTGTCATGAAATTCAAAATTCAAATGCGATTTCTCGAAAATAACGAAAAAAACATATTACAATTTTTTTGTGTGGATAGACAAACTAGAGATGGGAACATGAGCAGATAAGAGCGTGAGTGTGACTGAATTCAATTTTACTCACACACAGAAAAATAAATTTCCAATCGAATTTTTCAGTTGTACCAACTCAATATTCAGTTGCTGCTACTATAAATATTTGGTTCAGACAACTGAATTTTGTGGTTGTAACGATTAAAAGCCAGTTATATCAACCGAATTCAGTTGTTACAACCAATTTTCAATTGTGACTTCCTATATGCAAATGTTTCAACCGAATTTTAGTTGTAACAACTGAATTTCAGTTGGATATTATTAAATTTGTTTTCTGTGTGCACGTGATTGTGAGTGAGTGTGAGAAAGATTATTGCGTGAATAGGCACATAAAATTACTACTATGTAGCAATAAGATTTATGAATAATACCTGAATTACAAGCATTTCTGAAAAAAATTAAAAATGTCCTATCACAAAACTTAGCATAACTCATTCATTGTTTAACCGTCCTTAAAATTGTTTCAGCATACATATTAATCTCATATTCTTGGTATTCCTATAATTTACCACTACTTTTCTGAAAATTGTTTGATGTATTAATTGTTCCGATTGTTCCGAATGTGGTGGTTAAATTTTTTTAATTGATTTAAAAGAGAAGTAAAAACATATGTTTGAAGTTAAAAATTTATCAAAGAATTTGCAAACTGCTAATAACAAACCATTTGATTTACCAGTTGTTTTTTACACTGACGGTATATCATTGGTTAAAATGGCTAAACCGACACGACAAAAAAAAGTAATACGTCGCCATATATCATTTGATCCCAAAAATGGAGGATCCCGAGTAAAAAAGTTTTGATATAAACATATATTTTGTGATATAATTATATATAAATTGATCTATCACTTGATCCCAAAAATGGAGGATCCAAATATATATGTTTTATCTTATTTTATTTTATCTTATTAGATAAAATTTAATATTATTAGACATTATTAGATCCCAAAAATGGAACGGTAAATTTCATATAATTTGATAATGAAGATCATCTTAGATCCTATTAGATATAATTATATATTATTATATATTATTATATATTATTAGATCAAACATTTAATAATATGAAAATCGATAATATTTACCGTTCCATTTTTAGGATCTAATTATATCAAATTTGATCTTATAAGATATAATCATATATTTTTGGATCCTGCACTTGTGCGATCAAACGATGGATCGATATTTGTAAATTTATATTAAAAAATATACGATTGATCAATATGTGTTTTGTTCGACCTTTTGTTGTAATTTTAATTAAAATAATTAGTTAAGCTCAAGGTCTAAGTTGTTTAATAATTTTTTTTATTAATTTAAATTATCAATATTTCGCTAACCTCTGGTTAGCATCATCAGGCATCTATAATTATAGTTAACAAAAAACAAAAAACTTTTTAACATCAAATCGTTATACATTGTCCCACTGTGACAAAAAACATACAGACAAAATATAATGCACAAAAATAAAAAACTTACAAAGAGGAACAATAATAAAAAACACGTAACACAATGTTTTACATTTAAAATTGCACTAGTTCTTAATTCTATTTTTGTTTATAATATGCCTATATGATTTTGCTGAGCTTGTTTCCAAATCACTCTTAAAATTCATACGGTTCTCTTTACTTATATTTATTATGTTTAACATTTCAAGTGTATATCGTCGATGGTATTTCTCTTCTCTCTGCAATATCTCCACATTAGAAAAGTTTGGTGTGTGCCGTTTTTCTGCACAATGGGATGAAAGTGCTGTTTTTTGGGTTGAATTTTTGTTTAAATTTTTTAAATCAGATTTATGTCCTGCTAATCGCGTTTTTAATTTGTTTTTTGTCGTACCAACATATACCTTCTTACATATATTGGCTCCGTCCCCATTACAATTTATTTTGTAAATTACGTTCGACTTTTCCATTTTGTCTATTTTACTTTTTGTATTTGAAAAGAGTTGTTTCAACGTGTTTTCCGACCTCGGCGCTATTTTGTACTGTTCTTTGTTATAAATATCCGATTTTTCAATCCTTTCGGATATTCCAGGTACATAAGTCATGGATTTATACCATTTTTGATTCTCATCTACTTCTGTGTTTGGTTTGTTTTCAATTGATAAAAGCCTTTTGATAATGTTGTCCGGAAATGCATTTTGTTTTAAAATCTGTTTTATTTTCTTCTTATTTTCCACGTGAAAAAGTTCATCACTGATATTTAGAACTCTTTTTATCAAGTTGTTGGCAGTGTTCATGATGATGTTTTTTGGTTGGCACGAAAAGAAATTAATTATTCTACCTGATGCTGTAGGTTTTTGATACCAGTCTATTTTTAAGATGTTTCCCATTCTAATTACGAGGGTATCCAGGGGGTCAACTGCGTAACTCAAATCGAAACGAAAATCGATTCGAACAGAATTTTTATTTCTAAAATAATGTAATAAAAAATATTTTTATTCAAGAAAAATTACTTGGAACTTGAAGCGCTTTTCCAGACAATGTAAAAAGAGTAAAATACAAAAATTTACATAAACGGTTGTGCTGTTTTTAAAGGGTTAACAATTTCCAAATTCGAACGCTTTCTTTCGATTCGAATTACGCAGTAGACCCCCAGGTATGGTAGTCGTCCGTTTATTTCTTCTTCTAATGTAAATTTAATGTTTGAATGAAAACTGTTCAGTTCTTGTAGCGTCTCATTTATTGCACTTATTTTCACAATCGCAAAAAGGTCGTCAACATATTTGGTTAAAATCTTCGGTTTGTTTTTCATTTTTTTTTTTTTTTTTTTTGCATGCACCGTTTCAAAAGCTCCTCCATCACTATATCGGCCACTATAGGTGACGCTGGCGACCCCATGGGTAATCCCTTCTTTTGTGTATAAATTTTGTCATTATATTTAAAATATCGGTTTTCCTTAATACAAAATTTTAATATATCCACGAACAAATCTTTTGGTATCGCTGTAAATTTCTCGATCTCCTCCCACTTTTCTTTGATCACGTCAATTGCAAAATCCACCGGTATACTCGGAAAAAGCGATACTACGTCAAATGAAACCAATTTTTCGTCCTTTTCTATTGCACAGTTGTTTACCTTATTTATAAATATACGATTATATCAAAACTTTTTTACTCGGGGATTAAAAAAGATTATATATTTTTACATAAAATTATATAAAGACTATCGATATAAATCTCATAAAATTTAATGCAATTTCACTAATTTATATAATGGTGAAATATATACTAAATGACATATGAACAAAACAAAACTTTTTTAGTCGGGTTGTTATTAAAATTAGAAAAAATTATATAAAATTTGATAAGAATTTATAAGATTTTACATGGTTTTATCGACTTTATATAATTTTAAATAAATCAAAATTTCTGTTAATTTTGCCGACAATGTAGTAAATGCTTGTTTCAACAAAAATGTTGTTTTCGGGTTATTAAAATACCATGTTATAAGAGTTTGGCTTCAAATATATAAAAGATCCTTCTCTTATAACGTGGTCTATATATTTAATATTATTCACTTCAATTATTATATATTCGTCTTTCTCTTCTATGGGCTTAATATGTTCTACAACAGAACCTGTTTCCGAATTTGTAAAAAAATTGTTTTCGTTTATGTGGTACTAGCGTGCGCAGGGTATTTTGTTGCCCGTAAATACAGAAAAATTTCATAATGATAATAAATGACCCATTTTTGGAACTTTTCGCTATAGAATCTTCATATATATACACACAAAAAATTATTGGCTAAAAAATTTCAATTAAATCTATTGATCAACAAAATTTTAATGAGTCAATTATTGTTTTGATCAACATTTTTGTTATTCTCTTTAACTATCAAATTACAAATTTTCAACATACCAGATTTTTTGTCGCTTCAATTTATTTGAATACATTAATTCAAAAATATACTTTATACTACGGTTTTACTTTTTTTATTGTCGGCAACATATTGGAAAGCAAAAAAATATGAATTTCTTCACAATTTTTGCATAAGCGTGAAATTCATTTGTTAAATCAATCATTATTTTAATTGACTTTAAATAATAAATCAATCAAATTTTTGATCAAAATCGAAAAAATGATTAATTGAAATAAAAATCAATTAATCACCTACAATTTGATGATTGATATAACAATTTTCTTTATCGGAGGAGTTTCAATTAAAAAATTAATTGAATCCGTGTTTTTGTTGATTGACTTTCGTTTTCAATTCTTTCTGTGTATGTCTTTATCCTTTACAAAAACTGTGCTTATGATGATTACAACACTTACCATAAATACCAAATACATCAGTTGATAAAATAACCACTTCGTCAACTTTAAGACTGTCATATGTTATTAAAAAAAAAAACATTGATTTATTAATTTCAGCAAAAAACAATTGAGTAAATAAAACTTTGAGTTAAAAATTTAATGAACAAATTTTGTAAAAATATGAACAAATATGTATGAATGAAAAAAAAAAAAATACTGAAAAATTAATTGATATAAAAATTTTAGTACAAACAAAATTTTAGTAAAAAAAATTAAAAAAAAATCATTTGAATTTGTTTCCAGTTTCATTCCATTTCGTTCCATGTTCTATTCCCTGTTCCATTCAATTTCGTTCAATGTGGTGTTCATTCCTTTTTCTATGGATCAGATCATTAAAAATAATCATTTTACCCTTATTTTGTTTCAAAAAAAATATATAAAGTGCCCCTTTAACTCCTTAGGAATCTGAATTTAAAAAAAAAAAATCTTTTGGGAATGTTTTTTTTTCGCTAAACGATCCTACGTTCCAAATTTCAAGTTTCCAGTACCATTATTTCAGATAATACTAAAAGTACCAAAGAGCTCGATTTTACTCCCTTAGAATCAAAATTTCGAAAAAAGTACTTTTTACAGATTTTTTTCTGTTGTTGGATCCTACATTCCTAATTTTAAGATTTTATGACCTCTATTTAAGAAAATATATACAGTACCAATAAGTAATTTTTAGGGGGATTTTTTCCCCGATAGAGGATGCTACATTCCAAATTTCAAGTTAATAGGCTCATTATTTAAGAATATATAATTCCCTTTTTTAATTAATTTCCGGGAATCAGAATTTCCAAAAGTTATTCTTTTGGGAATATTTTATTTCGCTAGACAATCTTACATTCCAAATTTCCATCATAATTATTTCAGAAAATAAAAAAAGGTACCATATTACTCGTTTTTATCCCCTTAGATCGGAATCGGAATTTCCAAAAAAGTATATTTTTCATAGTTTTTTTTTTCTGTTATTGGACCCTACATTCCTAATTTTAATTTCTTATGACCCTTATTTAAGTATGGGATGCTACAACCAAAATTTCAAGCTAATAAAACAATTATTTAAGTATATATAAAAAGTATCAAAATACCTTTTTTACCCGTTTTACCCCCATAAATATATATTAGAGTGTCCCTTATTTTGGAAATGTTGGAAATCTTGAGACGGTACCCGCTCATTTTTTTCCTTTTGACTTAAAAATAACTCAGGAAAAATTTTACGCCCCTAGGACCACGCCTTCCCTACGCGACGGGGCCTTAAAGAGCGGGGCCTAAAAAATCATTTTTCCATACAAACCAAAAATTTTTTTTTTTGATTTTTAATTTTTTTGTTATTATTTATTTTATTACTTGGTTTGCTTATTCACGACAAAAAATTTGATTTTGGTGGGATAAGTCTTTCAGCGCTAAAAAATTTTTCGCAAAAAAAAAATTTGAGCCGCCGGGGTCCTGCAGTAAAAAATTTTTAAAAAATATTTTTTTTTAGTTTTGACCAACAACGGTTTTAGTTGTTATGTTGCTTTTAATGATATATATTCCAAAAAAAAAATTATTCATACCTGTGACATCTTTATCTTTTTCGAAAAAAAAATTTTTAGCCGTAGGGATCCTACGGTAAAAAATTTTTAAAAAATATTTTTTTTTAGTTTTGAAAAGCAACGGTTTTAGTTGTTATGTTGTTTTTAATGATATATATTCCAAAAAAAATATTATTCATATTTGTGACATCTTTATCGTGTATCGAAAAAAATCAACAATGCATTTTGTACCCTTTTTTAGAACACGATAAAGATGTCACAGATACAAAAAATATTTTTTTATGAATATATATCATTTAAAGCAACATAGCAGCTAAAACCGTTGCTGGTCAAAACTAAAAAAAAATATTTTTTAAAAATTTTTTACTGTAGGACCCCGGCGGCTCAAAATTTTTTTTTGCGAAAATTTTTTTAGCGCTGAAAGACTTATCCAACCAAAATCAAATTTTTTGTCGTAAATAAGCTAAGCAAGTAATATAATAATTAACAACAAAAAAATTAAAAATCAAAAAAAAATTTTTTGGTTTGTATGGAAAAATGATTTTTTAGGCCCCGCTTTTTAAGGCCCCGTCGCGTAGGGAAGGCGTGGTCCTAGGGGCGTAAAATTTTTCCTGAGTTATTTTTAAGTCAAAAGGAAAAAAATGAGCGGGTACCGTCTCAAGATTTCTAACATTTCCAAAATAAGGGACACTCTAATATATATATATTCCAAATTTCAAGTATCTAGCTTCAGTGGATTGTGGAAATATAAAAAGTACCAAAATACCCTATTCTATAGAATCCTATTCCTATTCCCTAGAATCAACATTTCCAAAAACTCAGCCTTAAACGAATCAATATTTCGGGAGGCGCATCTACATTCCAAATTTCAAGTCCCCATTTCGTTCCCTGTTTTATTCCATTTGATTCCCTTTTCCATTCCGATTAGTCCTAAGTGGCTTTCATTCCGTTCCGAATATGCGCTTACATGAGCTAAAAAAACAGAAAATTCTTTGCCTTCTTTAGAAATCTTTTTGTCGCTAAATGACCCTGCATTCCAAACTTAAAGTTTCCAGGACCGTTATTTCATGAATTATAATAAGTAGCAAAATACACTTTTTTACCCCCCTTGGAATCGGAATTTCGAAAAAGTACTTTTTCAGAATTTTTCCCGTTGTTGGAACTAACATTGTAATACTTTTTTGTAGTACCTTAATTTCAAAAAATTTAGAAAGTACCAAAGTACAATTTTTTACCACTTTTAACCCTTAGGATTTCCAGAAAGTACTTTTTTTGGGAATGTTTTTCCGTTAGAGGATCCTACATTCCAATTTTCAAATTAATAGGATTTTTTTTTTTTCGGAATTTCGAATTATTTCCGTTGTTGGAACCACCATTGCAAATTTTAATATTTTTGTAGGACCTTAATTTAAAAAAATATAAAAAGTACCAAACTACCACTTTTTACCCTTAGGAGTCTGAATTTCCAGAAAGTACTTTTTTGGGGGAATGTTTTTCCGTTAGAGGATCCTACATTCCAATTTTCAAATTAATAGGATTTTTTTTCAGAAAAAATAAAAAGTACCAAAGTGCTCGCTTTTTACCCCATTAGAATCGGTATTTCGAAAAAGTACTTTTTCAGAATTTTTTCCGTTGTTGGAAACAACATTACAAATTTTAATTTTTTTGTAAGACTTTAATTTCAAACAAACTTATATATGCCCTCTATCACCAGAGTGGAGGGTATAAAAATATAAAAAGTACCAAAGTACAATTTTTTACCCCTTTTTACCCTTAGGAATTTCCAGAACGTACTTTTTTGGGGAATGTTTTTCCGTTAGAGGATCCTACATTCCAATTTTCGAATTAATAGGATTTTTTTTAGAAAAAATAAAAAGTACCAAAGTACTCGCTTTTTTACCCCCCTTAGAATCGGAAATTCGAAAAAGTACGTTTTCAGAATTTTTTCAGTTGTTGGAACCACCATTGCAAATTTTAATATTTTTGTAGGACCTTAATTTAAAAAAATTTAAAAAGTACCATTTTTTACCCCTTTTTACCCTTAGGAATCCGAATTTCCAGAAAGTACTTTTTTTTCGTTATTTCAAAAGTATGTTTTTTCATTATTTCAAATTTCGAATTAATTTGATTTTTTTTCGTTTTTACCCCTTAAAATCAACATTTCCAATAACCCAGCCTTAGCGGATATGTATTCCAGGAGGTGAAACTACAATCCAAATTGCAAGACTCTTGCTTCAGTGGTTTGGGCTGTGGGATGATGCGTGATTAGTATGTCAGTCAGTCATCAGTCAGTCACGTAACTTCTTTATATATATAGATAAAAAGTACAAAGTACATTTTTTTACCCCCTTAGAATCAACATTTTCAAAATCGCAGCAAAATCGGTATTTTGTAAAAGTACTTTTTCAGATTTTATTTTTGTTGTTGGAAACAACATTGCTTATTTTAATTTTTTTGTAGGACTTTAATTTCAAAAAATATAAAAAGTACCAAAGTACAATTTTTTACCCCTTTTTACCCTTAGAAATCCAAATTTCCAGAAAGTACTTTTTTTGGGAATGTTTTTCCGTTAGATGATCCTACATTCTTATTTTCGAATTAATAGGATTTTTTTAGAAAAAATAAAAAGTACCAAAGTACTCGCTTTTTTACCCCCCTTAGAATCGGAATTTCGAAAAAGTACGTTTTCAGAATTTTTTCCATTATTGGAACCACCATTGCAAATTTTAATATTTTTTTGTAGGACCTTAATTTCAAAAAATATAAAAAGTACCAAAGTACCATTTTTTACTCCTTTTTACCCTTAGGAATCCGAATTTCCAGAAAGTTCTTTTTTTTGGGAATGTTTTTTCGTTAGAGGATCCTACATTTCAAATTTCAAAATAATTGGATTTTTTTTTTTTTCTTAGAAAAAATAAAAAGTACCAAAGTAGTCGCTTTTTCCACATTTTCAACCCTTCGTTTTTACCCCTTAAAATCAACATTTCCAAAAACCCAGCCTTAGTGGATATGTATTCCGGGAGGTAAAACTACAATCCAAATTTCAAGACTCCAGCTTCAGTGGTTTGGGCTGTGGGATGATGCGTGATTAGTATGTCAGTCAGTCATCAGTCATCAGTCAGTCACGTAACTACTTTATATATATAGATGTTTTAAAAACGAAACACAATTTGTTTCTATTCATAAAAAAAAAAAACGAATGCAACCATAAACTTTTGATGTTGAAGTCTTTACAATAGCCGTGTAGTTGTTGGTTTTTGTTGTTTTGTAAGAAGTAGAGGTATATATTTTGTTGTCGATCAATGCTCTCGAAAAAAAATTTAAATCGCCTAAATCTATCTCCTGAGATAAAAAAAATTTGTTTTGCATTTTCGTTTAAATTTATGTTCTTAAGACTTTTACCCATAACTATATTTCTGTTGTGTCTTTCAGATATACATTTATAATTAGTAACGAATTTCAACGTCTCTGATGCAGCAATTATTTGCAAATTGTTAAGCATTTCTTGGCCTAAATTATTTTTACCATGGACGGTTTTCGCTAAAACTCCGTTTTGGCTTTCAAACATGAAGGCAGATGTTCCCCAAAGCGGTCCCCAACGCTGAACACTCAAACTCAAATGCAACAGTTGATGAACATTATATGTTAGCTCATGCTTACCGTATAAGTTTTCTACATTTGCAACAAATATATTTAGTAAATGGTTGGCAACTTAAATGTCTCTTTCTACATGAACACGCTGTTTCAGCAATTTAAAAATGGAAATGACCAATAAAATCCAATGTTGGAAATACTTTTCCGGAAAATAATTGTGCAGCGTTGGAAGAGAATAATATAAAAGAAAGTTAAAAAATTCTGTGACTTTAAATTTTTGAAAACAAGATAACGACCGGAGAAGTCGGGCAAAATATTGTGGTGGTTTAATGTTTTTTAGAAAGCTATCAATCTCTGATAAATGTTTTTTAATCTTCCATGGCCCTTTATTATTAATCCAAATGTTTAAAAATTGTTTTACAACTCCCAAAAGCACAGAGTGCATGTATTCTGGAAGAACACAAGCTGAAATATCCAATTTTGGCAGAATTGATATTATCGAGTGCCCTTTAACCCCTTTTAACATATCGTCAGAATTGGCCTGCATCTCCATCAAGATTTTATTTTTTAGCGTTAAAACGCTTTTGTAAGGGAAAACTCTTATTGCCTTTTTGGAACCCTGTCTTGTACATGGTATTGTTTTTATTTCACATAAGTTGCATCCAAATGTACCATTAAAATTTAATATATTTTGCACTTATGCTAGTGCTGGAGCATCTGCAATAAATAATGGTGCAGTTATTTTTGACATATTTTTTATTCCGGAAGACGGATCTGTCCATTCTATTCCTGAATTGAAAAACTCCCGTATTTTTTTACAAAATGGTTGCAAATATATATTCATTTGTGGTTTATGTTTACTGTCACACCACATCCCAAAAGTTATAATATATAAGTGTCTTATATTCGGAGGTAATTCAGCAATAATAAACATGAGCGGCCAGCAGTGTGATTTTGAGCTTTTACTTAAGGATAAACCATCAGTGTACAATACCAAAGTTAAGTCGTACGGTCTGCGAGTACTTCCACAATTGACACGCATACTCATTGCTGTCCGAACTACTTTGTAGTTTTGAAGCAATTTTTTTTACTTCGAACAACTGTTTAATTTGCTCTTTTAAATCTAGTTCAAAAAAATATAAAATTTGTCCCATGTTGCAATTAAAACAATGTGTAGTTTTGGATTGCAAATAAACAAAACAATTTTCGCAAAAGTAGTGGTGAATAATTGGTATAATTGTCACTTTGTCCGTAATATACTTGAAAAATTTAAATGGAGTCTTTGGAAGTAGACTGTCCTTTGGTAGCATTTCGCTAAGCAACATTAAATGATTTTTTAAATAAACTTTTGATAAATTTTGATTTATCCACAAATCCGTAATTTTCAATACTGCTTCACTTAATGCCATTGCACTGTTGTCGTACAATTTAAAAATATTACATTCTTAATCATCACCAAAGTCACTAAACTCATCCTTATCATTACAATCGTTACTATTTTCCCCAACATTATCATCACTATCATCTATATCATCACTCTCATCGTTATCGTCCTCTTCATAATCGTCTTCGTCATTATCATCATGATTATTGTTGTCTTCAACGTTATCATCGTCGTCATCATAATTATAATTATTATTTTGTTCATTATCTTTAAACTCTTCATCATCTTCTTCGCTAATATTTTGTTCTGGTTGATCATCTTGACTTGTGCACAAACGTGTTAATGAAGTTTCCGGTATCTGTATAAAAAATGTTTTATTAAGGACTAGATATGGCTGAGACGCGTTGCTGCCCCAAAGTTTACATGTGTGTTGTATTGGCTGTCAATATATTTAGAAAGCACTTCATTAATGGTGTTTTCTTTTCTGAACAAAAAAATTTGCATTGTTTAAATGTGTACTTTTAAAATGTTGACATGGCCCTGAAACGATGTAACATTTTTTACACTCAGAAAAGAACACAAAAAATGCTGTTTTGTACGCAAATTGTCCTGATTTGCTGGTTCGATTGAAGTTTTTTTCGCTTATATTGCTGGCAGCTCAGGTTCGAATCCCGGCGATGGCCATCACATATTTTTATACCCTCCAACCACAGTATGGGGGTATACTCACTTTGTCATTCCGTGTGTAACGCATCGAAATATCGGTCTAGGAGCCCATAAAGTATATATATTATTGATCAGTGATCCATTCTAAGACATTCTAGCGATGTCCGTCTGTCCGTCCGTCCGTCCGTCCGTCCGTCCGTCCGTCTGTGGAAGACACGATACAGTCCAAAGTAAAAGAGCTAGACTCCTGAAATTTGGCACGAATATGTCTTATGGTATTGGGCTGGTTAAGTTCGAACATGGGCACAATCGGTTCAGGGGGAAAAAAGTTTCCCTCTTAAGAACTAAAAAAACCTCTAAAAAAAATCCATTTTTTATAGGTTTTTCGTACTTTTGCTTAGCAAACGAAACATTGTTATGTCAAAAGAAGTTCAAAGTCTTGCAGTTGGAGCCAGGAATGTTGTCTCCAACCGACTTTACCCCCCCCCCCCAAAAAAAAAAAAAAAGACGCCCCTGTTTTTTTTTTTTTTTTAAGTGTTGGAGGGTATAAAAGATTCGGCACAGCCGAATTTAACACTCTCACTTGTTTTATTTTTTTTTTGCTTTTTTTTTAATTATTTAAACTTAAAAAAAAATAAATACCAAAAAATAAACAAATTTAGTCGATTTTATGTGAATTTTTTTTTTTTAACTATTAAATTATTAAAAAAAAAAACATTATTAAATAAAAAATAATACGTAATTAAATAAAAAAAATTTTTGGCCACACCGGGATTTGAACTCCGGACCTCCAGTGTCACATGCCACGACACATCCTCTGCACCACAGCAGCACCAGATAACTTGTTCGCTTAATTTGAGTTTTGCTACATGAGTGAATATCAGGGCAGTTTTTCACCCCGTCATTTGATTTCGGGGTGGAAAATATGCATTTTTTTACATCACGGGCAGGCAATATTTTTAGAAAAGAACATTATATTTTTCAAAAGTGTGCATTTTTTTTAGAAAAGAACACAAAAAATTCAAAGAATAAAAAAAATGTTACAAAATGTTACATAATTGAGTTCGAGGTCTGTTGTTTTAAATAATTTTTATTTTATTTCTCCTATATTTCGAAATTCATCGAATTTCATCCTCAGGGACACTCTATAGTTTAACAATAAACATCTGTCAGAAAAAAGCCAAACACTCCTTACGGCCCATAGAACACATATATAGACAGAAGCACCCACGTCTCTTTCATACGCATAGAGATCTAAAAATATTTAATTCAACACTTTTACTTACATACAAGGAATTACCATTAAGCCATTCTTTATATGCTCGTCTATGATATGATCGTCTAACTGCATCTATATGATAATATTTTAATATAAATTATTTTTGTATACACTCATACAATTGCAAAACGAAGTGAAATTTTATAAAACTACTTGAAATGTTTTGGGGCTAAAAACAATTTCAGTAAGAAATGTAGTTATTTGCAATATAGAAAAAATATCTACATATGTAGTAAAAGCAACTTTCATGTGTATTAAAAAAATGCGGATCCATATATATATAACTTTAACTTATTATCTACCAGAGTAAAAAATATCTGATATAATCATATATGGTAATATATAATTATTTATATTTATATATTATTTTGCATGCACTTTGATATGGACATATAAGTTTATTATACTGTAGTATTGTACTTTACCATAATTTTTAATATGATAACATACATATTTATATACTGATGTATATGAAATTAGATATAATATATAAGGCCGGGAATTGTTGGATATGGCAGATATAAAAATATATGATTTTATTTATAATTGTATCCTAAAAAAATTTTCTGACATTTTTTGAGTAAAGAATTTCATTCAAATGAATTTATACAAAAATTTAAAGATTTTCCAAGTCCTTGACAACAATAAAATCTAATTTAACGTTTAAAAATCAAAAAAAAAATAAAAATACCAGATTTCATGTAATCGCATAAAATTTTATCCAATTTTAAAAGATTAGATATGATTTAATACAATTAGACCCATTTTTGGGATAAAATTTTATATTATTCTTTCAAAAATAATAGAATTTGATATAATCGTATAATATTCGATCTGCCAATTTTCGGATCAAAATTGATATGGATTTACATAAAAGCATATGTGTTTATTAGGGTGGCAGCTATTTTGCAAAACTTCGAATTTGATGGAGTGCACCCCTAATTTTTATTACATTTGGTCTAAAAATGCTATGCTAAAAATTTCAGCCAAATCGGAAAACGTTAACACGAGGCGCATCGAGGTCAAAGGTCAAAGGTCAAAAAATATCCATATTTTGATGAACATCATTAAATAAATGGTGTTTTTTGAATATATTGTTAAAAAGTGGTACACGAGTTGTTTTTAGTTTAAGAAGATAAATTAAAAATTTTTGGGTTTTCAAAAATTAACCCTTGTAAGTCTTTCGGGGTCAAAATGACCCAATTTTCACAAAATGACCTCTAAAACACGAAAATCAGCCCCAAGTTTCTAAATTTATTGAAATAAACCAATGTAAATCATATTTATATTCTATTCTATCATAAATACTCAGATATGAAATACTGTCTTTCTAGGATGTCATTTACCCGTTTCACGGTAAGGCCAAAAATATGCATTTTATTTGGCGTCGTTCTCAAAACTGATATTTTGGTTTTTTCAAAATTTTCTTAAACAAAATTAGGAAAAATGTTGAAAAAACCACAGAATCTTATAAAATATATGTTAACATATAAAAAAAAATTTTTTGGGGGATATCCCTCGGATAGTTTGGCGGGGGCATCGATTTAAACTCAGCGAATTTCGAGGAAAATGCCTTTTTTGCCTACAATTTATTCAATATGGAAAAAATTTGGTAAATATTTTAAAATTTGACAAAGTCAGGGCCATAAATTATTAAAAACTATGTTAGACATTAACCCTAAACGTTTTAGGAAAATAGAATAATATTAACCCGGTTTTTATTCGGGTCAAAGGTCAAATTTAGGGATATTTGGATTTTTTTTGGAAAAAGGCATCTAAATATGAAATGTTTATTGCGATTTTTTATAAAACTTGGTATAATTATTGTAAGAGCTCAGAAAAATAATTATTTGATATTTTTAAAATTAATCCATAAATGAACATGGGGTCAAAATGGCCCAGCACATTAAAATTTCTTTATATAGATCTTTATATTTTCTTTCGATTTTTATAAAACTTGTTATGATTATGTGCGAGGTCAGAAAACTAATTATTTGATTTTTTTTAATTAACCCATAAATGAACATGGGGTCAAAATGGCCCAGCACGTTAAAAATTCTTAATATAGTTTTTATTTTTTTTTTCTATAATACAAATAATTATTTTTTCAGACGTCGCATACAAATAATAACAAGTTTTATAGAAATAGAAAAAAAAAAATAAAAAGACTATATTAAGAATTTTTAACGTGCTGGGCCATTTTGACCCAGTTTTGGTCTAATGCGATGATATAAAATTATATCCAATTATATTGAAATTTATACAATTTCTGATTAATTTTTATTTAAAAATAAATATGGTTTTTAATCTACCTTTAAAATATTATATTTTGAGTAGGTTTATTCTAGTTCGAGGTCATTATTTTCATTACTAATTGAAACTATGATATTGTCATAGAATAATTTTTAAGAAAATTATATTTCTGTTTTAAATTTATTTGTGTTGGTCATTTTGGCAAGACTAAATCGACACGTGTTGCAGAATTTGACAAATTCCATTGTCAAGATTATTAGCAAAAATAAAAACCTAATACTACAAGTAGCAAAGTGATTTAAATGAAAAGTTGAAAAATTAAAATAATAAAAATAAGTTGTTCTTGAAAAAAACTTCAAAAATTTTTAAAAATATGGAGTCATGTTAAATTTTATATAAAACACAGAAAATATTCTCATAAAAAATTTGTCCTTGGGAAAAACTTAGAAAGATTTAAAAAAATGTATGCGATAAAAAAATTTTCCTTGAAAAAAAGCTTAGAAAAAATTTAAAAAATGGAGTCATATAAAATTTTATATACAACACTTAGGGCTGGTAACTTATCA
Organism: Pegoplata infirma; assembly: GCA_963921195.1. Classification (NCBI taxonomy): domain Eukaryota; kingdom Metazoa; phylum Arthropoda; class Insecta; order Diptera; family Anthomyiidae; genus Pegoplata; species Pegoplata infirma. The sequence continues at coordinate 121,731,400 of OY992537.1, read as the reverse complement.
AAAGCTAATCAATGATTAATACTAATCATTGATTATTTTCATATAAATTTGATGTTTGCAAACACTGATTAACCTTAATCATTGATTATATTGTGATGAGTTACCAGCCCTTAGAAAATATTCGTGATAAAAAAATTGTGCTTGTAAAAAACTATAAAAAATTTTTCCTTGAAAAAAACTTAGAAAAAAATTAAAAGACAGTCATATAAAATTTTATATAAAACACTTTGAAAATATTGGCGATAAAAATATGGTATTGGAAAAAACTTAGAAAAATTAAAAAATAATGGAGGCATATACAATTTTATATAAAACACTTAGAAATTTGGAATGATGCATGGGAGCAGATGTTACAACATTTAGTTATGTACTTCGATATCTTAAAAAAATGGCGCATCAAAACTTATTATATAAATTTATCTCGCAATACATAGTGTTACACATGATAATATATCAAATAATATCACTTTATAAAAGTATATAAGATCATATTAAATTATTTTTAGTCGGGATAATATTTATTTTTATATAATTTGATGGATAAAACCAAAATACAAATCTAATTATATATGGAGCATTATCTTACCATATAAAGTGGATCAACCGTATCAAGGTCTATCACCTATTTATTTTATAAAAATTTATACGGAAGCATATTAACCCATATAAGATTTTCTTTTTTTAAATTAAATTATATATGATTATTAGGGTGCTCCAAAAAAATGAAGTTGTTAAATACACCGCTCAACAAATCGAAGGTTTTTGGCTCCGGTTTGAAGTTTGATATAAAATTTTTAAAGATTTTGACTCGCTGATTCCAAATTCGTGCTCCAAATTTTTCCATCACGTAATTTTAATTATTCGCGGGTGAAAATGCGAAAAAACGCGATTTTTGCCTTTTTTGAAAGACTGCACAGCAGCCGCTGGGTGGAATAAAAATCAGGTATAAAGCGTGAGAGTAGAATTGAACAATGATCTCAAAAATATGATCAAACAAATTTCAAGTTGTTGCACTATTATTGGCCAAACATGCATTTTAAAAAAACACTGTCAAAAAAATTAGAAAAAGCACCATTTTTAAAAGGCTCTAATACAATAACCAGATGATCAATCTTTACTGTGATGAGCTCAAAATTTAGGCAAAAGTTCATTCTTTCTTATAGACTTTTAAACAAATTAAATATATCTTTCGGTGTATGCGAAAAATAACACAGAAATCTTAAATTTGTAAAATATTTATTTTTTTTAGTTTTTCTTTGAAAAATATCAAAAAAAAACTAAGGTATCTACCTTACCTTTTTTACAAAAATGGTAATTTTAACAGTATCATTTTAAAACGCAAGTAAAGCCCAACCAAACGTAATAATTTGAAAAAAATTGTGTTCTATGTTGGAGACCATAGACAAATTATACTTTTGCGCTTTATACCAAATTTGTATTCCACTGAATGGCTGCTGTGCAGGCTTTCAAATAATGCAAAAATCGTCATTTTTCGCATTTTCAACCGTGAATAACTAAAAATCTGGACGTGATGGGAAAATTTGGAGAACAGATTTGGAATCAGGAGATCAAAGTCTACTAAAATTGATCATCAGAATTCAAACCGGAAAATGAGTGTTGAGCGGTGATATTGGCCGTAACTCCCCCTAGAAACATGCATTTGTGTGTAAAAATATGTTTTGCAAAATTATGGGGTAATCGGATGTGGGTACGGAGTGCCGCATCGGCCCTGAAGTTTAAAAAACGGATTACAAGGGGAAAATATGACTTTTTTGTCATTTTCTCAATTTTTTTGATACTTTGAATAAAGTTTGAATTCAAATGGTCACTTAATTTTGATTAAGAGTTAATTGTCTATCAAATAAGGTATTAAAAATTAAAATCGGTTGAAAATCAGCCAAGTTATTACAACTTCCCCAGGCAACTAACGTGTGTCAGGCCACTTAATCAAGAAATTCTAGCCCCATTTTTAAAATTTATTGAAATTATCTACTGTAAAAACATTTTTTTATTCTTCAAGTCTCAATGTACTAAGAAAATAAATATTTTTCATTTTGCGTTTGTTTTAAATTAATGCTAAAGTGGTCTGAATTTTTCAAGACTATTTTCAAATCTCCAATTTTAAATTTTTATTTTTTTTGTTAACCCTGCTGTTAGGTTAGAAAAAACTTACGAATGTTAGGTTAGTGGACCATTTGGTCCATACTTCAATATTAGCAAAATAACAATTAAATATTATATTTGTATATATTTTAGATCATTTCTACACAAATACTATTATTTTAAGCTTAACTCAACGTTAGAGATGGGTGCGTGAGTGAATTTTGGGTCACGCTCACGCAAGAAATATTATAATCGCTCATGAATCACTCACTCGATTTTTTTCTTTACTCACGCTCACTTACTACTCACGTCAGTAAAACTAAAATAAGTTACGATCATGCGTGACTCACGTGATTCATAATTACGCTCACCCCAATTCACGCTATATTCACTTAAAAATACACAATTTTAAGGAAATTTAATAAAAATGCTTTTCATATATTAGCAGACCGTTAATTTAAATTTTAACTGATTGCAAAACGAAAAATAAAACTAAAACTATAAATAAAACTGAAAGCAATACAATAAAATTATATTGAATCACGCAAGAAAAGTGGCACTCATGCAAAAATTAGGCTCGCTTTCTAATCACTCACACATAAAAGTTTTGGAATCACACTCTCTCAAGCATGATTCTCGTAATTAACTAGACTTTTGCTCGAGCGTGAGTCACGCGTGATTCACGTGAACCACACAAATCACGTGGCCAGCACCCATCTCTACTCAACACAGCTAAGGTAAACATTTGATGAGGGATTCCCTTTTTTCATATTCTTTATTTTAGAGATGTTTTGTATTACAATTCAACAAAAGGTACATATGTTAGTTTTGTTTTTTCCCATAATTTCTAATGATTCATCTCATTTAGGTGGAGTAGATATTGCTGATCAAATGGTTGGTTCCTACAGCACAGAACGCGCAAGAAATCAATGGCCTAACGTTGTATTTGCAAACATACTTGATATCCCAGCAAAACCTTAAACATGGTAACGGTTATGTAACGCATTACCATGTAATGCATAGCCAAATAAAAATTAAAAAATGTGCATTAATTTTCGCCTACCGCTTACCATAGGCATTCACTTTATTTATTTTTCATGCATTATGTAAACCTCATGCATTATTATGAGTGACATCCCAAACAAAAAGAATCAATCAATTATAGGGTATTGTAAGGTTGCCTTATTCTATACTGGATTAATGATTTTTGTTTGGGATAAGACTCAAAGTAGTGCATGAGGTTTACATAATGCGTGAAAAATACAAAAAAGTTATGCCTATGGTAAGGATAGGGGAAAAATGCATATTTTTGTTTTTTTTGCTATGCATTACATGGTAATGCATTACATAGCCGTGACCATCATAAAAAATTTGCCGGAAACCCCCTTTGAAAGCGAGCATCCTATTTTGTAAAATCGACGTTTCATGGGCTACAGCTATCGGAATCGCAGGAGAAAATATACTATGGACCAAATGGTCCCTTAACCTAAGATACGTAACTTTTTATTTTTCTCAGTCCTGGTTTAAGTCAGAACCTAGATTTTTTGCAAATAACATTGTTTTATAAAAAGACCCCATGAGCAAAAAAACTAAGCCAGTATATATCACCGTTCAAAATTTACAAAGGGAACAATCCAAAAATTGGACCAAATGGGCTTAACCTAACAGCAGGGTTAAAGAAATTTTAAAAATTCGACTATTGGAGTTTAAGGATTTGTTAATCACATATAAAGGAATAAAAACCCCAAAAATTGTAGGGTTTTCTGTTTTCATTTGGGATTTACAGTGATTTAATTTTGGCGGATTTCGGGAAAGTAGTGTTTTTTGGCCCTTTTTTAGCTTTTATTTTTTTTTTTTGGTTTTTTTAACAAACTTCATATGTTTTGGACCGAATTATATCAACACGAAATAGAATACTTCAATTCGCAAAATTAGGGCGAAATTAAGATATAAAAAATTGCCCCTGTTAAGGGTCAAAGGTCAAATTTTAGAAAATTTTTAATTTTTAAACATTAACAAATTTGCTGGGTGGATTTTGCTGAATCTACTTGATGTTATTTTAATTGGTCTAAACTAAATGGCAAATAATAAAAATTTAGATATTTAACCCTTAAGTGCTGTTGGGGCCTATAATTTTTTTAATTTAATTGAGATAATGTAAGTGTATTTTGATCAAAGGGTCGAATAGGCCCCACCAGCACTAAAGGGTTAATATACTGAATTTGAACAAAAAGACATATGTTAAGACCTTTTACAATGACATCAAGTAGTTTCATATATTCCCACTCCGAAAATCTGTAAATGTTTAAAAATTCAAAATTTTCTAAAATTTGACCTTTGACCCTTAACAGGGGCAATTTTTTATATCTTAATTTCGCCCTAATTTTGCGAATTGAAGTATTCTATCTCGTGTTGATATTATTCGGTCCAAAACATATGAAGTTTGTAAAAAAAACCAAAAAAAAAAATAAAAGCTAAAAAAGGGCCAAAAAACACTACTTCCCGAAATCCGCCAAAATTAAATCACTGTAAATCCCAAATGAAAACAGCAAACCCTACAATTTTTGGGGTTTTTATTCCTTTTTATGTGCTTAACAAATCCTTAAACTCCAATAGTCGAATTTTTAAAATTTCTTTAACAAAAAAAATAAAAATTTAAAATTGGAGATTTGAAAATAGTCTTGAAAAATTCAGACCAATTTAGCATTAATTTAAAACAAGTTAGCAAAACGCAAAATGAAAAATATTTATCTTGTTAGTACATTGGGACTTGAAGAATAAAAAAATGTTTTTACAGTAGAAAATTTCAATAAATTTCAAAAATGGGGCTAGATTTTCTTGATTAAGTGGCCTGACACACGTTAGTTGCCTGGGGAAGTTGTAATAACTTGGCTGATTTTCAACCGATTTTAATTTTTAATACCTTATTTGATAGACAATTAACTCTTAATCAAAATTAAGTGACCATTTGAATTCAAACTTTATTCAAAATATCAAAAAAATTGAGAAAATGACAAAAAAGTCATATTTTCCCCTTATAATCCGTTTTTCAAACTTCAGGGCCGATGCGGCACGCCTTACCCACAGCCGATTACCCTATAATTTTGCAAAACATATTTTTACACCCAAATGCATATTTCTAGGGGGAGTTACGGCCAATATTTAACAACTTCATTTTTTTGGAGCACCCTAATGATTATATTAGGAAATTTTTACTCGGGATCAACTCTTTTTTCCAATATCAAATTACATGCAATTTACGGTTACATTTTTGGGATATTAATTATATATATCGATATAATAAAATATAATCATATATTTTACAAACAATTTATATTTTAAGCATAGTTTTTAAAATGTTTAAAAGTTTCATTGTTTTTTGTATAAAATTATGTTTTTAACAAGCCCAAGAACACTGAAATCGTAAATTAAAATGTTAAACAAATGATTCAAGATTACTTTTTGCCACATTAGTAAAAAAGTTATTAATTTTTAAAATATGTCTATTAGACATTGTCTAATAACACAGTGATACAAAATCGAACTTTCGGAATCGGAATGGGATGAAACCAAAAGCAAATGAAAGCTGACGTTTTCCATAACAAAACCCTCAAGGCCTTTTTTTTAGGTCAGAGCTAGATTTTATTTTACACGCATTTAAAGTTGGTGATTTTAAAGCATTTAAAGTTTTTGTGTACTAAACGTGTCCAACTTTAAAGACCCCTGGTGGTGCCCTTATTGGACATGTAGGGTCCAGTTTCCAAACTTAAGCTCAAAATTACTTCAGCTATGACTGGTATGAATTTTGTTGCAATCGGTCCAGTACCTATTTACTGAATAGCCAAATTATTAAAATAAACCATGTACACCGTTGCGTATGATTGTTATTTAAAGGCAATTATTAATATAAGTCACTGGACACCGTTGCGTATGATTGTTATTTAAAGGCAATTACAATATTAATCATTCGCCACTAATACAGTTTTCAAGCATTTATTATTGAAATTATAATAAAAGTGCCCTAACTTCAAAATCTAGCTCTGAACTAAAAAAAAGCCTTGAGGGGTTTGTTATGGAATATGTCAACTTTCATTTGCTTTTGGTTTCATCCCATTCCGATTTTGGGTGTTGCACTGTGTAATTATTACAATTTTAATTACGGATCTGTCATAAGTGTCGCGCCTGTTTATTCTGTGGCATCAAATTATTGCATATACAGAATAAAATTGAATAGGGAAAAAACTTTAAAAAGTTTGCAATTTTGTTGGCAACTGTTACATATGGAATAACTTAAGTGCAAGAACAGAACAAGCTGGGCACGGAGGACGGTTTTCAATTAGACTGAAATTCACAACCTTTAAAAAATATAACAAGTTTTATTTCACTTTATAGGATCCATAAAGGATCCTATTAAAAAACGAAAACTTAATTTTTTATAAAATTTTATTTCCGTATTGAACAAAATCCAAAATTATAATAAAAATTATTTTTTGGATTCTTGAAATATTTACAAATTATTCTGACAATAAAAACAATGAAATCGAACGGAGTATGTAGGGAACGAATCCCTACATTACTCCCCTTCCTTAAAAAAAAATAAAAGCAAATTAACAATAACCATATAAAATAATAATTTACGGAGGGAGGAGTGTTGCAGTTTCACAATGTATTGCATATTAAAAAAAAACGTTCTTTGGTTCAGAAATGTTGATCCTTCTTGTAATGTAGTTCTTGATACACAGAAAAAAATAAAAAAAATAAAAAAAATATTTGAGTAAATTTTTAATACTATTGAGTAAAAAATTACTCAATTTTGCACCAGTAAACGATTTAATAGTATTGAGTAAATTTTTAAAAAAAATTTATTAAATATTTAAAAAAAATTTGAGTAAATTTTTAATTGACACAATTAAAAATTTACTCAAAATGTATCTATTTATTATTTTTTTTTTTAATTTAAAAAAGTTTAAAATTTTTTTTACAAAAAAACAAAAAACTTGTTTTTTCAAACTTGACCAAACATATTTATGTCTCAAAAACATAGGCAAATTTTATAAAGATGATAACAAACTTTCATATACATACACAAAAAACTATAAACTAAACGAGAATTCAAAAATCTATGAGAGTTTAAAAAAAATTAAAAAAAACTATTAAATTTTTATTAAATTATTTACTTAAATTGTTTGTAAAATTTTTAAGTAAATTTTTAATTGCGTCAATTAAAAAATTACTCAATTTTTGTTTTTAAATTTAAACAAGTGATTACTCAAATTTGTTTCCTCCATATTTTTTTCTGTGTACGAAGCGGGCAAATGTATTTGTTGCAAAATGTACCAAATGTGCAGTTGTGAACATAGTTTAGGCATAAGATTCGATACAAGTACCTGAATGCTCAACTTATTATATTGATAACATAGGCATCTTGGACTTAAAAAGCGTTGTATATTTGAAATTAAGCTGGGGTTGGAAAAATATTGAAATTATTGGTGATGTACTCGATTTATTTATTTTTTTAATAGCTGCACGATGTTCTTAATAGATGCACAATTGTTTCAAGATATCTGAATGTTGATCATTCCTGATGATGCATAGATAACTTGAATATTTTATAAATTAAAACTACAAAATGTTCATATTGTGTTTATTGGAGTTCTGATGAATTTTATGGCAACTTGAAAAATTGGATTCATTCCATTTGTTGCTTAAAATTAAAATCCCCTGGAGTAAAAAATTTTAATCCTGATATATTTACGTATATCCTTTCAGGTCCTCCTGGCAAGATCGCCATTTATAGGATCCATAAAGGATCCTATTAAAAAACGAAAACTTTATTTTTTATAAAATTTTATTTCCGTATTGAACAAAATCCAAAATTATAATAAAAATTATTTTTTGGATTCTTGAAATATTTACAAATTATTCTGACAATAAAAACAATGAAATCGAACGGAGTATGTAGGGAACGAATCCCTACACACTTCACTAGCGCCTGCCACCGGTTTTATCTGTCAAATTGTATGGAAATGGATTTTGTAACCAATTTTAAATTTGCTCTTACCGTTGCTGAACCGTTTATATGAATGACTTCGTTTGATGGTTCATGTAAATTTTTTAATTCCGAAATTTGGACGTCATTAGAACTACTTTTGTTCCATCTCCGTAAGATGGTTTTTGGAATCTAAAATTGTGGTAGTAACAATTATATGATATTTATATTCACTTAAAAAAATTAAAAAAAAAAATGGGAAAATTAGCTAAAAAAAAAATCGCAGATCAAAAAACATTTGATCAGAACTATGAACGGTTTAACGGTTCGTTCAACTGTTGACAAGTGTGGACGTGTTTTAATTTATCTCCGTGCTATTAATTGAATTTTTTGAAATTGTTCGTAATAGGTATTTTTGTAATATTTTCATGACCACATCCAGGAAAATGAAAATATGGACACAAATGATACCGATTTAATTCGAGGCTCTGCCTCACCGACTGGTGCTGGTCCTAGCACTGGTCTTAGGGTTGCGACCTTGAAGTCCGACCTTGATTCTGGTAGGGGTGCCCAGCCTAATATTGGTGGTAAAAAGAAAAAGAAACTTAAACCATCAAAGGTCAGGCACAACCAGAGACGGCTTTGTTTGAAAATAATTAACAGACTAAGCCAACTTGATGGAACGAAGCTCTCCGAACGTGAGAGGGCGTCGCTATCATGGGCGAAAGGAGTCATTGAAGAACAGGACAAACTTTCGGCAATGCGCGCATCTGACAAACAGAGCGCTGTTTCGGCCTCGTCATCGAAGTCTGGTAAAAGGTTGCGCTCGCCCGACGAGAAACCTTTACCTAAGAGATCTAAGGTGACCGGCAACGTCTGGACTCAGTCTTTTAGTGAAGTGGTTAAAGGTAACTTCGTTAGGGCTGTGATAAACAGGCAAAATGGGGATTGTAGTATTCCAAGGGACAAGTGGAGTTTAGTTGAAACTAAACTAAACTAAATGAAATCTACTATAGGCTCCTTGAGAGTATGCCTGATTTTCTCCCTACTACTGTCAACGCAGGTTGGTATCAGGGGCGAGTAAAACTCGTTGCTTTTGGGAACGAAAGATCCGCAGCCGTGTTTAAGGTTGCCATTAGCCAAGTGGGAGAGTTATGGCCTGGAGCCAGACTGGACGTTGTGGAAAAACATGATATCCCCTCGCAACCCAGAGCTCATGCATGGATCCCAATGGCTACAAATGACACTGCGGTGATTCTTAAGATGATAAAAGTCTGCAATCCTGACCTTCAGAATTGGCAAATTGCCAGATTGGGTGAGATGGAGGGCGCTCGTCGTCAAGCAGTGGTCTTAGTTAATGAGGAATCGCTTCCGCTTTTAGCCAGGACTGACGGCATTATTAGATTTGGATTTTTTCATATAAGAGTCAATGTCTACAAGGGCGACCAGAAGACTTTTTTGGACGCAGACAAGCCAGTGGCAGAGTCGGCTGAGGAGGAGAATCGGGAAAAGGTTGATATTCAGCTGGCCGATTCTAGGCTGATGGGAGATGCATCTGGCATTTTTGAAACCGAATCTGGTAACGAATGCGACCTCTGTGATGGCATGGAGGATAAAGCTGATGCCACGATGGGTGACATTCAGGACGAGGCCCATGCAGTGAGGAATTCGGAGAGTTCTGTTGCCTCCGATTCAGAACAGATGGGATATATATCTGGCTTATTCGAAACCGAATCTGGGGACGAATGCGACCTCTTTGATAACACGGAGGATGAAGCCAATAACACGGTGGTGGAAAGGATGGTGGAAATAAAACAAGATGTTGCGGTTCCTACAAATAAACCTCCATCACTGTAAGGCAGCCTCAGTTGCACTCTTGCTGCGCCTGACGACAGGAGCAGTTGACTTGGTTTTTATCCAAGAGCCCTGGGTGCGGGGTGGCAGGGTTTGCGGATTGAAGACCCCTGGGTTTAAGTTGGTGGTTGCCAAAGGTGAGGGCTCACCAAGAGCCTGCATCTTGGCAAAAAATGGCTTTAATATATTCTTTTTATCAACTTTTAGTGATATGGATGTTACAGCGGCTAGCTTAGAGCTTCATGGGAAGTCTATTTGGCTCGCCTCTGCGTATTTTCCTAATCCGGGGTCAATACCCCCGGAGAAGGTTGTCGGTCTAATTCGGGAGTCTGAATCTAGGGGACACCAGTTAGTAGTGTGTTGTGATGCTAATGCACATCATTCGATATGGGGTAGTACAGACACAAATGATAGAGGCGAATCACTTTTGGAGTTTTTGTTAAGCAATAACCTGTATATTTGTAACAAGGGTGGTGAACCAACTTTCGTTACAAGTACGCGGCAAGAGGTTCTTGACGTAACACTTGTATCAGATACATTGTCTGATAGAATTGATGACTGGAGAGTTTTGGAAGAGCATTCTTTCTCAGATCATCGCTACATTGAGTTTTTACTCAGGGAGCGTGCCCCGGTTGAGACAGTCTCTAGAAATCTGAGGAGAACAAACTGGGTGAAATATAGGGAGACCTTTTCTTTGCTTTTGGATGAAGTACCCTTATCTGAACCGCATAGTTTGGCGGAAATTGACTGTCTGGTTGACCATATAACAAATGTTTGTAATAGGTGCCTGGATGCGTCTTGCCCTTCTGCAAAGCCTAGAGGGAAAAAAAAGCCACCTTGGTGGTCAAATGAGTTGCAGACGAGCAGAGATTCGTGCAGAAAGCTCTTTAATAAGGCTAAATTTTCAAGAGCGGACGAGGACTGGTCTGCATACAGGCTGCAACTTAAGAGTTATAAAAAGATGATCAGAAATGCAAAATGTGATTCTTGGAAAAACTTCTGTGGAAACATAGAAGACGTTTCTGAGGCATCCAGGCTGCGCAAGGTTCTGGCTTCTTCTCCTTGCACCCTAGGATACCTGAAAGATCATAATGGGGTGTGGTCTTCCTCCAGTGGAGAGTCGCTGGATCTCCTTTTAAACACGCATTTTCCGGGCAATTCCATGACGCCGTTTCAAGCTTTGGAACGTTCTGACGCCCAAGCATCTGAAATTGCTTCGGAAATAATAAATATGCCAACATTAATCTGGGCGATAAAAAGCTTCAGGCCCTATAAATCCCCGGGACCTGATGGTATAATCCCGGCTGAGTTGCAGCAAGTGTCGGACTATATAGCCCCGTTGCTGTATAATCTATACACAGCATGCATCAACTGGTCGTATATTCCTTTAAAATGGAGGGATACCAGAGTCGTATTTATCCCGAAGGCTGGAAAAAGTTCCCACACAGCTCCGAAGGATTTCAGACCAATTAGTCTGTCTTCTTTTTTGTTAAAGACAATGGAACGAATGATAGACTCATATTTGCGTAGAGTGATTGACCCGAGGTTGCTTTCGCCAAAGCAACATGCATACAGCAAGGGACGATCAACGGAAACAGCTCTTCATGAGCTCGTTGGTACCATCGAGAGATCGCTTTCGGTAAAGGAGTACACTATGGTGGCCTTTCTTGATATTGAGGGGGCTTTTAATAATGTCATCCCAGAATCGATAATATTGGCATTGTCTGGTCTGGGAGTAAAGCGTGAAATCGTTTTAATGGTGGAAAGCCTACTTGCCAGTAGACGTATAACGTCTGAATTGGGATCGTCCGTCATATCTCGATTTGTCAATAGGGGCACACCACAAGGTGGTGTTCTTTCGCCGCTTCTTTGGAACCTGGCACTGAATTCAATGCTACTATCTCTAGAAGCACGTGGTTGTCATGTTGTCGCATATGCTGACGATGTCGCGATAGCGGTAAAGGGGAAGCATCTGCCAACATTGCGGGACATTCTTCAGGGTTCTCTGAAAGATCTGTCTAAATGGGCAAGAGACTGTGGTCTAGGAGTTAATCCTAGTAAAACAGAGCTTGTTTTATTTACAAGGAAAATTAAGATTCCTGCTTTCGATCCTATTTCTCTGGACGGTACTGAAATCACCTTCTCAGATGGAGCCAAGTATCTTGGAGTATTTCTAGATAGGAAGCTGAATTTCAGTCGTAATATTGAGGAACGGGTGAGAAAAGCAACGATTGCTTTGTATTCCTGTAAAAGGGCCATTGGAAAACGATGGGGTTTTAGCCCTCAAGTCGTTCATTGGATCTATACAGCAGTGGTGCGTCCAATTTTGCTGTATGGAATCATTGTCTGGTGGCCTGCTTTAGAAACAAAAGCGAACTGTGTCTTTATCACGAAGGTACAGAGAATGGCGTCAATGTGCATCACTGGTGCTCTTCGTACTACACCTACGGCTGCATTAGAAATCCTCCTTCACCTGATACCCTTGGACATATTGGGTAGGCAGTATGCAGCTGCGTCGGCAATTCGACTTAATAGCACGCTGCAATGGAGGAGCAGCGATTGTGGCCATAGCGCGATCTTGAAAAAGATAACAATACCACAAAATGTGGATTTTGCTCCCTCTTTAAGCATTTTTGAGCGCCACTTTACCACTATGATACCATCCAGGGAGTCTTGGATTGGGGATACTCCGGGAAGAGGAGCTACCATAAATTTTTACACAGATGGATCGAGGCTGCACGAACAAGTGGGCTTTGGGGTCTATTCGGAAGAGCTTGGATTGAGCCTGGCTCGTAGATTGCCAGATCATTGCAGTGTTTACCAGGCAGAGATGCTGGCAATAAAGGAAGTGGCTGACTGGTTGAGCTGCAATGTCTTGTCTACAACCGCAGTCAACATCTATACTGACAGTCAAGCCGCGGTCAAGTCCCTGGATTCAATGTTTCTGAAAACAAGATCTGCCCTTAACTGCCGCACGTCTTTAAATGAGATGGCCAAGCAGTTTAACATACGACTCATATGGGTCCCAGGGCACAGAGACATTCCAGGGAATTGCAAAGCCGATGAGCTTGCAAGACTAGGAACTACCTTACAGGTTCCAACAGAATTGGAATGTGTTGGTATGCCTCTAGAAACTTGCAAGCAAAACCTACGGCTTTGTTCAGCGACGGAGACTAATCAAAGATGGGCAAATGGATGGACGTGTGAGACAACACGACTGATTTGGCCTTCTCTTAATCAGGGGCGCACAAGTGAGCTGATATCGCTTCCAAGAGGAGAGATTTCAACGGTGGTTTCTATAATTACCGGACACTGTCTTATAGGGAAGCACGCAGAGCGGTTAAATGTGCCGTCGAATGACTTTGCCGAAGTTGCATGGATGAAGAGGAGTTGGAAACTATCGAACACTTTATTTGCCATTGCCCGGCACTTTCTGGTCAGCGACTTGCTTCACTGGGATTTAGGGAGCTGTACGATCTTTCTGATTTGTCGGATGTCAAAATTCAGCATCTAATGAGTTTCATAAGAAGCTCAAACTGGTTTAACGACAGGGACTAGTAGGGAAACCTATTACGATCCCGTGGTATCACAATGGACCTCAGAGTCTACGTGTGTTGACGTAAAACGTCAGCAGCCACTTACAACCTAACCTAACCTATGAACGGTTTAAAGGTTCATTCATGAACTATTTTTTAAGAAAATGCCCCATCTTTAAGTAAAATTAAACAAAATTTTAGTTATGTCTTTTTTTTGAGTCTTGATATTCTTACCAGTTCGATTGATTCGTTTTTCCATGGTTTTTATCTTTTATTTTGATGTGCTATTTCTGGTATCTATATATACGTAGTATATTATAAAATATCAACATTAATTACACAGCTCAACATGAAAATGCGTATTGGATTCTGGCAAGTGATTTAGGTAGTGTTTGTTGCGCTGATTCCAAATCTGCTACCCAAATATGTCTATCACATCAGGATTTTGAGCTATTCGCGGTTAAAGTGCCGAAAAAGGCCATTTTTGACCCTTTTTGAGAGCTTACAATATAAGATCCTGACATGCGATTGACTTGGTATCAAGCTCATTCAAAAGTATGTAATTTTATCTCTAAGACAAGATAAAATGTTCTTGGAATTTAATTTTCTAAAATGGTAAAAAAATCATTAACAAAAAACCTTCCATTTTTTAAATATTTAGTTTATTTACCCAGTGTTTTTTAACAAATTTCCATACAAATACACACGTAAATATTAGAATCAAAGCACTTGTGGATAATGATTTTTTCACCATTATAAAAAATTAAATTCCAAGAAAATTTGATTTTGTCTTTAGGAGAAAACTACGCACTTTCGAATGAGCTTGATATCAAGTCATTCGCATGTCAGGATCTTATTTTATAGGCGCTCGAAAAGGGCCAAAATGGGCCTTTTTTGACACTTTAACCGCGAATATTTTAAAATTGTGACGTGGTAGAAAAATTTGAGTGACCGTTTTGGAATCGGGAAACCAAAACCTATTAACTTTTTTTGGTTTAATTCAAAACGCAGCGACAAACCTCAGATTTGTAGAGCGGTGTTATTCATCTATAATTAAATTGGTTCATCAAATTTAACATACTTGAATATCTTTAAAATTTTTGGTAGAGATAGTCATTTCTTTAGTATGGCTTCCGGTTACTTCATTTAAATCTCTAACATGAAATTACGTTTTTCCCATCTTTGTAAAGTACTTCTTGGAATCTAAGATTAATGCAGTAAAAAATTTTCATAATTGTGTATTGTTTAAATACACTGGTTTTAGGAACCTCAATATTATAGATGGGACATTAGACTGGCATTTTTCTATATAGCAATTTTTTTTCAAAATTTCATTCCGACGACCCTTTTTTAGAGTTTGACACAATCTTTAATTTAAAACTAATTTGAGCCAGATTCGATCATTTTAACCCGTGGCGCCCTTCGATCAAAGTTTTGGACTTTTGGAAAATTTCCACCAAAATTTTGGATTTTGAAAAATTAAAAAAAAAAAAATGTCGATACATTACTTTTATTAATTTCAGCGTGTTGAATACGAATATGTATAAAATTGGTCGAACAGGTTTCGAGATATCGCCATTTAAAATTTGTCAAAAAATTGCAATATGGGCGGTTTTATCCTACGTTTAAGAAATTTTTTTAAAAACTCTCAACATTTCTTTATTTTAACCCTTTCATAGAGCTTGATACAATCTTTCATTTAAGCCTAATTTGAGCCTAATCCGATCATTTTAACCTGTGGCACCCTTCGATCAAAGTTTAGGGTTTTTGGAAAAAGTTTCTAAGGAGCTAAAACTTTGATCGATGGGCGCCACGGCTTAATTTAATCCGAGTGACCTCAAATTTGTACCACATAAGTTTTAGACCTAGGACAATAAAAATTTGTCCGGATACTTGGTAAAATAGAAAGTTTACAAAAAAAAAATGCCAGTCTAATGGGACATTTATTGTTAAAAAAAATTTCTTACTTATTTTTTTGAGTCATGTTTCCAAAGTTTAATCCTTTTATTTTGACTGCATGTTTCTGGATTCTACATATATAAATAAAAGTTTTTATTATTATACCTGATTTTTGCAGCCCGGATTAAGATTAGGAGTAACTTTATTTAGTTATAAAAGGGTCAAATCAAGTCCAGATTTTTTTTTTAATTTTTTTCTAAAATTACATACAATTAGTAAATGTAAACAGAAAAACAAATTAAGCTTTGTCCAAAATGTAAAGAATGAAAAAATAATTTAGTTAAATCCTAGGATTAACTCAGATTTATTTATACCATTTTACATTTTGGACAACGCTTAATTTTTTTCTGTTTATATTAACCAATTGGTTGTAGATTCAGAAAAAATATATAAAAAAATTCTGGACTTGATTTGACCCATTTTTTAACTAGAGTTAATCCTAATCTTAATCCGTTCCGCAAAAAACAACCCTATTGTCAATCATTTGCAAGTTAGGTGGCATTTACACCAGGTCTCACCCTGATTTTTTTTCGGTGGCAATAACGAATAACGTCGGCAGAATAAACTAAATAAAACACTTTTCGTCTATTTTGATGAATTCCAAACAAAGATTACTTTCGATTTTGATGTTTTATTGCCAGCAATTGCCAAATTGTCAAGCAATTATTGCTATACATATATCAATTTTTACGTTATTTCTAAGTTTTTTTATCAATTGTGGACGAGGTGTTAGAAATTAAAAACATATCTTACCCCTTTAGGGTCGAACCTGAATCAAATTGTGTCGCGCAAGACGTAAAAAAAAACAAAAACAAACACATCAAATTTTAAATTTTTACGTCCGTTTGATTTAGGTACGTCACATTTAAATATTAGAAACGAAAAATTATTGGGCGTTACGCCTTACGCGACGCAATTTGATTCAGGTTGGACGCTTAGACGTATTGTCATCACCCCCTTTCATTTTTTTTTGATGAAGTTTTATGAATAAATTATTAAAATATATATAGAACAATTTTTCGTTTTTATGTTTATTGTTATTTTACGTTGTTTTAAAATGGCACCTTTTTGTATTTGCGATTTTTTTTTTTTATTCAGTTTTTTTGTTGTTTTATATTCTGTTTTCGAATTTGAATTCTCTTGACTGCTCAAGAGTGATGATAAAGTCGGTACAATTGTACATGTGTCAGTACAACATAAGGTACCCATACATTGTCGACAAGTTGGATGACCAATGTAATTTATGTTATTGCTTTGCACATTTATGTAAACTTGTTAAGTTAAAATAAGTTTAAGTAAACTAAAGCCATGTTTTCGGATAAGTGTATGTATATACGCTTACCCATACAAATTTTAAATTATCGTCGCTTATTTTTAACGTATATAATTATCGGAGTTAATTTTAAGCCTCGATAAAAAGTAAAGCCAATTTTTAATTTTTAATGAAATAGCATAGACACAACCCTCTATTCTTGTTATATTATGGATATAAACCTTTTTTCTTGTTTGTCTTTATAAGTTTTGACACACAACAACAGTGATGCCAAGTACATTTTGTTAAACGTGGATGCGTTTTATACGGCGTTCACACTTGCTCTTTTGAAGTGTTCAAGAGTGAAATGTTTAAAAAAAGTCTTTGTTCTGTGTAGCATACAACGGGTTAATTTTTATGGTAGATGTTATGTGGAGGCAGAAGGTAGCGGGTGCACGCATTTTAACCGGCCTTATTGCTCGTCGTAGGGGAGGTTCGTTGCTACACTGCTTCCTTACCAATTAGCCACACGAAACTTTAAATTTTGCGTGCTAGGGAACAAAACGGTCAAAGAATTTACTAAAAACTGACAAAAAGAAATTACAACAACACTGTCACAAGATGGAAAATGACATATGCCCGCCCAACCATGATCACAAACACAAGACAAAACCTGAAGATAAAATTATTTTGTGATCCCATTAAAAACATCACAACAAGCCCTCTTACCAAATGTTGAAATCAAACAGAAATTTTAATTTAACCACAAATCATATTGATTTATTTAAACATAAGAAATTCAACTTAAAATAAATATAAAACCTAATAATGAAAATTTATTAAAATTAAATCTAAAATTTTTCATTGAATGGAATTCATTTAAATACAAAAAAAAAACTAAATTTAATGAAAGTTGATAAAAAAAAATAATTAACTAAATAAAAAAAATCACACGCGAACCTATGCAAAAATCAAAATGATGAAATAGAAATTAAAGGTCATATCCAGTTCGGATATCACGGTATTTTAAATAAATAAAAAAAATCAATTAAAATTTTTCATGCACATTTTTAAATAAAAAAAATTGTGTGCAGTGTAAACACGCGATTTATCAATACAAAGTAATGAAAAAAAAATGAATGCTTGTATGCACTATTTCCGTCAAAATTAGGGTGACATTAATTTTCGTAGCAGTCTAAACGCGGCAAAAACAAAAACGATACCGAGTAAAAAAAAATAAAATAAAAAGTTTTATCCCGATAAAAAAAAAAATTCACGTCATAAAAAAAAATAAAAATTAAAAAAAAATTAACCGAAATTACCGGGGCTCGAACCCACGACCTCCAACTCCTAAGCCGGGCACACTCCCACTACACCACGACGGGTCTTGAATTCGTTCTAGTTATAAACGAACTAAAACCGTATACGTAATATTAATTACGGATATTACGCATGCACAACCATGCTATCAAATTACAAGGCAAATGTAATGTTATTTTTAGATATTTTTAGACATTTATTTAACACGTGAATTTAGGTGCCGATAATATTAAATAATTAAAAACGTTTTACGAAATTTAAAGCAAACGGAAATTAATTTATACGACGTTTTTGGTATCAAAATTCATCATTTTAAATTTTTAACAACTTGTTAACATTTTAATTCGCGAAAAAAAAATAATTAATGACCAAAATAAATGTATTTCACTTTTTCTTAACAGACACTGTTAACTCACTGTTAAGTAAAATTTTAACAGTAGCTTTATAAATTTAACATACGGTAAAAATGTTAACTTTATATTTGCATATATACAACGAAATTAACACTGTTAACAAGTGTTTTTAAGAGGAAAAAAAATGAATTAAATTTATTTTGAATGTAAAAAAAATGTAAAATTATAAAAAATGTTAAATAAAAAACTTACATCTTACTGGTCCCACGATGAAAGATCTTTCATGCTGGATCTGATGTTGGATTTCGATGATTTAAATATTTTAAGTGATGAAATTTGATGTTTTAAATGTAGCAAAAAAAAATTAACGGACTACGTAATTATGTTAAAAAAAAAATTTTTTCACGCAGAGCCATCTGGTAAAAATTAGCAAAATTAAAAATTATTTTTTTAGAACTTTTCTATTTTTTTGACGTTTTAACTATTTTTTTTGTTCTGTTTTTGATACTACTTTTAGAACTTTTTGACACTCATTTTAGTTTTACTTTACTTTTTATTCGCGAATACACATTTAGCAATTAAAAATAAATTTTTTATTAATTTTTATAAAATTTTTTTAATTTAATTAGTACTTTAGTACTAATAAAAATCGCTCTTTAACCCGGTTAAAAACGCGTATTCCGGCAGTTTTTGATTTTTGCAATTAGGTAAGTATGTGACCGACAAAATAAAGAAAATTAAGGTAAGTAAAATAAAAAAAAAAAATATATTCACTTAATTAACTATAACTAATAAAAAAAAAATCCTTTTTCTTTTAATTTTAGATTGGACATTAAGGAAAATGGCAATTTTAAGGCAAATCTTGGATTCTAATGGCATGAATTTTTTTGTGAAAAGTAAAAAAAATGAAATGTATGAAATTTGTTAATATCTTGTGAAAATAATTTTGCGTAACTTTTCAATAAATTACTGAATGTCTTTGTTTGTGTTGTTTTTTTTTTTTATGGATAGATTGGTTTGTATAAAAATTATACGTCTTGTATTTTCAGATTTGTTTCAGGACTTTAATTGTTATTTCATGAAAAGAGTCACTCTAGCACTTTTATTAAAGTTTTTAAGACACTTGAAGTTATCACTTTTAATGTTTTCAGTAGCACTTTTATTAACTTTTTTGGACACTTTCACTATTAATTTTTGTTGTTGTTAAGATGATTTTTGAAAGGTGTTTTTCGGTGATCTTGATGATTTTTAGGTGAAGATCCTGGTAAGGCGAAAATGATGTTCGGGTTTGTCTATGAGGGTTTCCCGTACCCAAGAAAAAATAAACGGATGCAATGGGGACTTTTATTGGCCAAAAGCTCCCCTCTGTCCTCTCGAAAAATGCGTATGTGTGTGTGTGCTGTAACAAAAATTTTATTAGGATGTGTGTATATGTGAGTTTCTGTATGTGCGGTTTTGTTTTACCTTTTATATAGCTAACAGCAAGAAATAATGAAACAAATTTCTCGATTAAGGAATGAAAATTCAAATTTTCTTTTAAGGGAATTTAAAAGAAAAATCCAACTGATGATTTTTAATTAAATCAAGGTTTGGTGGAAATTTATTCAAAAAAAATGATTTCTGTTGGAAAAAGAAAATATGTCGGATTTTTAATCCAAAAATTGAAAAAAAAAATTATTTTTAATTGAATTGAATAAAAATGTTCAGATTTTTTCTCGCACATTATAAACAAAATTAAGACAAATTTAACAAAAAAAAATTAAAAATTTCTTTAAAAAAAAATAAATTCAGAATTTACAACTTACATTTTGGATTCCAAAAATATGTGCGGCAAAGATTTAAAAAGACTTTCAGGCGATGATCAGCAAAATAGGCCGAATCACCATCTTGAAATCCCTTTTATACCCCAAATATTTTGGAAAATTTTGGGAATCCTGGGAAATTTGGAAAATCCCGCTTATTCAGCTATATACCACACATACATATACAACACCATATACAAATTTTTGAAGGAAATGTCACTTACTTTTGACACATACGGCATTATCCTTTTTGACAGATAAAATCCTTTTGACGTTTAAAAAGGACCCAATACACCGTGAAAATTTAAAATGACCGTTACGGTTTCAAATTATTCAAATTTGAAAATTAAAAAAAAAATAAATAAAAGCTTTTCGAGCTACAAGCGCTACTACAAAACCCCCCCGCCAAAATCAGATTTGGGGGCTAACAAGCAAACTAAATCTGATACCGCTTGTAGTAAACCAACAAAATTCATACAAAAAAAAAAATACATAAGCATATTCTGTCTACTGACGAATATCCTTCGCGTGGTAAGTTCCTACAGGCTTGCCATTAAGGTCCTCAAGTTCATAATAACAATTACCTATTTTTTTACGAATACGAGATTTGACGAAAGTTTTACCAAGCTTCGCATTATAGCCTTGCTCAAAGTTGCTTTGTTTAAAATTACGTCGGAAAACTTCTTGACCTACATCATAGGATACTTCATTGGATCTAAGGTTATACGATCGCTCATTGCGTTCGAACTGCTTTTGCATTAATTCTGCCGCTCGCTTTCCCATAATCTGCAATGAATCATTTCGATCAAAACGAACAGAACGGTCTTCGAGCATCTCTAATTGTCGAAGTAACGAATATGTTGCACCATTCGTAATCATGTGCTGACCGAATGTTAAATAATAAGGTGACGTACCAATCGCTGAATGAACTGCCGAACGTAGGGCACAAGAAATGTTACTTAATAGTTCATCCCAATTTTTCTGATCAGGTTTAACGTAAGATTTTATAGCCGACAACACCGAACGGTTAACACGCTCAGACGCATTGGCCTGAGGTGCATGAACTGCGGTGTAAACATGATTTACTCCATATCTCTTCAAAAAGTCGTTAAACTGGTTTGCCTTAAATTGAGAGCCATTATCGGAAACAATGGTCTCTGGGACACCAAAAGTGTGAAACAAATCTTGCTCTAAATATTTAACTACAACATCGGAAGTTAACTTTTTAACCGGTTTCAGGAAAGGAAACTTAGAAAAATGATCAAGGACAATAAAAATACCTATGTGTCCTGAACGTGAACGAGGATAAGGACCTAAAAAGTCTACATACAACTTCTGAAAGAAGCGTTGTGTACCTGAAGTTTGCCCCATAGGTGGTCGTAAAATTTGATTAGGTGGTTTCGTTGACTTACAAATTTCGCAGTTATTTATATAATTTTTAACATCAACTGCAAGGTTTGGCCAAAAATAATACCTGCGAATTCTCTCTAGAGTTTTATTGATACCCCCATGAGCAGATAAAGTACTATCATGTGCTTTAGATAATATTTCCGGAACCATTTGTATAGGGACCCATAACTTCCAGACCAAATCATCGTGAACTTGTTCACCTTTAGCATGTTCAGTTCGTCTGTAAATGTAACCGTCCACTATTTTAAGGTCAGGCATTTGATTAATATTTCCCCCAACTTTGTCTAAAAGTTGTTTGTACTCGTCCGATTGAAAATGTGCAGACTGTAAGTCTACGAAAATCCCACTGTCATTATCTATACCGGACAGACTATTAACACCTAATTCAGACAAGTCCTCCGTGTTAGCTCTAGAAAGAGTATCCGGAACTATGTTCTGTGTACCACGCCTATGCTGAATGCTGAATTTGTATCCCTGCAGTTTTAAAGACCATCGAGCTAACCGCGTACTGAGGTCTGTCTGGGACATGAGCCACTTCAACGACGCATGGTCAGTGATAACAGTAAACTCATGACCCTCGACATACGCTCTAAATTTTTTAATACTTAACAAAGCTGCTAAGCATTCCTGTTCGGTGACAGAGTAGTTACGTTGGGCTTGGTTGAGCTTCTTTGACATAAAGGCAATAGGAACCTCATCGCCCTCCGCATTTTTTTGCACCAATACACTTCCTATACCTGTCCTACTAGCATCGCAATGTATGTAAAATGGTTGCGAAAAATCAGCGCTTTGCAGAACAGGCGCGGAGCTCAAATGGGACTTCAAAACCTCAAAAGCTTTTTGAGCTTCATCGGTCCATACAAATTTCTTTTTACCTTTCAGCAAGTCAGTTATAGGAGTAGTAATAGTTGCATAGTTTCGAATAAACTTCCTATACCAACCCGTCATTCCCAAAAATCTTCTGATTTGTTTAACAGATCGCGGAACTGGGAAGTCAGTTATGGCGGACACTTTCTCCGGATCCGTACGAATTACCCCGTTACCAACCACATGTCCTAAGTATTTAACTTCCGGAACACAAAAATGACTTTTCTCGACATTAATCGTCAACCCTGCGTCTTTAATTCTCCGAGCAATTAACCTTAAGACCTCAAGATGCTTTTCGAAGGATTCCGAAATGATCAAAAGATCATCAAGATATACAAACACTTCCGTTTTGAGAGCCGGCGGTATAACTTTATCCATTAAACGAGACATCGTTTGCGGGGCGTTACATAACCCGAATGGCATAACATTATAGTGATATAACGGTCTCCCAGGAACGGTAAATGCTGTCTTCTCTTTCGATTTTGGATCTAACGGAATCTGCCAAAAAGCATCCTTTAGGTCCAAGCTCGTAATGAATTCAGCCTTTGGAAGTCTACTGAGTATACCATCTATAAATGGCAAAGGGTAGGCATCACCTATGGTGACAGCATTTAATTTTCTACTATCTAAGCACAATCTATTCTTCCCTGGTTTACGATGAAGGACAACCGGCGAAGACCAAGCGCTATTGGATTCTTCAATAACCCCAAGGGACAACATACGATCAAGCTCATCATAGATTAGCTTCTCTATAGCAGGAGAAACTGGGTAATGTCGCTGTTTGATAGGCATTGCGTCGCCAGTGTCTATTACGTGACATAAAACACTCGTTTTACCCAGCCCTTCAGTTACAAATGATGGAAACAAACCTATGACCTGCTGTAAACGTTGTTTTTGTATTGAGGTCAACGGAATTTGGTTACAAACTTCATTAACACTCAAAGAAGAATTTAATGAATCATTAATACGACTCAAACCCGATGGTAGCAAATCAAACAAATCCCAGAAATCAATTCCGAGAAAGAGATTTCTCTCCAGACTTGGAATTATAAAAATTGTAATTGTCTTTTCAACCCCCTTAAAAATTATGCTTGTCTCTACAAATCCTAAAACACTTTGGCTTTTACCGTCTGCTGTTCTGACCGAAGATTTCCATTTCCGGTATGGAAAACCGGATGTTAAAAAGTTTTGAGCTGCCTCAGATCCAATGCAGCTGATCGAAGCACCTGTATCTAATAAGCCTAAGATATTTTTGCCAAAGAGAATAACCTCAGCATATGGCCTAACATCGCCAGGTTTATCCAACACTGAACAAACAAACTTCTTTTTAAAATTCTTAACTCTCTGCCAAAAATTTCGTATTCGCAAAGTAGAACGAGAGGGTTTACGAGTTTCGTTGAAGATCCTATCGCGAGCTTCATTATATTCTTTAAGACGAATATGAAAAGGTTTAAAATGTTGTGGTAAATTAGAAAAATTAGAAATATTGTTTTCCTTTCCGGTTTCACCCTGAGAAATAACCGGATCAAGTATATTTAAATTTGAGACAATTTCTGTAGTTTTGTCATTTTCGGTAAAATTTTTGTCAAGTCCGGGATTACGTTTTAAAATCGAAATTAAACTTCCGTCTCGGTTAGTTTGGTCATCGTTTTTCTCAGTGCACTCTTCTGTGCACTGCCTTTGAAGTTTTTTGACTTGCATTTCTTGCAATCAGGCAAGTACACATCCGGTGTACCACAACCATAACAGAAAACTGTTCTCTTTGACCAACACTTTTTGTAAATGTGGCCAGATTTTCGACAATTCCAGCACTCCACATTTAGCTCAGCAATTTCTTCTAAATCTGCCACAGAACTTTCATCAGAATTTTCTTCAAAGTCTGGTTCTAGTCCTGATATGCGTTTCTGACCGGAAAAATTTCTCGTTACGCCAGAAGCTGATTTTCGTTTTATGTCCGATTGGAAAAATTCACGACGTCTACAAATATTCCGAAGTGTACCTACAGAGTCAATTTCTAACTCCAAAAGTCGGTCCTGTATGTCTGGTAGCAGGTTACGCCGCAAAGTGTCCAACAATACATCTGGAAGCATCGGTTTCCTTAATCGGTCAGTTAACGATAAAATTGCTTCATAAAAAGCATCGAATGGTTCGTTTGGTTTTTGTTTCCGGTTCCGAATCAGTTCATTAATGTCAACATCAGTTCTTGGGTCTTTATACTCCTCACGAAGAGCAGCACATAGTTGTGGCCATGTAAAATTTTGATTCGATTTATGAAACCGCCAAAACCAATCATTAGCTTTGTGTACAAACAACAAATCAGCGCTGTCACACAAAACTGAAAAATTTCCCTTTAAAGTCCGTGTCGTCTGAGCTTCTACTCGGTGTATAAAACTATTTACTGGCATTTCCCGATAATCTCCCGAAAATTTTATTTTCCAATTGGAAATGGTCTGTAAGACTTTATCCGGACGGAAAATTATATCCGACGAATAATAATTACCAGCATTGGAATAATTCTGTGAATTTTCATTTACAGAACGAATCTGAAAAGACGAACTAGTGGTATCAGTATTGTTCTGAATACCTAAAAACTGTATAAACGATTGATTTTCCGCAGCTGGTACAGTCTGTACTGTCGGTGGTGGAACTCTAATATCTGGCTGTGAAAAAGGTATCAAATTCTGCTGTCCAGTTATTGATGGACTTGTATTTGCTGAAGGCTGTCGTGGACTAACATTTTGTTGACCAACGGCTGAAGTGTTGGTATTGAGCCCAGATAAGCTGGAAATTTTAGTTTCAACTAATTTGGAAAGTTGATTACTCAAAGTCGAAAACATTTGAGCCTGTTGCTCCAACATCATGGCAGTAATCATTTCCTTAAACGACTCTAGTTGATTTACAGGTGGATTCGGGACAGAATTATTAATAACGGTATTGTTCAAATTAGATGGGTCTGAACCAGAGGTATTCGCGGGATCTGCGCCACCTACTGCTCCTAAAGACGTATTTAATTGTTCTGTCGGTGCTGGTTGAATTTGTGACCTATTTTGGGAACGAGTTCCAATACTTGTAGCTCCTTCCGCTGGAGGGTCATTTACAATACGGACATTGCAAACTGGACAGAATGGTCTCAATTTTAAACACTTGTTTAGACAAGTTTTGTGAAACAAATGACTACAACAGGTTTTAATCCCGAGTGTCTTTGAAGTTATAGCTTCACTGCACGCGCTGCAGTTTGGAAACTTGCGGGTTGTTCCACTAATGGACTGATTATGTTCATCCATTTTAGAAAAAACAAAAAAATATAAAAAAAATAAAAAAAAAAAGTTCAAGAAAAGTTTAAACAAACTCTTTTAAAACCCACAAAAAAAAAATTATGTATCTTTTTTTTCTTTTTTTTTTCCGAAACAACAAAAAAAAAAAAATAGCCGAAACTTTTTTTGAAAACCAAAAAAAGAAAAAAAATTAATGTAACTTTTTTGAAACAAAAAAAAAATTATGCCAAAATTCAGAAGGCAAAATTTATTTAAAAAAAAAAATATTTAAAGATAATTTTACAGAGAAAAAAAAATATTTTCGCTATAAAAACGATAAAAAAAATATTTTGGAATTATTTCCTAATAAAAATAAAAGAAAATTGAAAATTTCAAAATCAAAAATTATTTAAAAAAAAAAGGTATATATAAAAAAAAATTATATTTCTAAAAAAAAAATATTCAAAAATATTCAAAAACTTTCTAAAAAAAAAAAAATTAAAAACTCAAAAACAAAATATATTATACTCTGTTTGACTTCTTTACAAATGGGCAAGACTTGTTGTGAAAAATAAAATCTTTTTACAGAAAATTTAGTAACCTTTGACTGAAAATCATAAAAAAAACTGAAAATTTTAAATTAAGATCGGGTTCACTGAGAGGGATAAAATTATATATACTCTATCATTTTAATCCACCCACAATGTTAAATGTTAAATTTATTCAACTATTTTATACAGTGGTACGTTCTAGCTCAACTGTCCAAAATCTATATCCTTTCTGAAATAAAATAGCCTCAAAAATTTAACTTAAGAAAATTTAAGAGTAAAAAGCTAAAAAAACTTTGTTGTAAATGATAGCCTAAAAGCGTTTCATCATGAACATGATCTAAAATATTATAGCAATTTACATGGAAAAAAAAATAAAAAAAAAAAATATATTTAAAACTGGATAAAAAAAATATATGGGAACCGAACAATTTTATTTTGAATTATAAAATCAAAAGATGGAAAAAAAATAATGAACTATTATTGCTCGGGCCCCACGATTGTGGAACCTAACTCAATGACAAAGTTAAGTGCTTTTAAACACCTAACCGATCAAAGAATCGGGCCCCACGTTGGGAGCCAAAAATTTAATGTAGCATACAACGGGTTAATTTTTATGGTAGATGTTATGTGGAGGCAGAAGGTAGCGGGTGCACGCATTTTAACCGGCCTTATTGCTCGTCGTAGGGGAGGTTCGTTGCTACACTGCTTCCTTACCAATTAGCCACACGAAACTTTAAATTTTGCGTGCTAGGGAACAAAACGGTCAAAGAATTTACTAAAAACTGACAAAAAGAAATTACAACAACACTGTCACAAGATGGAAAATGACATATGCCCGCCCAACCATGATCACAAACACAAGACAAAACCTGAAGATAAAATTATTTTGTGATCCCATTAAAAACATCACAACAAGCCCTCTTACCAAATGTTGAAATCAAACAGAAATTTTAATTTAACCACAAATCATATTGATTTATTTAAACATAAGAAATTCAACTTAAAATAAATATAAAACCTAATAATGAAAATTTATTAAAATTAAATCTAAAATTTTTCATTGAATGGAATTCATTTAAATACAAAAAAAAAACTAAATTTAATGAAAGTTGATAAAAAAAAATAATTAACTAAATAAAAAAAATCACACGCGAACCTATGCAAAAATCAAAATGATGAAATAGAAATTAAAGGTCATATCCAGTTCGGATATCACGGTATTTTAAATAAATAAAAAAAATCAATTAAAATTTTTCATGCACATTTTTAAATAAAAAAAATTGTGTGCAGTGTAAACACGCGATTTATCAATACAAAGTAATGAAAAAAAAATGAATGCTTGTATGCACTATTTCCGTCAAAATTAGGGTGACATTAATTTTCGTAGCAGTCTAAACGCGGCAAAAACAAAAACGATACCGAGTAAAAAAAAATAAAATAAAAAGTTTTATCCCGATAAAAAAAAAAATTCACGTCATAAAAAAAAATAAAAATTAAAAAAAAATTAACCGAAATTACCGGGGCTCGAACCCACGACCTCCAACTCCTAAGCCGGGCACACTCCCACTACACCACGACGGGTCTTGAATTCGTTCTAGTTATAAACGAACTAAAACCGTATACGTAATATTAATTACGGATATTACGCATGCACAACCATGCTATCAAATTACAAGGCAAATGTAATGTTATTTTTAGATATTTTTAGACATTTATTTAACACGTGAATTTAGGTGCCGATAATATTAAATAATTAAAAACGTTTTACGAAATTTAAAGCAAACGGAAATTAATTTATACGACGTTTTTGGTATCAAAATTCATCATTTTAAATTTTTAACAACTTGTTAACATTTTAATTCGCGAAAAAAAAATAATTAATGACCAAAATAAATGTATTTCACTTTTTCTTAACAGACACTGTTAACTCACTGTTAAGTAAAATTTTAACAGTAGCTTTATAAATTTAACATACGGTAAAAATGTTAACTTTATATTTGCATATATACAACGAAATTAACACTGTTAACAAGTGTTTTTAAGAGGAAAAAAAATGAATTAAATTTATTTTGAATGTAAAAAAAATGTAAAATTATAAAAAATGTTAAATAAAAAACTTACATCTTACTGGTCCCACGATGAAAGATCTTTCATGCTGGATCTGATGTTGGATTTCGATGATTTAAATATTTTAAGTGATGAAATTTGATGTTTTAAATGTAGCAAAAAAAAATTAACGGACTACGTAATTATGTTAAAAAAAAAATTTTTTCACGCAGAGCCATCTGGTAAAAATTAGCAAAATTAAAAATTATTTTTTTAGAACTTTTCTATTTTTTTGACGTTTTAACTATTTTTTTTGTTCTGTTTTTGATACTACTTTTAGAACTTTTTGACACTCATTTTAGTTTTACTTTACTTTTTATTCGCGAATACACATTTAGCAATTAAAAATAAATTTTTTATTAATTTTTATAAAATTTTTTTAATTTAATTAGTACTTTAGTACTAATAAAAATCGCTCTTTAACCCGGTTAAAAACGCGTATTCCGGCAGTTTTTGATTTTTGCAATTAGGTAAGTATGTGACCGACAAAATAAAGAAAATTAAGGTAAGTAAAATAAAAAAAAAAAATATATTCACTTAATTAACTATAACTAATAAAAAAAAAATCCTTTTTCTTTTAATTTTAGATTGGACATTAAGGAAAATGGCAATTTTAAGGCAAATCTTGGATTCTAATGGCATGAATTTTTTTGTGAAAAGTAAAAAAAATGAAATGTATGAAATTTGTTAATATCTTGTGAAAATAATTTTGCGTAACTTTTCAATAAATTACTGAATGTCTTTGTTTGTGTTGTTTTTTTTTTTTATGGATAGATTGGTTTGTATAAAAATTATACGTCTTGTATTTTCAGATTTGTTTCAGGACTTTAATTGTTATTTCATGAAAAGAGTCACTCTAGCACTTTTATTAAAATTTTTAAGACACTTGAAGTTATCACTTTTAATGTTTTCAGTAGCACTTTTATTAACTTTTTTGGACACTTTCACTATTAATTTTTGTTGTTGTTAAGATGATTTTTGAAAGGTGTTTTTCGGTGATCTTGATGATTTTTAGGTGAAGATCCTGGTAAGGCGAAAATGATGTTCGGGTTTGTCTATGAGGGTTTCCCGTTCCCAAGAAAAAATAAACGGATGCAATGGGGACTTTTATTGGCCAAAAGCTCCCCTCTGTCCTCTCGAAAAATGCGTATGTGTGTGTGTGCTGTAACAAAAATTTTATTAGGATGTGTGTATATGTGAGTTTCTGTATGTGCGGTTTTGTTTTACCTTTTATATAGCTAACAGCAAGAAATAATGAAACAAATTTCTCGATTAAGGAATGAAAATTCAAATTTTCTTTTAAGGGAATTTAAAAGAAAAATCCAACTGATGATTTTTAATTAAATCAAGGTTTGGTGGAAATTTATTCAAAAAAAATGATTTCTGTTGGAAAAAGAAAATATGTCGGATTTTTAATCCAAAAATTGAAAAAAAAAATTATTTTTAATTGAATTGAATAAAAATGTTCAGATTTTTTCTCGCACATTATAAACAAAATTAAGACAAATTTAACAAAAAAAAATTAAAAATTTCTTTAAAAAAAAATAAATTCAGAATTTACAACTTACATTTTGGATTCCAAAAATATGTGCGGCAAAGATTTAAAAAGACTTTCAGGCGATGATCAGCAAAATAGGCCGAATCACCATCTTGAAATCCCTTTTATACCCCAAATATTTTGGAAAATTTTGGGAATCCTGGGAAATTTGGAAAATCCCGCTTATTCAGCTATATACCACACATACATATACAACACCATATACAAATTTTTGAAGGAAATGTCACTTACTTTTGACACATACGGCATTATCCTTTTTGACAGATAAAATCCTTTTGACGTTTAAAAAGGACCCAATACACCGTGAAAATTTAAAATGACCGTTACGGTTTCAAATTATTCAAATTTGAAAATTAAAAAAAAAAATAAATAAAAGCTTTTCGAGCTACAAGCGCTACTACATCTGTGTCCATTACGTTTTACTTCTGCTACTGGTGTTTTGTTAAACAACTTGTTTAAGGTCACTAGTGTGAATGCCATATTAAGTAAATTTTTAATTATTACTGCATTAAATTTCATTTAATCTGATATAAAACTGGGCCACATACTACAGACTCGACAGTCTTATAGAAATTATATATTTCTATATAATTTTTTATAATTTTATCCAAAATTTGGATCTTTTTTAAAATTTATGCAATTGTATCTAATTGAAAAAAAAAATATTTTCGTTTAATAGAGTATTTTCTTTATATATGTATATATATTCGATTAGAGTTTTATTCTAGTTCGAGGGCCAAAAATATTTCTATATATGATATTGTCATAATAGAGTATGACAATTTTATTAAATTAAAAAAAAATATGAACATTTTTCTAATGTTATATCGATAATAAAGGACCCGAGTAAAAATTTGTGTGTGGAGCAATATATATTCTTAAGGCCTCTACAGACGATGTAAATCTGCATATATTTTTTCAGTCCAATTTATATACAGTATTTTTATGTATGCCATTTGTAAGAAAACGTCAAAAATATTGAGCATAATATTGCGTCGTCTGTAGGTACTTTTATATTAGTTTCGATATGTTGATAGATCCGAGATTTGAAAGAACAGCACTGATCCGAAAAATGGATCGCTAAGATTAGATCAGTTTTAACCGGGGGGATACAATTTCATCTGAAAAATGGGGTTTTCAAATTAAATCACTTTTAATACAATTTCATCCGAAACATGGGGGATTTTATTAGATAAAATTTTATACGAAAAAATATTCAAAAATAGATATTTAAAAGAGAAACGAATTCTCGGTTATAACGAACTAATTCTAAAGTCCCGACGTTTTGTCAACAATTTTCACACAAAATACTTCTTTTATAACGAACTCGGTTATAACGAATCCTTGGTTAAAACGAACTACTTATTATGGTCGCACGAACGCAATTTCATGTATATTTACCTTTTTATAACGAACTCCCATAAATATTTTGAAATTGGCAGCAATTATGTTTACCAAACTCACAAATGGTTCACACAAAAAAAAATTAAAAAATTTGTGCCAGTTTTTGGTTTAATTACAACCTATAAAGTGGTTTTGGATAACTTACCAAAGTTTTTGCTCTAAAAAACTTAGGTAAATTTTCCAAAACCACTTTATAGGTTGTATTATCCCCCAAACGTACACAATTTTTTTATATTTTTTTTTGTGTGTTGTTGGTTAATATTATTATTTTGATCAAATTTATTTATATTTTTAATGTTTTCTTCTCAATAAGTAGTTTACTTTCAAAAAAACGTCAAATAAAACAAAATTGGAACATTTTTTTTTGGAAATAAAACTAGGTTGATGCAAAATATACCCCGCTTATAGCGAACTTCGCTTATAACGAACCATTTTTACTGGTCCCCCGGAGTTCGTTATAACCGGGTTTGACTGCAATTTAAAAACTTCGAATTATAGTTCATAAATTTCAATTTATAATTCAAAAAATCGAATTATATTTCAAATTTATATTTTTAAAAAGAACGTTGTATAAGCCGCACAAAAGTAATTGCTGCTTGCTGCTTGATTGTGTTTTGAATCAAAATTTGCGTTTTTCAGAGTTGTACTTTTTAGAAATATTTAAACTTAAAAATACAACGGAACTCATTAAGAATACCGAACTTGCTAAAAATTAAAAAAAAAAAAAATATGACCCTGACCTATGACCTCTAAAAAGTCGAGTGTGGTGTTCAAACCCGTGGGGACGTACCCCGTTTGGGAGGGGCAGGGGTTTAAAGTTAAAGTGGTTTTTCTTAAATATTTAAAGAACTACTTATCCGATCAAGACGGTTATGGTATCGTTAGAAAGGGTAATTAAATACATTTCCAACGGGGTGCAATATGACGTAGTTTTATTAACCCTTTAAGTGACAAAACTTGATTTCAAAAAATTTTAACTAGACTTTTTTTACAAAATGCTTGTTATTTCAAAATTGCACGTATATAAACTTTTTTTTTGTCTAAGGAGGCATGTAGCCAAGATTTTAAGCTTTCATTTGCGCTAAAAAACGGCGCTGTAGGTCTAAAACTTACTGAGATATTAAGGGTCAAAGTTGTTTTTTTTTTTTAACTTTTTTCAGGTTTTTTGTTAAAATTGTATTTGTAGAAACATACAGACATCTGACAAACTCCATTATGGGGATTATGTCTTCTATACTAGTTAGTCATAATCTCCAAAATTAAATTTTATTTTTTTTTTACTTAAAAGTTTTTCTGCGTAGCCGACGGGCTTAGGGATTACAAACTCCATGCATTAAACCCACCCTCTCTGCAGAAAACGGGGATTATCACCAAAATTGCTTTGGACTTACTCTCCATGTGAATGGGGGTTATGACCGAAAAAAGTTCGCTTAAAGGGTTAAGTCATGTTACACCCCGTTGGAAAGGTCTTTAATTACCCTTTCTAATGGTACCATAACCGTCTTAATCGGATAAGTAGTTTTTGAAATATTTAAGAAAAACCACTTTAACTGTAAACCCCTGCCCCTCCCAAACGGGGTACGTCCCCACGGGTTTGAACACCACACTCGAAATCTAACAGTCCAAGGATTAAGGTCATATATATTTTTTTTAATTTAAACAAAGTTCTGTAAACTTTATTTATGCCGTAGTATCGAGTACCCAATTCAAAAAGTATTGAGTAGTATTTGGTACTGAAAAGTAGCAGACTTTTACAACCCTAGTACATACATATTTTTTCTTTGCCGCCATTTTACTTACACGCGTCGTAGAAATAATTTCTAATTTTCTAAGAAATTGAAAAAAGTTTAGAAAAATATAATAATTTTTAAAAACTAATAATAAAAATTAAATAAATTAAAATAAAAAAAAATGAATTAAAACATTTGATAAGCGTAAGTAGAAAATATTCTTTAATTATAAATAAATGCGTGATTATACCCAAGCCTAAATACGAAAAAAGTGGTGCTTCTGCTGGAAATATTAGCGTGCGTATGAATTTATCAATGCAAAAAACGAAGAGTCGGATTCCGCTTTAACACATTTCCAGTGTGTTCCTACAATTTGCTTATTGAAACATTTTCTATTATTGGTATTTCGTTAAAAAACTATTGGAGTAGTCGTTTGAATAGGCGAATTGGATGAACACACTGGAAATGTGTTAACGTGGAATCCGATTCTTTGTTTTTTGCTTTTGTAAATTCATTTGTTTTTCAAATTTCACTAATACACACTAACAATAAGAATCACTAATTCTCTCACGTATTTAGGATTGCATATAATTAAATATAATTTGGAGGCTTGGCTTTTTTATACCCTCCAACCACAGTATGAGGGTATACTTACTTTGTCATTCCGTTTGTAACGCATAAAAATATCGTTCGGAGACGCCATAAAGTATATATATTATTGATCTATGATCGATTCTAAGTCATTCTATGAATGTCCGTCCGTCCGTCTGTATAAAACACGATTCAGTCCAAAATAAAAGAGCTAGACTCCTGAAAATTGGCATGAATGTGTCTCATGGTCATAGGCTGGTGAAGTTCGGATATGGGTAAAATCGGGTATCAAAGATTCGGCACAGCCGAATTTAACACTCACTTGTTTTTAATCTTTTCAGGATTTTTGCTAAATTTTTATTGATTTGTGGAAACATGCAGACATTTGACAAACTATTAGTCCGATCGAGATGAATGTGGTATCATTAGAAAGGTGAATTTAAGACCTTTCCAACGATGTGTAACATGACACCCCAATAGAGTGATTTTAAACGGGCAAAAGGCTTGATACACAAAAAAATTTATTTGTAATCCCTAAGTCCGGCGGAGGCCGGCTACGCAGAAACAAAATTTAAAATCCGATTAATAATTTGTCAGATGTCTGTATGTTTCTACAAATCAATACAATTTTAACAAAAAACCTGAAAAAACTTAAAAAAAAAACAAGTAAAAAAGTTAAATTCGGCCTTGCCGAATGTAGTGATACCCTCCACAATTTCAAAAAGATTATTGCAAAAACTTTATTTAAATAAGAAATTACTTTTAAAAAAAAAATTAAAAAAAAAAAATTCTGCAAAAAAAAAATTTGGTAAAAAAAATCCGCGATTTTTTTTTTTTGTCAAAAAAATATTTTCGTAATTGTTTAAATACCATTTGGTGTTCAATTATGTTCACATATGTCAACCAGAAGCCGAATTAAAACATTTTGTATTTTTAGGTTATGATGAATGTACTGAAATTTTTGAGACATGCTTACATTTTCGTTCATAACTTTTGAACCGCTAAACCGATATCGCTCAAATGCAATACCAAACTTCTCAGGAGAACTTCCAATAAATGCGTTAAGTTTCAGTCATCTCTGTACAATATTTTGTCCGTGACAGCATTTTCCACAGACAGACGGACATCGCTAGAATGTCTCAAAATCGATCGGGCATCATGAATATATATGGGGCATTCCAGGGCAAATCACTCAATTTTAGACCCGACCCCTTTTGATTTATTTTATTTTTGGAAATGTTTTAGTACTTATTAAATGCAACTTGGGCACCAAATTTCAGCCTTCTATTTCAAGATGGTGTTGAGTAATCAATTTTTCAAAATGACGATTTTTTCAAAAAAATTAAAAAATTTTAATTTTCAATTAATTTTGACCAGTTAAAAATATAAATATCTTAAAAAAAAGTTGGACAACGTTTTGTTGGTATTTAAATGTAGTTTTAGAAAAAATATTTAAAAAAATATTCGAAGTAATTATCCCTTATTTTTTAAAGTTTAAAAATTAAAATCGACTTTTTGAAAAAGTCCGAAACCTCCGATTTTTTTTTTAAAAACGTCTAAAAGTTCTACTTCAAATTACGCAACTTTTAAGCCATAATTCGAGATGTGATCGCAATTTGTTATATATTTTTTTAAATTTTGAAAACTGCACCTTTTATTTTTTGACGCTTATTTATTTAATATGGTGCTCCAAAAAAATTAAATAGGTAGATACTGACCCTAACTTACCCTAGATATATTCATTCGAGGTAAAAATACGTCTCACAAAAATTAAGAACGATCGGACATGGGTAAGGCGTACCGCATCGGCCTTGAATTTTAGATAACGGATTACAAGGAAAAATATAAATTTTTTTCTGTTTTCTAATTTTTTTTGGTATTTTAAGTTAAGTTTAAATTCAAGTGGTTACAGAATTATAATACGGAGTAAAATGCCTCTCTAATAAGGTACCAAAAACTAAAATCGGTTGAAAATCAGCCAAGTTATTACAACTTCCCCAGGCATCTAACGTATGGCAGACCACTTGATAAAGCAATACAATCCGATTTTTGGAATTCATTGAAATTTTCTATTGTAATAACATTTTTTTATTCTTAAAGTTCAAATGTATTTAGATAACAAGTATTTTTCATATTGTGTTTTGCTAACATGTTTTAAATTAATGCTAAAAATGCCTGCATTTTCAACACCTCTTTGAAATATCTATTTTAAAAATTTTTTTTTTTTTGTTTAAAAATTTGGAAAAACCAAAAAAATATTACACTGAAACATGAATAATGAAAAATGTTATTACAGTAGAAAATTTCAATAAATTTAAAAAAGAGACTCGTATTCTTTAATCAAGTGGTATGACACACGCTAGATGCCTGGGGAAGTTCTAATAACTTGGCTGATTTTAAACCGATTTTAGTTTTTAGTACCTTATTAGAAAGGCATTTTACTCCACATCATAATTCTGTAATAACTTGAATTAAAACTTAACATAAAAAAATACCAAAAAAATTGCGAAAACAGAAAAAAATTAATATTTTTTCTTGTAATCCGTTTTTTTAAACTTCAAGGACCATGCTAAACGCCTTACCCATTTCCGATCGTCCTAAATTTTTGTGAGACGTATTTTTACCACGAAATAAATATATGTAGGCTAAGTTAGGGTCAATATCTACCAATTTATTTTTTTTGGAACACCATATAAAATAAATCAGAGCCAAAAAATTAAAGGTGCAATTTTAAAAATTAAAAAAAAAAAAATAGAAAGAATTGCGATCACATCTTGAATTATGACTTAAAAGTTGCGTAATTTAGAGTAGAATTTTTAAAGTTTTTTACAAAAAAATCGAAGGTTTCGGACTTCTACAAAAAGTCGATTTTAATTTTTGAACGTCAAAAAACAAGTGATATTTACTTCGAATAATTTTTTTATATTTTTTTTTCTAAAACTACATTTAAATACCAACAAAACGTTGTCCAACTTTTTTTAAAATATCTATATTTTTTAATGGTCAAAATTAAATAAAAATTTCAATTTTTTAATTATTTTGAGAAAATCGCCATTTTGAAAAATTGATTACTTAACACCATCTTGAAATAAAAGGCTGAAAATTGGTGTCCAAGTTGCATTTAATAAATACTAAAACATATCCAAAAATAAAATAAATCGAAAGGGGTCGGGTCTAAAAGTGAGTGATTTGGCTTGGAATGCCCCATATACTTTATGGGGTCCCAGACTGATATTTCGATGAGTTACAAACGGAATGACAAACTTATATATACCCTCTATCACTAAGTGGAGGGTATAAAAAAACAACAACTTGACCCATAATATCCCAGTAAGTTTTAGACTTACAGCGCCGTTTTTTGGCGCAAATGAAAGCTTAAAAACTTGGCTACAAGCCTATATAGACAAAGAAAATGTTTATATACGTTCAATTTTGAAATAACAAGCATTTTGTAAAAAAAGTCTAGTTAAAATTTTTTTCTATCACAACGCAATTTTGGCGCCAAAGTTTTTATATATTTTTTTAACTCATCTTTGTTTTAAATTTCTACCGTTTTATGTACAATTTAGTAAGACCGAATTTACATTAGGCAATTTTAATTGCGGCAATTCTGATTTTGTTGTGTATCAGAAAGAGAGAAGAGTCTTACGTCTCCTTCTGGTACACAATAAAATCAGAATTGCCGCAATTAAAATTGCCTTATGTAAATAAGTACGGTCTAACGGAACTATTTCTGCAAATATAAGTATATAATAAGTTTATGTAAAAATTCAAATGATTTTACATAAACTGGTGTACTAGTATTTGTAGAAATATAAATGCAAATTTAAAATTTCTCCTTTTTTATATACAGTAGTAATTCAGTTCTACAAATACATGTACATGCAAGTTTATGTAAAAATCAAATGATTTTACATACTTTGTGTATTTGTATTTGTAGAAATTGAAATGCTGTATTATAATTTTAAAAACGTGTTTTTAATTTTATTTATTAGGAGCACTCCAACGAAAGAACATGACGCCTGGTAAGTTATTTAATTATAAATTTATTTTAATATATTTTTTTTCCAATTTTGATTTTAATTTTTATTTCAAATTTTATTTTAATTTTTTTTTCAATAGGAAACAAAAAGAATAAAAAACATGTATTGGCTCTGGAGGAGCAAGTACGGGATGCACGGGAAGCAATACAAACTGAAGTAATTATAAAAAAAATAATATTTTAATATTTTAATTAGAAAAAGTTTTATAAAAATTTTAAATTTTTAAATTATATTAAATTTATATTTATCTTGCACAGAACGAAGTGACGCCTCCTAGGTTATTATCAAAAAAGATAAAAAACGGCAACCCGAGCCAGAGCCAGAGCCAAAGTCAGAGCCATCACCGCCACCATCAAGGACGGTCGACTTTATAAGGATGTGCAGAACTCAGAAGTGGGGACATCAGAAAGGTATGCTGCAAAAATGAAAAACAATTATGCTGCAAAAAAAATAAAAATTATGCTGCAAAAAACAAAAATTAAAAAAAACAAAAGTTTAATGAAAAATTTTTTTTAAAATGCCAAAATGTAAAGAATTTAATGACAAAAATTACAAAAATGTTTACTAAAAAAATTAGCTTATGAAAAGTGGTGAAAAATTTTTTTTTCAATCGAAATTTTTTTAAAAAATTTTTTAACCATTTTTGACAAGTTTATTTTTTTGTTAGTTAATTTTGTATTTTTTGCCTTTAATTTCTTTACATTTTGGCATTTTAAAAAAATTTTTTCAATAATTTTTTTTTTTTAATTTTTGTTTTTTTGCAGCATAATTTTTATTTTTTTGCAGCATAATTTTTTTTTTGCAGCATAATTGTTTTTCATTTTTGCAGCATAACTTTCTGATGTCCCCACTTCTGAGTTCTGCACATCCTTATAAAGTCGACCGTCCTTGCATGTGATGGCTCGGGTGATGGTGTTCTTGATGGCGATGGTGGCCAAGGACGGTCGACTTTATAAGGATGTGCAGAACTCAGAAGTGGGGACATCAGAAAGTTATGCTGCAAAAATGAAAAACAATTATGCTGCAAAAAAAAAATTATGCTGCAAAAAAATAAAAATTATGCTGCAAAAAAACAAAAATTAAAAAAAAAAAATTATTGAAAAAATTTTTTTAAAATGCCAAAATGTAAAGAAATTAAAGGCAAAAAATACAAAATTAACTAACAAAAAAATAAACTTGTCAAAAATGGTTAAAAAATTTTTTAAAAAAATTTCGATTGAAAAAAAAATTTTTCACCACTTTTCATAAGCTAATTTTTTTAGTAAACATTTTTGTAATTTTTGTCATTAAATTCTTTACATTTTGGCATTTTAAAAAAATTTTTTCATTAAACTTTTGTTTTTTTTAATTTTTGTTTTTTGCAGCATAATTTTTATTTTTTTTGCAGCATAATTGTTTTTCATTTTTGCAGCATACCTTTCTGATGTCCCCACTTCTGAGTTCTGCACATCCTTATAAAGTCGACCGTCCTTGATTAACACCAAGGGTTTCACAACCAATGGCCAATAACAACAACAATGGGCAACAACAGCAACAACAACAAGAAGATGTTGCTAGCCTAATCGAGGGACGAATAAATAATGCCCTAGTTTTTGGTCCAAATCTTCCAGGAGAAGATTGTTGGAAAATCGGAAATTGTTGGAACATTTTGAAAATACCTTTGGACAATTTTGCAAAAAAATATTTCCAAAAGTGTTTCCAAAATTGTAAAAATGTATTTTCAAAATTGTCCGAATGTATTTTCAAAATTGGACACATTTTCCAAATGTGTTTTAAAATTTTCCAAGTGAGTTTGCGAAATTGTCTAAATGTGTTTGCGAAATTGCCCAAATGTGTTTGTAAAATTGTCCAAATGTATTTTCAAAATTGTCCAAATGTATTTTCAAAATTTTCCAAACGTGTTTTTAAAATTTTCCAAATGTATTTTCAAAATTGTCCAAATGTATTTTCAAAATTGTCCGAATTTACTTTCAAAATTTTGCAAATGTATTTTAAAATTTTTAAAATGGGTTTTAAAATTTTCCAAAATTGTCCAAATGTATTTTAAAAATTGTCCAAATGTATTTTCAAAATTTTCCAAAAGTGTTTTCAAAATTTTCCAAATGTATTTTCAAATTTGTTCAAATGTATTTTCAAAATTGTCCGAATGTATTTTCAATATTGTGCAAATGTATTTTAAAATTTTCCAAATGTGTTTTAAAATTTTCCAAAAGTGTTTTCACAATTGTGCAAATGTTTTTTAAAATTTTCCTAAAGTGTTTTCAAAATTGTCCAAAAGTATTTTAAAAATTGTCCGAATATATTTACAATATTTTGCAAATGTAATTTAAAAATTTCCAAAATTAATTTTAAAATAGTTAAATCATATTTTAAAGTTTTTCGAAATTGTCCAAATGTATTTTCAAAATTGTCCAAAAGTGTTTTCAAAATTGTCCGATGTATTTTCAAAATTGTGGAAATGTATTTTCAAAATTGTGGAAATGCATTTTAAAATTTTCCAAATGTGTTTTAAAATTTTCCAAATGTGTTTGCAAAATTGTCCAAATGTATTTTAAAATTTTCCAAATGTTTTTCAAAATTGTGGAAATGTATTTAAAAATTTCCAAATGTGTTATAAAATTTTCCAAATGTGTTTAGAAAATTGTCCAAATGTATTTTCAAAATTGTCCAAATGTATTTTAAAATTTCCAAAATGTATTTTCAAATTTGTCGAATGTATTTTAAAATTTTCCACATGCATTTTAAAAATTTCAAAAATTAATTTTAAATAGGTCAAATAATATTTTTAAGTTTTTTAAAATTGTCCAAATGTATTTTCAAAATTTTCC
Organism: Pegoplata infirma; assembly: GCA_963921195.1. Lineage (NCBI taxonomy): Eukaryota > Metazoa > Arthropoda > Insecta > Diptera > Anthomyiidae > Pegoplata > Pegoplata infirma. The sequence goes on along the minus strand of OY992537.1, from coordinate 121,690,890 downwards.
AAAAGTGTTTTCAAAACTGTCCAAATGTATTTTCAAAATTGTCCGAATGTATTTTCAAAATTGTGCAAATGTATTTTAAAATTTTCCAAATGTGTTTTAAAATTTTCCAAAAAACTTTAAAATATTATTTGACCTATTTAAAATTAATTTTGTACTATGTTTAGACCAAACAAAAACTAACTTGTTTTTGGCAAAAAAGCATTTTGGAAAACCAAACTGTTTACACCGAATAAAAAGAGTTTTTGTTTGTCAAATCAAATTAATTATTTTCTAAATTCACTAAAAAACACAAAATTATAATAGCCACACGTTATTAAAAAAATTAAATTACACATTTATTTACTTTTTTAAAAAATTTGAATATTAATTTCACAAAAAAACAAATATTTTTATTTTGACATTCGTTTTTACCAAAAGAAAATTGAAAAAAACATTCACACTGAATTAATAGTAGCATAGACCAGAACCTAAATTCTAGTTTTTGTCCAGTTTTAGTTGGCAACGCAGTTTTTAAATTGTATGGAAAATTTATGTAGTTTTTGCCAAAAACCAAAAAAATATTCAAAAACAAGTTGTTTTCGTTGGTGTAAATACCGTATTGGATATTTTTAAAATACCTGCATTAGAGTGTCCCTTATTTTGGAAATGTTGGAAATGTTGAGACGGTACCCCCTCATTTTTTTCCTTTTGACTAAAAAATAACTCAGGAAAAATTTTACGCCCCTACGACCACGCCTTCCCTACGCGACGGGCCGTAAAGAGCGGGGCCTTAAAAATAATTTTTCCATACAAAGCAAAAAAATTTTTTTTTGATTTTAAATTTTTTTGTTATTAATTATAATATATCTTGGTTATCTTATTCACGACAAAAAATCGAAATTCGAAAAAAAAATTTAGAGCTTTTGGGGTCCTACAGTAAAAATTTTTTAAAAAATATTTTTTTTTAGTTTTGACAAGCAACCGTTTTAGTTGAATTGTTGCTTTTAATGATATAAGTATTTTCATAAAAAAATATTATTCCTATCTGTGACATCTTTATCGTGATCTAAAAAAGGGTAAAAAATGCATTTTTGATGTTTTTCGATACACGATCAAGATGTCAAAGATATGAATAATTTTTTTTTATGAATATATATCATTAAAAGCAACATTACAACTAAAACCGTTGCTTGTCAAAACTAAAAAAAAAAAATTTTAAAAATTTTTTACTGTTGGACCCCAAAAGCTCTAAATTTTTTTTTCGAAAAATTTTTTAGAACTGAAAGCCCCATCCCACCAAAATCAAATTTTTTGTCGTGAATAAGCTAACCAAGTAATATTATAATTAATAACAAAAAAAATTTAAAATCAAAAAAAATTTTTTTTGCTTTGTATGGAAATCTGATTTTTAAGGCCCCGCTCTTTACGGCCCCGTCGCGTATTGAAGGCGTGGTCGTAGGGGCGTAAAATTTTTCCTGAGTTATTTTTTACTCAAAAGGAAAAAAATGAGGGGGTACCGTCTCAACATTTCCAACATTTCCAAAATAAGGGACACTCAAACCTGCATACATGAAAATTTTGAAAACACTTTTGGACAATTTTGAAAATACATTTGGGCAATTTCGAAAAACTTTAAAATATGATTTGATCATTTTAAAATTAATTTTGGAAATTTTTAAAATACATGTGGAAAACTTTTAAACACATTTGGACAAATTTTAAAATAAATTTGCGAAATTTTGAAAATACATTGGGACAATTTTTAAAATACTTTTGGACAATTTTGAAAACACTTGGAAAATTTTGAAAATACATTTGGACAATTTTGAAAACACTTTTGGGAAATGTTAAAACACATTTGGAAAATTTTAAAATACATTTGCACAATTTTGAAAATACATTCGGACAATTTTGAAAATACATTTGGACAGTTTTGAAAACACGTTTGGAAAATTTTAAAACACGTTCGCAAAATTTTAAAATTTTGGAAAATTTTGAAAATACATTTGGACAATTTTGAAAAACTTTAAAATATTATTTGACCTATTTAAAATTAATTTTGGAAATTTTTAATATGCATGTGGAAAACACATTTAAAAATACATTTGCACAATTTTGAAAAACTTTAAAATATAATTTGACCATTTTAAAATTAATTTTGAAAAACTTTAAAATTTTATACAATTTGAAAACACATTTGGAAAATTTTGAGAACACTTTTGGAAAATTTTGAAAATACAGTTGGACAATTTTGCAAACACGTTTGGAAAATTTTAAAACACGTTCGCAAAATTTTAAAATACATTTGGAAAATTTTAAAATAAATTTGCAAAATTTTAAAAATACATTGGGACAATTTTCAAAATTTTTTTGGACAATTTTGAAAACACTTTTGGAAAATTTTGAAAATACATTTGGACAATTTTGAAACCACTTGGGAAATGTTAAAACACATTTGAAAAATTTTAAAATACATTTGCACAATTTTGAAAATACATTCGGACAATTTTGAAAATACATTTGGACAGTTTTGAAAAACTTTAAAATATTATTTGACCTATTTAATATTAATTTTGGAAGTTTTTAAAATGCATGTGGAAAACACATTTGAAAAATTTTAAAACACATTTGGAAAATTGTAGAATACATTTGCACAATTTTGAAAATACATTTTCACAATTTTGAAAAACTTTAAAATATAATTTGGCCATTTTAAAATTAATTTTGTAAAAGTTTTTCAATATTCAATTTGAAAATACATTTGGAAAATTTTAAGAACAATTTTGGAAAATTTTGAAAATACAGTTGGTTAATTTTGCAAACACGTTTGGAAAATTTTAAAACACGTTCGCAAAATTTTAAAACACATTTGGAAAATTTTAAAATAAATTTGCGAAATTTTGAAAATACATTGGGACAATTTTTAAAATACTTTTGGACAATTTTGAAAACACTTTTGGAAAATTTTTAAAATACATTTGGACATGTTTGAAAAAACTTTTGGGAAATGTTAAAACACATTTGAAAATTTTAAAATACATTTGCACAATTTTGAAAATACATTCGGACAATTTTGAAAATACATTTAGACAATTTTGAAAACACTTTTGGAAAATTTTAAAATACAATTTGACCGTTTTAAAATAATTTTTTAAATTTTTTGAAAATTTTAAAAAATATTTGGACAATTTTTAAGGTGACATGACATAATCCCCACGGACATAACCCCCATTTCCGTGATTATGACCAAAACGAATTCGGTCATAATCCCCATAACGGAAAAAAATTTGGACATAATCCCAATAAAAAATGGGCATAATTCCCAATTTTATGGGGACAATGACCACGTAAAAAGTGGACCTAATCCCCATTACAGGGATTATGTCTACTATACTAATAGGTCATAATCCCAATAATTCTGTAAAAAAATTTTTTGTCTTAAAAGTTGTTCTGTGTTGCCGGCCTTCGGCCGGGCTTAAGGATTACAAACTCCATGCATTAAACCCACCCTCTCCGCAAAAAAAAAGGATTATGACCGAAATTGTTTTGGACTTAGTCCCCATAATATGAATGGGGGTTATGACCGAAAAACTTTCGGTCGTAATCCCAACAGGGAAGGGACATAATCCCCATTGGGTTTATGACCGTTTTTGAAATGGTCATAGTCCCCACAACTAATATGGGGATTATGTCCGTAATGCAATGGGTCATAATCCCATTATAAACTTTTTATTTATATTTTTGAATTTCTGAAATATAATTGCAAATTTTTAAAATATATTTCATATTTTCTGAAATAAAATTAGAAATTGTGTAGTAATGAGCTCATATTGCGTTTTATTTTCAGCAAAATATAATTCAAAAATGTGTTTCTTTTGCAAAAAAAATTGTACAGGTTGTTCCTAGACTGATTTTCTAGTGCATGTAAAAATTTTCTAAATGCTTTCAAGAAATTTGCATGTGTTTTTCAAATAATTTTATTTCCATTTCATAAATGAATTCTAATTAAATTTTGAATAATTTTTCAGATGGTAAATATTGGAAATCTAATTTACTGCAAAAGGGTAATCTTTGAGAATACCCTTGGGGCATCACATCGGGCAAGTCATGTTGCTCGAAAGCTTATTGAGGGGGTATTCCCTAACGAAACCAATATAAATTCCACCCTTACTGGGATGTCCCCACGGGCACAAGGTCGGCAAAGGCAACAACAGCAGGTTGTACCGCTTAATTTGCGGGCCCGAAATGCCATTGTTGGTAAGTAATTACACTTATAAAATATTTATCTACATTTATCTGCATTTTTTTTTATTTTTTTTTTTTTCAGACTTTTCAATAAAAGTTGCCAAAAAAGGGGGTGGACGGAGCAGTGCCGTAAAACCATCTAGCGCTCCATGAGTCAACGAATAGGGGAGCTTAAAAGGATGGAGTACAAAAAAACTGACCCAGAAACTGATAGCGATGGTGAAGGTGAAGGTGATGACGAAGGTGAAGACGAAGAAAATATGACTCCGTCAAAAAAACCACATAAGTAATTATATTTAATTTTTTTTTTATTTTATTAACTATGCCACATCGATTGTGCCAGTTGTTGGTTTAAATTAATTAAAATCTACCAAATTTGTTTTGCTGAATTACGTAAGTTTGTACTTTAAACAACTGAGGTAATTTATTTTATTATACACAATTTGTTTATTATTTTATTTATTTATTTGTGTATACACACAGATTTTTTTACAAAATAATAAAAAATAGTGTACACTTTTGGGATAATTCAATCTATTAAGTGTCAGTTGTTTAAAGTACACACTTATGTAATTCTGCAAAACACATTTGGTAGGTGGTATCTAAATTAAACCACAAACTGCCACAATTTCTTTTTTTTGTTACTTAAAAAATAAGTATAAAAAAAATAATCAATATTTATTGTTTTTAATTCAATTTAACAGAAATCTTAAGATATTTTTAAAATATTATCAGTATTCACTTTTGCGAAATGAAATTTCGTACTTGTTTTTTTTTTTAAAATAGGTATAAAAAAATAATCAATATTTTTTTTTTTTTTTGTTAAATTCAATTTAACAGAAATCTTAAGATATTTTTAAAATATTATCAGTATTCACTTTTGCGAAATGAAATTCGTACTTGTTTCGTTAAATATTCGAAAAATTTACTTTATATTACAAAAAAAGAAATAAAATTTTCAAAATTTTTTTCGAAATTTTGAAAATGTTTAAAAATTGGTAAAAAATATTTTTTTTTCTAAAATAACTGATTTTTGAAGAAAATTTATAAAAATATTTATTTTACTAAAGTAGGTATGATGTACACTTTTCTTCGTGAATTTTTCGTCTTGATAAAGAAGTTGGAAAAAGTTCGAATACATTCAAATAGGTTTTATAATAAGTAAAAAAAAACATTGTGTTATAAAAAAAATGGAAATAAAAAACTTCAACTTCGAAAATTCCATATAATTTTTATTCTTTTACTCATATTTGTTTCGCTTACGCATCTTTTACAAAAATAGTCGAAAAAACGTGTACATCATATCACCTTAACGTTCGTAAAAAAATAAATCTCATTTTTTACAAAAAAAAGTCTTAACAAGTAAGAGTGTTAAATTCGGCCGTGCCGAATCTTTTATACCCTCCAACACGTTTAAAATTAAAAAAAAAATCGCAGGGGCGTCCTTTTTTTGGTGGGGGGGGGGGGCATAGTTGGTGGGGACGGCTGTACCCCCGCTATATATGTTTACAAATTATTCGTTTATGAAATTTACACTTAAATAATAAATTTTTATCGTTATTTTTAATTAATTTCTATAACCACGCCATCAAAGGGGGGCGGCCTAAAAAAAAATCGAATTTTCTAACCCCTTTGGTCCAAGCGCAGGTCTATGAACATAATATGGCATACAAATGTTACATTTGTTGATCAAAAATTAAGAAAAACTCGTTAAAATATCGTAATTTTCAGGGGTCGTATTAGTCCTTTAAGGGGAACTTTTTTCCCCCTGGTCCGATTTTGCCCATCTTCGAACTTAACCTTACCAGTAACATTAGAGATATTCTTGCCCAATTTCAAGTGTCTAGCTCTTTTGGTTTGGACTGCATCGTTATTTCTACAGACGGACGGACGGACGGACGGACGGACGGACGGACATCGCTAGAATGTCTTAGATTCTATCATGGATCAATATTATATATACTTTGTGGGGTCCCCGACCGATATTTGGATGTGTTACACACGGAATGACAAAGTGAGTATACCCCCATACTGTGGTTGGAGGGTATAAAAACGTGTGCATCATATCACCTTAAAGTTCGTAAAAAAAAATTTTTTTTTTTTTATAAAATAGAAAATTGTTTTGTAAAAACAAAAAAAATATTTCGTACAATGTAGTACATTTTTTTGTAAAAACTTAAATTTTTTTTTGTTGTATAAAAAAAAAAAAACCAATTTCAAATTCCAATTTGATATATACAGGCTCATTCTAGCCCTTCGTATTTAAAAAAAGCGTTTTGCGTTAATTTAAAAAGCTTTTATTAAAATTAAAATAATTATATTTTTAAGATGTGGCATAGTTTTTTTATTTTTTACGTTATAGTTTTATGTATTTTTTTATTTCCTTGTATTATTAATGAACCAAGGCTGAATAAAAACTATAACGATTTGGTAGACCAACATAATTATAAAAACAAATTATGGTCAAAATATTTCTGGCAAATATTTTCGATTTAATAATTTTTTTTTTTTTTACATTTTGCTAGCATACCAAATGGTTTAAGTTATTATCCAGCCTTTGTTCAAAAACGTTATGTGATCTCAAAAATTTAATTTTTTTACAAAAATTGTTTGTAACGTTTCTTTTTTCTTACCTTTATGTTAAGTGTTTTATAACCAATAAAAAAATTTTACAAAAAAATTTTAAATTTTTATTTTTTTTAATAATAATTTTTAATCGTCATAATTTGTTTTATTGGATATAAAAATGTTAATTTACTAAAGATAAGTGTTTATTATTAAAAAAAAACATATTTTTAAAATGAAATTATATTGCAATAAGCAATTTTATAATATATTTAACTGAACATTTATGGATTTAAAACAATGTGCTCTATTCGGGAGTTCCCTTGCACCATTCACATAATTTTTAAAAATTGTATATAATTTCGAATATTGAATTTTTAATAATTTTTTGTAACAATTAAAGAGATAGTTATTATCTTTAATAATTGCAATAAAGGAGTAAAAAATCTTAAAGTTCTAAAGAATATTAAGTTTTAAAAATTAGCTAAATGGTGAAAGTGAACTCCCGAATAGAGCACAATATTTTTTTTTATCCTATTTTATGCAATTAAATATAGCTAATAGTATACAATTGAATATAACTTTATATACTACCATTTCCTGAGATATATAAAGTGATATTTAATAATAAATGATTATATATGACCCAATTTTTATTTCAATATCCAATGAAACATAGTTTAATACGATTGGATCTTTTAGATATGCCCATTATTCGGATGTACTTTTATATGATTGAGTACAACTTTGTACATTTATATCAAATTTAATCAAATTCCTACACCATCTTTTGTATAGTTTTGTATCTTTATAGATCCTTTTGAAAAAAAGATCGTATACAATTCTATTCAAATTTATATAATTATATGAGCTTACTATTAAAATCTTTTTTATATACTTTAATCCAAACTGACAAAAACTGACACAATCCAAATTGACATAAACTGATGTTAACTAATATAATTTGATATTATTTTTTTTTGTTTAATATAAATATTAGAGCGACTCAAAAAAAAAAGTGATTTAGTTACCCCTCTGAAAATAAAGCTTGATATGTTTTATGATGATTCCCAAAATATTTTGGTTCTAGCGTTGACCATCCGTGAGCTGACCATTTTTAAAAAAGGTCCTTTTTTCAGTTTTTCGAATTTTTTTGTACTTTGCTCCAAGACGACATAAATAAAATTTGGTGTCATCGAAAAGAGTTTTTGACGCAGCATCCAATGGTATATAAAACTTGACCACTTGCGACCTGCAAATGGTGATATTTAACTAAATACATATTTTCGTTTCGGGTTTTCATACAAATTCTACGTATTTGGAAATAATGTTCTGCTTTTTAAATTGAATCTGTTTTAAAATAATGTTAATTTATTTTTTTTTTTTGGTATTATTCACATAAAACGCGAAAATCGCGATTTATTAATCTTTTTTCAAATATAGGCAATATGGGTATCAAAATTTTTCATTTTTCATTTATAATAACCTGGTGATAAGTAAAAGATCTGTTTTCAAATCGAGGATGCTGTGAGATAAATTTAAGTTCTTAAATATTAATTTTTTAACAATGTTCTGCTTTTCAAATTGAATCTGTTTTAAAATAATGTCAATTTATTATTTTTTTTTATTATTCACATAAAACGCGAAAATCGTTATTTATTTTACATATGTTTTTTAATATAGGCAATATGGGTATCAATTTTTTTCATTTTTCAAATATAATAATCTGGTGTTCTGTTAGTAACTAAAAAAATAAAATTTGAATACATAAATATATCTCACAGCATCCTAGATTTGATCTTTTGCTTATCACCAGATTATTATAATTGAAAAACGAGAAAAGTTGATACCCATATTGCCTATATTAAAAAAGAGAAAATATATCGCGATTTTCGCGATTTATGTGAATAATAAAAAATAAATAAACATTATTTTTAAACAGATTCAATTTGAAAAGCAGAACATTGTTAAAAAATTAATATTTAATAATTTTAATATTTTGACGCAGCATCCAATGGTATATAAAACTTGACCACTTGCGACCTGCAAATTGCGATATTTAACTAAATACATATTTTCGTTTCGGGTTTTTATACAAATTCTACGTATTTGGAAATAATGTTCTGCTTTTTAAATTGAATCTGTTTAAAAATAATGTTTATTTATTTTTTATTATTCACATAAATCGCGAAAATCGCGATATATTTTCTCTTTTTTTAATATAGGCAATATGGGTATCAACTTTTCTCGTTTTTCAATTATAATAATCTGGTGATAAGCAAAAGATCAAATCTAGGATGCTGTGAGATATATTTATGTATTCAAATTTTATTTTTTTAGTTACTAACAGAACACCAGATTATTATATTTGAAAAATGAAAAAAATTGATACCCATATTGCCTACATTAAAAAACATATGTAAAATAAATCACGATTTTCGCGTTTTATGTGAATAATAAAAAAAATAATAAATTGACATTATTTTAAAACAGATTCAATTTGAAAAGCAGAACATTGTTAAAAAATTAATATTTAAGAACTTAAATTTATCTCACAGCATACTCGATTTGAAAACAGATCTTTTACTTATCACCAGGTTATTATAAATGAAAAATGAAAAATTTTGATACCCATATTGCCTATATTTGAAAAAAGATTAATAAATCACGATTTTCGCGTTTTATGTGAATAATTACAAAAAAAAAAATAAATTAACATTATTTTAAAACAGATTCAATTTAAAAAGCAGAACATTATTTCCAAATACGTAGAATTTGTATGAAAACGCGAAACGAAAGTATGTATTTAGTTAAATATCGCAATTTTCAGGTCGCAAGTGGTCAAGTTTTATATACCATTGGATGCTGCGTCAAAAACTCTTTTCGATGACACCAAATTTTATTTATGTCGTCTTGGAGCAAAGTACAAAAAAATTCGAAAAACTGAAAAAAGGACCTTTTTTAAAAATGGTCCAGCTCACGGATGGTCAACGCTAGAACCAAAATATTTTGGGAATCATTATAAAACATATCAAGCTTTATTTTCAGAGGGGTAACTAAATCACTTTTTTCTCTTCCATACAAGTTGAGTCGCTCTAATAAATATATGTATATATTTATACAAACACAGATGCAATGAAACCAGTTTTCATATAAATTAATCTAACAATATACAAATCTTTTAAAAAAAAATAATACAAACCGATATAATATGATCGGGTTTTATCATTTTAAAATTTTGGAAAAAAAATATTTGTATCTTCTTAGATACGAATAGGTAAGCTTTGATTAGTTTAAATCAAAAATGATCTACTTAAATACATACTATTGGGATATTAATTGTTCTAATTGTATCTAGTTAAATGCAAATAGATAACATATGATTAGATTTTATATAAGCTTATCAAATTATTATTATTTTTTTTTTTTGTCTAATTAGATGCAGTCTTATAAAATAAGATTACTTTTTATCTACCTCTGATCTAATAAGATACATTTTTATTTTTATCCAGTTCTATCTAAACTGATATACCATGATAAAATGTCAACTTAATTTATCAAAATAGATAGACCAGTTTTTCGATTTTTGTTTGCGAATATTTGTATCTTCTTAGATAGTAATAGATACAATATGATCACTTTTGATAATTATTGATCTAATTAGATAAAAAACTTTTCGGAACAAAATTTTAATAATTGTATTAAATTAGATACAAATTTATGCAATATTATAGCTTCTGAAATAAATTGATCTAATTATATATGAACAATTTTAAAATAAAGTGTATGTTATTCTATCTAGCCATAACTAAACTGATATTAAAAAATGATTTTTTATCAAAATGTATCGAATCAGATAAAACATTTTTAAAGTATACTTTTAACAACAGTATCTAGCAAGATACAACAAAATAAAATATGATCAGGTTAGATCTAATGAGATATTCAAAAATTTCAAGGAAATCAAAATCATTATGTCTAATTTGTTGCAAATTTATATAATATGATAATTTTTTATCTAAATTTACTTAATAATATTCACAAATTTTCGGAATAATTCATATCTTTGTAGATGACAACTGATAAAAATTTAACAGATTTAATCTGAGCAGATAGATATAATTTTCGGAATTAATTGAATAAAATTTTGTATAGTTAGATACAAACAGATAAAATTTAGTATATTTAGATACAAACTGATAAAATATGATAAGTTTTTATCAACTTCTTTTTTCGGAATAATTTTTGCATTAATTTTGTTGTGTATCTTTTTAGATATAAACTGATCAAATGGGGTTGCCAGATTTTTTGGATCGGATCTCCTTAGATCCATAATTTTTAGGATGAAATTTTATACTCTCTTATCTGAACAAGTAAAAACTGATCAGTTTGGACTTAGAATAATAAAATTAGATAAACCCACTTTTCGGATGAAATTGTATCCGTCCGATTAAAACTGATCTAATCTTAGCGATCCATTTTTCGGATCAGTACTGATCCTTCAAATCTCGGATCTATTAGCAGATCTGAAAAAATTTAAGAATATATATTGCTCCATATAAAAATTTTACTCGGGCACTGAAAAAAAAAAAATTTACAGCATTTTTTGATAAATCAAAATGACTTCCAATATAAATAATCCAACGCAAAAATTTAAAATTGTAACTAATAACACTAGTTTACAATTAAAAAAATGTGGCGATCCACAACATTTTGCATTTATTTTCTATGTAAAATCTTGCGATGAATACGAAAATAAAATCCAAAGGCTCAAATATAGAACAGTTTTTGAAATATTACAAACTTTTAGAATATTCAACAAAAGTGGGTTCACTTAAATAAAAATATCTTTGGATATTAAATTTTTTATCAATTTTACAAAATTATTTTATCTAAACATGAAAATGCTACTGGTACGCGACCTTAATCACTTAATTACAATAGTTCTGCTGGTCAAAAACACAAGTTTGGGTCCAAAAATGCTGATTAGCATCTGTGGACCAAAATATTTGAGTATCATTTTTGGATAACCTGACGAACTATCCCGCTTTTGGCGGGATTATCCCGCTTTTTGAAGTCTCATCCCGCCTTGATTTTCCATCCCGCTTTTTAAACAAAAGTCCCGCTTCATTCCGCTTTATCCCGCTTTTTGACTTTGAGAATAGTAAAGTACAATTTATAATTTTTCAAATATTTTGAGCATAGAGAAACATAGAGGCGAAGGTGAAAGAAAAAATAATATCACTATCTTTTTCTAATTTCTCACACATACGTTGTCGATACACAATACATGTTTACAAGTCGTACTTTTTTAACAAATACATGTATACAAGTTGTACTTTGACAACTCAATTTTTGACGCCTTCGCCTCTATGTATACTCTATGATTTTGAGTATGATTGTTCTGTAGTTTTTTTTTTTATTATATAAATATGGTAACATTTAGAATTTCTTAACTTGTTACAAAATGCAAAGGAAATTACTTCTAAAATTGTGTTGGAATTCAAAAAAACTTCTAAAAAATTCGGAACTATGTCTGAATATTCAAAATTTAGCCATAAAATTGATGTATTATTTATTTTTAAAAATTTTTTAATGCAATTTAAAATTTTTAGAGAGCAGTTATTTTTTGTTTTCGAGAAAATGAGTGTAATCTTCGAAGTCATTTTTCTCAAAAACAAAAAGTAACTGCTCTCAGAAAATTCGACATCTTGTAAAGAACTTAACATACTTTTATTTAAATATATAAAAAAAAAAAATCAAAATAGGCGTGTTTTGAAAAAAAAAAATTTATCCAACATTTGAAAAATTCAATTTTTTTTCCACAACAAATAATGCTAATCGATATTAAACTCTATTAAATAGATTTGTTTCGGAAAATTCAGAATTGTTGAGTTACAGTAGAAAAAATTAAACATATAGCGATGTCATGCAAAAATTGATCAATTTTACCAAGTTCAAAATAATTTGTTTTCGAAACAAAAAATAACTGCTCTCTAAAAATTTTACATTTTCTACAGAATTTAATTGATATAATTTAAATAAAACAAATAACAATGGCGTGTTTTTTGCTACATCGATTTTTATGTTAGATTTGGAAAGTTCAGATATAATTTGGATTTTGTCCAAAAACAAATAATGCCAATTGTTGAGCGACTTGATAAATTTTACCAGGTTTAAACACGCCCATTTTTCCGAAAAGATAAGCTTTTGTTCGACAATTTTTTAGTTCCATATAGCGTAATAAGCCCCTAAGTATGACTTTGATCCACCAACATTTTTTTTCGTGGTACGTTTGAAAAAAAAGCTCCACATGGTTCATAGTTATCATTCGAAAGCTAGTGTGTTTTCAACAGACATAAAGTTAGAGAGACGGATGGATATCGCTATGTCAACATAAATTCGATTGAAAATCATTAATTTATTTATGTACTTTATGGGGTTCTATGACCTATTTCCTATTAGTTACCAATGGAATTTTGTGTAAAAAAACTTTTTTTTTTAAGTAATTTAATAATTTACTAATTTTTTTTTTGATTGTAAAATTTTTTTGAGGGTAAAATTTTTTTTCGAGTGTATTTTTGTTTTTTTTAGTGTAAAAATATTTTTGAGTGACAAAAATTCCTTGTAAAATATTTTTTGGCTTACCAATGTTTTTAAAAAGATATTTAACGGGTTTTCAACTCATGAATTTAAGGTGAAACTAATCTGAAATTCACGGTTTTGCTAATAAATTTTGAACCACTGGACCGATTTGGCTGAAATTTAAAACAAACTAGGCCTGGGGAACGGAAAATATATATGCCAAGCTTCAGCATCCTTTCGAATGTAAGCGTGTGTTTTATCTAGTAAATTCACGAAAAACCCTTGCCGAAATTCAGTCTTTTGCTTATAACTTTTGAACCACTGCACGGTGGTCAATTCCGGCCAAAAATCATTTTATTTTTTTATTAAATCTTGATGAACTTTTGATGCTATATTATAGCTAATACTTCAAAACATACAACTTAAATCTTTTTTTGGGCCTTGTAACACTATATTATTGTCCATAGTGGTGCAAAGTTGAGTATTTTTTGCTTCTCATTTCAGCTTTTTTTAAAATGCATATTTTAGTTTTCAATAAAAGTTGGCTATGCATTTTTCTTCACATTATTTTTGTAAGTTCGGACATGGATTTTTAATTCCTATAGTAAATAATCATTCCATGTGGTTTTTGCAGATTTTGTGTGCGTGTTTGTCTTAAAGTGATGTGAATGAAAATTAGATAAAAATTAAAAAAAAAACTCTAAAAAAAATAAATTTTGAAAGACCATAAAAATCAATTAGAGGCTATTAGAGGTTAGCTATAAAAAGCAGTTTGTACTTTTAACTATTAAAAGTAGGTATTTTAAATTTCAGCCCCTACTTTTACCGATTCTTTAAACCAGAGCATTTTTAGTGGACTCATTTTTTACAAATGGTGGACTTTTTTAAACCTACAAACTCCACCAAAATAGGGAATGTGAATAGATACTAACTTAAAACCCATAGATTTTCGTTAAAAAAAAAAACTTAAAAAAAGACGAAATAAAAAAAAAATGTGGTTTAAGGAGGGTTGGAACTAAAAAAAGACGAAATAAAAAAAAATGTGGTTTAAGGGGGGTTGGAACTAAAACAGCCTTAATGTTAGCAATTTTTAAACAGCTAAAAAAATAAATACGTAATAGTAGTATTATTTAATTCTGTTTTTTCATTTGAAAGAAAGAACATTTTAGCATTTTTAAAAATTTCATAACACCAAATTTGGTGAACTAGAATTTTTAGGGCTGCCAGTTAATCGTGTGTTGTTTTTTTAAAGGGAAAAATTTACTGCATTTTTACAGCAAAAACTACTAAACCGATTTTGATGATATGTTTTTTTGATTTGTAGATAATTAAATTTTCAAGCACTTAACGTGACCATTTTTTTTTGGAAAAAAAATTGATTTTTGTTGAAGATATGCTAACGTAAACTCAAAAAATAGAAAAACTTCAATTCCTTCTTTCATTCAAATATTAATTAGGTCAAATTTTAAAAAATTCTGGCAATTCTTTGTCTTTTAAACTTTTAAAAATATTACGATTGTTAATATTTCAAATAAAACACAGAATTAAAAAGTATTGCGTATCTATTTTTTAAAAAAATTGCTAACACTAAGGCTGTTTCTTTTAGTTCCAACCCCCACATTAATTAGTTTGATACATTTGACACGTCCATGCTTAGTTGGCCAACCACTATATTTGTATGTCCAACGTTTTGAAAAGAGATAAGATATATTATTCTTAATTCGGATATTAAATTATTGGTGTTTATATGCAGACATGTTTGATACATTTGGGACGTCCATGATTATTTGGCCAACCACTGTATTTGTAGGTCCAACATTTGGGCAAGGTATCAGAAATGTTATTCTTAATTCGAATATTAAATTTGAGCTATTTACATGCAGAAATAAAGAAGTTATTGATTTTTGGCCGGAATTGACCACCGTGCACTGGACC
The DNA here is from genome assembly GCA_963921195.1 of Pegoplata infirma. Lineage (NCBI taxonomy): Eukaryota > Metazoa > Arthropoda > Insecta > Diptera > Anthomyiidae > Pegoplata > Pegoplata infirma. Next base: position 121,675,581 of record OY992537.1, on the reverse strand, counting down.
GATTTCGCTGGATTGCAACACCAACCTGACCAGGTAAATGCCCAACATACATGCCAAACTGCAGGAGCCTCCGTAAAGTCTTTTAAAAGTTAGCGTGTTTTCAACAGACAGACAGACGTACAGACGGACGGACATCGCTAGATCGTCTTTAAATCGATCAAGGATCATGAATATATATACTTTATGGGGTCTTAGACCAATATTTCGAGGTGTTACAAACGGAATGACAAACTTATATATACCCTCTATCACTAGAGTTTAGTGTATAAAAAATTCCCGCTTTTTTGGTCAAAATCCCGCTTTTTCAACCTTTCCATCCCGCTTTTCAGCCAAAAACAGTTGGTCAGGTTATTTTTGGACCAAAATCCTGATTTTATATTTTTTTACATTTTTCAACTTTTGGGACAAATTTGGATAAAAATAGTTTTTTATGTTTAAAAATCAGCATGTGTGGACCAACATTCCAAGTTTTTGGACCGGATTTGGTCAAAAAAATTGAACAAGAATTTTGGTCGAAAACGCAATTTTTTCAAAATTTTACCACTTTTTTCCGACTGAAGATGCCCTTGCGATATTTTGTTACTATTACTACACGAACTTCTCAAAATTCAACTACTTTGTCCATGTGAAAAACTAAATTTTAATAATTGCTCGTAGCACAAGGGGTTTAAGCAGGCACGGATCCAGGAAATTCATTTGGGGGGTGGTAGATTTTTTACCAAAAAAACTTTATGCAATCGGAAGGCGTGAGAAATGGGGGGGGGGGGGGGTGGTGTTGTTGTATACACGTAACCAATGAAAACCAAAAAAATCAACTTCTAGCTATACTGGGCTATTCATAATGAGTAAATTAAATCTAATGTAGGTTTATTTGACTGATATTGCATAAATATTTGTCAAATAAACCTACTTTAAGTACACTTTAAGTGTTATGAATAAGACCAATAGTATTTAAATCAGGTGCTTTTTTTATTCAAGAAATATTTTCCACGAGGGAATCCTGACGAACCGAGTTACTTCCTAAGCCAAACCGTTAATAGTCAAATAACCGGACCTATACTCAGTCATAGCCAGTCATAAATGTGAAAAGACCCGTGAACTTCTTTATACATATTCTATATAAAAAACTAAAATATTAAAAAAAAAAAAATGACATATTATTAGTTTTTTATAAATGTTTCCTGTACAAAATTTCCCAGATGTTGAGACATTTTAACTACAGAAAAACTTTTAGTTTCTAAAATAGTTTTGATATAGAAAAATATCCCATTTCTAAGATATTTGCCTGAAGAAAAATGTTCAAATTCTAAAACTTTGATATAAAAAAATTCTTAAATTCGTATTTTCTGTAGAAAAACAGATCGTATTTTCTGTAGAGCAACTCTCAGATTCAACATTTCCTTATAGAAAATGTCTCCGATTTTTTAAATTTTTTCTATAATCTGAGATTCTGAGACATTATTTAAATAAAAAATTTCTAAATTTTAATGTAATTTTCTTCTAAAAAATCTCTGAAATAATGCTCATATTCTAAAGTAATTCCCAGATTTTAGGATATTTTTCGTATAAAAAAATTTTTAGATCATATTTAGTAAAAGAAAATTATCAGATACTAAAAAATTACCAATTCTATAACATTTTATGAAGAAACGTTGATACACTTTTCGAAATCTTAAATCATAAATTTTTCGATAGAAAAATTTTACGGTTTTAATGCCATCTAATGTTTTAAATTTCTTAGATTTTGAAACATTTCTCATAAAAAAATATTATTAGACACTTTTTCAAAAGAAATATTTACATATTCAGAGACACATTTCCTAGACAAATTCTCAAAATCTTTCTACAGAAAAATGTGCTGATTTTGAATGATTTCTCATACAAAAAAAAAATCTCAGCTTCTGATATGGTTTTCTATAGAAAAGTCATAAAACATGTTTGCTATAAAAAAATTAATATATCTTGATAAACTTTTCCTATAGAAAAATTCGCATATTAAAAATATTTCTCAAATAGAGAATTTCTCATTCTCAAAAAGATTTCTATAAAAAAAAAAACATATAGAAAACTCAAATTGTGAGACGTTTTTCTTGTAGAAATGTTATCTGATTCTGGTGTTTTTTTTTTTTTTTATGAAAAATTTTTGTCAGATACTGAAACATTTTCTCTAAGGAAAAATTCTCAGTTGCTAAAGGATTTTTTCTATAGAAATGTAATACGAAATTTTTTATAAAATTTGAGATAATTTTTCAATTTAAACATTCTTAAGTATCAAAATATTTTCTAAAGGTAAAGTCTGAAATTTTGAAACATTTTTCTATAAAAAATAATATTTTTTCCATAAGAAATAATATTCGGTTAGAATATCTTCACGACTCTATTGCCATCTTAAATTTTTATATACAATTTTTTTAATTCCAAATTTTTATCTTTAGGCTTTGTGTGCTGACGTAAATGAGGGTTTTTACATTATAGCCATTTCTTTCTATCTTTTCTTTCTTTTTCCCTTTCCTTATCTTTTTTTTTCCTTTCCTTTCTTTTTTTTCTTTCGAAATTATTTTGGGGTAAGAAATCCCATTCTCCCCCCCCCTGGATCCGCGCCTGGTTTAAGTGCCCATATACCTCTTGTGCTCCAACCAAAACAGGTATATTAATAACAAGAGCTAGAAATGGTCGCCATATCTCGCTACCGGAGGATAATTCCACATTCACCTCGTGTGCTCTGAAATTCTGTGAACTTCACCTACTAATTCCATATGTTAACTAAATTTTTTTAAAAAAGTCACTTGAACCTGTGCTTTGAGCTCCTCATTTAAAAATGGGGCGATATTTCGTAAATTAAACAACTTTTGAGATATTTAAAAGAAATTTTTTTCAAGAAAATACTATCAACTAATGTTATTAATGACTTACTACACATTATTTTCATTTAGTTAATTTATTATTTAATTTTTGTATGTGAAATTGTGTTTTTTTTTTTTGTGATTTGTATTATTATCTCGCCTTATTTTTATTTTTGACAGCTAATTTGGAATATTCCCATTAACATTTTTTCACAAATTTAAAACTACCACGTGTCGTATGAGTGTTACTAACAAAAATATTGCTCATACGCAACCAGACTTTCGCAATAAAACAATTGCATGATTTTGGGATTAAAATAAGTACAACATGGCGTATGAGTAATACGAATTTCAGCATTAGCACAAATATTACTCATACGACACAAGATTTACAGATTTATTGTTCGAGCTAAAATACTGCATACTTTTAGGTTTAAAAAATTGACACGTCGTCAGCTTATTATTGTTTTGCTCCATACGCCAACAACTCGGTTTCGAGAAAAAGGATAAAATAGGTTTACCACAAATTTTCTCGAAAAGTAAGTAGACTTTTACATACAATAGATCAAAAGATTTTAAGCTTTTAAGTAAATAAGATTTTATGGTATTATGCTCCATATCCAATTTTGCTTACACATTTGGGACTTTTGTGTGATATGGAGCAAATGAGTTCTCAACGCCAAACAAAATAACAATAAAACAAAAAGAGCTATATCGACAAAACTGGGTATTTAGAACACTTATATAGTCAGGTTGCATGGTATTAAAAATGGGGATGATCGGTCAATGGACACGCCTACCTCCCACACAACCCAAATGGCAAATATGACATTACTTGAAATGTTTAGAAGTTACGGTATTAAAATTTGGTACGTAGAATAGTACCAACATAATAAATCTTCATTCCAAAAATATGCAAGATCCGTTAATTTTTAAATAATCTAGAGCCTTTTCTATAACTCAAATTTTCAAAAAACGTCAAAATGGTGTGTTTTTTCTTAGAAAATGCTGAATATCTCAAATTTGAAAAGATGTTTTAAAAAACGGACTTCGGAATAAGGAAGAGGATATTTATATTATATATATTCCATTCCTAACTCATTTTTTTCAAAAATGGCGTATGGAGCAAAACAATAATAAGGTGACGACGTGTTGTATGAGTATTGCAAAATTAATATATTACTCATACGCTACCAGATTTAGCAATTTGATTTTTGTCGCTAAATTAATTAGTTATATCTAGGGCAAGTACTTTCATGAAAATGCATATTTTTACTCAGCATTGTAAACATAACACAAATCAAAAATCTATCCGAATCAATGAATTTGCAATAAAATGGCATTGATTTGTAGTTGCATATTTTTGCATATTTTGGTATAAATGCATATTTTTGCATATTTTCATATAATTTGGACTTTTTTTTAATTTCATCAATATTTTTTCAAAACGTCCTTAGACAAATTCAAAACCTATCACCTATTTCTTATAGAAAAATGTATTTATTTATAGAAATCATATTCTGATGCATTTTTAAAGAAAATTGATTTTGGAAGAATAATTTTTAGATTCTGAGAAAAGTTTCCTATTTAAAATATTCCTATTCTGAGACATTTTAATAATCGGTAAGATAAAAATGTTTTCGAATTTAAGATTTTTTTACAGGAAAATAGCGTTTTTATTTTGGGTATGTTCTTTTGATTTTGAGTTAATTTTTTGACTTAAAAATCTTAAAATTCCGAAAAAAGTTACAAAAAATAATTTAAAAATAAATATTTTTTTTTAGAATAAAGATCAAAAAGTATTGAAAAATAACTTGTTCTAGAAAAATATTGTATTTTACTATTATTTTTCTTTTATAAAATTTTTTCTTCAGAAATATATAGTGACTCAAAGAAAAAACTACTCAAGCAAAAAACTATTTTACTAATTAAAAATTGTTTTCACACAATAAAACATTTTTAAGAATTGTCGAGGGCCTTAAAGTATTTGAAAAAGCCTATTTTATGTTGACAAGTTATTTTTTTTTATTTTTTTTTTTTTTTTTTAAAACAATAATTTTTAGATGCATATTTTTGAAGTTTTTAGTGCATATTTTGGATTTTTAGACGCATATTATAGGCACATATTTTCGTTTTTTAGATGCATAAAAGTACTTGCCCTAGTTATATCATTTAAAATGGATTATAATTAGGATTGCTTGATAAAAAGCGTCAAAATCAGAAACCGTAATTGTTATGAGATTTATTGAAAAATGTCAAATTTCACTGTTCAAAAATATTTTTTTTAAATAAAAATTAAAAACAGTTTGAAATGATTTATATAAATATCTGTAGAAAATTACAGAAATAAAAAACTTTTATTTTGTATAACTGTTTTTAAAAACCGAACCATAAAAAACATGAGCTATTAAAATGAAACTAAAATAAACGCATGCAAAAGAATCCTATTAATAGCTAATACTTCACTTATTGATTTAAAGAAATAAACATTGATTGATTTTTTTTTTTAAATAACTGTTATAACAGTTATTTACTATAACAAATATAAAATAAAAGTTATTTTAAATTGTTTGAACAAAAAGTTTTTAATAACTCTAATTTTATACTTTTATGATAAAAATCAAAAAATAAAAGTTATTGCAAATTTCAACACGGGACATCTCAGATTTTTTTAAATAAAAAGACACGTGCGATATTTCGTGTTATATTTGGTCTCTGGTCAAAATTCTTGACATTTAGAAAAAAAGTTGATGTTTCTTGACGTGTCATATAACTGCACTGCGTTGCATAACTATAATTAAACTCTAAAATCGCTGATATGTAAAATTTATGTAGCGGTAATCCTACAATCAAAAAAAAACTGTAATGTTAGCAAAAAAAGCTTGTAAACCTACAAGAAAATTTGCTGATTTTGAACCCACAATTTTTTTGCTAAAGTTAGCAAAAATGTTTTCCAATAATTAGTTAACTGATTTTTTTTTTTTTTTTTTGAACTTAGTTCATACACATTTGAGGACCCCATTGGGTTCGGACCCAATAGGTCCAGACCCCGATATGCCTAGACCTAGTTGGGTTCCTTAAAAATTGTCATAGTTTTTTATCCAAAATTTGTGTCCGTTTCGCTCTACCATGCTTAGTTTTTGAGATACGTGATTTTAGGGGACCACTGGGGTCTTGAGAATTAAAAAACTCGATAACTTCAAAAATATTACTCGGAGAGCTTTTGGTTATTTTGCGGTCTTGTTCTACGTGTTGAGAGCTACAAAAAGTTTTTTGAACTTTTTGTTGTGTCGGCAATATTTACCGAGATACGAACATTTTAAAATTTTCGGGAATGCTAACTTTTTTGGATCCAAATGGCCTCCATTTTGCTCTATCTGGCTTAGTTTCCGAGATAGCGCCATTTTAAGTTTTCTGAAAATAAAGAAAAATTTACCATTTATTTTGCTAATATTAGCAAAAAATCTTGTAAAAATTAGATTTATTGTCAAAAAACTTTTTTTGGGAATTTTCTCACGAAACATTGTGTAAATCAGAAATTTTTCAACCGATTTTAAATTTTTTAGCTGTTTTGGATAGAAGAAGGGAAGGGCTTTCCATGTGTGTGAATTGTTCTACACATATTAGAAAGGTATCTATTGATTTTTTCTAAAATATCTATTTTTTTTTTGAAAATTTTTCGAGTTTATTAATTTTTTTCTGCTATAGTTCGTTTAACAACCTTTATATTTATTAGAGTTCGTTTGGTGACTATGTAACTTCATCTGTTTATCGGATATCATAATTTTTTTAAAGGATTTAGGGGAGCTAAAGAAAATGCCGTTATTTTTTTGAAAAAATGTTTACTCCTTGGGGTTGTTCAAAGCATCTGAAACCGCGGATTATGAGCTGATTTTTCTGCAGAGAAAAAACGGCTGAATACATGGACTTATACAGGGGGTGGGCACAGGGGGCAGGTGCCCCCCCCTTTTCGATTTGAAAATTTTTATAATTTTATATACAAAAAAATCACAAGTTTTTAAATATTTTGATTTTAAAAGAAGAGATTTTATTTTTTTTTATAAAAACTCTAGAGTTTGAAATAATTTCGTTTCTAAATAGTCATTTATACCGCAAAATCAGTAAAATATGATTAAAAAACACAAAATATTATTTTTATCTAATAAAAATTATGCATCAGGATCATGAAAATTAATTTCTACAAAACAATTTTCAAACAAAAGGATAAGGGAAGTATATCAACCGTTATGAACCGATTTCCCTGAAACTTAAAAGACGATTTAAAATTTACACGTTTTCATAAGTAAAATTATTTAACGAAGCTAAATTTTTACAAGGTGGTGCCCCGTTGGATAGGCATTAAAAAAAATTATTCTCATATGGAAACATCATAAAGTTTCTTAGAAAGAAATGGATGAAAACCCCAAAATTCTTTCTAAAACAGCAAGTGTGAACCCCGTATTAAGAAGAATCTCAAGTTGGATTTTTTGAATTCAAAATGGCGGACCCAACATGGCTACAAATATTTTTAAAAAATAAACCGATTTCCTTGAAACTTTTTATGCCCGAGTTTTTAAGGTCACTAAATAAGAATCTGAAGTTAGATTTTCGAATGGCAGATTCTAATTTAGCAACCCAACAAACCGGTGCGTAAAGAGTTTTGAGTGAATCTGTTATTTAAAAAAAAAAATTATAACCATGTTGGATTCGACATTTTGAATTTTAATAATCCAACTGCAAATTTTTCTTAAGCGACTCCAAGAATCCGTGCACAAAGAATTTTAAGCAAATCTGTAATATTTTTAAAAAATTGGGCGCCATTTCGGATCTGCCATATTGCAATTCAAACCCGCCACTCGGCATTCAAAACCAAATATTTTTAAGTAATTTCCAAATTTTTTTAAAATTTGTTAAACTCATACCAATTTTGGAAAGAAGGGTGGCGGTTGACGTAGAAACCCTCATAAAAATTTGAAATTTCCAAGACGAAAATCGTGTTAGGGTTGGGGGGTTGGGGGGGTTATTTGATTATGGGTGTAGTTAAAAATAAATATTAATAGGCGATGACGAAAAGAATTTGGGAATTGTGCCCCCCCCGTTTTCAAATTCCTGGATACGTCGCTGGCTGAATATATTGCAAATCTGATTTCACCAGTCGAATCTACAGCAAAAATTAACACAATAGCAGTTTTTTGAACTCTTAAAAAAAGTTCAAATAACCCACAGCAGGGGCGGAAAAATGCAATGCACGATGAAGAGGTAGTTTTGCTAAGAAAATTGGTACAAAAAGCACCTTTCTATCACAACCCATTAAAAAGATATGAGGCTTCAAACTTCGTTTCGTTTTCGATTTTCATCTCAATGCTGATTCCAAATCTGGTTTCCAAAATGTTCCGTACAGTCAGGTTTTTGAAATAATTGAGGTCAAAGTTCACAAAAAATCATTTTTGTGCATTATTGAGAGCATTTTTTTGTGATGTTTTTGGATGATATTCTGGGATCATAAAACTTGTTTTCGATTAACATTTCGATGCTGATTCTGAATGTAGTTTTCAAATTTTTCTATCACGTTTTTCATGTTTTCGAGAAAATTGAGGTCAAAGTTCTCAAAAACCGTGTTTTGTAAATTTTTGAGAGGTTATAACTTTTTAACGGGTTGTGATAGAACGAAAAATTTGGTACCATTTTGTTAAGCTCATATTTAAAAAATTAATTAAAAAATGGAAAAACCTTATATTTCCGCCCTCTGTGGTGGGTTTTTGGAACTTTTTTTAAGAGTTTGAAAAACGACCATTGTATTATTTTTTGCTGTAGACTCGACTGGTGAAATCAGATTTCCAATATATTCAGCCGTTTTTGCTCTGCAGAAAAATCAGCTCAAAATTCGCGTTTTCAGATGCGTTCAACCACCCCAAGGAGCGATTTTTTTTCCAAAAAAATACCGCCATTCTTTTTTGTTCCCCTAAATCCTTCAAAAAAATGATGATATCCGCATATCAAATTTTCAAAATTAACTCTAATAAATAAACTCTAAAATCGCTGATATGAAAAATTTATGTACCGCTTATCCTATTGATAAATAAAACATTATAAATAAACTAAAACCGAATATAACTCTGTGATACAGTGAAAAAATACTTCTGATGTGACATGGTATAGGTTGTTGGTTTTGTCGAGTAGATCACAAAAATGTCCATTAAACTTGCCAGTCACCCTCAAATTTTAGATTTATTGTCAGAAAAGTTTTTTGGGACTTTTCTCACGAAACATTGTGTAAATCAGAAAATTTCAACTGATTTCAAATTTTTTAACTGTTTTGGATAGAAGAAGGAAAGTGATTTCCATGTGTGTGAATTTGTCTACACATAAAAGAAAGGTATCTATTGATTTTTTCTAAAATATCTATTTTTTTTTTTAATTTTTTCGAGTTTATTGATTTTTTTCTGCTACAGTTCGTTTAACAACCTTTATATTTATAAACGTATTTTTAAAGAAAATTTAATTTTGAATACGACGAGTTTTATCCTGAAACAATCGGATAACAATTGACAGAGTTGTGATAATTTTTCTAAAAAAGAAAACTAATACTTTGTAGTAAATCGCCGTTCAGATAACCCAAGCAAAAAAAAAAAAATTATCATAAGCGGTCATGTACAATATTTTTTTTTTTTGGGGCGCTAAATCCGATTCTAGCCTTTAAATTTCTCTATCGCGTCAGGTTTTTGAGATATTTAACATATATTGATATATCAAAAACTTAATAAGATAGCGGAATTTCAAGGTCAAATTCCAATTCAGGGGAAAAAACCTTTAAAATAATAATACGCGACCTCTCAGTATGTTCGATTATTTTTTTTACTTGGGTTGTCCGAACTGCAATTTCATTTCACGACTCTGTCAATTGTCATCCGATTTTTTCGGTATAAAGCTCATCGTATTTATAATTAAATTTTCTTTAAGAATACGTTTATAAATATGAATGTTGTTAAACGAACTGTAGCAGAAAAAAATCGATAAACTCAAAAAATGGTCAAAAAATAAGAAAAAAATTAGATATTGTTGAAAAAATCAATACATATCTTTCTTATATGTATAGACCAATTCACAAACATAGAAAGCCAAATCTTTAAAATTTGAGGGTGTCTGGCAAGTTTGATGGGCATTTTTGGTATGTTTTCGATGAGACCTACAACTATAACTACCTCATTTCAAAAGTATATTTGATTTTGTGTTTTTTGTAGCACAGTGTAATTGAACAAAAATATGTGGTATTTTTAAGAAGGTTTAAAGTTTTTAAGGAATTTTTGCTTTTTTTATGCTGCATAACAATAAATACACTTAATAAGAAAATAAATAATAGTCCAAATAAAAATTATGAATATAATGAACTGAAAACGTAGAAAACCCTCATTACACTGCGGAACACTAAAAAATAAACAAGAGTTACGACCATCATTTCTATATAATTCGGACATGCTTATTCGAATGGCGTATTCCGTTTTTCGATGTATGGTACAGTTTTCTTGCAAAATGTCGTAAAAGATTTGCTGATTTCGAGCCAGTTTTTTAATAAAAAAATTTGCAAAGTTAATGATTTATAAATTTTATGGCATGGAAAACAAAGATATGACTTGTAGCAATATTTCTTATGCCAATTTGGTTCAAAGCTTGTTATCTTAAGCCCTTAAATTCGCGAAATTGACAGCCAAATTGGTCTTTGATAAAAAACTTGCTTTTAGTGAATCAAAAAGGCATCCCTAACAATACGAATAGTGGACAAAAAACAGCTATTTTATATGGACCATCATGATTAAAATCGCGAAAAACCGTTTTTTTGTATATGCCAGCATCACTTTACGAGATGATTTAAGACTCCATCTTTTAGTATATAATGTGGGATTCTTAAACAATCACTAAAAGCAAGTTTTTAATCAAAGACCAACTTGGCGGTTAATTTCGCGAAAACCTCAAAAAATTAATAAATTCGCGAATTTAAGGGCTTAAGATAAAAAGCTTTAAACCAAATTGGCATAAGAAATATTGCTACAAGTAATATCTTTATTTTTAATGCCATACAATTTAAAAATCATTAACTTTGCAAATTTTTTTGTTGAAAAACTGGCTCGAAATCAGCAAATCTTTAACGACATTTTGCACGAAAACTGTACCATACATCGAAAAACGGAGTACGCCATTCGATTCAGCATGTCCGAAATATATAAAAATGATGGTCGTACCTCTTGTTTTCTAAAATAGTGGTCACTTTTGTCACGCAGTGTTATTATTAAAAAAGTAAACAAAATATTTCCATACTGACCGCCTTTTTTAACATTTACCCCATCCTCAAAATTTATCCTAATACAGTGGCGTATACAGGGGGGGGGCCCGGGGGCCCGGGCCCCCCCCCGAAATGATTTCACAAATTTCTGGATTTGGTATCAAATAACAAGTACAATATTAAAATACTTTTTAAAAAAAATTGAGAAACATTAAGAATCTTAAATTTTTTGAAGAAAAATGTTTTGAAACTGAAAATTTTTCTGTTAAAAAAAATCTCAAAATCGGAAAATTTTTTCTTAGAATTTTAAATTTTTCTAATGAAAAAATATCTTAGAACCAGAAGTTTTATGTACACAAAAAATGGACCTAATTGTAAGTAAAATGTAGTCATTTTGTCTTTTAGAAAAATGGCTCAGAACGAGACTATCTCTAAAAAAAATTTCTCATAATCTTACACTTTTCTAAAAAAAAATGTCTCAGAATCTAAAACTTTCTATAAGAAAAATGTCTGAGAATCTAAGACTTTTTCTATAGGAAGGAATAATGTCTTAAAATATTGGCCTTTTTCTTAGAATCTAAAACTTTTGCTATAGGAAAAATGTCGCAGAATCTGAGAGTTTTTTCTATAAAAAAATTCTTAGAATCTGAGGCTTTTCTATATGAACAATGTTTTAGAATCTGAGAACTTTCTATAGGAATAATGTCTCTGAATCTGAGAATATTTCTTACAATCTAGGAAAACGTCTCAGAATCTTATACTTTTATTTATGAAAAATGCCTCAGAATCAACGAATTTTTCTTAAGGAAAATTATCTCAAAATCTAAGATTTTGTGTATAGGAAAAATGTCTCAGAGACACAACCTGAGACTTTTTGTATAGAAAAATGCTCAAAATATGAGACTTTTCTATTGTGAAAATATCTTTTTCTATAAGAATAATGTCTCAGAATCGGAGTATTTTTCTATGGGAAAAATATTTCAGAATCTGAGACTTTTTCTTTAGGAAAACTGTCTCAGAATCTGCGGCTTTTTCTATTTGAAAAATGTTTCAGAATCTGACAATTGCAAAATGTCTCAGAATCTGACCCCTGTTCTATAGGAAAATGCGTAAGAATTTGAAACTTTTTCTATAGGAAAAGTGTTTAAGCATCTGAGACTTTTTCGATAGGAAAAATGTCTCAGAATCTAAGATATTTTCTGTAGAATAGTTGTCTGAGAATATGAGACATTTTCTTTAGGAAAAATGTCGAAGTAACTGAGACTTTTTCTATAGGAAAAATGTCAAAGAGTCTAAGACGTTTTCTATAAGAATCTGTGACTTTCTATAGGAAAAATGTCTCAGAATTAGAAACTTCTTCTACACGAAAAATGTCTAAGAATCTGAGACTTTTTCTATAGGAAAAATTTCTAAGAATCTTAGACTTTTTCTTTACGAAAATTTTTTCAGAATCCGAGAGTTTTTCTTTAGGAAAAAGGTTTGAGAATCTAAGACTTTTTTATATTGTTTTCTTTTTAAAAATGTTTCAGAATCTGAATTATTTTTCTTATAAAAAAGCGAAGATTTTCTCAGAATCTAAAACATTTTGTGTAGAACGTTTCAGAATCTGAGAAAATGTACTAGACTAGAAATATCTCAGATTCTGCCAAAATGTCTTACAGTCGGAGTCTTTTGTTTTGAAAAAGTATTTTATGAATATGTTTATAGAATTATTATCTAAAGTGACTTTTTCCCGAGAAACGTTTTCCATTGGAAATATGATTTAGAGTCTTTGACTTTTTCTATAACAAAAACTGTCTTAACTGGAAATTGTCATAGAATCTTAGACTTTTCTGTGAAAAAAAATCAGATCCTGATAATCTTCTTTGTAAAAATGTATCAGCATCTGATACAATTCACACTTTAAAAAAAGGTGTAAGCTTCTTACAAAATTTTAAAATATAAAAAAATTTTAATTTTTTAAACTTACACAAAAATGAAGAATCTGATTGTGTAACATTCAGTTCAAGGAAAAGATCGAGAATGATTTTTAAACATGTGCTGTTATGTAAATTTTTTGTAAAAAAAAAATTTAAAAAAATGTTGGGCCCCCACCGAAATAAAATCCTGGATACGCCCCTGCCCTAATACATATGTCGATTTTTTCACATAAGGGACGATCTTTAAAACTATTTGCCCAATTGCTTCACAATATATTAATCAGCTTAATTAGTAATGCATGGACGATCGTTTTGTTGTTTTTCCAATTTCCTTATCATCAAAATTCTCGAATTAGGTTAGGTTAGGTTGTAAGTGGCTGCTGACGTTGTTACGTCAGCACACGTAGACTCTGAGGTACATTGTGATACCACGGGACCGTAATAGGTTTCCCTACTAGTCCCTGTCATTAAGCCAGTTTGAGCTTCTTATGAAACTCCTTAGATATTGAATTTTGATATCCGACAAATCAGAAAGATCGTACAGTTGCCTAGATCCCAGTGAAGTAAGTCTCTGACCAGAAAGTGCCGGGCAATGGCAAATAAAGTGTTCGATAGTTTCCAACTCCTCTTCATCCATGCAACTCCGGCAAAAGTCATTCGACGGCACATTTAACCGCTCTGCGTGAATTTCAGCCATACATGGGATTTTTTAATTTCCATTAAATTCTAATTACCATTTCTTTATCAAATGGAAATTGTAAATTTTTTGAATTTCCATTTCCTTATCAAATTGAAATGTATGGTTGTTGAATCGAATGTAAATGGTAATGAAATTCCAAAATGATTTTGAGTTTTTAAATTAATTTGAAACTTTTTAAATTTGTTCGATTTGCCAACAATATTTTAATAGTTTGGTTTTGAACCTGTATTTATTTTTGTCTCAATACAAAAAAAAAAAAAAATTTTACCAAAAATAAAAACAAATAGATTTTGTTTGAAAATAAAAATGTTTAATAATTTTTTTAGAGGATTTGCATACTGAAAACCTGGCAAGGTAATTTTTTACTATGTTTAGAGTACTTTTCCGAGTAAATACGTGCATTTTAATTGAACAAAATTGTTTATTTTAGCGGAAAAAATACCCATCATCGTGCCTCATTATTCATCTCAAATTCAAGACAATGTAAATATTTGGTAAGTTTTTTGTAAATTTAAACATATATATGTATCTATAAGATTTAGCATAAAAGGCATAAAAAGAACTAGTAAATTTTATTTTTTGATCTATACCCTACATTATGTTTACATGGACGGGCAGGCGGTCGGAAGAACATTGGCAAATCGACGCAAAAAGTATTATTTACTTATACATTATTGAAGTATTCAAAAAAACGCCTTTTGCACTGCCATATAAAACAAATATACACCATTTACAGATGTAATTCAAAAAGATCAAATGACTTGTGTTTAATAATGAGAAATACGAGATTAAAGTTAGTAGATAGGTAATGAGAGTTCTAGTTCACTTTGTTCCAAAAGCCATTAAATTTTCTAGTTCACATTGTTCCAAAAGCCATTAAAAAGCCATTAAATTAATGTGAAGATCACTAAGGTCACTATGATTACATTTTTCTAAAGCCATTAAATTTATGTGAAGGTCACTGAGGCCGGTGACACTAATTGCTTTTTAAAAAAAGGGGGGGGAATAAATATTATACTTTATGGGGCACAATGTAATTAAAAAACAATAAAATTGTAATTTATGGGACAAAATGCAATTAAAAAAAATATAGTTTTTTTGAAAATTAGGTCACTCGTACATTGATCGTGTAAGTCGAATACACAATGTAATTAAAAAAATAATAAAATTGTAATTTATGGGACAAAATGTAATTAAATATAGAGATGCCTAGGAAAAATAGAAAAAAAAAACACTAAATATTGGAAAATAATCGGACAAACTATTGACAAAAATACTGATAAATATATTAAAAAATGAAAAAAGGGGGACAAAATAGACAAAAATACTGATAAATATATTGAAAAAAAAAAGAAAAAAGGGGGAGCAAATAGGCAGTAAAAATCATAAGATCATGTTGGGATACATTTGCAAAAAAAAATAGTAATTATAAACGAAACAGGTACTAAAAATTCATGAATGTATTTTAAAAATAAAAATGAGATTTGACATTTGTTCCGGTAAAAAACAAATTTATTAAACAAAACACCCCCCGGCCGAACCAACTTTAACCTCAAGCTGCGAACACCGTTAAGTTCTTTGTTGATTATGAATCTGGGGTGCCCCACTACTATATTTCGACGAAAATTAAAATCTTTGCAAGAGCCGTTTTTGGAAAAATAGCGTTTAAACGTCATAAAAATTACGTTTTAAGCTTATCTCGAAAACTATGAGAGATATGAAAATATGACTTAAGACAAAAATTATTCCTAGGGAATAAGTGAAAAGTCATAAGATCATACATGGTATTCATTAGACCATACACCAACATAAATAAAACTCTTTTAAGAAAAAGAGTTTCTCCACGAATAACCATATTTCAATTAGTAGAAAATGGGGAAAAAATTAATGCAAGAAAAAAATTTCAATAAAAAATGAATTAAAATTTGTTCAATTTAAAAACGTATCAAATTAGTCGCGGTCGTATCAACGTATTTTTCAACATTAAATAGTATCAAAAAAAGTACAATTCCATCCCTGCTTTTGATTTCACGATATTGTTTTTCTGTGTGACTAAACTAAGTATTATAAATCAATAAAAAATATTAATTGGATAATAATAGTTATGCTCCAATTATTATTTTTTAAATTGTTCATAATAATTATTTAATAACTATTAAAAATGGCCAATTTTTTCGTATTTTTAAATTTTGGATATAGTTATTTTTAGTTCTTGGTTCTTATTCGCATGAACTGTTCAATTGATATTTTAGAAATTACAAATGAAAAATTCGAATCATAAGTATAATCTCAAATAACAAATGTAATCTTTAAGTTACAAATGATATTTTCTAATTTTTTTCTGATTTTTAATTGACATTTTGAGAATTTTATTTAATAAAATTAGCACTAAATACTAATATTTTTTTTCAGGAGTCGATTCCTCAAGTCGAACTGGAAGCCAGCGCGATGTCTTAATGAAATGGATATGGCACAATTAAATGCAAAAGATTATTTAAATTTTATTTATTTATCTAAGATTTTGGCAAAAATAAAATAAAGATATTATGAATCCATTTTCGGATTCCGCCTCAAGCCAAAATATTTAATACGATAGAGTTTCTTGCAAGTAGTGGTGCAGAAATTTACATATGTGCATGGTAAAATCTTGAACTTAAATATGCATGTCCTTTTTTAAAATGTTTTTTTCTCATTGAACCCCTAAAATATATTTATTTTTTTTATTTTTTCCATTTTGCATGGTTGCGGCAATTTCCATTGATTATTTCAGTTGGGAAACAGTGAACATCTAGTGGGCTTGCCATTTGCGCTATATGCAACGTTAAAGGTGTTCCCTCCAATAATACTCTCCAGGAGTATTTAACTGCAAATATCTGACTTGGTCACAACTTATTATGCCCGAATTTAGCCTAGCTTAGGAATGTATTTACTTTTTTGCAAAGTAGTTTGCAATAAGTAAATAGATTTTTAATGCCTGCGCTTTTGGAAAATAATGTTGTTTGCTGTCATAAATGCAAAATGGTATAATTACCAAATTCTACTTTAAAAATTAATAGTAAGTGGTTTGAGAAATATAACATCACACAAAAATTTTTTTTTCCATGAACGATTTTCATAGTATTTATGAACAAATTCATACAATTTATTACTTTTTCATAATATTTATAAACTTTTTCATAGTATTTATGAATAAATCATAATATGTGAAATTTAAGAATTTTTAACATTTTTCATAAATACTATGAAAAAGTTTATAAATATTATGAAAAAGTAATAAATTGTATGAATTTGTTCATAAATACTATGAAAATCGTTCATGGAAAAAAAAAATTTTTTGTGTGATGTTAGTATACTTTACTTTTTACCATTGAAAAACTATTGGCGACATGAAAAACGTCTTATAAAGGATTCTAATAATATATTTGAAAATTAGGAAAGGTATAATTTTTCACCACAACATGTTTAAAACCTTGTCGTTAAAAATATTTTGGTTATCAACTGTGTTTTATTTTTAATCTCTTCTTATTATATCGATTGAAAATTTAACTTAAAATCGATATTGCATGAGGTAGGGTATTGGTCCTAATAACCAATATTTATTGTGTTGGGGTTTGTGAATTTGCTTTATATTGCGTTGCCAATGTCTTTAAAAAATATTCTGTTTTTTATCGGCAATTATAAAGGTTTTTGTCTTGGAATTTTTATGGCAACGTAATTTAAAAATGTTGCGAAGATATTTTAATTAAATGGAAATTAAAAAATTTTAATTTCCATTTGTATGAATAAATTGAAATTAAAAAGCAAATTCAATTTGCAACAAATTATAATTTCCCATGTATGATTTCAGCCAAATCGGTGCAGTGCACTATAGGGAATTTTTAGGTATTTTCTGGCCAAAACTCTTCTAGCTGAGATATCGACCCGAAATTTGGCAAGATTGTTTGGTATGATGTTTTTAGGCTCTATATAAAAAATAGGCATGGGCGGACAGGATTACAGCATCTTTTCACGACTTTAAAAAAAAAGTAAATTAGTTATAAAAGTTTGTACACTCAAAAAAAAAAAACTGTAATGTTAGCAAAAAAAGCTTGTAAACCTACAAGAAAATTTGCTGATTTTGAACCCACAATTTTTTTGCTAAAGTTAGCAAAAATGTTTTGCCAATAATTAGTTAACTAATTTTTTTTTTTTTTTGACTTAGTTCATACACATTTGAGGACCCCATTGGGTTCGGACCCGATAGGTCCAGACCCCAATGGGCCTAGACCTAGTTGGGTTCCTTAAAAATCGTGATAGTTTTTGATCCAAAATTTGTGTCCGTTTCGCTCTACCTTGCTTAGTTTTTGAGATACGTTTTTATAGGGGACCACTGGGGTCTTGAGAATTAAAAAACTCGATAACTTCAAAAATATTACTCGGAGAGTAATTGACTATTTTGCGGTCTTGTTCTACGTATTGAGAGCTACAAAAATGCTTTTGGACTTTTTTTTGTGTTGGCAATATTTACCGAGATATGAGCATTTTAGAATTTTCGGGAATGCTAACTTTTTTGGATCCAAAGTTAGGGCCCATTAGGGTCCACACATGTGAAGAGGACCCGCGAAAGTATGGAGATTCTAAGAACCAAAAATGCCCTCCATTTTGCTCTATCTGGCTTAGTTTCCGAGATAGCGCCATTTTAAGTTTTCTGAAAATAAAAAAAAAATTACCATTTATTTTTGCTAATGTTAGCAAAAAATCTTGTAAAAATGTTGTCAACTCAATTTCAAATTTAGCAAAAGAAATTAGTTCAAAGTTTGTTTAAAATTGCTAATGTGCTAAATGAAGTTTACAAGAATTTTTTGCTAACATGCTAATCTCAACTAAAAATTTGCTAAAAGTTAGCTAACTAGCATTAGCAAAAAAAAATTAGTAAATCTACTAACGTATTTTTTTGAGTTTATGTATAAAACAATACTAAAAAAAATAGTTAATCTCAAAACATCATCAGTAACATAATTTACCTTCATTTTTTTGTTACTCACGATAAAGGTAAGTCACGCCTGAGCATTTGAGACTCACGAAGTTTTTTCAGTGAATTTGATCTAAATAATTTTTCGAAAAACAATAAAAAATGGAACTAGTTTGTAATCCAATATTATGAAAAATATTGCGGTGATTGTCGAGACTCACGCACATCTCACGTTAATTCAAAGTATTTGAGACACGTTAACATTTTTATATGTAAAAATTCAATTCAAACACTTGTAGTGGTATTTTTTTTTATAGTAGGCTTTAAAAATGCACAAATGTCATAATTTTTATTAATTTTGAGATTAAATGCGA
Source organism: Pegoplata infirma (assembly GCA_963921195.1). NCBI lineage: Eukaryota > Metazoa > Arthropoda > Insecta > Diptera > Anthomyiidae > Pegoplata > Pegoplata infirma. The sequence goes on along the minus strand of OY992537.1, from coordinate 121,656,516 downwards.
ACATTTTAATATTGCATGCAGTCACGGTAAACATTAATTTTTTGTAAAAATTATTATTAAAAAATAGTTATTATGAACAATATTAACAGTGAAATAGGTAAGCAATCATAATATTAATAAGGGATTTTAAGTTATTAACATAACTGTTGTTTAATTAAAAATCCCACCGATTTAAAAATGTCGAATTGTACGAAGTGTGGATAAAAGAAAAAATATACATCATATTTTATATCTATCATAAAACGTTTTTTTTTGCGAAATTTCTACAAAATATATTTAATAATAATATTAAAAACTAGAGATGGGCGCTGGTCACGTGATTTGCGTGATTCACGTGAATCACGCGTGAATCACGCGTGAGTGTGAGTGATTTTCATTTCAATTACGTGATTGTGAGTGAGTGTGAGTTGAAAAAAAATCTGAGTGAGTGATTAGAGAGTGAGTCATTTATTTTTTGCGTGAGTTTGCGTGATTAGATTTTTTGATATGCTAAATTTTTTTGTAAAAATTTTTTTTTTTGGATTTCGTTTTCTTTTTGGTAAGAAAATTTTATTGCGTGAGTAGATTTTGCGTGACTCACGCGTGAGCGTGATTGAATCTGACGTGAGTCACGCGTGAGCGTGAGTAAGTTTTTTATTACTCACGTGAATGTGAGTGAGCGTGAGTAAAAAAAACTTTGCGTGAGTGATTAGTGAGTGATTCGATTATTTTTTGCGTGAGCGTGAGTGAGTGTGAGTCAAAATCCACTCACGCGCCCATCTCTATTAAAAACCTTCAACAAGTAACTTACAAAAAATAATTGTAAAATTTTAGTTGTACATAAATAAATTTGAAAAAAAAGCACTTCCGTAAAACTTAAATGCCATTTCCCCATGGAGCCTCATGGACTAGCTGAAATATACATCTTGCGTAGAAAGAGTTCCTCTATGCTGTATATATTTATGGGAGTATGCAATTATAAGCAAAAAAAGTTGCAATCCAAAAAAAATTTAATTTAAGAAAAAAAAATTTAAAAAATTAATTAAATAATTGTACAATATAAAAATCTGCATTTTAAAATAATAACTTCTACATACAAACATAATTTGGTATATTGCTAATAAAAATACATTTTATAGGATTTTTCAATAGTTGTTTAAGTATCCCAGCAGAAATAAATCGAGATTTTGGCGACACAGCATCTATTTATAGCATACCGAAGCGCATCCAAAGAGCGCTCTTAAGGATGCAGTAAAAGTAAGGGGAAAAAAGTTTAATTTTTTGTTAAGATTTTTTATATAAAACTTACAATTTAAAATTATTTTCTGATAAAATTTAAGACTTGCTTTCCTTTTTAATATTTTTAACACTTTTTGAATGAAAAAGTATGAGTTTTGGACGAAGACAGATTATTTCACTGCATCATTTTTGCGCATTTATCAGCGCTGCAAAGAGTGCTTCAATCATAACGTCTTTAACACATTTTGAATGATGATAAATAGGCTAACCAAACAACAGCAAATGCTTTTTGTTATTTCAAAGAATAAACCGATTTGGATTAAACACAGTCTGATAACGAAAAAACACAAAAATTAAAATACATTTGTTTTAACTTTTTTTGCATATTTTTTCATTTATTGGTATTGTTTTTTATCTAATTTTTACATTTTTTTCTCTTTCTTACAACTTTTTTCTTGTAATTTATTTAGATTATTTTTTTTTTTTTTTAAATCAAAAAAATGTTGCTAAAATTTTTACAAATACATATGTGTTTCAAAAAAATGTTTGCAGATTTTAAAATATTTTTCAGTATTTTTAAAAACAATTTTTGACTACACAATTTTCACTTTAATTTCAAATAAAACAAATTATATTACGAAAAACTTACAATCATATTTTAGAAACTTAAATTATATTTATAAAATTTCCAATTATATTTCAAAAATTTCCAATTATTTTTCAGAAATTTTCATTTATAACTCAAAAATTTACAATTATATTTCAAAAATTTTCCAATTATATTTCCTAAATTTCTAATTCAGAAACTTCCACTTATATTTCAGAAATTTCCATTTATATTACAAAAATTTCCAATTGTATTTAAGAAATTTACATTTGCATTTCCAAAATTTTCAAAATAATTTTCAGAAAATTCCATTTGTATTTTAAAAATTTCCATTTTGATTTCAAAATTTTCAATTTTTTTTTTTATTCTGCTTAAATCAGCTCTGAAAAGATACATGAATTCACTGCATCTTTATGGCGCTTAATCAGCGCTATAAAAGTATGCTTTAATCAGCGCTCTAAAGACACGTGATTTCAGTGCATCTTAAGAGCGCTTTTTCTGTGTATCCAACTAGCGCTCTAAAGTGGGACATCGCCTTAGAGAATCATGCATGAATTCAGCACGTTTGGAAGCGCTACTTGACTCGGGATTCCTTTCCAAAAGCTGCTGCTAGTTCAGCAAAATTTCTGCTGGGATGTTAATATTGCAATTAATTTTGTCCCCCAAAACGAAAAAAAAAACAAATTATTAAAAATTTTGTTTTTAACCCTTCTAACTAGCGGTAAAAGGGGTTGGTTGACAAAAAAAATGTATCCTAGCATACTTTAAAATAGTTTACTTCAAAATGGCATCACAAAAAAAGTATTGTGACACATAAAATTTGCACTTTTGGCCAACAATTCCTTTTAAATTCCCTATAGTGCAGTGGTTAAAAAGTTATTAGCAAAACCTTAAATTTCAGATTAGTTTCACCTTAAATTCAAGTGTTGAAAACCCGTTAAACATGTTTTAAAAACATTTGTAAGTCAAAAAAATATTTTACAAGGTATTTTTGTCACACAAAAATATTTTTACACTAAAAAAAAAAAAATACACTCAAAAAAAATTTTACACTCAAAAAAAATTTTACACTCAAAAAAAAAAATTAGTAAATTATTTTTTTTTTTTTTTTTCAAAAATTAATAAAAAAAAAATTTTTACACAAAATAAAATATTTCTAACCAAAATTTTATTTTTTTCACGTTAGAAAATTTACTATCACTTAAAAAGGGCATTGTGGAGGGTATTCATAGATTCGGCCAAGTCGAATTTAACTTTTCTACTTGTTTGATTTAATGTTAATTGGTGAATCATTTACCGCATTGAAATGTCGAAATAAATTTTCCCGAAAAGTGTGTTTAATGGAATAGTATAATATAAATAAATTTTTGATTACAATAAAAATATTTTTCACAATACCTTACACTAATTTCCATGCAAAGGATGTTCATATAAGTAGTTTTGTTACTACTTGTTGTGTAACTGTTTGTTTTTGTTAAATAAACTCATAAACTATTAGCTAAAGGTAAACACATAAATTTATTGGAAACAGTATCTTCTTGCAAGAATGCGAAGGAAAAACACCCAACAGCTTACAAGTGTAGAGCACTTGGGATCTTGTAAAGGCTCATCCATTACACATATTATAAGACAACAATGCTACAGCAATATAATCATGTATACTCACTAGGGGTGGGATAGTGCACGAGTTTTCGATTTCGACACGCTAGAACCGCTTATTTTGTGAGGTTCGTAAAAAAAATGCATGGGCCAAAAAATGGGGCAGATCGGATAGGATCTAGGGGTCGCTCATCGGGGTCAAAGTTGGGTGTAGAGGGGAAAAAATCCACAAAAAGCCCCAAAACTCCCCTGGTTTTGCTCCTAGAGGGGTCAAATGTGAGACTGGCCCCCATTATTTTTTCCCCCTGAACACGTTTGCCAAACATACCTAAGCCCTAGCTCCAATCCCTAAGGGGGGTCCCATACAAAGGTTCAATTTTTAAAAAATCTAGCTCCTACCGCTCTAGCTGTCCTAGAAATCACCCTAGAGGAATCAAATGTATGACCAACCCCCAATATTTTTTCAGCCCCAACATTTTCCCCAAACAAACCTACCCTCTATTTTAAAGCCTTAAGGGTGTCCCCACGCATTTTTTTTATTTTTTAATTTTTTTTTTTAAATCTTCGCGTACCGCTCCCATTCTGCCTTGTAGGAACGGTAAATGCAGACTGACCCCCATTAATTTTTGCACCCTACATTTTTTCTGAACATACCTACGCCGTATTTCCACTTTGTAGGGGTGCTCCCCTGGGGAAAACTAAATTAGTAATGTATGTAGAGAAGTCAAATGTATGACCTGCCCATTTATTTTTGTAGCCAAAACATTTTCTTCAAACATACCTACCCTCTATCTTCAAGGTGTTACCCCACAATTTTTTTATTTATTTTATCGAGAAATCCGAGGTCTTTAATTTGTAATTTAATAGTAACTTTTGTTAAGCGTAAAAAAATATTTTTTTTAACTTGAAAATAATAAAAAATGATAAATAATATAACTATAAATCAAATTAATTTATTTTTATCGTGTGATGGATATTGTTTCCGATCTTCGGCCACGACCTGAAGCAAAACTATTTTCTCCTCCTCGTTACGGCACAACACGTTGTTATAGTATTCTATTAATTTTACGCCTCTTTCGGCAGCGTCGTTGACAACATGTAATTTACGTAATATTTGCAGCGCTCGCTGGTAGTCCTGACGATTTTCCCAAGTATTTGGATCGGAAGCAATGAAAGTTGTTGTTATTCCGAAGCGTGCAAGAAATGTTGGGGTCTCAGGTGTGACGTAGTGGCTTAAATCAGTTTTCATGAGTTCTTGATTCACTTGTTTCGATGCCATGTTAATTCTTTTCACACCTTCGAATCCAACAACATGTACTCGAGGATTACAATCCTTGTTGCCACTGTCGCCGCTATCCTCTGAGGCATGTTCTTCCCCGATATCATCGTCTTCTTCTTTCTCGCTGTCTTCGTTAGACGATTCGTCCATCTCATCGTCAGATAACTCTTTCTCCAATTCCTCTTTCTCTTCTTCAAATTTACGAATTGCATTCGACACTTTTCGTTTTATTTCACAAGAGATATTCGGATCAAATAGTGCGAGCGCAACAGCTTTGCCACTGAGATACCAGAGATGTCCACAGAATCTCTTGACCAATCGTTGCGACAGAATCTTATCAATTGAAGCATAATTGGCAATCGCTTTCAAAAAAATCAAATCATTATTTGGAGCTTCTATTGCTTTGGTAGCGCTAAACCAAGCTTTTACGTAAATTGTTTAATTCTTTTTTGGCCAAACCGATATATTTTCGGAACAAAAACATTTTTAGGCAATATATGCCTATTGCCATCCATCGAGAATGACTGATGGGTCCTGGTGGGCTAAAATGCTTATTAGGAATATTTTCGCCAAGGTATAATAAAACAATTTCAAGAAACTCCTTGTTGTCGTCTCTGGGTTGCTTTTTTTTTATTTGAGCCCAACAAAACAACTTGATGTCAGTTTGGACTTGAGCTGGTATTTTGCCTGCCACTTCCTCATCTTATATGCCAAGACTGTACGGTTTGTCTTTTATATTTTCCCACTGCTCTTTAAAACGCGCAAACATTAGCACTCCTGGTCCACACGTTTTGCCGAATTTGGTTTCAAACACTTAGTTTTCCCCAGGGGAGCACCCCTACAAAGTGGAAATACGACGTAGGTATGTTCAGACAAAATGTAGGGGGCAAAAATTAATGGGGGTCAGTCTGCATTTCCCGTCCCTAAAAGGCACAGTGGGAGCGGTAGGCGCAAATTTTATAAAAAAAAATTAAAAAAAAAAAAAATGTGTGGGGACACCCTTAAGGCTTAAAAATAGAGGGTAGGTTTGTTTGGGGAAAATGTTGGGGCTGAAAAAATATTGGGGGTTGGTCACACATTTAACTTCTCTAGGGTCACCCCTGCGATAGTTAGAGCGGTGGGAGCAAGATTTACAAAAATGTCGTTTTGTGTGGGAGACCCCTTAGGAATTGGAGATATTGAATTGGTATGTTCAGAAGAAGTGTTGGGGGCTAAAAATTAATGGGGGTTGGTCTTGATAATGACCCCTCTAGGAGGAACCATTGGACCGGTAGGAGCTGATTTAATATGACAATTTAAGAAAAAATAAAAAAAAATGTATGGGGACCACCCTAAGGATTGAAGATAGGGGGTAGGTATGTTCTAAGAAAATGTTGGGGTTGAAAAAATATTGGGGGTCGGTCATACATTTGATTCCTCTAGGGTGACTTCTAGAACAGCTAGAGCGGTAGAAGGAAGATTTTTTAAAAATTGAACCTTTGTATGGGACCCCCCTTAGGGATTGGAGATAGGGCTTAGGTATGTTCGGCAAAAGTGTTCAGGGGGAAAAAATAATGGGGGCCGGTCTCACATTTGACCCCTCTAGGAGCAAAACCAGGGGAGTTTTGGGGCTTTTTGTGGATTTTTTCCCCTCTACGCCCAACTTTGACCCCGATGAGCGACCCCTAGATCCTATCCGACCTCCCCCATTTTTTGGCTCATACACTTTTTTTACCAACCTCACAAAATGAGCGGTTCTAGCGCTTCCAAATATTGCTGCTTAAAATCTCACACAACACTATCCCACCCTTAATACTCACTACAAGCAAATAGTGTTGATTTTCCGATTAAATTCAAAATTTAATAAAATATAGTAGTAGTTTATTTTCGAACAATGTTAGCAATGTAAGCAATAAAACTATTTAACTTACCTACATATGTTTTATTTGCACATAATAAATTAATTAATATTTGGTTTTTGTTTTCACTAGATTCACAATGCACAGTGGAAGATGGACGCGCATTGAAACAAAATAAAAATTGTCAGAGATTTTATCGGTTGTACATTAGTTTGATAAAAGACATTCCAGGGGATAGGAAACGATCTATTAAAAATTTATATATTATTTTCTTTGACCAGGGTGTCACTCCAAAGATGAAACATTTTCAGGCTTTTTAAAAAAATGAGCATTTTTTGGAAACCTTTTTAAAATGATGTATTAAAACTATTTCAGCAATAGTTTTTTTGATCGCATAATCAATTAGTTTTATTTATTCTTTTCTATTTATTTACAACTCATTTTTAATAAATTCAACCTAACCGAGAACTGGTAACACTGACCGTCGTCTCGTTGTAACGAAAAAAACCAAGGGTTCTGGTAGGAATCGAACCCACGACCCCCACGTTCAAAGGCTAGCACGCTACCAACTAGCCTACGGGGGCCCCTTAAAACTATTTCTAATTAAGCTAACATCCTGCAATAAAACTATTTCTAATTAAGCTAACATCCTGCAATTTTTACACAGCTTTGACAATATATGTAACTAATGAAAACTGCCTTTATAAGGTAAAACTTGCAATCGCGTTATTGCAATGTTTTGGCAGCACTTGTTTTTACAGTCATCGCGTTTTTGTCTTTTGTAGTTTACCTTATATGGCAATTAAGACCAATTTGAGGTTGGAGTAAAACTTTATTGTGTGTAAAAACTAGGTGAAAACCATAAAAAGTGTGCAATTAAGGGTCATGTCACAGACTCAATTCCGTTGGGAAGTGGAATAAGTGGTTCACTCGTAAAACGCAAAGCAAATACTTTTTTTCGGAATGAAACCACTTTTAGCAATTCAATTCCACTTTGATTTTTGAAAGTGATTTCATTCCGAAAAAAAAAATTGTTTTGCGTTTTACGAGTAACAACTTTTTTTCAAATCCGATCGGAATTGAGTCTGTGATATGCCCCTAAACAAAATTTCAGTGACGGTTACAGTGATGGTTACATGTGACTTACCAAAATTGTTATTAATGCAAATTTTCACTTATGGGTGTATGATACGTGCTGTTTTTAGGTAACTTGTTCCTAACTTGATTAGGGGCTTTCTATGGAAATTTTGATAACTTTAACCAACATGAATTTATCGTAATTCCCATATCAAAACCTTAATAAAGTTAGCAACTAGTTACTTGTAAAAATCAATTATCATACGCTCATTACCAACTACTATTCCACATTTAATCAATAGATATTTTCATACATTTTATGAAAAACTTCATAAAAGGTTTTAAACAAGTTCTACGAATATTTTCATTATTTATATGCAAGTTTTCATTGAAAGGAACTTTAATGACACCAGTTTCATTAATCAAATGAAACCTGTCTTCGGTTGAAAACGTGAGTCATTTTTCATTAAGATTAAGTCAATTTTCATTAATTTTACGAAGCTATTTTTTTTCAGTGTAGGATAAATACTTCGAATAGTAACAAACATCAGCGTAAACTTATAGCATTAAGTCTTGTTGGTTATGGCGATGCCGTGCACATTAGAGGTGTCCTTAAAAACGAAAATCACCTTTTTATACCTGGTAGGGTCCTATATTGTTCTTTAGTATCTAAAAATGAGTGAGCCAAAATTTGGGGACAATCGGCTAAAAATAACTCGTGCCGAAAATGGATTGAAGTTTTGGGACATTCTTATATGAACGAAAAACACTTTTTTTCTAGTTTTTGGAAAAATATTGGTATTTGATATTTTTTGTTAATTTTTTTGTAAAATAATATGAAAATGGTATTAAATTACCTTTCCAAAACGGCTAATAAAATTTAAATCGGATAAAAAATAAGCATTTTACGCATACTTGCCCCAGACCATTGTATGGTTTTCAAAGCCAAAATTTCTAAATTTTCAAAAGTTTTAGGCAAAAAAATAATAAAAATTTAATTTTACTTTATGATCAAATTGAAAACATGTTTAAGATTAAAAATAGCAGATATGGTAGTCAAACTTTGGCGCGGGTAGTGATAAAATTTCCGCGGATTTCAAATAAAATGCGTTTTTCTACAATAATTTAGCAAATGTTGGAAAATTTGTGCTCTATTGTACGGAGCGAAGTGTAAAACGTAAATTCTGTAACTTTTGAAAAATCGGATATATGCAGATATTTTGTATTATAGAAATGTATATTGTCCCAAATTTGTCATTTCACCTCGACGAAAACGGGTTAAAGATGACCGTTTTCTCCAAAAATTAAAAGAATTTATGTTTTACACTTCGTATCGTACAATACAGAAATTTTTTTTCCATATTTGCTAAATTATTATAGAAAAACACATTTTCTTTAGAATCCGCGGAAATTATATCTCTACCCATGCCAAATGAAAAAAAAAGCTAGACTACCATATCTTTTAGTTTTTATCTATAACATGTATTTAATGAGATAATGAAGTACAATTTAATTTTTTTTATTTTTTTGCCTAAAAATTTTGAAGATTTTCAAATTCTGGCTTTAAAAACCGTGCAATGGTCTGGGGCATGTATGCGTAAAATGCTTATTTTTTTTCCGATTTGAATTTCTTTAAGCTTTTTGGAAAGGTAATTAATTACCATTTTTATATTATTTAACAAAAAAATTTACAAAAAATATCATATACCAATATTTTTCCAAAAACTAGAAAAAAGGCGTTTTTTCATTACTTAAGAGTGTCCAAAAACTTCAATCCATTTTCGGCACGAGTTATTTTTACCCGATTTACCCCAGTTTGCATTTTTGGTGACCATACAAAAATATATAATTTAATTTAAAGATATTAAAACACATTTTGATAGTAAACAAAAATTTAACATGAAGGATTTAAAATATCAAGAAGAGAGAAAAGGGCTTATTAAAGGAATGATGATTTCCTTGTCGTTTTCTTGTTTTATTGTTAATTCAGATTTTCTTCAGACTTAGCGTTTTTGTTATGCTATAAACCTTATTTTAGCATATTTACAGTCAAAATCTATAAAAACAGATATAAAATATTAATATATAAGGTATTTATAGACATTTCATTGTATTAAATGGCATGTCACAGGCTTAATTCCGTTTGGAATTGTAATAAGTGGTTTACTCGTAAAACGCAAAACGATTATTTTTTTTCGGAATGAAATCACTTTCAAAAATCAAAGTGGGATTGAATTGCATAGGAGTAGATTTTATTCCGAAAAAATATTTTGTATTACGTTTTTAGATGAAAACTTTAAACCACTTCGGAACGGATTTTTTTTTTTTACTTAAAACTTTTATTAAAAGCAATATATTTAGTAGTATGTATATTAACTTACTGGGTTATGTTTGTTAGGATATTTGAAGGAGAGGGATAAATAAACTATTAATACTTACATCATGCTGACAATATTTTCCATGTAGGTAAGTGGACAGTCTTCTTGTGATTGTTAGTAAAAACGTTGTTCTTCCCAAATCGTTACTTAACATCAAAACTGATTATACGTTCTTTTCATTTCCAACAGTAAGGGATGTCAAAAGTTTGTAGTGTTGAAATAGTTGTGATAACGTTATGGTTTTGCATATGATTTTTCCCCCAAGTTGAGTGAGCTGAACGTTGCTGTAACTCGTAACTCGACCTTCAGACTGCATATATGTTCTTTCCATTTCCAATTTGCTATTGCGACAGTAAGGGATTTCAAAATAGTTTGTAGTGTTGAAATCGTAGTGATAACGTTATGGTGGCGCATATGTTCTCTCTTCCAAGTAGAAGAGCTTTCTTCAACTCGTAACTCGGTATCAAAACTGCTTAAACGATCTTTTTATTTCCAATTTAATATGGCGACATTACGGGATTTGTAAAAAGTTTGTAATATTGAAATCGTAGTGATAACATTATGGTAGTGCATATGCCCTCTCCTCCAAGTTGCGAAAGCTTAACGTAGCTGCGTACTTTAATTTTCTTCAACATCAAAGAACTCAATAATATTGTTTTTTCGACATTTTTAATACGAAAATTTCCAGTTCATCTTGTTTTGGAATAAAATGTCCATTAGAGTGGCCATAGTAGAAATTTTTTTGAAAAGTTAAAGTGTTCGCACTGAAAAATGTGAGGTTGGGGATAAAAATAATTATGCATATTTAAAAAAAATTTTTTTTTTGTTCCGAGTACCTCCGGGTTGAGCCTAAAGTTTGAAAAACGGATTACAAGGGAAAAATATGACTTTTTTTTCATTTTCTCAATTTTTTTGATATTTTAAGTACAGTTTGAATTCAAATGGTCACTGAATTTTGATTAAGAGTTAATTGTCTATCAAATAAGGTGATAAAAATTAAAATCGGTTGAAAATTAGCCGAGTTATGACAACTTCCCCCGGCAACTAACGTGTGGCAAACCACCTGATCAAGGAATTCGAGCCCCATTTTTGAAATTTATTGAAATTATCTACTGTAATTAATTTTTTTTATTCCTCAAGTTCCAATGTACTAAGAAGATACATATTTTTTATATTGCGTTTTGCTAACTTGTTTTAAATAAATGCTAAAGTGGTCTGAATTTTTCAACACTATTTTCAAATCTCCAATTTTAAATTTTTATTTTTTTTTGTTAAAGAAATTTTGAAAAATCGGCAATTTGAGTTTAGGGATTTGTTAAGCACATATAAAGGAATAAAAACCCCAAAAATTGTAGGGTTTGCTGTTTTCATTTGGCTATTACAGTGATGTAATTTCGGCGGATTTCGGGAAAGTAGTGATTTTTGGCCCTTTTTTAGCTTTTATTTATTTTTTTTTGGTTTTTTTTACAAACTTGATATGTTTTGGACCGAATTATATCAACACGAGATAGAATACTTCAATTTGCAAAATTAGGGTGAAATTGACACATAAAAAATTGCCCCTAGTAAGGGTCAAAGGTCAAATTTTAGAAAATTTTTAATTTTTAAACATAAACAGATTTGCTGGGCGGATTTTGCTGAATCTACTCGATGTTATCTTAATTGGTCTAAACTATATGGCAAATAATTAAAATTTAAAAATTTAACCCTTAAGTGCTGTTGGGGCCTATAATTTTTTTAATTTAATGGAGATAATGTAAGTGTATTTTGTTCAAATGGTCGAATAGGCCCCACCATCACTAAAGGGTTAATATTCTGAATTTAAATAAAAAGACATATGTTAAGACCTTTTAAAATGACATCAAGTAGTTTCATATATTTCCACTCAGAAAATCTGTTAATGTTTAAAAATTCAAAATCTTCTAAAATTTGACCTTTGACCTTTAGTTGGGGCAATTTTTAATTTCCCATTTTTGCCCTTAATTTACGAATTGAATTATTCTATCTCTTGTTGATATAATTCGGTCCAAAACATATGAAGTTTGTAAAAAAAACCAAAAAAAAATAAATAAAAGCTAAAAAAGTGCCAAAAATCACTACTTTCCCGAAATCCGCCGAAATTACATCACTGTAATAGCCAAATGAAAACAGCAAACCCTACAATTTTTGGGGTTTTTATTCCTTTATATGTGCTTAACAAATCCCTAAACTCCAATAGCCGATTTTTTAAAATTTCTTTAACAAAAAAAATAAAAATGTAAAATTGGAGATTTGAAAATAGTGTTGAAAAATTCAGACCACTTTAGCATTTATTTAAAACAAGTTAGCAAAACGCAATATGAAAAATATGTATCTTCTTAGTACATTGGAACTTGAGGAATAAAAAAAATTAATTACAGTAGATAATTTCAATAAATTTCAAAAATGGGGCTCGAATTCCTTGATCAGGTGGTTTGCCACACATTAGTTGCCGGGGGAAGTTGTCATAACTCGGCTAATTTTCAACCGATTTTAATTTTTAACACCTTATTTGATAGGCAATTAACTCTTAATCAAAATTCAGTGACCATTTGAATTCAAGCTGTACTTAAAATATCAAAAAAATTGAGAAAATGAAAAAAAAGTCATATTTTTCCCTTGTAATCCGTTTTTCAAACTTTAGGCTCAACCCGGAGGTACTCGGAACAAAAAAAAAATTTTTTTTAAATATGCATAATTATTTTTATCCCCAACCTCACATTTTTCAGTGCGAACACTTATGGATTTAACATTTTTTAATTTTTCTATATAACGCTATGGCCAGTCTAATGTCCATGCTTATACTTGTTATGACGATGAACTGGAAAAAAAATGAAAACATGATTTTAGAATTCTTTATATATATTAATGAACTTACCTTTTCCAACATTTTTCTATGTAAAAGTAATTTTTTAAGCAGAATATTTTGCAAGTAGGACAATAGTTGTTAAATTATTTATATGCACCGGTATTGCAGTTATGTTTATGTATATATAAGTTAATCGATGGTACTAAAATATAATTTTATTCGTAAATTTTTTTTTGTAATTCTGATTCAAATTTGCATACATATATGGTTCCATATATGATATCATATATGGTACATAGTTTACATACGACCTCATATATGGGATCGATTTTTGCATACATGGTCACATATATGTTTCCTTATATGTCATATATGATCATATAAAGATCAATACATAGCCATATATGAACAAACACATTTATTTTTAGCCGGGAAGTGAAGAAATTTATTAGAATTCTGCATTTTTAATTTAAACTTCCATTTTATAAAAAAAAAATTGGGTAACACTAATTACACACAAAAAAACCTTTTCAAATTACTAGAAAATGTCTTGTAATCACATTTTAACAATATTTGACATTTTTCCTTGTTTTTTAAACCAAAAATTTTCGATCGAAATTTTGATTTTTTAGTAAATTTTTAATTTGTAATTTTACAATTTTTTTTTTTGTAATTTTACAAATTTCCAACATTTTTTTACAAAAAAAGTCTAGTAACTTCACGAGATTTCCTTGTATATTTTATTGTTCCAAAAAAGTTGTAAATTTACAATTTTATCTTGTAAAATTACGAAAAATCTGTTTTTTTTAGTAGGAATTCTCGTAAAATTTGAGGTAGCAAAGGATCTAGTAAATACACGAAACCTCCTTGTAAGTTTTATCGCGTCAAAAAAATTGTAAATTAACAATTTTATTGGTAAAAATCTTGTAAAATTACAAAATTATTGGAAAAGCTTGTAAAATTACAATGGCTGTTAAATAGAATGTAGCAAAAAAAAAAGTAGCAAATTTTACTTGTAATTTTACAAAGTTTTTTTTTGAGTGTATAGGTAGTCTTTTTGGTTCATGTAAATTCGCTTTAAATTATTTCTCATCGATCTTAATTCTTTTTTTTATTGGAATCTGCATACTAAGTCCCAATTTAGACAGGGCAATTTTAATTGCCGAAATTGTCAGTTTAAAGGAGAGAGAGGTGAGAGGAATGGAAAATGGAAAAAAACTTTCTCGTACTGGCAATTCGTTTTGTTTTTTCATTCGCAACTCTCAATCTGTATTTTCACATTTCTTTAGGAATTGCCGAACAAAATTGCCAGTGTGTGAACATAAACGGCAAGTTCAAAAGAGAAACACAAAAATTACCGCAATTAAAATTGCCCAGTCTAAATTGGGACTAAGGCATTATAAAATTTTATATATGAGGCATTCCACACCAAATGTCCCGCTACAAAAAAAAAAAATGTGTCCCGTAAATTTCTGAATAGGTTGTTTGGATAGCCCTTTATGGAACTAAGAAAATTGCGTTTTTGGTTTTTGGAAGGCATGGTCAAATATTGGAAGGCATGGTCAAATATTGAAAAAATGGTCAAATTTGTGGCGAGTTGCCTTGATTAAATATTTATCACATTAAAACGGAATGCACCACAATCTCAAAAATTTACATTCTTATATAGTTTTGTATGGGCTATCGAAAGAGAATTTCTCAGTTTGTGTTTGATGAGAAAACAAAAGAAAAAAATCACAGTTATATTTTTTACAAACTTATCGTGTTTTTAGTCATGTACGCGTAGCATCATAAAAAATATGACAATTGGAAGGCGCAGATGTACGCGGTCAAGTGAAAATAAAAAAAAATTATAATTATAAATTAACAAAAAAAATGTAAATTAAATAAAACAGAAATATAAATTTAATAATTAAACAAAAAAAATATCATAAATATAAGCGTAAGTTAGTGAAATAGTTAAAAAAAGTATAAATAAAAGCAAAAAAAAATCAAAAAAAATCAACTATTTGCGAAAAAATGTGTCCTAGTATGCAATTTTTAAGTTAAAATATTGTGTTTACTAGCTCACAATCCCGGTACTTCGTTACCGGTTGTATTGAATACTGGATAATAGAAGGATCAGGATTACTCTATCGATTTCCAAAAAATTCCCCTACGTAGTCTTTATTTTATTTACTTGTGGACGTTTAAGTCTTCCATAAAAAAATATTTCAATACATAATTTAAACAATAAAATTTGAATAACTTCGCTGGTATGTTATCATGTTCGTTCCGGGGGAAAAAAATATATTGTCAATTTTCGAGCCCTTATGTCGGAATTTTGAATTTTGAGTGAATAAATATTTCAGTGAACAAAGAAATTGGAATAAAAAAAATAAGTTTGAGTGAAAAATATATAGATGGAAAAAATATGGAGAAAAAAGCTAAATACGAAAAATTTGAGTAAAAAATATCATTCCATATTGTTGCCTGCTCTATTCCATTTTGTTCCGCGTTCTACTCTATTTCATTTCCAATTTCATCTCCTTCTTCTAAGGCCATTATTATAGGAACAATAAATGTACCAAAAGTACACTTTATTACCCCCACTAGAAACGGAATCTCCAAAAAGTACCTCTTCCAGAATGTTTTTTCTTCACCGAAGTATCCTACACTCCATATTTCAATTATATAGGATCACTAGCTGTTTTGCACCCGGCGTTGCCCGGGTTGAAAAACATATATAATCAATGAGTTATTTATTAGTCAGTTTAATTACTGCTTCGTGACTTGAGGTTTGGTCGATTTTTTAGATTTTTCTCAGCGTGGGGAACATGGTATGTATGTGTTCCTCCCTCATGGGAACAATCCTAATATTAATGTATTTCTTTAATGGCTTTTAAAAGGAACCTACAGTTCCCTCCTCGGTTAGCACTTTATGTGGTGAAAACTTCTATAAAGACATAACTTTCACTGAAGTTCAAGTGGGAGTGGCATTTAACGCATTTAGTTAAATTTTGGTCTCATGTGACCTATACTTTAGTTCCCCTATTGGTTAGCTCGTGAAAAAAATGCAATTAAATTTGCTCAGCCGTTTTTCCACGTTCGCGGAACAGGCAGACATAACTCTCACTAAAGTACAAAGGGGCGTGCCATTATATGCCTTTTTATCAGTCGCTTTTTAATATTGCCTACAAAGTGGCGTGCCATTATACAAAAAAAAAATATTTTTTAATTTAATACAAAGGGGTGCTGCATTTTAAGCCCCTTGGCCCGATCGACACGGTAAATACCATCTATGGTGAAAATTGTTTTTAAATTTGTTTCACCGTTAACGCGTGAGTACGGATCAAACAAAAATAAATTGTCTATAGTTTTCGCCTCAATAAGTACTAAATAGCTGTGGTAAAAATTATAATAACATCGGGTTCGCCGTTTAAGCGTGATTACGTGAAGGCAGAATAAACTTTCAGAACATTGCAAAAGACGTTGCAGTTGATACAGACTAAAGTTCCCGCCTCTGTTAGTACTGTCTTTGGAAAATGTTTTGGTAAAATCGGCTTTGTAGTTTAAGCGTTATTAAGGAACAGACCTAATCTAATAAAATAAAAAGGGGCGTGCTATATTATTTTTTATTTAAATCGGTATAGTCGTTTAAGCATGATTACGGAACATTCCGAAAAACGTTCAGTATAGTACAAAGGGGCGTGTCAAAGAGGCGTGACATTTTTCGCCTCTGTGCAAATGCGCTCTATTTATAATCTATAGTTTTCTCTTCGGTTAGTACTATCATTGGTAAAAATTTCACTAAAATCGGTTCAGCCGTTTATGCGTGATTACGGAACAGGAAGAAATAACGTTCAATATAATACAAAGGGGCGTGACATTTTACGCCCCTTGTTTCCATCGCCCTCTACTGTGGCTCATAGTTTCCGCCTCGGTTAGTACTATAAGTGGTAAAAATTTCAGTGAAATCGGTAAAATCGCTTTTCAGTGATTGCGGAACAGGCAGACATAGTTTCTGTATAGTAAAAAGGGGCGTGTCATTTTACCCCAATTTTTTCCGATCGCGGATTTTTCTATCTCTGGTAAAAATTTCATGAAAATCGATTCAGCCGTTTTTCTGTTGTTGTCGGACAGGCAGATATAGCTTTAACATGGTACAAAGGGGCGTGGCATTTTACGCCCCTTTGTTCGATCGCGGTCGCTTATGGCCTATAGTTCCGCCCTCGGTTAGTACTATCTGTGGTGAAAATTTCATGAAAATGGGTTAAGCCGTTCTTTACTTATTGCGGAACAGGCAGATATAGCTTCAGCATGGTACAAAGGGACGTGGCATTTTACCCCCATTTTTTCCGGTCGCGGATTTTTCTATCTCTGGTGAAAATTTCATGAAAATCGATTCAGCCGTTTTTCCGTTGTTGCCGGACAGGCAGATATAGCTTTAACATGGTACAAAGGGGCGTGGCATTTTACGACCCTTTGTCCGATCGCGGTTGCTTATGGCCTATAGCTCCCGCCTCGGTTAGTACTATCTGTGGTGAAAATTTCATGAAAATGGGTTAAGCCGTTCTTTACTTATTGCGGAACAGGCAGATATAGCTTCAGCATGGTACAAAGGGGCGTGGCATTTTACGACCCTTTGTCCGATCGCGGTTGCTTATGGCCTATAGCTCCCGCCTCGGTTAGTACTATCTGTGGTGAAAATTTCATGAAAATGGGTTAAGCCGTTCTTTATTTATTGCGGAACAGGCAGAAAAGTCTTCAGCATGGTACAAAGTGGCGTGGCATTTTACGCCCCTTTGCCCGATGGCGGTCGCTTATGGCCTATAGTTCCCGCCTCGGTTAATACTATCTGTGGTGAAAATTTCATGAAAATCGGTTAAGCCGTTTTTCTGTTATTGCCGGACAGGCAGATATAGCTTCAGCATGGTACAAAGGGGCGTGGCATTTTACGCCCCTTTATCCGATCGCTGTCGCTTACGGCCTATAGTTCCCGCCTCGGTTAGTACTATCTGTGGTGAAAATTTCATGAAAATGGGTTACGCCGTTCTTTACTTATTGCGGAACAGGCAGATATAGCTTCAGCATGGTACAAAGGGGCGTGGCATTTTACGCCCCTTTGTCCGATCGCGGTCGCTTATGGCCTATAGTTCCCGCCTCGGTTAATACCATCTGGGGTGAAAATTTCATGAAAATCGGTTAAGCCGTTTTTCTGTTATTGCCGGACAGGCAGATATAGCTTCAGCATGGTACAAAGGGGCGTGGCATTTTACGCCCCTTTGTCCGATCGCGGTCTCTTATGGCCTATAGTTCCCGCCTCGGTTAGTACTATCTGTGGTGAAAATTTCATGAAAATCGGTTAAGCCGTTCTTTACTTATTGCGGAACAGACAGACAGACAGACAGACAGAAAGACAGACAGACAAACCAACAATCAGATTTATAATATTAATAGGGATTGTTTCAGCAAATATTAAAAGTACTTTTGATCCCCGTTAAGAAACGGAATTTCCAAAAAGTACTTTTCCACATCTTTTTTTTTTACCGAAGGATTTTACATTCCAAATTTTAAGTTTCTCTGACCATTATATTTTTTGGAAACTTTTCCAAATTCAAGTTTCTATGATTACCCGAGTAAAAATAAACATATATAACAATATATAACTTGATACAAACATAATAAATCATATATGATTATACATCGCGTGAGATCTTTTCTAAATTTTTTAAATGCAGTCATATGTAGTTATATATAATTTAATCATGATTCGGATTAAAAGGTGTACGGTTGATATAATTATATAAAATTATATGAGGGTCAATTCAAAATTTGTTTTTCTGTATAATTTAACATAAAATTATATATAGCTTATGCTGTTTCATATAAAACTATATATGTTTCCAATTAACCAAAAATTTTCTAAGTTTTTTAGGCAAAGTATAAGAAACTTTTTAAAATGTTCCTAAACATTTCTTGTTAGGGTTATGTATATCACCTATTTGGTTCGAAGCGTACCCAAACATTTAAATGTTTGGTGAATGTATCGTTGACCTGTGGTGTATCTCAACCCAAACCAAAAAAACACCAGGATTTTATATTTTTTTTATGCAATTAGATCTAATTAGATCCACCAATATATGGCAATGTCTGGTCAAAACTCGGATAAAATCAAATCATATTTTATACAAGTTGATCTTTTTTAATGCAAACACATCCACCATTATTCGGATCAAATTGTGTATTAATATATATTGTGTCATATATCATTATATATTGCATCATATAAAAATTTTTACTCGGGTATTATTTCAGGAAATAAAAAAGTACCAAAAAGTGTACTTTCGTTACTTTTAACGAAACGTACTTTTTATAGAAGGTACTTTTTACTAAAGATACTTTTTATAAAAGGTACTTTTTATAAAAGTTACTTTTTATAAAAGGTTCTTTTTATAAAAGGTACTTTTTATAAAAGGTACTTTTTATAAAAGGTACTTTTTATAAAAGGTACTTTTTATAAAAGGTACTTTTTATAAAAGGTACTTTTTGTAAAAGGTACTTTTTGTAAAAGGTACTTTTTTTTAAAGGTACTTTTTATAAAAGGTACTTTTTGTAAAAGGTACTTTTTGTAAAAGGTACTTTTTGTAAAAGGTACTTTTTGTAAAAGGTACTTTTTTTTAAAGGTACTTTTTATAAAAGGTACTTTTTATAAAAGGTACTTTTTATAAAAGTTACTTTTTATAAAAGGTACTTTTTATAAAAAGTACTTTTTGTAAATTTTTTTTTTTATAAAAGGTACTTTTTCTAAAAGGCACTTTTCAAAAAGGTACTTTTTCTAAAAGGTAGTTTTTATAAAAGGTAGTTTTTATAAAAGGTTCTTTTTATAAAAGGTACTTTGTATAAAAGGTACTTTTTATAAACGGTACTTTTTATAAAAGGTACTTTTTATAAAAGGTACTTTTTATGGCGTACGGACATAGCGGCCAAGTGCATATCGCCCAATTTAAAAAAGTCATTCCACCCAAAAAAATGTGTGTTAGTTGTTGTTGCAAAATTTTTTGGACCATATGGCCATTATTTTTGGGTATTTTAACAATTTTCTTTAAATTAATATATTGAGGGGGTTAGAGCACAAGGGGTTCAAGTGACTTATATTTGATAATGAGAAAAAAGAGGTTAAAGTTAAATTGCAATAAAAAATGTTAGATGCTATCTAGAATATTATTTTTTAGTTAATAGAGATCCTGAGATATATTTTAATCTAACAAGTTAAAAAAATACCGTCTTTTACACCCTTTTGTACCCAAAAATTGCATCTGAAGTAAGTAATTCGCACTTATACCCCTTGTGCTCTAACTTTTTTTTATAAATTTGTAAATTCGTAAAAGGAAAACCACATTTTATTAAGAAAATCTGTAATGGTTCTTTGTTTAATTTTTTAGTCGTCATAATCAGATTCCATGACATCATTGGGATCATCTTCATCTTCATTAGGGCATCCTGTCAAATGTAAACTTTCGAATTTCGTATCATAATACCTGCCGAACGATGGCCATGGAGTAGCTAATTGTGGGAAAATTTATGAAAAATTTTTGCTAGGTCATATTTTAAATTTTTCGACAAAATGTTATATCCGACTTATTTAACCAAATCTGGCTCAAAAATTAGGAATTTTTGAGTACTTTATGGGAAAATTTTTTTAAAAATTCCACTTTTGGTCCACAGATGCTGATTTTCAAACATAAAAATTATTTTTAACCAAATTGGTCTTAAAAGTTAAATTTTAATAATTGCTTGGAGCACAAGGGGTTTAAGTGCCTTAAATTTAATAATGGGAAAAAAGAGGTTATAGTTAAATTGCAGTAAAAAATGTTAGATGATATCTAGGATATTATTTTTTAGTTAATAGAGATCCTGAGATATATTTTAATCTAACAAGTTAAAAAAATACCATATTTCACAAATACAAGCACCCAAAAATTGCCTCTGAAGTATGTAAGTGGCACTTATACCCCTTGTGCTCTAACTTTTTTTATAAATTTCTAAAATATGAAAAGAATGTTAGTTATTTGTAAAAGGAAAACCACATTTTATTACAAAAGTCTTTAATGGTTCTTTGTTTAATTTTTTAGTCGTCATAATCAGATTCCATGACATCATCGGGCTCATCTGCATCTTCATTAGGGCGTCCCTTGAAATCTAAACTTTCGAATTTCGTGCCGTGATACTTGCCGAATGATGGACATGGAGTAGCTAATTGTGGGAAAATTTATGAAAAATTTTTGCAAGGTCATTTTTAGTCTGCAACCAGCGGTCAAAGTTTAAAAATTTACGTTTTTGGACCAAAATTTATATCTGAAATATTTAACCAAATCTGGGTCAAAAATAAGGAACTTTTGCGCGTTTTATGGGAAAAATATTTAAAAAATTTCAAAATTGCGATTTTGGTCCACAGATGCTGATTTATAAACATAAAAAAAATATTTTTAACCAAATTTGTCTTAAAAGTCGAAAAATGTTGAGTATTTTATATGAAAAATTTTAAAAATAAACCCACGATTTTGGTCCAAAAAAGCTGATTAGCATCTGTGTATCAAAATCTTTGATCAGCATTTTTGAACGAAAATCGTGTTTTTTATATTTTTTTAATATTTTTTAGATAACTTGTTTTACATTTTCCAACTTTTGGGACCAATTTGGATAAAAAAAATAATATTTATGTTAAAAATCAGCATCTGTGGACCAATATTTTTTTTTTTGGGATTTTTTTTTATTTTTCCTATTATGTACGTAAAAATTCCTAATTTTTGAGCCCAATTTGGTCAAAAAATTCGGACATAAATTTTGGTCGGAAATCGCCATTTTTTCACACTTTAACCGCTGGTTACAGACTGAAGATGCTCTTGCAAAATTTGATTACTATTACTACAAGAACTTCTCGGAATTCCACCACTTGTCCAAGTGAAAAACTAAATTTTAATAATTGCTTGGAGCACAAGGGGTTTAAGTGCTCATATACCCCTTGTGCTCCAAGCAAAACAAAAAAACATTTTAGTAACAAGAGCTAGAAATGGTCGCCATATCTCGCTAACGGATAAGAATTTCACATTCACCTCTTGTGCTCCGAACTTCTGTGAACTTCACCCACTAATTCCATATGTTAACTCAATTTTTTAAAACAGTCACTTGAACCCCTTGTGCTTTGAGCCCCTCATATATTATCAAAAATGTCATACTACCCAAATATCAAAATGTTGCATTCAAAAAATGTTATAGCACCCAAAAAAATAATCATAAAACTCACAAATATTATTTTTTTTTAACACAATATTTTAAAGTTTTTATGCGTAGGCGGCCTTCGGCCGGGACTAGGGATTACAAGATCCATGCATTAAACCCACCCTCTCCGCAAAGCAAAGTTTTCTAGGGTAGCAGGCCTTTACGTTATCAAATTTGTTATCCCTCAAAAAGGTTTGATAATCAAAATAGCTTTGGTTTGCAGAGAGGGTGGGTTTAATGCATGGAGTATGTAATCCCTAAGCCCGGCCAAAGGCCGGCTACACAGAAAACCTTTGTTACAAAAAAAATTTCGACATTTTGCCCAAAAAAAATATTTTGGATTTTTTGACAATTTTGTTTTGGGAGAAATGACATTTTTATACCTATCATTTTGGTCTATATGTCGCAGCTTGGGCGATATGACATTTACGGCATTGGGCGATAAGACCTTGTGCGCTATGTCCGTACGCCACTTTTTATAAAAGGTACTTTTTATAAAAGGTACTTTTTATAAAAGGTACTTTTTATAAAAGGTACTTTTTATAAAAGGTACTTTTTATAAAAGGTACTTTTTATAAAAGGTACTTTTATAAAAGGTACTTTTTATAAAAGGTACTTTTTATAAAAGGTTCTTTTTATAAGAGGTACTTTTTATAAAAGGTACTTTTTATAAAAGGTTCTTTTTATAAAAGGTACTTTTTATAAAAGGTACTTTTTATTAAAGGTACTTTTTATAAAAGGAACTTTTTATAAAAGGTAATTTTAATAAAAGGTACTTTTAATAAAAGGTATTTTTTATAAAAGGTACTTTTTATAAAAGGTACTTTTTATAAAAGATACTTTTATGAAAGGTACTTTTTATAAAAGGTACTTTTTATAAAAGGTACTTTTTATAAAAGGTACTTTTTATAAAAGGTACTTTTTATAAAAGGTACTTTTTATAAAAGGTACTTTTTACAAAAGGTACTTTTTATAAAAGGAACTTGTACTTTTTATAAAAGGTACTTTTTATAAAAGGTACTTTCTATAAAAGGTACATTTTATAAAAGGTACCATTATTTTAGTAAATTTAAAAAAGTACATAAAGTACACTTTTTTCCATTTTACGCCCGTGGAGTCAACATTGGCAAAAACCCAGCATTGGGTTTTCCGGGAGATGAACCTACATTGCAAATTTTAAGTTTCTAGGACCATTATTTAAGAAAATATAAAAGGTACCAAAAGTACAGTTTTTTACCCTTTTTACCCCTTAGAATCACCATTGGCAAAATCCAGCCTTAGTAGATTTATATTCCGGGAGCTGAACTTACATTCAAAATTTCGAGTGTCTGGAACCATTTTTAAGGAAATATAAAAGGTACAAAGGAACATTTTTCTACCCTTTTTACCCCCTTAGTATCAACATTGGAAAAAATCCAGCCTTACTGGATCTATATTCCGGGAGGTGAACATACAGTCCAAATTTCAAGTTTCTGTGACCATTATTTCAGGAGATATAAAAAGTACCAAAAGTACAGTTTTTTTTACACTTTTTACCTCCTTAGAATCAACATTGGCAAAAATCCGGCCTTACTGGATCTATATTCCAGGAGTTGAACATACAGTCCAAATTTCAAGTCTCTGTGACCATTATTTCAGGAGATATAAAAAGTACCAAAAGTACAGTTTTTTTACCCTTTTTGTCCCCTTAGAATCAACATTGGCAAAAATCCGGCCTTTTTGGATCTATATTCCGGGAGTCAAAATTTCAAGTCCCTATGACCATTATTTCAGGAGATATAAAAAGTAACAAAAGTACAGTTTTTTACCCTTTTTACCCCCTTAGAACCAACATTGGCAAAAATCCAGCCTTAGTGGATCTGTATTCCGGGCGGTGGACCTACAGTCCAAATTTCAAGTCTCTAGCTTCAGCGGTTTGGGCTGGGCGATGATGAATGAGTATGTCAGTCAGTCAGTCAATCAGTCACATTACTCGTTTATATATATAGGCCCTTTCCACAAGAAAACAAAAAGTCTATTTTAACAAAAGTTTTATTTTAAATTTCAAATTTTCAATACATTTTTTGAAAGTTGATTTTAAAAACAAAAACAATTTGTATGGAAATAAAATTAAAAGCTCATTTTAAATTTATTTTATTTTCTTGTGGTAAAGCTGATAGATTTCAGATTCTAAGTGTCAATTGCATGCTGCGACTCCTTTTTCAGAAAATGTAGCGTCATTTAGTATACTTTAGGGTCATTTAGTATACTTTATATTTTATAATTTAATTTTTTATAAAAAATATTTATATTTTTCAAGCGAGGTCCAACAGTTTAAAGTGAGGTGCAACAATAAATTTTTGTTTGTTGTTGATTTTTTCGAGCAGATCTAAAAGGAAAAAAAAAAAAACAAATAACGGTAAGTTAAGTGAAATAATGGAAGAAAGTTATATAATTGAAAAAAAGTAGCGCGTACATGACTAAAAACAATAATAAAAAAAGTGATCATAATAAAGAAAAGTGTTAATAAAATTTTTGCGAAAAATGTGTCTCAGCATGCAATTTTTGAGCTAAAAACCTATGGAAGGCTTTCCCCATGTTGGAGGAAAAAAGTAAAAAAAAAAGTTTTCTAAGTAGATGGCATTCTGACCCTACCCCCTTCTCAAAATAAAGTCGTTTTTGGTAACAGGATTTACGTGTGTTATTTTATATGTTATAAAAAAAAACTAAAACGTATCGGGTCCAGCGCCACTAATCATTAATTAATTTTTTTTACACGCAGAAAACAAATTTGCTAATTTCCAACTGAAATTCAGTTGTTGCAACAAAAAATCGGTGGATGCATTTGAATTAATGTTGAAACAACTTAATATCGGTAGTTACAACAAAATTTTATTATTACAACTGTATTTTAATTGAAACAACTATAAAATTCATTAGCCACATCAAAATGTAGTAGCAGCAACCGAGTTTTGAGTTAATACAACTGAAAAATTCAGTTGGAAATTTATTTTTCTCTGTGTACATTCCACATTTCA
Source organism: Pegoplata infirma (assembly GCA_963921195.1). Taxonomy (NCBI): domain Eukaryota; kingdom Metazoa; phylum Arthropoda; class Insecta; order Diptera; family Anthomyiidae; genus Pegoplata; species Pegoplata infirma. Next base: position 121,631,415 of record OY992537.1, on the reverse strand, counting down.
CATTCCCAAATCGAAAAAAATCTATGGATAATTTCAGCAACAAAATATAAAACCAAATGATGCCACATTCCCTGAAAATGTGTCCCAGTATGCAATTGACATTCAGAACCCAAAACAATCACAAATTTTTAGCTCAAAAATTGCATTCTGGGATACATTTATTTTTTCACAAAAATGTATAAATGCATCATCATTTTGCTATATTTTTAAGTTTAATAAAAGTTTTTAAGTTTATTAAATGTGGATGAAGTCATTCTTCAAAAGAAAAAAACAAAATGTAAGAAATTAAAAAAGTGTCTTGGTCGATTTGGTTGCGGTCGACGGGAGGCGTTTATCAAAATATCAATTGCAATTCGAAGATACCACTTGTAATTTGAAACATAACAACTGAATTACCATTGATTTTTTCGAATAACAATTGGAATCTTGGAATAACAATCCATATATCGTCACCTAAAATGCAAAAGGCTCTAACTAACGTTTTATTATCTTACAGGAGAAGCAAAAAAACAGTATAGAGTAAAATTTTTAATTTGTTAATAACTTTGTTGGTTTTGATTGAATTGGGCTAACATTTTGTGAGGACGTACGTTTTGTGAATGGGTCAGTCTTAGTGAAATCAATCAAAAATAGCTAAAAATTTTCGTGACCCGCTCCGATTTTGATGAAATTTGGTTAGTTGTAACACTAAGTGATAAACTAATGTACACTTATTTTCAGCCCTCTAAGTAAACAGTGGGCGAAAACACGGAGGGTCAAAATTTCCCCCAAAATCTTCCAGTCGCGACACTTTGCACCGTAAAAACTTTATATCGTTGGTTTTATTATAGCTAGAAGGCCCATTTTTGCTTTGTTTTGAAGCTCATAATATGCTCTACAAGACCTACCATAAGCAAAAAATTTTCGAAAAAAAATAACTATAAAATACTATCCCCCGATTCCCCCCCCCCCCTTGTCACGATATTTTAATACAAGAGGCACACCTAATTTTTTTTTTATTTTTTTTTGTGATACTTAGTAATATTGTAGAGCATATTAAGAGCTTTAAAACAAACCAAAAATGGACTCTGTAGCTGCAATACAGTCTACGATATTAAATTTGTAATGTGCAAGAGTGTCGCGATTTGGAGATTTTGGGGGAAATTGTGAAAAATTTTGATTTTGGTCGATCTGATTGTTGTCCCAACATAAAAATTTTAGGATATGTTTATTAGGACTTGCACTTTGAGAATACCAAGTAAAAAAAATCGGGGGATACTTCCCCCCATTTCCTCCACCCTTTGCCACGACCTTTAAATATGGGGGCACCCTTCCTTTTTTCTAAAATTTTTTGGTTAAGGTAGGTATTGTAGAGCGTACTATAAGCTTTAAAACAAACAAAAATGGACTCTGTAGCTACAATAGCACATATGATATTAAAATTTTAAGGTTCAAGAGTGTTGCGATTTGGAGATTTTAGGGGAAATTGTGAAAAATGTTGATTTTGAGTGAGCCCATTGTTGTCCCAACTTAAAAATTTTAGAATATATTCTTTAGGACTTTCTCTATAAGATTATCAAGTAAAAAAAAAATCGTGGGATACCATCCTCCCCATTTTCTCCTCCCTTTTTCACGACCTTAAAATAAGGGAGGTAACCCTTATTTTTTCGAAAATTTTTTGGTTATGGTATTTCTTGTAGAGCATATTATAAGCTTCAAAACAAACCAAAAATGGGCTTTCTAGCTATAATAGAACCAACGATATTAAGTTTTTACGGTGTAAAGTGTCGCGACTGGGAGATTTTTGGGGAAATTTTGACCCTCCGTATTTTCGGCCCCTGTTGACTTAGAGGGCTGAAAATTTGCATTTGCTAGTTTTTTACGTAGTGTAAGAGTATCGGAGGGGGTCAAAAATATTCATGATTGATTTCACTAATCATGACCCGAATATGAGGCATTCCACACCAAATGTCCCGCTACAGAAAATCATGTGTCCCGTAAATTTCTGAATAGGTTGTTTGAATAGCCCTATATGGAACTAAGAAAATTGCGTTTTTGGTTTTTCTAATTTTCAAAAACTGGGCTTAGAAGGCGCGGTCAAATATTGGAAAAATGGTCAAATTTGTGGCGAGTTGCCTTGACTAAATATTTATCACATTAAAACGGAATGCACCACAATCTCAAAAATTTACATTTCTATATAGTTTTGTATGGGCTATAGATTAAAATTTTTTTTTTGGAAAATTTTCAGAACCCGTTCTTAAATTTTCCATTTTTTAAAAATGTCAATTTATTAAAAAACATGCCACATTTTTTTTTTAATTTTTTTTTTTTAAGTTTAGATGTTTGTCCATCCCCACAAAAAAAATTCAGAAACACGTTCTTCGTTTTTTTCGAGAAAATCGCATTTAAACTTTAAATTTCATAACAATTTTGTAATTTGCTTGTATTTTCTTGATTTAACGTTGCAATGAGTAATATTCATGCAATTAATAATACTCATTCGCAACGTTAAATCAATAAAATACAAGCAAATTACAAAATTGTTATGAAATTTAATGTTCAAATGCGATTTTCTCGAAAAAAACGAAGAACGTGTTTCTGAATTTTTTTGTGTGGATGGACAAACATCTAAACTTAAAAAAAAAAATTAAAAAAGAAAAAAAAATGTGGCATGTTTTTTAATAAATTGAGATTTTTAAAAAATGGAAAATTTCAGAACGGGTTCTGAAAATTTTCCAAAAAAATAGCCCATACAAAACTATATAAGAATTTAAATTTTTGAGATTGTGGTGCATTCCGTTTTAATGTGATAATTATTTAATCAAGGTAACTCGCCACAAATTTGACCATTTTTACAATATTTGACCAGGCCTCCTAAGCCCAGTTTTTGAAAAATTTAAAAACCAAAAACGCAATTTTCTAAGTTCCATATAGGGCTATCCATACAACCTATTCAGAAGTTTACGGTACACGTGTTTATTTTCGCTGGACATTTGGTGTGGAATGCCTCATATGTATTAAAAGTAGTCACATAATGATTAAAAAAATGTATTTCTAGTTGCGTTCATTGGCGATTTCGCAATTAATTTTTGGCTATAAAATCGCTTATTTTTATTATGTGACCCTAATTTTTTGTTGGGACGTGTAGGTTAAAAAATACACTAGAATCTATCACAATACCGGTTTTGAATTTTTTGTTAGTTAGGGCGTTTTGCATTTTAGGTGAGTTAGAATTCAGGGGCTTACTGCAAGAACTTGAAGCAACATTTTAATTTTTTGTGTTTTTCGTCTTCTGCTGATGTTCCATTGACAGATTTTTGGCAGAAGTCTTGCTTTAGCCCTTCGTACAAGTATATTGAGAATAAAAGTTCTGCAAAAGTTATATTTTCTACATTATTTTAAAAAGTTTTTAGGCAAAAACCACCATAAAATGGAATGTTGCTTATCGACTTTTTACAATAAGCCCTTCAATTGATCTTTTTCGAATTAGAATTAAATTTTTACGAATTACAATTGATTGGACAGTTCTTTTTTCTTTTTGCAATACGCATTTCCAGCTATAATAAAAATTAAAAAAAAAAAGTAATAATCAAACGGACCTTATGTGTGACATTTACATTAGGGTGGCATGAATTTCGAAATATTTTGATAGCAAAAAATTTAGATTTTTTATTAATAATTTACAAAACCGATATGGTAAAAGCGGTTTAGATTAGGTTTTGAAGGTTTAAGTTGGCCAGTTTAACTTAAATTTAAGATATATATTAAATACGATATGAAATGTTGAATGAACCTCGAAATTCGGCAGTTGTAATTTTTAATGACAAATGAACTTACATACAAAAATACCTAATACCTTAATTAAATTAACAGGGAACAAATTTAATTCGTTGTAACTCACTATTTGTTTTCTTAACGTCAGAATCAACAAAAAAAAAATAATCCCCTTTTGCAGTATCTAAGAAAATTACCGCATGCTACAGCAGCTACAACAAAAACAACGTAATCCCCACATCGGTAGGGTCAATGCCCCGGGATTGACGTAAGGATTCCGTCTTGCCCAAGGACCGCATTCTAACCAATACAGGATCAAACCAAGTACGTATTCTATTAATTTTTCGTCGATAGCTAAATTAACTGAAACAAAAACATCATCGGCTGCTATAGCAGCTACGACAAAAACAAAGTCATCAGCTGCAGCATTTTACACAACAACATAGCCTGCGGCAATTCAACAAAATCGTCAGCTACGTCACTTCACACTACTCAAAAGAAAGATTGTCTGTATTTAAAGATTCAAAAATAACGTCCCCAACAGAAGCAATTCCTGAGCAGGAAATGCATTCAGCGAAATTCACTTCGGCGTTATGTGGTGGGGTGGAGAAAATACACGCCAAAATGATGAGTTTAAAATTTAAGGAAGATCAGTAAGTAAAGTTTATAAAATAAATTACCTTCAATTTTAACCAATCCCGCATAATTTATTAATAAATGAAAAAAATAGTTTCAGGTGGCACCAATTTTAGAATCGTCTCTGAGCTTATTACGACAAAAATAGTGCTCTTAATAAAAGACTCCGAAAAATACTTGGAAATTGTATAATTCAATATCTAATTGAAAACAAGATACTTGATTTTTCCTATAAATTTGGAGTAATGCAGAGAAAACACAACAATTATTTCTAAATAAAACAACAGTAAAGTTTTTATAAGGAAATGCTAAGCAAACGTAATAAAATTAACCAATTTTCAGAAAATCTATATATATAAAAGAGTAATGTGACTGACTGACTGACTGACATACTCATTCATCATCGCCCAGCCCAAACCGCTGAAGCTAGAGACATGAAATTTGGACTGTAGGTCCACCTCCCGGAATATAGATCCACTAAGGCTGGATTTTTACCAATGTTGATTCTAAGGGGGTAAAAAGGGTAAAAAACTATACTTTTTGTACTTTTTATATCTCCTGAAATAATGGTCATAGAGACTTGAAATTTGGACTGTATGTTCACCTCCCGGAATATAGATCCAGTAAGGCCGGATTTTTGCCAATGTTGATTCTAAGGGGGTAAAAAGGGTAAAAACTGGACTTTTGGTACTTTTTATATCTCCTGAAATAATGGTCACAGAAACTTGAAATTTTGAATGTAGTTTCAGCTCCCGGAATATAAATCAACTAAGGCTGGATTTTTGCCAATGTTGATTCTAAGGGGTAAAAAACTGTACTTTTGGTACATTTTATATTTTCTTAAATAATAGAAACTTAAAATTTGCAATGTAGTTTCACCTCCCGGAAAAAATATTCACCAATGCTGGGTTTTTGCTAATGTTGACTCTACGGGCGTAAAATGGAAAAAAGTGTACCTTTTGTAAAAAGTACCTTCTATAAAAAGTACGTTTTGTTAAAAGTAGCGAAAGTACACTTTTTGGTACTTTTTTATTTCCTGAAATAATAATCATAGAAACTTGAAATTGGAAAAGGTTACAAAAAATTTAATGGTCACAAAAATTTAAAAATTTGGAATGTAAAATCCTTCGGTGAAAAAAAAGATGTGGAAAAGTACTTTTTGGAAATTCCGTTTCTTAACGGGGATAAAAATTACTTTTAATATTTGCTGAAACAATGATCCTATATAATTGAAATATGGAGTATAGGATACCTCGGTGAAGAAAAAACATTCAGGAAGAGGTACTTTTTGGAAATTCTGTTTCTAATGGGGGTAATAAAGTGTACTTTTGGTACCTTTTTTGTTCCTATAATAATGACCTTACAAGAAGGAGATGGAATTGGAAATGAAATGGAGTAGAACGGGGAACAAAATGAAATAGAGCAGGCAACAATATGGAATGATATTTTGTACTCAAATTTTTCGTATTTAGCTTTTTTCTCCATATTTTTTCCCTCTATATATTTTTTCACCCAAACTTATTTTTTTTATTCCAATTTCTTTTTTCACTAAAATATTTATTCACTCAAAATCCAATATCCCGACATAAGGGCTCGAAAATTGTCAATATATTTTTCCCCCGGAACGAACATGATAACATACCAGCGAAGTTATTAAAATTTTATTGTTTAAATTATTCTTGAAATATTTTTTTATGGAAGACTTAAATGTCCACAAGTAAATAAAACAAAGACTACGTAGGGGAAGTTTTTGGACATCGATAGAGTAATTCTGATCCTTCTATTATCCAGTATTCGACACAACCGGTAACGAAGTACCGGGATGGTAAGCTAGTATCATATATTTTAGAAGAAATTATATATCCTGGCATGTTTTAATAATGCATGCAACAAATGTGTAGAAAAAAAAATCTTTAAAATATTTTTAAGATTTTTAAGACCGCTAAATCTTAAAACCGCCATTACTTTTGAACCCCTTGCGCGATTTAATTGACGCGAACAAATTTTTTATTCTTAAATAGCTTCTAATGTTTATGCCAACTTTCATCGATATGCCATCAAAACAAAAATCACATCTTTTTTACCTCAAAATTTAAGTCTGAGACGGAACTCCTCATATACAAGCACCCAAAAATTGCCTTTCAAGTAAGTAAGTCGCACTTATACCCCTTGTGCTCTAACTTTTTTATAAATTTCAAAATATATGAACTTGTTCCTCAAAAAAAGGTTAGTTATACGTAAAAGGAAAACCAAATTTTATTAAGAAAGTCTTAAATGGTTCTTTGTTACATTTTCTAGTCATCATAATCAGATTCCATGACATCATGGGTACCCCTTGCGCTCAAAACAGGTATTTTATTAACAAGAGCAAAAACAAATCGCCATATCTCGGTACTGGATGAGAATTCTACATTCGCATCTTATGCTCTGAACTTCTGTGAACTTCACCTACTAATTCCATATGTTAACTTCATTTTTTAAAACAGTCACTTGAACTGAACCCCTTGTGCTTTGAGCCCCTCATTTATATTTTTCGAATAACAATTCATATATTTTGAATTATAATTGGTTTATTTCGAATTGCAATTGATTTTTTTCGAATTACAATTCATCTATTACGAATTACAATTGAACGGATAGTTTTGTTTTGTTTTTTTTTTCTTCTTCAGTTTCTAAAAAAAAATCATCGCATACTACAGTATCTACAACAAAAACAACGTAAACATCCTCATATCGGTCGGGTCTATGCCCCGGGATTGACGCAGGGATTCCGTCCTTTCCCAAGGACCGCAACCCCCAATATAGGATCAAACCACGTACGACCAAAACAACGTCATCAGATGCATCATTTTACACAACAACAAAGCCTTCGGCAATTCAACAAAATCGTCAGCTACGTCACTTCACACTACATAACCGTCAGTAGCTGCAACTTCCTGCTCGAAAGAAACATCGTCAGTATCTCCAGCTTCAAAAACACAGTCCTAAAAAGAAGCAATTCCTGTGCAAGAAATGCATTTTGCTAATTTAACTTCGGCGCTATGCGGGGTTGGAGAAAGTATACGCCAAAATGATTTGGTTAAAATTTTGGGAAGATCAGTAGGTAAGGATTATAAAATAGATTATATTAAATTTTAACCAATCACGCATAATTTATTAATAAATGAAAAAAATATATTTCAGGAGGCTCCTGTTTTAGAATCGTCTCTGAATGTAAGAAAGATTCTAGCTTATTACGACAAAAATTGTGCTCTTAATGAAAGAAACCGAAATATACCTGGAAATTGTTTAATTCCATATGTAATTGAAAACAAGATACTTGCTTTCCCTATAAATTTGGAGTAATTGCAGAAAAAATACAACAATTATTTCTAAATGAAACATGAGTAAGGTTTTTATAAGGAAAAGCTAAGCAAATAAATTTTCAGGAAACATACTACATTTCAGTTCCAGGTGATAATCCAAAGGCAAGTTTGCATGGAAAATATCATAACGCTTTTTATAATCTTCAGAAAAAAGGAATTTATGATTAATTTTTTGGTTTTAAGGAAGAGAAATTAGAACAAGAAGAATTTTTATAAAAAGAATGATTAAATACAACATTGACCCACTCGATGTTGTTTTGAAAAAGTGAGAAGAATCTGTTGTTGTGAGAATATTATTTATTGAAAAACAACATACTTTACTGGAAATATTTGAAGAATGGCCACTTTTTAAACAATCATTCGGATATAAACTGGTGAGAAAATTTTATTTTTTTTTATGTGGTAATTTTTTTTTACAGCTAATATATCTTTTAGATAAATAATGACTTCTTCAGTTCAGGGCCCCCTAACTTCTCATAATTTTTTTCTGGAAAAGCCAATTTGTAGAAGCTACAAATTAATTATTATTCTTATAAATTATATGTGTCTGTAAAAGTCCATAATTATTTTGTTTAACTTATTTGAACGATCCCCTAATTTTTTTCATGAGTGTTTACTTTTTTATTTAAACTTCTCATACTATAAACCTTCAAATTCATAAAAGTTAAAATAGGCTAATAAGAGGTTTATAAAAGAAATTTTGTGTTGAAATTCGATTAATAAAGCTGTTATAAAATACTTCAGTTTTTTTTTATGAATTTGGACGTAAATACTTAATTAATGTAAATGAACTCAAGTTATTTTTTTATTTTTTTTTCTTAAATTTTAATATGTAATTTTGCTCATAAATTCTATTTACTTCAATTTATTTTATTTAACTCAATACTCATAACTACATTAGCATCTCCATTTCTACTAATTAGAGCATAGGAGTTATTTTTTATATTTCTTTTTAACTAAAAATTTCTTATAAACAGGAGCTTAGAAGATTATTTTGTCATTTCTTATGCTACACAGAAAAAAATGAGTTGTTAGATCAAGCACGAAATACACCATGTTGAGCATTATTTTAATTAAAAGTCAGCTAAAATTGTTGGATCAAGCACGAAAATTGTTGGTCAGTCATTGACTGTTCCTTGATTAAACCAATGCTTGATTTGAGTAATTTGTTAATTGTTATTTTTGATTAAACCAATGCTTGATTTGAGTGAGCGGTTAATCAATAATTTTGTGTTATTTTTGATTAATCCAATGCTTGATCATTAAGGGTTTGTGATTGAAGAAAACATTGTATTTCTAAAGATTATTTTTAATGTGGATTTATTCCAGACCATGGTTTCTGTAGCCACCTCTACATCATCAGTGGAGAAAATTACATAAGATTTAAATTGTTTGATTATTTGTAAGACTGTTTTTTCTATATGTTTTTTCATCAACAGACTTAACTCTGAGTGGAATAGAACCCACGTTCTTCAAATTTTCCATCAGTTTGCAAAGCAAGTACTCTACCATCTGAGCTATCGCTCTGCTTGATAAACTAACAGCAGAAGTTGGTTTGTTCGTATTTCATTACAGATGTTAAGTGTGTGACGTCAACAGAAGATTTTTATTTTACACAAACAATTACGATCCTTAGAAACAACAACATTCCTTAATCTCTCTTTGTCTCGTTTTTTTTTTTGCACATAACAATTTTAGCGCTGAATTATTTGTTCATACACGTTAAAGATGAGTGCATATATTTGAGACTACTTGCCCGTAGGGCGACATATATTTGCATATATTTTTGTCAATTCTGTATTTTTAAGTGTTTTTATCGGCGCATGCCATATTCTGTTTTGTTATTAAGGGTTTGTGATTGAACAAGAAAACATTGTATTTCTAAAGATTATTTTTAATGTGGATTTATTCCAGACCATGGTTTCTGTAGCCACCTCTACGTCATCAGTGGAGAAAATTTGAGTAAATAGTTAATCATTATTTTACAGTTGTGGTGTTTTTTGTCAGTCTTTTCAAGTCTTTTGTTTAAATTGTTTTTTTTGTGCTTTATATTATTTTTTTTTTTGTCTTGTGTGCGTGCAAGTACTTTTCTATTTGACGACTACGAAAACTAAAACAAAAAACGCAACAGCGTTCGTCGCATTGTTACTCAAAGCCTACTATGATGAGTTTTTTTGTTTTTTTGATTTTTTTTGTGAATTTTTCAGATTTGAGCAAATGGTTAATTGATTCAAGTAAAATTTAATTGAATGCCAAATTTTAAGCTGAGCAAATATTTAATTCTTTTTTTTCATTGAATATTTTTTTCTGTGTAAAGACTAAAGTTACCCGAATAAAAAAAGTTATTTGACGCAATATTTAATCATATATGAACAGATATGCTTTTATGTAAATCTATATCAATTTTGATCCGAAAATTGGCGGATCGAATATTATACGATTATATCAAATTCTATTGTTTTTGATAAAATATTATCGAATTAATTAATTGTATTAATTCCGTTTTTATCTGTTAAAATTAGATTAAATTTTGTATAATTAGATAAAATCTGGTAAAATTTTTTGAATTTTAAACGTGAAATAATATATATTTTTATAAGATTGGATACATTATCATATAGAAGAGTTTTTATTGCATTCTTCGGAATTTTGGGACTTAGCAAATTTAAAAAAACCTGTCAACTTTTTTTTTTTTAATCATTTTTAACCCCACGCAGTCTTTTCGCTTTAGATGGTTACACATTGTATGATACAAAGGACCCCAGAGGCAGGTCATGTGGAGGCTCAGGCATCTTAATTAAATCTCGACTAAAACATTATCTTATGTGTGATCTTTATGAAGATTATCTTCAAGCCACTACTTTATGCGTAAACGAGTTTGATATGAACCTTGTGATTTCGTCAATTTATGCTCCCCCCAGATTTAAAATTACTGATAATCAGTATAGGACTTTCTTCGAATCTCTAGGTTCACGCTTTCTGGCTGCTGGCGACTACAATGCTAAGCATACATTCTGGGGGTCACGCCTCATTACTCCTAGAGGTCGTGTGTTGTTTGATACAATTTCTAAAATGGGTCTGGATGTGGTCTCAAGCGGAGAACCGACATACTGGCCTTCAGACCGTAATAAGATTCCAGATCTTATCGACTTTGGAGTGACTAGAAATATAAAAAGGAATTTTGTAAGTGTAGAATCATCTTTGGAACTCTCTTCAGACCACACACCCACTATTGTTACTCTATTTAACCTCCGAGAAATTGTATCCCCCACTGGTGACTTAGCACTGACAGGCAAAGGAACAAATTGGCTAAAATATAAAAAGTTTCTCAGTACTCATTGCTCGGAAAACATATCGCTAAGAACACCAGAGGAAATTGACCTCTCGCTCAAGAATTTCGAATCTAATCTCAAACTAGCTGCTCAACTTGCTACTAAACCCCCCCGACAATCCAGACAAAATATATTTTTTTCTGCTGATGTCGAACGACTCTTAATTGAAAAACGAAGAGCTCGTAGAGAGTGGCAACTGCACAGATCTCCACGATTAAAAGCACAACTTAAGGAATGCACGAACAACTTACGGAGATTGTTAGAATCTCAGAGAACGGATGCACTAAATAGATTTCTTGAAAATCTGGAGCCTACATCAAAAACCGATTACTCGTTATGGCATGCTACACAAAATTTAAAAAGACCTGTCTTATGTAAGCCTCCTTTGCGCAAAGCAAATGGAGGTTGGGCTAGAAATGATACTGCAAAAGGAAATCTGTTTGTTGAGCACTTGAAAAATGTATTCGCACCAAATGAATCAAGTGTTATAGTAGAGTTGCCACTAATTTTACCCAAGCGCGTAGCAACACCCATTCGGTTTGAGATGCGAGAGGTCGAAAAGGCAGTTTGTGAATTAAACCCCAAAAAGGCATTTGGTATTGATAAGATCAGTAATAAAATGCTTCTGGAGTTACCCCGAATAGCATTAAGAATAATTCTTTTTATTTTTAATGCTATATTACGCCTTCAACATTATCCCCCAGAATGGAAAATTTCTCTCGTTAAAATGATACCCAAGCCAGGCAAAGATCACACAAAAGTGGAATCATATAGGCCTATCAGTCTGTTATCCAATTTATCAAAACTTTTTGAAAAACTGTTAGTGAACAGATTAACAACTCATGTCGCTCAGAACAACACTATCCCCGATCACCAGTTTGGATTCAGGAAAAAACATGGCACAATTGAGCAAATTCATAGACTGGTAGGTGAAATTAGAAGAGCCTATGAAGAAAAAAAATATTGTTCCGCACTTTTTATTGATGTCTCACAGGCGTTCGATAAGGTTTGGCATGAATGTTTACTCTATAAGATAAAAAATATGTTACCACCAAATACACATAAGTTACTCGAAAATTACATAACAGATCGTAAGTTCACAGTAAGGGAAAACGATTTTGTCAGTACCCCTCAAATCATACAATCCCATAACAATCCACTTGAAGCAACTCGTATTTTGCAAAGTCACATTCTTGAATTAGAAGACTGGTTAAATAAGTGGAAAATTAAAGTTAATGAGCAGAAATGCATCCACATAACGTTCACGTTAAGACGAGAAACTTGCCCCCAAATTCGGATTAATAATCACATTGTACCTCAACATACAATGGTTAAGTACCTAGGAATTCATCTGGATCGTCGTCTTACGTGGAAAAACCATATAGATGCAAAATTAACCAAGATAAAATTGAAAACTATTGCAGTTAATTGGTTAATTGGGAGAAACTCGAAACTTAAGTTAGACTGTAAACTATTGATCTACAGTTCGATTATAAAACCTATATGGTGCTATGGTATTCAGTTATGGGGCACTGCCTCTGCGTCTAATGTGGAAAAAATACAGAGAAAACAGAACAATATTTTGCGAATGATTACTGATGCCCCCTGGTATGTTAGAAACTTAAACATACACAGAGATCTCAATGTTTCCCTTGTTAAAGATGAAATTGTGAGACATACCCAAAACTACTTACGAAAACTGGAGTCACATCCAAACAATTTAGCACGCAATCTTTTAAATAATCGTGGTCACCAACGCCTTAGAAGGAGGGCCACTGCTGACTTGGCACACTAAAGTGAAGGATGATGCTTTTGAAAACATTGGATAATTTATGAGCAAATGAAATTTTGTCTGGCACTGGCTGGACTTAATATTAAGTTATATTAGTCTTAAGATTTGAATACTTATTGTTAGTTCACATAATTTAAGTGAAGATTCAATAAAATAAATGAATGAAAAAAAAAAAAAAAAAAAAAATTTTAAGAGATTTTTTTACTTGAAAACACCAAAAAAAATTATAACAAATTTTTGTGTCTTAGAAAATTTAAAAACATTTTTTCGGAATTAATTTTTTTTTTTAAGAAAAACTTGCCTACAAACATTTTTAATGATTTTTTTACTCAAAAAAAAAAAATTGTCCAGGACTTTGGAAAATTTTCATAAAATTTTTTAGGACTTGGAAATTTTTAATTTTTTTTCTAAAATTGTCCGGGACTTACAATTAGAAAATTTTAAAATTTTTTTCTTGATATAATTATAAATAAAATCATATATCTTTTTATCAGCCATATCTAAAAATTTCCGACCTTATATGTCATATTTAATTTCATATAGATCGGAATATAAATAGATATGAATATGTATGTTACCATATTAAAAAATAAGGCCATATACAATGCTTTATATAAACTTATATGTCCATATCAAAGTTCATGCATCACCATATATAATTCTAAATAATTATATATTAGCATATATGATTATATCAGATCGTTTTACTCGGGTAATTTAAGTTTAACTGCGCTGTTTTAATTGGAATTCCCCGATAAGTTTTATTTTTTATAATAAACAAATAAGATTGTTATCAGAATTGAATGCATACCGTCTGCTCCGAGCCTTTCTATATTAAATTAAAATGAGAGTCATTGACCGTCTTGGACATATGTCTGGACAAGGTTGTGTCTCCCATAAAATCTAAAATTATTATTTAAATCCCAGCAAAATTTTCTGTTCCAAATAATCGGTTTTGGAACTCATCATATTACCCTGCAACCGGTTCTACTTAACATTCCAGAATCAATGATTTTTGCTTGAAATTGTCCCGAAAGCAATCGACTTTTAGAGCAAGTAGCTTTTTCAAAAAATAATTTTACATAGAAAATTTTGTAGTAATTACCGTAGAATATTTTTAAGAATTTATTGAACAAGGAATTTGTTCCAAAAAATTTTCCTGGGATATTCATCGTCGTATCTCTACAAAAGTTCTCTACAAAAGTCATTACCTCTTCCAATTCTTACCATGTGTTTACCCAGGGTGTTGTGGCCTGTAATCAAATTAATTACCATTCTCAGTTGTCTTCTATCCATATCAAGAAGAACTTGGCTTTGTTTCAACGAATTTTCATCCCATAATGATTTTGTCTGAATACAGCAGTCCGACTCAGCCCATCGGGTTAACCAAGTTTCTCTCGCTTCTAGATTGATCCGTTGCGACTTTAGAGATAGAGGTGGATAGACGTTATTCACAGCCAATTCCTGTGGAAGATTGGCTCCCCGCTTAGCAAGTTCATCTGCCTTTTCGTTGCCCAGTATATCTTTATGTCCAGGTACCCAGCACAGTCTAATGTTGTGCTGCTCGCTGAGAATCTTAAGCTCTCTGTGGCAGCGGCTGACTACCTTGGACCTCATACTATCATTTTTTAGAGCCATTAAAGCTGCCTGACTATCAATGAAAAAACTAATATCACATCTGTATATTGGTGACACTGAAAGCCGCTCAGCTGCTTTGAAAATAGCGTAAATTTCAGCTTGAAAAATACTGCAGTCATTATTAAGTCGATATGATTCTTCCATGTTAAGTTCCCCGCAGTGGAAGCTACTACCAGTACCACTTGTCATTTTAGAACCATCTGTGTAGACATTAATCTGATAGAATTCTACCTGATCATTGAGCCAATCATCTAACGAGAGAATTTCAATGTTCAATCTACCATTTACAACATTAGGTGGAGTACAATAATCAGTAATAGTGTTCTGTTCAGCGTGACTTATAAGGTCCATTTGTCGAACTTGTCTGCTTCGTCAAATGTTCAAATACGTTGTTTTAGCACGCCCGCAGGAAGAAGACCTGTTGGGCATCCGAAATCTAGGTGTTCGAAACTGGATGGAAGTTGCGAAGAACAGAGATGAATGGAGGCATATCGTGAGGAAGACCAAGGCTGTATTTTAGCTGTAGCGCCACGGATGTATGTGTATGATAAATTTTTTAAACTATTTTATGCCCTCAAAAAATTATGTAGGTAAATTCCTGTGAATATTCACAAGACTATTTCTTAAATACAATTGATTATTTCTGAAATATAATAGGACGAACCTGAAATACAATTGACTATTTTTAAAATGCAATTTACATATATAAGTAGTTTTGTAACTACTTGTTGTTTAAGTGTTAGTTTTATTGTACAACACCCATAAACTATTAGCTAAAGGTAATCACATACATTTATGAAAAACAGTATCTTCCTGCACTTGTATTATGAGTGCAAGTAAAACACCAAAAAGTTTACAAGTGTAGACTACATCTTATAAGAGCTCATCCATTACATATATTATAGGAAACAATGCTATATCAATGGAATCATATATCCTAACTACAAGCAAATAGTGTAGACTTAACGATTAAATTCAAAATTAAATAAAATGTAGTTTATTTTCGAACAATACAAATAATAAAGCTATAATAATTAACTAAATTTGCATATAAATTTTAAAGTGCTACAAAAGTGAACAAAGAAATATGACGAGACTCTCATATGAAAATTCGGGTTGGCTGCTTTAAACAAGTTGTAACCTAAAAGTGGAACAACCATATTTTTTTAACAATTTTCGAGTTTTGTCGAAAACTATGATAGATATAATATATCAATTATAGTTTTCGACAAAATTCGAAAATTGTAATTTTTTGCAATTTAAACGCGATTTTTGCCCAAAGTCCTTGATCGAAGATTTTGATTTTTATTGCTTAATTTTTCTTATTGTTGGACCTTCCAAATATATGTTAAAAAAAATTATGGTTGTCTCATTTTCCGGTTACAACTTGTTTAAACCAGCCAACCCGAATTTTCATATGAGAATCTCGGCATATTTTTTTGTTCACTTTTGTAGCACTGTAAAATTTATGTGCAAATTTAGTAAGTTATTACAGCTTTATTATTTGTATTGTTCAAAAATTAATCATATTTTATTTAATTTTAAATTCAATCGTTAAGTCTACACTATTTTCTTGTAGGTAGGATATATGATTACATTGATATACTATTGTTTTCTATAATATATGCAATGGATGAGCTCTTATAAGATCAGATGTAGTCTAAACTTGTAAACTTTTGGGTGTTTTACTTGCACTCATAATACAAGTGCAGGAAGATACTGTTTCCAATAAATTCATGTGATTACCTTCAGCTAATAGTTTATGTGTGTTGTACAATAGGGTGGAGCAAATGTAGCTTTTTTTGAATTTCGAAAACGTCGGTGTCGGGAAAGAAGTTGCCTTTTGGGGTCGATATAAACCCACAAAAATATTGGACCTGTAGGGCAATGGCTTTGGGTTCCTTTGTTTACTTGAAAATCGGAAAGTCCCGAACAAAGTGAAAAAAAAAAATTCGAACTTTTTTTTGCTTAAAATACTATTTTATATTTGGACATTAGTGAAAAAGTGTTTTTTTGGTAACAAATTTTTTTTTGTGGCTTTGGGTTCCTTTGTTTACTTGAAAATCGGAAAGTCCCGAACAAAGTGAAAAAAAAAAATTCGAACTTTTTTTTGCTTAAAATACTATTTTATATTTGGACATTAGTGAAAAAGTGTTTTTTTGGTAACAAATTTTTTTTTGTGGTCTATAAATTTTTTTTAACAAAAAACTTTCTTTAAAAACAACTTAAAATTTTTTTATTAATTTCAAATTGCGGTAAAAAGGCTAACAACATAATACAATAATTAAAAATATACATCTTTTAAATACTGAGTTAATATTACGTTATATTTCATTTATATTATTTTAAGTAAGAGTTTTAAGATTTAAATACTTATTGTTAGGCCTAAGAAAGGCTATTCAATAATAGCCAAAATAAAGTGTATGTAAAAAAAAAAAATATTTCAGTTAGAAACTAATTAAAAATATTTTTTTTTGCGAAACAAAAAAAAATATTAATAAAAAAAAATAAAAAAAAAAATTATAGACCAAAAATAAAAGTTTTTTACCCTAAAAACGCTTTTTCAGTAATGTCCAAAATATCAACTAATATTTTAAACAAAAAAAAAAAGTTTGAAATTTTTTTTCACTTTGTTCGGGACTTTCCGATTTCAAGTAAAAAAAGGAACCAAAGCCCTACAGGTCCAATATTTTTGTGGGTTAATATCGACCCCAAAAGGCAACTTTCCCGAACCCGACGTAAAAAAGCTATATTTGCTCCACCCTATTGTAGAATAAAACAAACACTTAAACAACAAGTAGTTACAAAACCACTTATGAGAAAATCCATGGGAAATTTAACTGACGGATAACCGATTTTGTTTATTTGAGTAATTTTTTTTGGATCAATACTTTGTAAGATATGGGCGATTAAAAAGCGCTTTTTTGCCAATATTGGCTTTTAGACAGTTTTAAACATTTTTGAGCTCAAACCCCTCGTTGAACACTAACTGGATAATAAACGATTGAAACTAGAGACTAAATTTTGTAAAACTGCATTTACAGTTTATCATTTCGTCATCCAGTTTCCTTTTAAAAGGAATGCAAAATTTAGAGGATTAAATTGTAAAGAATATTTTAACATTATAATCTTTTTAGGCTGGTGTCTAATTTTAAAAAAGTTGCAGGACGCCACCTCAGTTTGACTATATAAGCTAACAATTAACGAAAAAGAAATCAAAAATTACTATTTTCATTTTCTTAAAACCGAAAAAATTAATAACTTGGGTTTGTAACTTGGATGATAATTCACCTCGTGGTGAATAAAACCGTTGTTCACCAGCTGGTGAATAAAAAGTAACATAATTATTTTTCCACACAAAAAAATTTTCTTTTTCATCAATTTTTTCATTAAAGTTTTTTTTTCAGCAAACTTTTTTTTTCATCAAACTTTTTTTTCATCAAATTTTTTTTTTTTTCATAAAATTTTTTATTTTCATCAAACTTTTTTTTCACGTTTTTTTTTTCATCAATTTTTTTTTCATCAAATTATTTTCATCAATTTTTTTTTTTTTCATTAATTTTTTTTTTTCATCAAATTTTTTTTTTTTTCATCAAAAAAAATTTTTTTTCATCAAAATTTTTTTTCATTAAATTTTTTTATTATTATTTATTTTTTCATTAATTTTTTTTTCATTAATATTTTTTTTTTTCATCAATTTTTTTTTCATCAAAATTTTTTTTTCATAATTTTTTTTTTCATCAATTTTTTTCGTCAAATTTTTTATTATCAATTTTTTTTTCACCAAAAAAAAATTTATTTTTTATTTTTTTCATCAATTTTTTTACATCAAAAAATATTTCTTTTCATCAAAAAAATTCATCAAAAACTTTTTTTCATCAAAATTTTTTTTCACAAAAAATTTTGGGTTCATTAAATTTTTTTTAACATAATTTTGTTTTGCGTGAAAAAAAAAATATTTTTCCAAAACTACTTTTTCACCAAGTCTAAGCTTTTCGCATAAAAATTTTCCATTTGTTTATCAAATGTACATAAAACAAGTGAGAGTGTTGTATTCTTTGGTGCCGAATCTTTTATACTCTCCAAAATGTAAAAACACTTCTTTGCACTTATTTTTGCACTCACTTACGAAATGAACAGCTCTTTTGGTTTTTTAATGGGGTCCTCGACTGATATTTCAATTCGTTTTGAATGGAATAGCAAAGTAATATGACATTATTTTTTCTAAAAAAAACTTTGCTTTCACAGAAAATAAATAAAACGAATTTCGGATTCAATAAATTTTTTGATTGAAATTTCTCTAATTAAGAAAATTGTTATACCAATCATCAAATTGTAGGTGATTGATTGAACATTTTTTAATAATGATTGATTTAACAAATGAAGTGTAAGCTTATGACAAAGTTATCAAAAATTCATCTTTATTGCTTTCCAATAAAAAAACAATAAAAAAAAGTAAAACCCGATTATTTTGTATAGTTTTGAATAAATCTATTCAAATAAATTAAAGCGAAAAAATATGGTATCCCTGGAAAAAAAGTCATTACCACTTCTCAGTGGAGTGCTTTAAAACTATAGCAAATGTAATGAAATACAACAAAAATAACAAAAAACACAAGACAAAAACACACAAACAGTTTTTTCTACTCCAGAATACATAGACATTCAGCTCTTAACTCATTACCTATCGCGACACCTCCATACAAATGTAAGTAGATATTCAGTAGATAAGAACTACTCCAGGGAAGTAGTTGGAAGTTGTTTGAAAGCTCGGAGTTCTTCTTATCTACTGAATATCTACTTACTTTTGTATGTGAGTGTCGCGGAAGGTAATGAGTTAAGTGCTGAATAACAACTTTTTATGGAATAGAAAAAACTGTTTGTGAGTTTTTTTCTTGTGTTTTTTGTTATTTTTGTTGTATTTCATTACATTTGTTATAGTTTTAAAGCACTCCATATAGAAGTACTCCGCACTTTTTTTGCTGGGATGTTAAAAATTTGTAACTCGACAGATAAAGAAAATAACAAAAATTTCAATCAAAACATTGATTGACTCATTTAAATTTTGTTGATCAACAGATTTAATTGAAAATTTTTAGGTAATAATTTGTTGTGTGTTTGCAAGTACACCCAAATCTTTCGCAAAACATTGTCATGATTTAATGTTTTCGGCAAGAGTACAAAATTCGCAGGCATTTTTTTTAATATTTGTGCTAATCCTATGATGCCACTAGTGATAGCAAATGAAAGAGGAGGACCTCCCCTAATTTTCCTATTTTATTTTTTTTACATATCAGGAAAAAGTTTCAAAACTTTATCCTTCAATATCATTCAAAATTTTCAACAAAATATTTTGATAAAGTTTTCGAATGACTTAATTCACATCCTTTTATCCTGATATGGCAAAATAAAAAAATGGAATGGAGAAATCCTCTATTTAAAACTTTGAAGTCCTTTTAAAAGGAAACAGGATCACGAAATGAAAAACTGTAAATGCAGTTTTACTGCATTTGACCTCTACTTTTAAACGAATATCATCCGGTTCATGTTTAATGTTGACTGTAGGACGGTGTAATAAGGCATAAGTTCGACAAATGTTTTTAAAATATGTTTTACATAAAACGCTAGTTTGTTCGAAAAGCAACAAGATGTATATAAAATTAAAAAATGTTTATACTAATCTTCTTTCAATACAATTTTAAAACCAATTGATCCACCATTTAATAAAAAACATCGAAATTCCTCTGAAATTCAAATAGTATATCATTAGATAATTTCAACAAGTTTTCCTAAAGAAACGCCACGTTCTCCTAAAATATATATGAAGATGAATTTGAAAGAACTATTTTTTGAAGTATGTACAATGTACAAATTTGCTTATTCCAAAACTACAAACTTAATTCGATCAAAATTTACTATATCCTTTGTCTTCCCTTGACAAATGATGTTCTGGGAAACCACTCCAATTTTTGTTTTTGAAGCGCTGCCACAACGATATATATTTGATTTTAAGGTACTTTGCCAGAGCTTTGAGAACCTACGGCGCTTTATTGCAACTGTATTAGTACACTCTAAAAAAATGAGTCCAGTTTCCTACTATAAATTGGGTAAATTTCAACAAATTCAAATAGTTTACTAATATAAATTGGGTAAATTTCTAATAATTTTAAGTATAATTACGCAATTTGTGTAAATTTACCCAATTTAAAGTAGGAAACTGAAATCACTTTAATTAGAGTGTAATCTCGTACTTACGCAGTAATTATAAAAGAAATCTGACAGTACTTGTACTATCGTGTAAGCTACTTTAGCAGTACTGGCGCGTTTGTATTTTTCTGCATGGCTAGATTATGTCAGAAGAAATTTATCGGTTAAAGTGTTTTATAAAATTTAATTTTGAATAAACAAATTTTTTATTTTGTTGTTTTTTACATTTTAGATGGTATTTAATATTCGGCACAGCCAAAATTTATAATCAAACATTTTTTTATTTTTTCAACGAATATAAAGCTGTAATCTACTAGTCACCAACTTGATTTATCGATGTCGATGTCTTCAACTGCGACTGCAATGCAATCAATCGAAATTCAATTTTTCGTCAGTGTTATTTTTTATGTTGCTAGTGGTGTTATTATTGCATCTGAACAACGCCATAAAAAATGTAAATTCATAAAAAAAACTTTACTAAAATAACAAGTAAGCTTTGTATGTTTATAAATGCAGTTGGGAATTATTTTTGAGACAATTTTTGATTATTTTTTTAAAGCTGGAATTTTAAATACACTGTTATTTTATTTTGGGAGCAACTTTTTAATTTCATAAAGCAATTTAAACGCACGTTTTGGTTGTTTTCTATGAGAATATTTGAAATATTTGTTCAACAAAAAAAAAAAAACTGGCATCAAATTTCCCTGAAGACATATATTAACAGTATTTATCTCAGAAGTATATTTAGTAAATTTTTTGACTTATTTCACAATTCTTTTTAAAACACAATTTAACAATATATTTTTTTTTTGCATTTCTTGTGAAAAACGCGAATTTATTAAAAAAAAACCTTAGAGACACGGTAATGTTATTTTTATTCCCACTTTCTGACATGAGTGAAATTTCTCTATAGCGCCAATTTTTTTTTTTCGTATTTAGGTATTTTATTTTTCGTGAAATTTTCAGAAAGTGTGTCGGACGGTGTAATAAAACTACGTATTAGAAAATACCCAGTTCAATGACTTTGATCACATTTGTTTGATTTCTTCCATGTATTGATGGTATAGATGATAGTGTTCATAATATTATTATAAATCTTCCGAACTAACCAAATATGCACCCTTGTAAATATTTTCCTTTTTTAAAAAATATTTATTTTATTTAAGAAATGCTTAACAAGATTTTGATATTGTTTAGCTAACTAATGCAATGAAATTTCTACAGCTTTTTCAAACCACTTGACAATGTTATTGCTGTGAACAAAGTGTTACAAAATAACAAAAAACAAGTGAGAGTGTTACATTCGGCTGTGCCGAATCTTTTATACCCTCCAAAATGTAAAAAAAAATATAAAAAAATCCAGGGGCGTCTTTTTTTTTTTTTTTTTGTGGGGGGGTTGGTGGGAGACGTTAGGGGTCATCTTCTCCTTGCGATTTTGAACTTCTTCTGAAAAAATAATGTTGCATTTGCTTAGCAAAAGTACAAAAAGCCTGCAAAAAATTTGTTTTTTCTTGGGTTGGTTTAGTTCTCCAAGGGGAACTTTTTTCCCCTTGGTTCGATTTTGCCCATTTCCGAACTTAACCTGCCTAGGAATATAAGACATATTCGTGCCAAATTTAGGAAGACTATCTCTTTTATTTTGGACTGTATCGTGTCTTCTACAGACGGACAGACGGACAGACGGACGGACGGACGGACGGACGGACGGACGGACGGACATCGCTAGAAAGTCTTAGAATCGATCACTGATCAATAAAATATATACTTTATGGGGTCCTAGATCGATATTTCGATGCGTTACACACGGAATGACAAAGTGAGTATACCCCCATACTGTGGTTGGAGGGTATAAAAACAACATATCGAGTGGAAGTTATTTGTAAACAACTTGTCGGTTCGTTTACTCAAATTGATTACTATTTTTTTGCTAAAACTGGATTTATATCATAAACAAATATATTTATGTCATTTCGGTGATGTATAAATTTCAAACTAAAGCCAAAATGTTAAAACTAATAGGATTTTTGAAATCTGCGAGCCTTATTAAGTCTAAATCGTGTCCCCAATGGTGATTATTTAACACATTACCAGGTAATGTTCTATATCCCATATTTGTAGGACGTTTTAGGACGTCTTACCCAACACTTCTTCAGCAAAATATTATTTCAAAGTGAGAAATAAAGTTTAACTTGTAACTTGTTAGGTAATGCATGAGTATTGCAAAGAAATTCTTTCATATTTATTATTTCTAAACGTGGATGACTCTTATTTGGTACCATTATTTATTATTTCAAAATTTTAAATAATGGATTATTTATAATTGGATACATAATGCATTATAATAACATAAAAATATATTTTATAGAAAAATGCATTAGTTTAAACTAGAGATGGGCTCACGACAGGAATTTTCGAATCATGCACACTCACTCATGAGCATATTTTTCTACTCACATTCACTAACAAAAATGTGAGTACCCAGCAAAAAAAGTGCGGAGTACTTCTATTTGGAGTGCTTTAAAACTATAACAAATGTAATGAAAACCAACAAAAATAACAAAAAACACAAGAAAAAAACACACAAACAGTTTTTTCTACTCCATAAAAAGTTGTTATTCAGCACTTAACTCATTACCTTCCGCGACAATCCCATACAAAAGTAAGTAGATATTCAGTAGATAAGAAGTACTCCGAGCTTTCAAACAACTTCCAACTACTTCTACGGAGTAGTTCTTATCTACTGAATATCTACTTACATTTGTATGGAGGTGTCGCGATAGGTATTGAGTTAAGTGCTGAATATCTATGTATTCTGGAGTAGAAAAAACTGTTTGTGTGTTTTTGTCTTGTGTTTTTTTGTTATTTTTGCTGTATTTCATTACATTTGTTAAAGTTTTAAAGCACTCCACTGAGAAGTGGTAAGGACTTTTTTTGCAGGGTAAATTTAAAAACGTAACTTTTTCACTACTCATAACATTAAAACTGGCGTGTTTTGAAAAGAATAATTTTTTATCAGAAATTTAAAAAATTCAATTCAGTTCTGAATTTTTTCCATAAACGCCAATCTAAAGTACTATAAAAAATGGCAATATTTTGTGTCAAATAGATAAATTTTTGTTTCGTTTAACTTAAATAATACAACTTGTTCAATATTTACATAATTTTTTTATATCAACACCCACTCGAAGGGCATGTCGATGAATTTTATGTGGCATAAAAATGTTTCAAACAAATATACAAAATATAAGAAATAAAAATGTTGTCAAATTTAGAAAAAAAAATGTTGGTTCCGGACACAAAAATTATTTGGCCAATTTTAGGTTTCGGTTTTATTAAAAAGGGAGGGGGGGTGAAATAAAGCCATCTGCAATAAGGCCATATGGCCTTATTTCGCAATAAGTTGAGAAATAAGGCCATATGGCGTTATTACCAACCACTGTTGGAAATAAAGCCATATATGGCTTTGTTACTCATTTAAATATTTTTTAAAAATGTTCATCATTATTTTGCGGAGAGTGTGGAAATATATTTCCACGTAAATCCTGCTACCCACAAAAAAATATTTAGCGAAGCCTCGAAAATATTCATATTGGCCTCGAACTACCGTTTAACGTGGTTTCTTGACAAAGCTTATTTTAAAAAACGTATAAAGTGAGAAACTAAAAACTTTCTTAGTCGCAAAGAAATTTCTTTTGATATGATCTGCACTAGTGTGGCAAATCAACATATGGAAAAATACCAAGTATAATTCACAACTGAACGTACCTCAAAATATGATAGATGGCATCGTAACGAACAATTTGCGCCAAATTTCAGCACCCTTCAACGATTGGAAGGGGATGCTAACCCATCATAAGTGATTGTAACCTCCAAAGAAATCTTAATTTTTTTTTTATTGGAATCTTAAAAACAACCATATGGAATGCTAGCGTAACAAAAGCACATAATTCACATGGGGCCATTTTATCCTAAGTTTGTCCTTAAACAAAAAAAAAAAAATACATATTAAACAAGTAGAAAAGTTAAATTCGACTTGGCCGAATCTATGAATACCCTCCACAATGCCCCTTTTAAGTTATAGTAAATTTTCTAGAGTGAAAAAATAACATTTTTGATTAGAAATATTTTATTTTGTTTAAAAAAACTTTTTTTTAACTAATTTTTGAAAAAAAAAAAAAATAATTTACAAAATTTTTTTTTTGAGTGTAAAAATTTTTTTTAGTGTAAAATTTTTTCCGAGTGTATTTTTTTTTTTATTTTAGTGTAAAAATATTTTAGAGTGACAAAAATGCGTTGTAAAATATTTTTGTGACTTACCAATGTTTTTAAAACCTGTTTAACGGGGTTTCAACACGTGAATTTAAGGTAAGGCGAATCTGAAATTTACGGTTTTGCTAATAACTTTTGAACCACTGCACCGATTTGGCTGAAATTTAAAACGAACCGGACCAGAGGAACGGCAAAAATATATGCCACACTTCAGTACCGTCAGAATAGCCGTTCGAAAGTTACCGTGTGTTTTATCTCGTAAATTCCAGAAAAACCCTTGCCGAAACTCACTCATTTGCTTATAACTTTTGAACCACTGGACCGATTTCGCTGGATTGCAATACCAACCTGACCAGGTAAATGCCCAACATATATGCCAAACTTCAGGAGCCTTCGTAAAGTCTTTAAAAAGTTAGCGTGTTTTCAACAGACATACAGACAGACAGACAGACAGACAGACAGACAGACAGACAGACAGACAGACAGACAGACAGACAGACAGACAGACAGACAGACAGACAGACAGACAGACAGACAGACAGACAGACAGACAGACAGACAGACAGACAGACAGACAGACAGACAGACAGACAGACAGACAGACAGACAGACAGACAGACAGACAGACAGACAGACAGACAGACAGACAGACAGACAGACAGACAGACAGACAGACAGACAGACAGACAGACAGACAGACAGACAGACAGACAGACAGACAGACAGACAGACAGACAGACAGACAGACAGACAGACAGACAGACAGACAGACAGACAGACAGACAGACAGACAGACAGACAGACAGACAGACAGACAGACAGACAGACAGACAGACAGACAGACAGACAGACAGACAGACAGACAGACAGACAGACAGACAGACAGACAGACAGACAGACAGACAGACAGACAGACAGACAGACAGACAGACAGACAGACAGACAGACAGACAGACAGACAGACAGACAGACAGACAGACAGACAGACAGACAGACAGACAGACAGACAGACAGACAGACAGACAGACAGACAGACAGACAGACAGACAGACAGACAGACAGACAGACAGACAGACAGACAGACAGACAGACAGACAGACAGACAGACAGACAGACAGACAGACAGACAGACAGACAGACAGACAGACAGACAGACAGACAGACAGACAGACAGACAGACAGACAGACAGACAGACAGACAGACAGACAGACAGACAGACAGACAGACAGACAGACAGACAGACAGACAGACAGACAGACAGACAGACAGACAGACAGACAGACAGACAGACAGACAGACAGACAGACAGACAGACAGACAGACAGACAGACAGACAGACAGACAGACAGACAGACAGACAGACAGACAGACAGACAGACAGACAGACAGACAGACAGACAGACAGACAGACAGACAGACAGACAGACAGACAGACAGACAGACAGACAGACAGACAGACAGACAGACAGACAGACAGACAGACAGACAGACAGACAGACAGACAGACAGACAGACAGACAGACAGACAGACAGACAGACAGACAGACAGACAGACAGACAGACAGACAGACAGACAGACAGACAGACAGACAGACAGACAGACAGACAGACAGACAGACAGACAGACAGACAGACAGACAGACAGACAGACAGACAGACAGACAGACAGACAGACAGACAGACAGACAGACAGACAGACAGACAGACAGACAGACAGACAGACAGACAGACAGACAGACAGACAGACAGACAGACAGACAGACAGACAGACAGACAGACAGACAGACAGACAGACAGACAGACAGACAGACAGACAGACAGACAGACAGACAGACAGACAGACAGACAGACAGACAGACAGACAGACAGACAGACAGACAGACAGACAGACAGACAGACAGACAGACAGACAGACAGACAGACAGACAGACAGACAGACAGACAGACAGACAGACAGACAGACAGACAGACAGACAGACAGACAGACAGACAGACAGACAGACAGACAGACAGACAGACAGACAGACAGACAGACAGACAGACAGACAGACAGACAGACAGACAGACAGACAGACAGACAGACAGACAGACAGACAGACAGACAGACAGACAGACAGACAGACAGACAGACAGACAGACAGACAGACAGACAGACAGACAGACAGACAGACAGACAGACAGACAGACAGACAGACAGACAGACAGACAGACAGACAGACAGACAGACAGACAGACAGACAGACAGACAGACAGACAGACAGACAGACAGACAGACAGACAGACAGACAGACAGACAGACAGACAGACAGACAGACAGACAGACAGACAGACAGACAGACAGACAGACAGACAGACAGACAGACAGACAGACAGACAGACAGACAGACAGACAGACAGACAGACAGACAGACAGACAGACAGACAGACAGACAGACAGACAGACAGACAGACAGACAGACAGACAGACAGACAGACAGACAGACAGACAGACAGACAGACAGACAGACAGACAGACAGACAGACAGACAGACAGACAGACAGACAGACAGACAGACAGACAGACAGACAGACAGACAGACAGACAGACAGACAGACAGACAGACAGACAGACAGACAGACAGACAGACAGACAGACAGACAGACAGACAGACAGACAGACAGACAGACAGACAGACAGACAGACAGACAGACAGACAGACAGACAGACAGACAGACAGACAGACAGACAGACAGACAGACAGACAGACAGACAGACAGACAGACAGACAGACAGACAGACAGACAGACAGACAGACAGACAGACAGACAGACAGACAGACAGACAGACAGACAGACAGACAGACAGACAGACAGACAGACAGACAGACAGACAGACAGACAGACAGACAGACAGACAGACAGACAGACAGACAGACAGACAGACAGACAGACAGACAGACAGACAGACAGACAGACAGACAGACAGACAGACAGACAGACAGACAGACAGACAGACAGACAGACAGACAGACAGACAGACAGACAGACAGACAGACAGACAGACAGACAGACAGACAGACAGACAGACAGACAGACAGACAGACAGACAGACAGACAGACAGACAGACAGACAGACAGACAGACAGACAGACAGACAGACAGACAGACAGACAGACAGACAGACAGACAGACAGACAGACAGACAGACAGACAGACAGACAGACAGACAGACAGACAGACAGACAGACAGACAGACAGACAGACAGACAGACAGACAGACAGACAGACAGACAGACAGACAGACAGACAGACAGACAGACAGACAGACAGACAGACAGACAGACAGACAGACAGACAGACAGACAGACAGACAGACAGACAGACAGACAGACAGACAGACAGACAGACAGACAGACAGACAGACAGACAGACAGACAGACAGACAGACAGACAGACAGACAGACAGACAGACAGACAGACAGACAGACAGACAGACAGACAGACAGACAGACAGACAGACAGACAGACAGACAGACAGACAGACAGACAGACAGACAGACAGACAGACAGACAGACAGACAGACAGACAGACAGACAGACAGACAGACAGACAGACAGACAGACAGACAGACAGACAGACAGACAGACAGACAGACAGACAGACAGACAGACAGACAGACAGACAGACAGACAGACAGACAGACAGACAGACAGACAGACAGACAGACAGACAGACAGACAGACAGACAGACAGACAGACAGACAGACAGACAGACAGACAGACAGACAGACAGACAGACAGACAGACAGACAGACAGACAGACAGACAGACAGACAGACAGACAGACAGACAGACAGACAGACAGACAGACAGACAGACAGACAGACAGACAGACAGACAGACAGACAGACAGACAGACAGACAGACAGACAGACAGACAGACAGACAGACAGACAGACAGACAGACAGACAGACAGACAGACAGACAGACAGACAGACAGACAGACAGACAGACAGACAGACAGACAGACAGACAGACAGACAGACAGACAGACAGACAGACAGACAGACAGACAGACAGACAGACAGACAGACAGACAGACAGACAGACAGACAGACAGACAGACAGACAGACAGACAGACAGACAGACAGACAGACAGACAGACAGACAGACAGACAGACAGACAGACAGACAGACAGACAGACAGACAGACAGACAGACAGACAGACAGACAGACAGACAGACAGACAGACAGACAGACAGACAGACAGACAGACAGACAGACAGACAGACAGACAGACAGACAGACAGACAGACAGACAGACAGACAGACAGACAGACAGACAGACAGACAGACAGACAGACAGACAGACAGACAGACAGACAGACAGACAGACAGACAGACAGACAGACAGACAGACAGACAGACAGACAGACAGACAGACAGACAGACAGACAGACAGACAGACAGACAGACAGACAGACAGACAGACAGACAGACAGACAGACAGACAGACAGACAGACAGACAGACAGACAGACAGACAGACAGACAGACAGACAGACAGACAGACAGACAGACAGACAGACAGACAGACAGACAGACAGACAGACAGACAGACAGACAGACAGACAGACAGACAGACAGACAGACAGACAGACAGACAGACAGACAGACAGACAGACAGACAGACAGACAGACAGACAGACAGACAGACAGACAGACAGACAGACAGACAGACAGACAGACAGACAGACAGACAGACAGACAGACAGACAGACAGACAGACAGACAGACAGACAGACAGACAGACAGACAGACAGACAGACAGACAGACAGACAGACAGACAGACAGACAGACAGACAGACAGACAGACAGACAGACAGACAGACAGACAGACAGACAGACAGACAGACAGACAGACAGACAGACAGACAGACAGACAGACAGACAGACAGACAGACAGACAGACAGACAGACAGACAGACAGACAGACAGACAGACAGACAGACAGACAGACAGACAGACAGACAGACAGACAGACAGACAGACAGACAGACAGACAGACAGACAGACAGACAGACAGACAGACAGACAGACAGACAGACAGACAGACAGACAGACAGACAGACAGACAGACAGACAGACAGACAGACAGACAGACAGACAGACAGACAGACAGACAGACAGACAGACAGACAGACAGACAGACAGACAGACAGACAGACAGACAGACAGACAGACAGACAGACAGACAGACAGACAGACAGACAGACAGACAGACAGACAGACAGACAGACAGACAGACAGACAGACAGACAGACAGACAGACAGACAGACAGACAGACAGACAGACAGACAGACAGACAGACAGACAGACAGACAGACAGACAGACAGACAGACAGACAGACAGACAGACAGACAGACAGACAGACAGACAGACAGACAGACAGACAGACAGACAGACAGACAGACAGACAGACAGACAGACAGACAGACAGACAGACAGACAGACAGACAGACAGACAGACAGACAGACAGACAGACAGACAGACAGACAGACAGACAGACAGACAGACAGACAGACAGACAGACAGACAGACAGACAGACAGACAGACAGACAGACAGACAGACAGACAGACAGACAGACAGACAGACAGACAGACAGACAGACAGACAGACAGACAGACAGACAGACAGACAGACAGACAGACAGACAGACAGACAGACAGACAGACGGACAGACGGACAGACGGACGGACGGACGGACGGACATCGCTAGATCGTCTTAAAATCGATCGAGGATCATGAATATATATACTTTATGGGGTCCTAGACCAATATTTCGAGGTGTTACAAACGGAATGACAAACTTATATATACCCTCTATCACTAGAGTGGAGGGTATAAAAAAGCGGAACCATGCATTTCACTAAAACCGCTGTAACTCAAAAACTATGCGAACCATTAAGTTGCGATAAAGTTCATTTGAAAGGTAATACAAATATCTTTAATTTGAGTTTAATATCAAAACAATTTTTTTTTTGTTTTTTTCCTAATCGAAACAAAAAAGTCCTTATTGTCCTTTGTAGGCAACCTTAGGGCAAAATGACCATATGTGACTTATTTGCTCTTGTAGCAATACCATTCCATGTAGTAATTTTTAGGATTGCAAAAATTTTTTAATTTTTTTTAGATTTCTTCGGAGGTTGCAAACACATGTGATCAGTTAGCATCCCCTTCTAATCGTCGTAGGGTGTTGCAATTTGGCTCAAAATATTTGTTATGATACCATCTTTTATTTTTTAAGGTACGTTGACCTGTAGCGAAGCAAAAGGAATTTTGGGTCACCCTAATCTGCACCCATTGGTGTTTAAAAGTATTGGAAGAAAATACTTCTTGGCGGAATTATTTGATAATAGAAAAATTATTATAAGTCTTTGTGATATATAGAAAATTTTTAATTAAAAAAAAGTAGACTTAGAAATATTTTTAAACAAATTAAAAAAAAAAATGTCTTCAAATAATTTCATTTTCCAGTTCGATCATCGTAAGACTTTTTTTTTATTAAATCTGAATGCTATCAAGCTTAAATTAAAACCTGATAAATTACACAGCTCAACATGAAAATGCGTATTGGATTTTGGTAAGTGATTTAGGTAGTGTTTGTTGCGCTGATTTCAAATCAGCGGCCCAAATATGTCTATCACGTCAGGATTTTGAGTTATTCGCGGTTAAAGTGCCCAATAAGACCATTTTGGACCATTTTTGAAAGCTTATAATATAATATAAGACTGTGATTTTCTCTATAAGACAAGATAAAATGTTCTTGGAATTTAATTTTCTAAAATGGTAAAAAAATCATTAACAAAAAACTTTCCATTTTTAAAATATTTAGTTTTTTTACACAGTGTTTTTTAACAAATTTCCATACAAATACACACGTAAATATTAGATTTAAAGCACTTGTGGCTAATAATTTTTTCACCATTATAGAAAACTAAATTCCAAGAAAATTTGATTTTGTCTTTAGGAGAAAACTACGCACTTTCGAATGAGCTTGATATCAAGTCATTCGCATGTCTGGATCATATTTTATAAGCGCTCAAAAATGGCCAAAAATGGCCTTTTGTGACACATTAACCGCGATTTTCTCAAAATTGTGTCGTGATAGAAAAATTTAAGTGACCGTTTTTTTTGTTTCATTCAAAACGTAGCGACAAACCTCAGATTTGTAGAGCGGTGTTATCTACACA
The DNA here is from genome assembly GCA_963921195.1 of Pegoplata infirma. NCBI lineage: Eukaryota > Metazoa > Arthropoda > Insecta > Diptera > Anthomyiidae > Pegoplata > Pegoplata infirma. The sequence goes on along the minus strand of OY992537.1, from coordinate 121,599,178 downwards.
TTATTTTTTATTTGTATGGTTTACTTGCCAAGAAAAACTTGTAGTATACTACCCCCTGCACCTTTTAATGTGACAACCACTGTATTTAAAGCATTGACAAGATGTCCTTATGTTATTGAGAAGCACATATATTTTCACCATGCTACATTAGACTGGCATTTTTTTGTCAACTTTCGATTTTCCCAAAAGTCCGGGCAAATTTTTATTGTCCTAGGTCTATAACTTATGTGGTACAAATTGAGGTCAATCGGATTAAATTAACCCGTGGAGCCCGGCGGTCAAAGTTTTGGACTTTTGAAAACATTTTTAAAATAAAATTAAAAAAATATTTATCTTTCGACACATTATATTTGTTAATTTCGATGCGCTGATCGCGAATATCGCCATTTCAAATTTGTTAAAAATGACGGTTTTTTCCTACGTTCAAGAAATTTTTTAAAAAAAGTCTCAAAATTTCATTTTACCGACCCTTTTGTAGAGCTTAAGACAAACTTTAAAATTTAAAACTAATTTGAGCCAAATCCGACCATTTTAAGCTGTGGCGCCCATCGATCACAGTTTTGAATTTTTAGAAACTTTTTACCAAAAACCCTAAACTTTGATCGAAGGGTGCCACGGGTTAAAATGATCGCATTTGGCTCAAATTAAGCTTAAATGATAGATTTAATCAAGCTCTATAAAAGGGTTAGACTAAAGAAATTTTTAGAGTTTAAAAAAAAAAAAAATCTTACACGTAGGAAAAACCTTACATTTTGCAATTTTTTGACAAATTTTAAATGGTGATATCTGGAAAACCGTTCGACCGATTTTATAAGTTTTGAGATATTCGTATTCAGCATGATAAAATTAATAAAAATAATGTACGCAGGTTATTTTTATTTTTTCATTTTCAAAAATTCAAAACTTTGGTGGAAATTTTCCAAAAGTCCAGAACTTTGATCGAAGGGCGCCACGGGCTTAAATGATCGAATTTAGCTCAAATTAGTTTTAAATGAAAGATTGCCTCAAGCTCTACAAAAGGTGCGGCGGAATCAAATTTTGAGACTTTTTTAAAAAAAATTCTTGAACGTGGGAAAAAACCGCCATTTTTTGCAAATTTCAAATAGCGATATCTCGAAAACTGTTCGACCGATTTCAATTTTTTGATATTCGTGCTCAGCACATCAAAATTAAAAACATGATGTGTCGAAAGATATATTTATTTTTAATGTATTTTTTTTTTTTTTTTTCAAAAATCCAAAACTTTGACCGCCGGGCGCCACGGGTTAATTTAATCCGATTGGCCTCAAATTGGTACCACATGAGATTTAGGCCTAGTAGAATAAAAAAACGACCGGACTTTGAAAATCGGAGGAGAAAAAATTTTGCTATACAGAAAAATGCCTGTCTAATGCTACATATGTACCTGAAATCTGGTATTAAGAGGGAAAAGACAAAATAACAATAATATCAACAACAGAATAACTACAACACATATGTTGGCAACCAGAAATCCAGCAACATGTTTAGGTTTATACGTTTTAATATACAATATGCTCAAAAACTATTTAAATTCTTGTAAAGCCAAAATTTTCTTAAGTTTGTCAATACAGAATTTAAATTTAGTTCTTTCTGGCAAGTGTGACGTCTTAAAACTCTATACATTTATACTATTTATTTTCCAATACCGAAAAAGACTGCCACAAAGCCATAGAATACTGTCATGCTAACAGGATTCCGAAGCGTGGTTACAACGCTGATTCGCCAACCCATTTTTTCGCTAAAGTTAAGTACCAATTTTTAAATTTTTGTAAACTTATTAGTTCAATTCGAATTCCAGCTACTTTATTAACACAATACATGTATAGTAGGGTGGAGTAAATTTTCCTATTATCGATTTTTGATATCAACAGGGTCAGAAAAGTTGCCTTTTATGGTCAATATTACCACAAAAGAAAAATTTGGAACTGTGGAGCAATCCAAATGAAATCTTGAAACCGGTATGGAAATACCAAAAATATCTTTAATTTGTAGAAATTAAATTTTTCTTCAGCATTTTTTTTTACCTTAACCCTTACAACAAATAAAATTAGAGCCCTGTACTTACTGAAAAACAATTAACAAAATTACCGGAAAAATATGTCGCCATTAGGCACGTCTCCGAAACAGTTTGGTATCCCCTGCGAAAAAATGTAAGAGACAAAAAAGTTGAAAGAAAGTATAAAGTGAGGTTGAGATTGGTAGAAATAAAATTGTAGTGTTGAAAACTGTCAAAATTTATTCTGTAGAAACTATAAATATTCACACATATGTATAAAAAAGCAATTTCAATTAACAAGACAAACCAATATTAAAATTTTAAATGATGATGATAACACTAACTGGAGTGTTTGAAACCGGTATGGGAATACCAGAAATGTCTATAATTTTTAGAAGTTCAATTTTTCTTCTGCATTTTTTTTAACTTAAACCCTTATGAAAAACTATTTTAATATTATTTTTTTTTAATATATTAGTTTACCGAAATATCGGTTTTATGGTAATTGGAATTTTTTTGTTCTGTAATTTTTTTTTCCAAAAAAATTAAAAAAAAAAAAATCTGTAATTTTAGCGTAAATAGCATAATAAATCTGTATTTGTAGAAATTTATGGTAGGAACACTTTCACTTTCTTTGTAAGACCCCGATGAAATCGACAATCAAAAAAAGAAAATTGCTCCACCCTTATGTTTACATAATATTTAATATCTACGAATTTTATTCATTCTTAACTTACAACAATTTGAAAGACCATATTGTAGTTACTGCTGCTCCTGCTTCTAGTCGTCAACCCTTGCTGCTGCTATCCATTAGTGAATTTCTTTTGATTGTAAAGTGCTGCTTGTGTGTTAAGTGCAGTAAACACCTTTTGGCTTTTGTGTTGAGATTTCATTGTAAGAGGGTATTCTAGTTTTAAGTTATTGTACGATTTGAAATGACAAAGTTTTCGAGATGCGATTCTTAGTTAGCTGTGCACAGTGAACGATTTACAAATATTTTATTTTTGGAAATTGTTTGGTCATTTAGTCATAAAACTTGTAGTGATTGTGGTTTACGTATTGTCGAGCTTAAATTTGGGTGGGTTAAATAATGACCCCTGAAGAAGGGTGTCCAAAACACTGTATCGGTGCTCACTGTCATTCCTTGTGTAACGTATTGAAATATCGGTGCAGGATCCCATAGAGAACAAAGCTAAACTAAATTGTATGTAGAGATTCTCATATATAATTTCGGATTGGAAACCATATGTAAGGAAACACTTATAGTTTTTCTCGGTCGTTTCGCTTAATACTTTTTTTCATTAGAAAATGTATTAAAAACCGAAATTCTTAAATTAAAACTTTAAAAAATTATAACTTTGTAGCTTTACAACTTATTATTTTTTTTGTTTTGTTGAAAAGATATGGGTCTTACCTAACCTGACCAACTGCTTTTGACTGAACAGCGGGATCGAAATGTTGAAAAAGCGGGATTTGGGTCTAAAAAGCGGGATTTTTTTTTAGTAAGTTAAATTCGACTTTATCGAACCCATGAATACTCTCCACAATGATAAAATACTGGAAATACATTTACGGTAGAGTTTGCAAATAATCGAGATATTTCATAATCGCGATTACGATTAAAAAAATTGCCGTTAATCGCGATTATCGATTAATCGAATTTTTCAAATAATTTGAGTTGCAATAGTAGCTTTAATTTTTTTTTTTTTGAAATTTACATTTTAGAACGTATTTTTTAAAACAAAAACTATTATTTTTAAGAAATAAAATAAAAACTTTCGAACTTTCCTAGCAAAATAATTAGAGATTTTGGAACCACAGTCAATTTTTTGTAGTATATCATTGCGCTCGAGCGCCCTTGAGAATTTTTTGTTAAATTTTTTTTTTTTAACTTAAAATTCAAATTCTTTGTTGATAAAATTTCACACATACTTTAATTTTTGACATCTTCAACACCTTTTAAATGATCAAAAAGATTTTTGGAGAAAAATATTAGATTTTATTACACATTTTTTACGCTTAAACAAACTCTACAAAGAGTGCTTCTGAAGATACATGATTTAACTGGGTCTTAATAGCTCTTTATCTTTGCTACTAAAGCGTACTCTAATCTGTGGCTGATTTGGAATCGCTCTTTGGATCGTGATTCCTTTCTAAAAGCTGCTTTCAGTTTACCAAAATTTCTGCGGGATACCTGCCGATGGCCAGTAAAGAGCTAATTGCGAGGAAATTTATTAAAAAATTGTGCAAGGCATCATTAGTCAACCAGCGGTCAATGTATGAAAAAAACTACGTTTTTTGACAAAATTTCATGTACAAATTTTTTGATCAAAGCCTTTTGAGTATATTCTAAAAACGAGACTCTTTAAAACTTACTCAGATCAGAATTTAAATTTTACTTTAAATTTTAATGACTTTTATAAGAAAAGGAAAGAAAATCGCAAACAAGTTAAATGAATCATGGGCCAACCCATCAAAATTGTCCGTTCTACTTAACATTCCAGAATCAATGATTTTTGTTTGAAATTGTCCCGAAAGTAATCGTTTTTAAGACTAATTTAGTTTTTTTGACAAATATTTTTAATAGAAACTTCAAAATGGGTTTCAAAAATTTTGGAAATGATTTAAATCGTTTTAAAAACAGTGTTTTTCATAGATTTTTTCATTGTTAATCGTAATCGATTACGATTACGATTTTAATCGTTTTGCAAACTCTAATTTACGGAATTGTTATATTTTTAATACAAAAAAATGTTTAAAAATTTTGACTAGAAAAATTTTATTTTGATTAAAAAACTTTTTTTATTTTAGTAAAAAAAAAAATTGCGTGAAAAAAAATGTATACAGAATTAACTTATTTTTTTAAGTTTTAAGAATTCTTCTCTCTGCAGCAAAAATATTTAAGAATCTATGGGGAATCTTGGAATTTCCTGAGAAAAAAATATTTAAAAAAAAAAACTCTAAAATCGGAGAACTTTTTTACAGGAAAAACGTTTAAGAATCTAAGAGTTTTTTATGAAAAATATATTTCAGAACCTTAGAACTTTTTTATTAAAATAGTGAATTTTTCTGTTTTAAAAATTATTTTATAGAATCTGAAAATTTTTCTATAGAAAAGTTTATAGAAATCAATGATTTTTTTTAATAGGAAAAATGTTTTAACATTTTTCTATAAAAAAAACAAGTAAGAAAATTATAGTCGGTCAAGACCGACCATATAATACCCTACACCAAGGTTTCCCGGAAAATGGGTCCCATGGATCGATTAGATCTATATGTTGTAAAACCTTTAATAAGTGAAGAAAACACTCACAAATCAAATTTGAGTGAAATAGGCTTCTATTTGTTGACAATAAACCGCTTTAACTGAATATCGGGCGAAATTTTCACAAGGGGCCTGAGTCCAAAACTGGTCCGATGATTATCAGGTTTGATAAGGTTATTTAAGTACGCGTTTAACATACACAAACAAAATTTTAATTAAATATTTTCTATTTTCATGAAATTTGAGACATTTATGTGAAAATCGGGAAGGTGGTTTGTATGGGGTCTACAAGAAGAACTGGTCCGATTTCTTTGAAATTCAGAATGATGATATGTGAAGACAAAACATGTTTACCATCCAAATTTCAAAGCGATACCTTCTATAATACGGTTATTAGAGTCATTTGAGCCAAAACTAAAGAGGACCTTTGTATGGGGGCTAGGTCTAAATATGGACCGATTTTTTCCAATTTCAATAGGCTTCGTCCTTGGGCTAAGAGAGACTTAAGTTTCAAATTTCAAGTCAATTGATTAAAAATTGCGACCTGTATCGTGTTTACACCGTTTACATGGACAGACAGACAGACGGACGGACGGATGGACGGACAGACGGACGGACGGACGGACATCGCTAAATCGACTCAAAAAGTGATTCTGAGTCGATCGGTATACTTAAAGGTGGGTCTAGGACCAATATTTCGGGTAGTTACAAACATCAGCACAAACTCATTATACCCTGTACTACAGTGTGGTGTAGGGTATAAATATATCAGCATCTAAGTTTTTTTTATGAAAAATTTTCCAGAATCTGAAAATTTTTCTGTTGGAATATTCTGAGAAAATTTTTATAGGAAATGTGTCTTTGAATCTGTCAATTTTCCTTTTGAAGAATCAACACAGAAAAAAAAATTAATTAAAAAATTCGTAGATGTAATTAAAAAAAATAATTAAATCCGGACCAATCACCAAAATGCGCATATAAATTAAAAATGTTTGTATGTCGTTAATGTAAAATAAATGGATACTTAGTTAATTTAAAGGCGCTATTAAAAAACCCCCAATGAAATATCCCCCAAACAGAAAAATGAAAAAAATCCCAAAAAAAAAGATGCAAAAATTTTATTTGGCGATTTTTTAATTTATTTTGGGAAATATTGCATTATGAAATAAACCCCAAAATTTGGTGTTTATTTCATTTTTATTTGGGGGCATTTATTTTTGGTGTAATTTCATTTTTCTTTGGGGCTTATTTCATTTTATTTGGGAATAATTTCATTGGGGTTTTTCATTTTCCTATTTGGGGGTAATTTCATTGGGGGTTTTTGCATAGCGCCAATTTAAAACTTTTTAATTGTATAAATTAAAACAAATAAATAATTTTTTAAAAAATAAATAAGCAAACATTTTTTTTAAATAAAAAGGTTTAAAAAAATACTTTTTCAAACTTTACCAAATATATTTATGCCGTAAAAACAGTCAGTTAGTCAATTATATAAAGTTAGGTATAAACCTTTTATATACATACTAGGGTGGCAGCTATTTTGCAAAACTTCGAATTTGAAGGAGTGCACCCCTAATTTTTATTACATTTGGTCTAAAAATGCTATGCTAAAAATTTCAGCCAAATCGGACAACGTTAACACGAGGCTCATCGAGGTCAAAGGTCAAATGTCAAAAAATACCCATATTTTGATGAAAATCATTAAATAAATGGTGTTGTTTTTTGAATATATAGTTAAAAAGTGGTACACGAGTTGTTTTTAGTATAAGAAGATAAATTAAAAATTTTTGGGTTTTCAAAAATTAACCCTTGTAAGTCTTTCGGGGTCAAAATGACCCAATTTTCACAAAATGACCCCTAAAACACGAAAATCAGCCCCAATTTTCTAAATTTATTGAAATAAACCAATGTAAACCCATATTTTTATTCTATTCTATCATAAATACTCAGATATGAAATACTGTATTTCTAGGATGTCATTCACCTGTTTCACGGTAAGGCCAAAAATATGCATTTTATTTGGCGTGGTTCTCAAAACTGATATTTTGGTTTTTTAAAAATTTTCTTAAACAAAGTTATAAAAAATGCTGAAAAAACCACAAAATCTTATAAAATATATGTTGAAATATAAAAAAAAAATTTTTGGGGGATATCCCTCGGATAGTTTGGCTGGGGCATCGATTTAAACTCAGCGGATTTCGAGGAAAATGCCTTTTTTGCCCACAATTTATTCAATATGGAAAAAAATTGGTAAATATTTTAAAATTTGACAAAGTCAGAGCCATAAATTATTAAAAACTATGTTAGACATTAACCCTAAACGTTTTAGGAAAATTGAATAATATTAACCCGGTTTTTATTCGGGTCAAAGTCAAATTTAGGGATATTTAGATTTTTTTGAAAAAAGGCATCTAAATATGAAATGTTAATTGCGATTTTTTTATAAAACTTGGTATAATTATTGTAAGAGCTCAGAAAAATAATTATTTAATTTTTTTTAAATTAGCCCATAAATGAACATGGGGTCAAAATGACCCAGCACATTAAAATTTCTTTATATAGATTTTTATATTTATATTCGATTTTTATAAAACTTGTTTTATAAAACTTGTTATGCGAGGTCAGAAAACTAATTATTTGATTTTTTTTAATTAACCCATAAATGAACATGGGGTCAAAATGGCCCAGCACGTTAAAAATTCTTAATATGTTTTTTTTTCTATAATTCAAATAATTATTTTTTCAAACGTCGCATACAAAAAATACCAAGTTTTATAGAAATAGAAAAAAAAATAAAAAAACTATATTAAGAATTTTAAACGTGCTGGGCCATTTTGACCCCATGTTCATTTATGGGTTAATTAAAAAAAATCAAATAATTAGTTTTCTGACCTCGCACATAATCATAACAAGTTTTATAAAAATCGAAAGAAAATATAAAAAGCTATATAAAGAAATTTTAATGTGCTGGGCCATTTTGACCCCATGTTCATTTATGGGTTAATTTAAAAAAAATTAAATAATTATTTTTCTGAGCTCTTGCAATAATTATACTTATATATAATTATAATTATAGTTTTATTAAAAAATAGCAATAAACATTTCATATTTAGATGCCTTTTTCCAAAAAAATCCAAATATCCCTAAATATAAACTTTGACCCGAATAAAAACCGGGTTAATATTATTCAATTTTCCTAAAACGTTTAGGGTTAATGTCTAACATAGTTTTTAATAATTTATAGCCCTGACTTTGTCAAATTTTAAAATATTTACCAAATTTTTTCCATATTGAATAAATTGTGGGCAAAAAAGGCATTTTCCACGAAATCCGCTGAGTTTAAATCGATGCCCCCGCCAAACTATCCGAGGGATATACCCCAAAAATTTTTTTTTTATATTTTAACATATATTTTATAAGATTCTGTGGTTTTTTCAGCATTTTTCCTAACTTTGTTTAAGAAAATTTTGAAAAAACCAAAATATCAGTTTTGAGAACCACGCCAAATAAAATGCATATTTTTGGCCTTACCGTGAAACGGGTGAATGACATCCTAGAAAGACAGTATTTCATATCTGAGTATTTATGATAGAATAGAATATAAATATGGGTTTACATTGGTTTATTTCAATAAATTTAGAAAATTGGGGCTGATTTTCGTGTTTTAGGGGTCATTTTGTGAAAATTGGGTCATTTTGACCCCGAAAGACTTACAAGGGTTAATTTTTGAAAACCCAAAAATTTTTAATTTATCTTCTTATACTAAAAACAACTCGTGTACCACTTTTTAACTATATATTCAAAAAACAACACCATTTATTTAATGATTTTCATCAAAATATGGGTATTTTTTGACATTTGACCTTTGACCTCGATGAGCCTCGTGTTAACGTTGTCTGATTTGGCTGAAATTTTTAGCATAGCATTTTTAGACCAAATGTAATAAAAATTAGGGGTGCACTCCTTCAAATTCGAAGTTTTGCAAAATAGCTGCCACCCTAATACATACACATAAAACTATAAACAAAATGAGAATTCAAAAATCTATATGAAAAATAAAAAACTTTCAACAAACTGTTTATACTTCTGTATTTGTTTTTGTAAGTTAAACAATCCAAGAGATAAACATATACTCGCACACACGGAAAACATAACAAAACCAAAAAAAAAAAACAAGCAAAGCTAAAAATGTAACTAAACAATTAATTATATTAATTAAATATGTAATTAATATTAAATTGCAAAAAACAATTAATATGTTAATTAAAAAAGGTAAAATTTTAGTAAATAATTAATTATATTAATTAAAATTTAATTGATATTAAATTAAAAAACAATTAAAATTTTAATTAAAATAAAATATGCGATATTATTTTCTGTGTAATAATTTTTCTATATGAAAAATGGTGAAAACATGGGGAATGGGAAAACATTAAAAGCCATAAAAACTGTAAAATTTTCCTATTCTCAAATATTTTCTATCGAAGATGTTAAGGTTTTATTTTGAATAAAATGGTATCAGAATTATTTTTAGGAAAAATATTTAAGAAAGCGATAATTTTTTAGAATCGGAGATTTTTTTTTATACAAAATTATTCAGGATCTAAGGAATTAGAACTTCTTTAAAATATGCAACTTATTTCAGAATTTTTCTATGAGTTTATATGAAAATGGTTTGAGAATCTGAACATTTCCCAGAAAATTGTTATTTTTCTATATAAAAAATATTTAGAATCTAATTTAAAATGAGAAACGCATGCCTAACATCGAGTCTTTCTTTTTAAGTATATCAAGTTTTCTACTAGATGAAGCTTTTTGAACGATATTAATATTCTTTTGTCTTCATAAGAATGAAAAATTGATTGACTTCCAGCAAAGCTTTACTTTCCCTTATGGAAAATAGCTAATAAAAAGTTAGAAACTTGATGTAAGGCACTCGTTTTTATACCCTCCACTCTAGTGATAGAGGGTATATATAAGTTTGTCATTCCGTATGTAACACACTGAAATATTGGTTTAGCACCCGATAAAGTATATATATTAATGATCCTTGATCGATTCTAAGTCGATCTAGCGATGTCCGTCTGTCTGTCTGTCTGTCTGTCTGTCTGTCTGTCTGTCTGTCTGTCTGTCTGTCTGTCTGTCTGTCTGTCTGTCTGTCTGTCTGTCTGTCTGTCTGTCTGTCTGTCTGTCTGTCTGTCTGTCTGTCTGTCTGTCTGTCTGTCTGTCTGTCTGTCTGTCTGTCTGTCTGTCTGTCTGTCTGTCTGTCTGTCTGTCTGTCTGTCTGTCTGTCTGTCTGTCTGTCTGTCTGTCTGTCTGTCTGTCTGTCTGTCTGTCTGTCTGTCTGTCTGTCTGTCTGTCTGTCTGTCTGTCTGTCTGTCTGTCTGTCTGTCTGTCTGTCTGTCTGTCTGTCTGTCTGTCTGTCTGTCAGTCTGTCTGTCTGTCTGTCTGTCTGTCTGTCTGTCTGTCTGTCTGTCTGTCTGTCTGTCTGTCTGTCTGTCTGTCTGTCTGTCTGTCTGTCTGTCTGTCTGTCTGTCTGTCTGTCTGTCTGTCTGTCTGTCTGTCTGTCTGTCTGTCTGTCTGTCTGTCTGTCTGTCTGTCTGTCTGTCTGTCTGTCTGTCTGTCTGTCTGTCTGTCTGTCTGTCTGTCTGTCTGTCTGTCTGTCTGTCTGTCTGTCTGTCTGTCTGTCTGTCTGTCTGTCTGTCTGTCTGTCTGTCTGTCTGTCTGTCTGTCTGTCTGTCTGTCTGTCTGTCTGTCTGTCTGTCTGTCTGTCTGTCTGTCTGTCTGTCTGTCTGTCTGTCTGTCTGTCTGTCTGTCTGTCTGTCTGTCTGTCTGTCTGTCTGTCTGTCTGTCTGTCTGTCTGTCTGTCTGTCTGTCTGTCTGTCTGTCTGTCTGTCTGTCTGTCTGTCTGTCTGTCTGTCTGTCTGTCTGTCTGTCTGTCTGTCTGTCTGTCTGTCTGTCTGTCTGTCTGTCTGTCTGTCTGTCTGTCTGTCTGTCTGTCTGTCTGTCTGTCTGTCTGTCTGTCTGTCTGTCTGTCTGTCTGTCTGTCTGTCTGTCTGTCTGTCTGTCTGTCTGTCTGTCTGTCTGTCTGTCTGTCTGTCTGTCTGTCTGTCTGTCTGTCTGTCTGTCTGTCTGTCTGTCTGTCTGTCTGTCTGTCTGTCTGTCTGTCTGTCTGTCTGTCTGTCTGTCTGTCTGTCTGTCTGTCTGTCTGTCTGTCTGTCTGTCTGTCTGTCTGTCTGTCTGTCTGTCTGTCTGTCTGTCTGTCTGTCTGTCTGTCTGTCTGTCTGTCTGTCTGTCTGTCTGTCTGTCTGTCTGTCTGTCTGTCTGTCTGTCTGTCTGTCTGTCTGTCTGTCTGTCTGTCTGTCTGTCTGTCTGTCTGTCTGTCTGTCTGTCTGTCTGTCTGTCTGTCTGTCTGTCTGTCTGTCTGTCTGTCTGTCTGTCTGTCTGTCTGTCTGTCTGTCTGTCTGTCTGTCTGTCTGTCTGTCTGTCTGTCTGTCTGTCTGTCTGTCTGTCTGTCTGTCTGTCTGTCTGTCTGTCTGTCTGTCTGTCTGTCTGTCTGTCTGTCTGTCTGTCTGTCTGTCTGTCTGTCTGTCTGTCTGTCTGTCTGTCTGTCTGTCTGTCTGTCTGTCTGTCTGTCTGTCTGTCTGTCTGTCTGTCTGTCTGTCTGTCTGTCTGTCTGTCTGTCTGTCTGTCTGTCTGTCTGTCTGTCTGTCTGTCTGTCTGTCTGTCTGTCTGTCTGTCTGTCTGTCTGTCTGTCTGTCTGTCTGTCTGTCTGTCTGTCTGTCTGTCTGTCTGTCTGTCTGTCTGTCTGTCTGTCTGTCTGTCTGTCTGTCTGTCTGTCTGTCTGTCTGTCTGTCTGTCCGTCCGTCTGTCTGTTGAAATCACGTTTTTGGCTATAATCCAGAACCGATTTAAACGCCTGGGGTACCAAAAGTTGCGTAATTCTCCTAGGCAGAATCTGATGGGTTTTTTTTTTAAATCGGTTAAGTACTTTAAAAGTTATGAGTGAAAATGTAAATTTTGATGAGTGAAAATGTGAATTTTACACAAAATAAATGCTATAACTTGACACCTGTTGAATTAATGTAAACGAAACTTTGAATTTAATGTAATTTTATCATTCCTAACACTCACAAAAAATTTTGGCCGAGTCGCACAATGGGGCGAGGCACCAGCAATTTAACCCAAAATTTTTAAATGATTTATCTTGGCTCATGGTTGACATATTCAAATAAAATTTTAAATAGGTTCTTATTTTATTGTTCTCAACGTTTTTCTGGTTATTTTGGTACCAATTATGGCAAAATCAGTCTAGGGGTTAAGAAGCTATGAGCAATTGAGATGAGTTTCAATACAAACCTGGATGATATGGCGTGGCAGCGCGCCATTTGTGTTAATAGAAGTAAAAAAATACGTAGTATGTGTAATACACGTGGTTGCTTTTATACAATTTTCATAATTTTTATATAATTTTCATATATATTTATAAAATATTAATGGTATTCATCTAACCGTATAAACACCTCGTATAATATGTAAGTCTGATAAATTTATACAACAGAGCTGTATAGTCCAATTACTTTATTTGAAAATAACTCGAATATTGCAATATTTGTTTTTATTTTTATTTGCTTAAAAACAAAATAAAATATTTTAAAATTATTTGCGTTCTATGCAAATAAAATATCAAATAATATTTTATTTGGCTCAAGCCAAATAAAATAAAATATTCAAATATTTGTTTTAAAAAAGTTCAAATAAATTTTTTGTACGATTTATTTGCTTTGATTTTGGTCAAATAAAATATTTTAAAATTTTATTTGAACAAGAGAAAACCAAATATTTTGAAATATTTTGTTATTTGGTATGAAAAAATCAAATAATATTCAAAATACAAAATAAAAAAAAAAGTTGGTGCGATTGTATGCATATGGCAAATAATGTCTCCAAATAACTTCAGCTATATCTTATTGGGACTCGTCTCTTAAATATATTCACCGTCTATCTAATATTTTTAATGGTAATTTTAGTATTTTTCTACACAATAAAAGAATACAATATTCATGCTAAATAGTTTTAAAGTTGCATGCAAATAATTTAGGGTACTATGGTAGGGGTCGTTAAAAAATTGCTAACATTAGGGCTGGTGTTTTCTTTTAAACCCCCGTTAGGAAGAAATGGCTCAAAAATTGATTTTTGCAATTTTTTTGAACCCCTAAATCCCCGATACGGCCGAGACACCCCAACGTCAGAATCGTCTTTTTTTTATATACTTTAAATTTCAGGCAAATCGGCTCATAAGGGTTGAGATACTTTCCTTCTTAGAAAATTTTCTTGAAAACAGGATAATTTAATATTTCTTAAAAATTAGCAAAATAATCTGTTGAATTCTGTTATTTTTTTAAACTAAATGACAGAGAATTTCTATAAATCCATTTCAGCAGAAAAATCTGCTTAAGGTTTGCAAATTCAAACTGAAAGTTGTTTTACAGATTTTTCTTAACGGTATATGTATTAACAATTAATGTCGAATTTCGTTCACATTCGTTTACCAGATGCAGAAATAATGCATTTTGACTTTTCAGATTGTTTGAAATACACACAATTTTTCAAACTATTCTTGCACTTTCCCTCATTACTTAACCCACTGAAGCAATTTCCACAATTTTAACATAACAAACCTACGACCATGAAAAATATTAATATTCGAACTCAAGGCATCATTTTTTTATCAAAAAATACCATATCTACAGATCATCGTTAGATCGACTTAAAAAAAATTTAAATATTTGATTAAAAATGATGCTTAATAATTACATCAGCATCTCAAAAACCTCAGCTTATATTAAAAACGCTGTTCCATAGTTACTTGCTTTTGCTAATTTCCTCGTTTTATGTTATCATCACCGTTAACATACAAATATTGAATTCGCACATGTTTGTTTCTTTCATTTTTAATTTTCAAACATTTTTATTAAAATATTTATTTGTTATTTTATTTTTTCCATACAAATCTGGCAAATAAAAAAACCAAAATATTTATTTGATATTTTTCAAATAAACATAAAATATTTGACAAAAATATTTGAAATATTTTTTATTTAAATAAAACCAAAATAAAATTATTTGAGGAAAAAAAGTTCAAATAAATATTTCCAAGAAATTTATTTGGTTTAAAATATTTGAAATAAATTTTTTGGTTTTTTTATTTGAACCGAAATAAAAACAAATTAAAATATATTTGGTTTATTTTTCTAAGAAATAAAATATTAAAAATATTATTTCAATTTATGAAATAAAAATATTAAATAAAAAAAAAATATTTTTATTTGATATGATTATTTGAAATATACAGCTCTGTTATACAATTTATGTCAAACTCCATTTATAAAAAATAAGTTTGGTAAGTTTATACGGTATACTTGGTGTATACGAGTTTAAATGAATACGGCCATTAATTTTTTTTTTTTGTTTTTTAAATATTTACATTGCACTATGGTTCCGTTCAACACTTTTCTGGGCCAAAATTTCAAAAATGGAAAAATTTTTGGTTTGAAATAGTTTTTGTGTTAAAAATTTTTATAGTTTTTTTGTTTTCCATGTATAATATTATAAGAAATTTTTAGTATTTAAACTCAAAAAAATAATTGAAATTTAAAAAAATACTTTTTTTATTTTTATCTAAATTTGTTTTTGAACGGTAAATGAGTATGCAAAAACAAAATATGTTTTCTGTTGTTTGCAAGTCTTAAAGATTTTCTATAAAATCAATTTTGAGAAAATTGAATTTTGGCCAAGTGAGAAAATTGAATTTTGGCCAAGAACGGTCGTCTGCGAAACCATTGTGCATTGGTTGACATAGTGGAGGGTATTTAAAGATTCGGCACAGCCGAATATAGCTTTCTTACTTGTTTAATTTTGAATACGGCCGTGAGAATTTTTCTGTAGTAAATATGTCTTAACATCCGAGAAATTTTGTGAAGGAAATATATCGTGAACCTATATTCAAAATATGCCAACTCAAATTTGACCGAAATGAGTTTCCGATGGCAAATTGCTCCCCTATGTAATACCTATTTGTCATAAAAATTTCAGAGCAAAAAAATAATTTGTTGTCGCTTTACATCCATTTTTGTTATTCTGCTAACTCAAAGTACATATTTTTTTGGTGAAAATAAATGCCAACTCCCATTGTAAATTTCCAAAAATTTTTCAAAAATTTAAAAAAAAAAAAAAATAGATCACATATCTTATTGCATTTGCCATGCTGAACACGAATCTTGTAAAGATTTTGATATCTAATGACTGGTTTTCGAGATATTGCCATTTTGAAAATATCGGTAAATAGTGTTTGCAAAAAAAATTGCTTATATTTATGTAACTTTCAAACTATTTATCAAATTGAAACATTATGAGTTGGGCAAATAAAGTCAATGATATAAGCTCTCAAAATAGCTAGTTTGGAGTGACCCTATTACAATACAGCGTTAGCTAAAGAGTGCCAAAGTTGACCACCCTGAGATTAAAAGGCTTTCGGAGCTAATAACTTTTAAAAATATGCAAAGATTTTTTTTTTTTTTTTTTAGTTTTTGCAATTACCGTACTAAGGATAACAAAAACCAACAAAAAAAATATAAATTTTTTTTTTATTTTCCGACAAAATATGCCAACTCTAAAAAAATATTTGTTTTTTGTCATAGTAATAAATGCCAACTCTGAAAAATGCGCAAACAAGTGCAAAATATAAAATTTTTGGCATATGTAAAAATTATTTAGAATTTTTAAACCATCTTATGGAAGGTACAATGTTTTTTGTTACAATAATATGCGAAATAACCAGTTTTTTAGCTCTCCTGCACAGTAAGCCTTTTCGAGTTGGCATTTATTGAATAGAGTTCGACGATATAAAAGTTTGATACTTTCTTTATTGAAAACTTTTATCGGAATATTAGAAGTGTCACAATTAAAAATTTTTAAATAAAAATTTAATTTGACAAAAAAGCGTCTTATATATGATGTAAATCGGTCCTAGATGGTTCTCTTGTGAACATATTTTTTTAATTTTCTTAACACTTTCTTTACACGGTGGGAAATTGTTAATATGCTCAAAAATAACTTACTCAAAATATTAAAAAAAAAAATAAGAAATGTAGTTAGATGGTCCAAAAGCCAAAAAGCGGGATAAAGCGGGATAAAGCGGGACTTTTGCTTAAAAAGCGGGATGGGAATTCAAGGCGGGATGAGACATCAAAAAGCAGGATAGTCGCGCCAAAATCGAGATGTTTCATCAGGTGAGTCTTACCCTTAAACAAAACAGCCCTTTAACAAAAAAAACATATTTTTTTCAAAAATGTTCATTTTCTTTACACTCAAAGTGGATTGTGAATTGTAAAAATATATATTTTTTTTTTTTAAAGCTACAAAAATCAATTTAAAAAACAAGTAAAAAATTAAAGTCTGTAAAGACCGGCCATATGATACCCTACACCATTGGTTTTCGGAAAATGGGTCCCAAGTCCAAGCATGGACCGATTATCGATTTATCTTTCGTTAGATCTTTCATTACTGTAGAAAACACTATAAACAAAATTTAAGTGAAATTTGCTTATTTTTGCTTGCAATAGACCGATATTACTAAATATCTGGCGAAATTGTTACATAGGCCTAAGTCCAAAAATGATCCAATTAAATTAAAAATTCATAAGGCCACCAAAGCACACGTTAAACTCCTAAAAACAAAATTTCTATCAAATATTTCCAATTTTCATGAATTTTGAGAGATTTATGTGAATATCGGTAAGATAGTTTGTATGGAGACTACAAGAAGAACTTGTCTGATTTCTTTAAAATTTGGAATGGATTCCGATTATAATACGGTTATTAAAGTTATTTGAGCCCAATTATAAAGGGACATTTATATTGAGGCTAGGTCTAAATATGAACCAATTTTTCCCAATATCAATAGACCTAGTCCTCGGGCCAAAGGAAGCTTGAGTTTTCTCTGAATTTTTTCTACAGTGTTATCCACTGTGCTGTAATTGTTGAATTGATAAACCAACAATTTAATGTTTGTCAAATATAATAGAAACTAAATTTGGATTATACTGTTGAAATGATTTAGTATAAATGGAATAAATGTATAGAATGTATAAAATTAACCGAATTTTAAAGATGATGAATATAAATACAAAAAATCAAAAACGCGGTATGATGCCTTTAGATATAATTTTTGAAAGATTTTCCACCACAATTCATATCCTGATTTGAATATTCATAACAAAAATTTAACATATACTAATTAAAATGTACTTGCTTTAAACCATTTTTTTAGTTCATAGTATTACTCCAAAATAAGGAGTCTCAAGCAAAGAAAACTGTTTTTTTTTTTTTTTTGTTTAGTTTTCAACCAGAGACCAATTAAAAATAATACAATTTTATAATTATCTTTGTACTGTTTTCTTAATTGCTAAAGACGCTTATTTGCGTTTTATGGTAAAATGGGAATTAAAATGTACAATGAAATTATTTAAAAAAAAACAAGAAAGTTTTTAAAGAAAAATAATATTGTTCGGTTTACTACACCGCAAAAAAAAATTGTTTTGAAATTATGGAAATATGTGAGGCATTCCACACCAAATGTCCCGCTAAAGAAAAATATGTGTCCGTAAATTTCTGAATAGGTTGTTTGGATAGCCCTATATGTAACTAAGAAAATTGCGTTTTTGGTTTTTCAATTTTTCAAAAACTGGGCTTAGGAGGCGTGGTCAAATATTGGAAAAAATGGTAAAATTTGTGACGAGTTGCCTTGATTAAATATTTATCACATTAAAACGGAATGCACCACAATGTCAAAAATTTTCGTTCTTATATAGTTTTGTATGGGCTATCGATTAAAATTTTTTTTTTTGGAAAATTTTCAGAACCCGTTCTGAAATTTTCTATTTTTTAAAAAAGTCAATTTATCAAAAATCCGGCCACTTTGTTTTTCTTTTTTATTTATTTTTTTAAAAGTGTAGATGTTTGTCCATCCACACAAAAAAAATCAGAAACACGTTCATCTTTTTTTTCGAGAAAATCGCATTTGAACTTTAAATTTCATAACAATTTTGTTATTTGCTTGTATTTCTTTGTTTTAAAGTTGCGAATGAGTAATATTAATTGCATAAATATTCGTCATACGCTCTGTTGACACAAGAAAATACAAGCAAATTACTAAATTGTTATGAAATTTAAAGTTCAAATGCGATTTTCTCGAAAAAAAAGATGAACGTGTTTCTGATTTTTTTTTGTGTGGATGGACAAACATCTAAACTTTAAAAAAAAATAAATAAAAAAGAAAAAAAAAAGTGGCCGGATTTTTAATAAATTGACTTTTTTAAAAAATGGAAAATTTCAGAACGGGTTCTGAAAATTTTCCAAAAAAAAAAATTTTAATCGATAGCACATACAAAACTATATAAGACTGTAAATTTTTGAGATTGTGGTGCATTCCGTTTTAATGTGATAAATATTTAATCAAGGCAACTCGCCACAAATTTGACCATTTTTCCAATATTTGACCACGCCTCCTAAGCCCAGTTTTTAAAAAATTTAAAAACCAAAAACGCAATTTTCTAAGTTCCATATAGGGCTATCCATACCACCTATTCAGAAGTTTACGGTACACATGTTTTTTTTCGCTGGACATTTGGTATGGAATGCCTCATGTGTGAAAATCAAATATATAGCAACTTGTAAATTGAAATTTAACCACGACAATTATATATGGGGCTTTTCATGCTAAATCGAACAATTTTGGACACGACCACCTTTAATTTCGGTTAGTTTTTAATATACTTTAGTATGTATTACTTACAAGTTGCACACTAGACTGGCCATAGCGTTATATAGAAAAATTAAAAAATGTTAAATCCAAAAGTTTTCGCACTGAAAAATATGAGGTTGGGGATAACAATAATTATGCATATTTAATTTTTTTTTTTTAGTTCCGTATACCTCCGGGTTGAGCCCAAAGTTTTATTATATTACCCATTGATCACTAGGGTGCTCAAAAAAAATTAAGTTGTTAAATATTGGCCGTAACTCCCCCTAGAAATATGCATTTGGGTGTAAAAATATGTTTTGCAAAATTATAGGGTAATTGGATGTGGGTAAGGCGTGCCGCATCGGCTCTGAAGTTTGAAAAACGGATTACAAGGGAAAAATATGACTTTTTTGTGATTTACAAATTTTTTTGGTATTTTGAGTTAAGTTTAAATTCAAATGATTACTGAATTGTGATTTAGAGCTAATTGCCTATCTAATAAGGTATTCAAAATTAAAATCGGTTGAAAATCAGCCAAGTTATTACAACTTCCCCAGGCAACTAACGTGTGTCAGACCACTTAATCAAGTAATTCGAGCCCCATTTTTTAAATTTATTGAAATTATCTACTGTAAAAACATTTTTTATTCTTCAAGTCCCAATGTACTAAGAAGATACATATTTTTCATATTGCGTTTTGCTAACTTGTTTTAAATAAATGCTAAATTGGTCTGAATTTTTCAACATTATTTTCAAATCTCCAATTTTAAATTTTTATTTTTTTTGTTAAAGAAATTTTAAAAAATCGGCTCTTGGAGTTTAAGGATTTGTTAAGCACATTTAAAGGAATAAAAACCCCAAAAATTGTAGGGCTTGCTGTTTTCATTTGGCTATTACAGTGATTTAATTTCGGCGGATTTCGGGAAAGTAGTGATTTTTGGCCCTTTTTTAGCTTTTATTTATTTTTTTTGTTTTTTTTACAAACTTGATATGTTTTGGACCGAATTATATCAACACGAGATAGAAGAATACTTCAATTCGCAAAATTAGGGCGAAATTGAGATATAAAAAATTGCCCCTGTTAAGGGTCAAAGGTCAAATTTTAGAAAATTTTGAATTTTTAAACATTATCAGATTTGCTGGGCGGATTTTTCTGAATCTACTTGATGTTATTTTAATTGGTCTAAACTAAATGTCAAATAATTAAAATTTAACCCTTAAGTGCTGTCGGGGCCTATAATTTTTTTAATTTAATGGACGGATTTTTCTGAATCTACTTGATGTTATTTTAATTGGTCTAAACTAAATGTCAAATAATTAAAATTTAACCCTTAAGTGCTGTCGGGGCCTATAATTTTTTTAATTTAATGGAGATAATGTAAGTGTATTTTGTTCAAAGAGTCGAATAGGCCCCACCATCACTAAAGGGTTAATATTCTGAATTTAAATAAAAAGACATATGTAAAGACCTTTTAAAATGACATCAAGTACTTTCATATATTTCCACTCAGAAAATCAGTTAATGTTTAAAAATTTAAAATCTTCTAAAATTTGACCTTTAGTTGCGGCAATTTTTAATTTCCCATTTTTGCCCTAAATTTGCGAATTGAAGTATTCTATCTCGTGTTGATATAATTCGGCCCAAAACATATGAAGTTTGTAAAAAAACAAAAAAAAAATAAATAAAATCTAAAAAAGTGCCAAAAATCACTACTTTTCCGAAATCCGCCGAAATTACATCACTGTAATAGCCAAATAAAAAAAGTAAAGCCTACAATTTTTTGGGTTTCTATTCCTTTATATGTGCTTAACAAATCCTTAAGCTCCAATAGTCGATTTTTTAAAATTTCTTTAACAAAAAAAATAAAAATTTAAAATTGGATATTTGAAAACCGTGCTTAAAAATTATGACCTTTTTAGCATAAAATTAAAACAACCCAACAAAAAATTGTGCTTACACCGAAGCAGATTTGTAAGGGAAATTTCTCGATTCCTCCCTTACAAACCTGCTTCGCGGAGGCATGATTTTATAAAGGCGATCTCCCACTAAAAAGCACTTGTTTGTGATCGAAAAAGCGCATTAAATGCAGGTTTTGTTTTTAATATTTCATGCCTGAAAAGGAGCTTCCTTGAAGCGCTTCATTCATCCCTTTTTTCATGCAT
Organism: Pegoplata infirma; assembly: GCA_963921195.1. Classification (NCBI taxonomy): domain Eukaryota; kingdom Metazoa; phylum Arthropoda; class Insecta; order Diptera; family Anthomyiidae; genus Pegoplata; species Pegoplata infirma. Next base: position 121,577,929 of record OY992537.1, on the reverse strand, counting down.
ATATTAAGCACGATTTTTTTTAATATTTTATGCCTGAAAAAGAGCTTCCTTTAAGCGCTTCATTCATCCCTCTTTTCAAGCATATATTAAGCACAATATTTAATAATTTTATGCCTAAAAAGACTTACCAACCATATAATGCGCTTTTTGGATCAAAAATAAGTGCTTTTAAGTGGGAGATTGCATTTATAAAATAATGCCTTCGCGAAGCAGGTTTATAAGGGAGGAATCAAGAATTTTCCCTTACAAACATGCAAACGTTTAAAAAAGATGCAATGTAATTTAAATTATTTTAAAAAATGTACAGCAAATTACCAAATATTAAAAAAACAATTTGAAACGTTGTACAATAAAAACACAATTACTTTGCGCAAACAAAACTTAATACAACAAAAAACTGTACACCACTTTACGCAAAGCAAAAACAAACACAACACAAATAATGAAAAAAAAAATACCGTACACAAATACAATTTAAGGGGTTTTTAATATAAATATTTAATCATAGATGGGAATTTTTCATTACCATTGAAATTTAATTACCATTGGTTGATATCAATGGTAATGAAAAAATTTTCATTACCATTTAATGGTAATTAAATTTTTTTAATTGAAAAAATAATTACTAATGGTAATGAAATGCACCAATTGTTGAAAAACACCAATTATAATTGGTTTCAAAGCCATTGGTTTGCACATTTTTGTTTTTTTGAAAAGTTAAAAATTTAAACATCAAAGTATTTTTTTACAAAAAAAAAAAAAAATATGCACCCAAAAAATTACATAGTAGCATAGTTAAGAAAATCCATAGTTATTTCAAATCATTTTTAAATCAACTATTTATAATCAAGAACAACTATGGAAAAAGTTGATAACAACGATTTTTTTATATTTGAAAAAGCAAAATTAAAAAATACAAGTGTCAGAAATAAAAATTAACAAATAAAAATCAATAAATATTTTTTATTTAAAACATTAAATGATGTGAATATAAATTTGCATCAAACGTTCAAAATATTTTTTTTTTTTTGCAAAATAAACCAGCACAATTGATAAAAAAAGGAGGACAACGAAAAATATGAACAAGGATGTAAGGATTTGGTAAGAAATATTTTCATAAAAAATTAATCTAACTGTACACCGAGCGTTTCTAAAGAAAAATATCTCAGAAAATGATTTATATTTTATAGAAAAATTGTCTCAGACTTTTTTCTTTAGAACAAATCTCTCAGAATCTTATATTTTTTTACAGAAAAAATGTCTTGGAATATAAGATTTTTTCTATAGAAAATATATATAGGAATCTAATATGGTTTCTCAGAATCTGAGACTTTTTTATAGAAAAAATGTCTCAGAATCAGAGACTTTTTTATAGAAAAAATGTTTCAGTTTTTTTCTCTAGAAAAAATGTTTGAGAATCTGATTTTGAGTTTGAGTCTAAAGGTACCTGCAGACGACGCAATATTATGCACAATATTTTTGACGTTTACCCACAAATGGCATACATAAAAATACTGTATAAAATATTGTACTGAAAAAAATACATGCAGATTGTGCATAATATTGAATCGTCTGTAGAGGCCTTAAGATTCTGAGACATTTTTTCTATAGAAAAGTCTCAGATTCTGAGACAATTTTTCTATAGAAAAAGTCTAAGATTCTGAAACATTTTTTCTATAGAAAAAGTCTCAGATTCTGAGACATTTTTTCTATAGAAATAGTCTCAGATTCTGAGACATTTTTTCTATAGAAAAAGTCTCAGATTCTGAGTCATTTTTTCTATAGAAAAAGTCTCAGATTCTTAGACATTTTTTCTATAGAAAAAGTCTCAGATTCTGAGACGTTTTTTCTATAGAAAATGTCTTAGATTCTGAGACATTTTTTCTATAGAAAAAGTCTCAGATTCTGAGACATTTTTTCTATAGAAAAAGTTTCAGATTCTGAGACATTTTTTCTATAGAAAAAGTCTCAGATTCTGAGACATTTTTTCTATAGAAAAAGTCTCAGATTCTGAGACATTTTTTCTATAGAAAAAGTCTCAGATTCTGAGACATTTTTTCTATAGAAAAAGTCTCAGATTCTGAGACATTTTTTCTATAGAAAAAGTCTAAGATTCTGCGACATTTTTTCTATAGAAAAAGTCTCAGATTCTGAGACATTTTTTCTATAGAAAAAGTCTCAGATTCTGAGACATTTTTTCTATAGAAAAAGTCTCAGATTCTGAGACATTTTTTCTATAGAAAAAGTCTCAGATTCTGAGACATTTTTTCTATAGAAAAAGTCTCAGATTCTGAGACATTTTTTCTATAGAAAAAGTCACATATTCTGAGACATTTTTTCTATAGAAAAAGTCTCAGATTCTGAGACATTTTTTCTATAGAAAAAGTCACAGATTCTGAGACATTTTTTCTATAGAAAAAGTCTCAGATTCTGAGACATTTTTTCTATAGAAAAAGTCTCAGATTCTGAGACATTTTTTCTATAGAAAAAGTCTCAGATTCTGAGACATTTTTTCTATAGAAAAAGTCTCAGACTCTGCAACATTTTTTCTATAGAAAGTCTCAGATTCTGAGACATTTTTTCTATAGAAAAAGTCTCAGATTTCTATAGATAAAATGTCTCAGAATCTGAGACTTTTTCTATAGAAAAAATGTCTCAGAATCTGAGATTTGTCTCAGAATTTTGGAATTTTTCTATAAAAAAATGTCTTGGAATCTCAGAATTGTTAAAAAAAGATATCTCAATCTGATAATTTTTCTATAGAAAAAATGTCTCAGTCTAATATTTTTTTGGGATTTTTAATTCAGAATGTCTCAAAATCTGAAATTGTTTCTGTAAAAAAAAATGTCTCAGAATATTAAATTTTTCTGTAGAAAAAATGTCTCAGTATTCATGATATTTTCTAGAGAAAAATATCTCAATTTCTGACGTGTTTTCTATACAAAAAAATAACAAGTAGAAAAGTTAAATTCGACTTGGCCGAATCTATGAATACCCTCCACAATGCCCTTTTTAAGTGATAGTAAATTTTCTAACGTGAAAAAAATAACATTTTTGGTTAGAAATATTTTATTTTCTGTAAAAAAACTTTTTTTTATTAATTTTTGAAAAAAAAAAATTTACTAATTTTTTTTTTTGAGTGCATTTTTTTTTTGTTTTAGTGTAAAAAAACTTTTTTTTATTATTTTTTGAAAAAAAAAAAATAATTTACCAATTTTTTTTTTTGAGTGTAAAATTTTTTTTGAGTGTAAACTTTTTTTTGAAAGTATTTTTTTTTTGTTTTAGTGTAAAAATATTTTTGTGTGACAAAAATACCTTTTAAAATATTTTTCTGACTTACAAATGTTTTTAAAACATGTTTAACGGGTTTTCAACACGTGAATTTAAGGTGAAACTAATCTGAAATTTACGGTTTTGCTAATAACTTTTGAACCACTGGACCGATGTGGCTGAAATTTAATACAAACCGGACCATAGGAACGGTAAATATATATGCCACACTTGAGCACCCTCAGAATTGCCGTTCGAAAGTTACCGTGTGTTTTATCTCGTAAATTCCAGAAAAACCCTTGCCGAAATTCACTCATTTGCTTATAACTTTTGAACCACTGGACCGATTTCGCTGGATTGCAATACCAACCTGACCAGGTAAATGTTCAACATATATGCCAAACTTCAGAAGCCTCCGTAAAGTCTTTCAAAAGTTAGCGTGTTTTCAACAGACAGACAGACAGACAGACAGACAGACAGACAGACGGACAGACGGACGGACGGACGGACGGACGGACGGACGGACATCGCTAGATCGTCTTAAAATCGATCGAGGATCATGAATATATATACTTTATGGGGTCCTAGACCAATATTTCGAGGTGTTACAAACGGAATGACAAACTTATATATACCCTCTATCACTAGAGTGGAGGGTATAAAAAAAAGATTACAAAATAATACATTTTTTTATATTTGCAGGCTGGCTTTGGATCCTACAATATTGGTGTATGCAGTTTATATGCAATTTTAATAAAATAATGTTTATGAATAAAAAAAAACTCAAATTTTTTTTTTTTTTTTTTTTTTGTATACTAATTATAGGGTATAATTAACTATTTATTAAATTACATAGTAAATATTTACTATGATTAAATTTTATAAAAAATTTAACTATGGGCCTAGTTGTTTACCTATGTTTATCAAACACATCGTTGTCGTTAACTTTTCACATAGTTAATTTGTAGATTTAAATGACACATAGTCAGCAACAACTAAGTATGTCACATCAACTATGACATAGTTGGGGCTATTTCACCTATGACATAGTTGAAAAAATAGTAATCATCAACTATGTAATTTTTTTGGTGTGGAAATGTTAAAGACATAAAACAAAAAACAAAACGCAAATAAAAATTTCAAATATTGTGTTATACAAAGGCAATCAACGTGTGTTTTGTTTATAAAATGTGAAAAACTAAAACTCCATATAACAAAAGACAACAGATATTTCCAAATATTAACGATTTTGACAGTATTGTGACGACTTTTACTAATGGTAATTATTTTTTTTAAGTGATGCCATACCAATAGTAATTATTTTTTTTTTTTAATTTTCATTAGTAATTAAATTGATAAGTAATTTAATTGGTACAATTGATACAACCAATGGTAATGAAAAAAATTTCATTACCATTGACATCAATTAAATGGTAATTAAACCATCAATTAATTGGTTCCTTTAATTAATTAGTCCCATCTATGTATTTAATACGTTGTTAATTTTTTTTGTTTTTAATGTTTATTTAATTACTACCATTGATTCGTTCACTTTTAATTAATATGTTTATTCATTTATTAATTATATATTTTTTCACTTTTTATCTTCCGACTGCGTCCGCTGACACCACAATAAACGATAAAACTGACTAGTTACTTTTTAATAACTTCGTCTAAAACATCGGGAAAGTTCGTTAAAACTTCTTAGTGCTTATATGCTGCTTAGCTGTAAGCGAGAGCCGAAGCATTAAATCATTCTCCCCTTCAGCGAAGCAGCATAACTGCTTTGAAATTAAAAAAAAAAATTTAAAATGTGTAAGTGCTTACATACTGCTTTGCTGTAAGTGAGAGTCGAAGCATTAAACCATTCTCCCTTACAGCGAAGCAGCTTTACTGCTTTTAAAATAAAAAAAAAATCGGTCAAAATTTGTGAGTGCTTACATACTGCTTTGCTGTAAGTGAGAGCCGAAGCATTGAACCGTTCTACCTTACAGAGAAGTAGCTTTTACTGCTGCATACGTAAGATGTTATAAATGTAAGCGCTTTTTTATGCGCTTCCTATTTTTAGTGCTTCTTAAAACCTAATATTTTTTATTGGGAAGTTGAAAAGAACAATATGATAAATACTCATCATCTTAGGACATTGAAGCTTGAAGAATAAATGTTATTAAAAAAATCGCGAATTAAATCGCGAGTTTTTGGAATTTAATTAAACTGTAAATGGGAATGTCTAAATGGCTCCTTAGAGTATCTGGCTTCATAATAAAAAAAAAAAATCTGGAGACCCAAGTCCAGATTTTTGTTTTTTAGCGCCCTCTGGCGGCGGTTTAGAGCAAAATAAATATTAAATATACCAGGTACACCTCTTAATACAAAATAAAAGCAAAATTTATTAGTAAAACAATATATTCCAAAAAATAAGCCCAGCTAAAAAAGTCGTATATCGTGCAAAACTATTGTTGAAAATTGGAGGGGTCAAAACCGATTTTTGAGACATGGTTAGTTCGGCATTTTTTCTTAGAATTTTATGCAGAATCCGAATATGCTAGAAAATTTTGTCGAAAAAAAATTACTCCGCCCTAATAAACAGGAACAAAAATAGTGATGAATGGGTAATGTAATAAATGTTTGGGCTCAACCCGGAGGTACTCGGAACTAAAAAAAAAAAAAATTAAATATGCATAATTATTTTTATCTCCAACCTCACATTTTTCAGTGCGAAAAATTTAACTTTTCAAAAAAATTTCCACTATGGCCACTCTAGTGCACACCTATTTTAAATCGTTTATTCCAAGCTAGTTTAAGTAATTGATTTTTCAAAAATGCAATTGTTTAATTACTTTGTGACACAACTGAAGGGTCATTTCTTAGGGCCTCAACCAAACCAAGACAGTTTGAAAGTACTTGTGTGTAGTAGTTAAGCCTCCAATGGGTTTTGCTCTGTAACGTCTCAATTTTTTTTTATAGCCCACTAAATTTTTCATTTTTTTTAAAGGCGTTTGAAAAAAGTCGAAAAAAATAATGTCACTGTTCTTTTGAGCTTAAAATAGTGTTTGGATATCTGCAATAGAATTTGATGGGGAATTTTTTTCTAGAATATATTAACCCTTTATCTGCCATATTGATTGGTTGGTTAAGTAATTTTCTTAAGAAATGGCTCAAAAGTCTACTAAAACTTGCGTTTAAAGAGTTAAAATGTTCTCTGCATCAAATTTCACTAGGGGCTACTGAAGGCAGAAAGTTCAACTGATATAAGGAAAATGCAGAAAAAAGAAAAATTGTAAAGTGTCATTCATTTTTTATATTTGTGCCAGAAATTGTATACAATTGTAACTAACAAATATAGGAAAAAATATAAAAAGTTAATGATAATTTACAATTATCCTTTTTTATGCATTTTTCGTATACCGGTCGAACTTTCTGCCTTCAGTAAGTGATATTTGATGCTGAAAATAATCGTAGAACATTTTAACCCTTTAAACGAACGTCTTAGTAGGTATCTGAGCCATTTCTTAAAAAAATTACGTAAATGACCCATTAAAATGGGAGATAGAGGTATAGCGTACTCTAGAAAAATGTTCCCCATAAAATTCTATTAAAGACATCTAAACACTATTTTAAGTTAAAAAAACGTTAACATTAGTTTTTTCGACTTTTTCCCAACGCCTTTGAAAAAAAAAAAACTGAAAAATTCAGTGGGCTGTAAAAAAAAATTAAGACGTTACAGAGCTGAACCCTTTGGGGTTTTTACTACTACACATAAGTACTTTCAAACTGTCTTGGTTTGGTTGAGGCCCTAAATGTGCTGCTGCACTGTGTTATTTAAGAAATTAAAATGTTCAAACAATTTTACCCAGGAAAAAATATCAATATCTTAAAAAGAGTTGAACAACATTTTGCTGGTATTAAAATGTAGTTTTATAACAAAAATTACAAAGTAATTATCAATTAATTTATAACGTTTAAAAATTAAAATCGATTTTTTAAAAGTCCAAAACCTTTTGAAAAAAAAAATCATAAAATCATAATTCGAGATGTTATCTTAATTCGTTATATTGTTCGAATTTTGAAATTCTTCCTTTTATATTTCTAGTTTTGATTTATTTCCCAGGAAAATTTTTCAGAACCGATTCTGACAACACTTGTTCTAGAACAGCTTCTTCGGTAACCATACACTATTACACTTTAATTATTCAGAACAAGTTAAGTGAAAATTATTGTAAAGCTTGTTCTGTGCAATCAAAGTTTCATAGCATTTTGGTTCTCAGGAATTAAAAAAAAAATATGTGTCAAAAAAATTAAAAAAAAAAAATATTAATTTATTTTTGTTAAACAAGAAAAAACACGAAATTTTATTAAAATAGCATATTATAATCGTGAAAATTTTTGAAACAAAGGTGAGTAAATTTAATTTTCTTTCATTTTTTCTGTAAGTACAGATCGATCACGGGCTCTAATTATATTTGTTATAAGGGTTCAAGTTGAAAAAATGCAGAAGAAAAATTTAATTTCTAAAAATTATAGACATTTCTAGAATTTCCTATACCGGTTTCAAACACCCAAGTTAGTGTCATCATCAGTAGGATTTTAAATGTCGGTTTGTCTTGTTAATGAAAACTGTTTTTTATATATGTGAATATTTATAGTTTCTACAGCCCAGCAAAAACTTGGTAATGACACATCATTACCATTCGAATTACTTAGTAATGACAAAAAATTACCTTTAGCATTATTTTGAAATGTAAAATAAGGACATATTAATAATGACTTACATAAGTCATTATACTAAAATAAACAAATTTCAGAACTAGATTTTCACTTTTTGACTCACTGTACATTATTTTGATTAAAAATAAAATAAAATTAAATATTTTTTTATTTTTTTTAATTTTTTTTTTAAATAATTTTTTCATTACCTATAAGTATATATGTAATTAGTTATTAATACTGGTTTGATAATCATTACATTTGGCACATTTGCTTGTAAATGTAATGGGAAAGGTAATTCGAATCAGAAGTAGTATCACTTTTGAATTTCCCATTACACATTTCATTACATGGTAATGCAAGTTTTTGCTGGGAGAATAAATTTTGACAGTTTCCAACACTACACAGAAAATAAAATCGTCAAATTTAAATCAACAAACATCAATTGTAAATCAACCAAACATGATATCAACCAAACATTTAGTAAAAACGGCCGCCTGTTAGTCCATAATACAAAATTTCGATTTTGTTTTCAACAAACTCAGTCAAGTAATTTTTTTCAAAATTATTTTATCATGTCAACAAATAGTTTTTGTGTTTGTTGAATTTCTTTGTTGAAAAAAAAAATAAGATTTTTTTCGTTTGTCAGATCAACTAAATTTGTTTGTGTTTGTTGAATTTCTTTGTTGAAAAAAAATTTAAGATTTTGTACGTTTGTCAATACAATTAATAATTAAAGAGAACTATTACAATCTCATTTATTAATTCTTTTTTCAATAATCAAAATTTACAAACGTTTGTTGATATTACAAATTTCCGTATAGGAGCACTTTCAGTGAAAAAATTAATTGTATTCACAAATATGGGGGTCAATATAACAATTCGCTTTTTTCTGTGTACAATTCTATTTCTACACTCAAAATAATTACTCTGTTAAAAACTCTGTAAAATGACTGTAATCTCAATTCGACAGACATTTGACAAAGTTATCTGTCGAAATACAGATTTTAAGAATATACTTTGTATTTTCTTGTAACCGAAAAACAAAATTTTATCTGTAATTTTACTTTTTACTTTGTAATCTCTATTTTACAGATAATAAACAGAGTTTTTTGTTAAAATACAGATTTTATACATTTTCTCGTAACCAAAATACTCAATTTCAACTGTAATTTTACTTATTGCTCTGTAATACGGTTTTAAATAAAAAATTCCCAAATATTTCAACCGCTCTTAAAAAAGCGTCTTAAATTACAATAAAACCTGGTAAATTTTACGAGGATGTCGGGTAAAATTGGAGGTACTCGTAAAATACATCGTAATTTTCACAAAAATAAAAAGAAGTAAATTTACAATTTGGAAGCATTAAAGCTGGCAAATTTACTAGGTGGCATTTTCCAATTGTCAGCACTACTTGAACAATAAGGAAAAAGAAATTGATCAGAAATCAAATAGTAAATAAAATAGTAAAATTCTGGTCGCTTTTATCAATATTCTACAGATAATTCTGAAAATTTACAGGTTTTTTTTATCGAAATCATTTTACTGAGTTTTCTTCGTAAAATAACAGAAAATCTTGCTGGTTGGAAATCTATGGTATTTTCTGCTGGCTCAGCAGAGTATCTCTGTAATTTAACAGAGTGATTATTTTGAGTGTAGCAATCTCAACCTCACTTCATACTTTCTTTCAACTTTTTTGTCTCTTACATTATTTCGCAAGGGTTACCAACATGATCTGGAATTGCAGACACAAATGAAAGAATTTGCATTTTCTGTTTCGGAGACGTGCCTAATGGCGACATATTTTGTCAGTAATAGTGCATTCACATTGGCATCGAAAGCTCGTTTAACGAGGTTTCGCCTCAAACCTCATTTGAAAGTACGTATTTTCCCATACAAATTGAAAACTTTTTGTTTTGAGTTTTCAACGAAAGTACGTTCGAAAGCTCTTAAATTTCATAAAGAAAATAAATTAAAGAAAGTGTCAAAAATAAAAAATAAAAATATTTAAATATTTTCATAAAAAATAGCATTAAATCAAAAGATTTAAATAAATTATTGTAAATTAGTGCGAAAATTAATTAATTGTGTGCGATTAATGTCGGTATGTTCGCAAATTTTATTCGGTAATTTTCGAAAACGTGATAACCGTCAAAAATTTCGGGTGTGAACGGTTATGTTTTCAAAATGAAAGTACGTACATTCAACGAGGTTTCGAGCTGAGTGTGAATGTACTATAATTTTATTTGATTTTTTCTGTAAGTACAGATCGAGCACGGGCTCTTATTATATTTGTTATAAGGGTTCAAGTTGAAAAAATGCAGAAGAAATATTCAATTTCTAAAAATTATACACATTTCTGGTATTTCCTATACCAGTTTCAAACACCCCAGTTAGTGTCATCATCATTAGGATTTTAAATGTCGGTTTGTCTTGTTAATGAAAACTGTTTTTTATATATGTGAATATTTATAGTTTCTACAGAATAAATTTTTACAGTTTCCAACACTACAATTCTATTTCTAGCAATCTCAACCTCACTTCATACTTTCTTTCAACTTTTTTGTCTCTTACATTATTTCGCAAGGGTTACCAACATGATCTGGAATTGTCTGGGTCAGTTCAAATACTAATAATATTATGTATTTTATTTTTGTTTGCAGAAAATCCATGTTCTGGTATGTCATTATTGTAAAGCCCAAAATGCAACTTTGGAGGCGAAAAAGGATAAATGTGTGTTAAAAAATGTAAATATTCCATGTTATATATGATTGGTTTTGTCTTTGTTAAATAAATTAATGCAATTCAATATATTTATTTAATTCTTATTTCTGTTCCAAATTTTACTTCTAGAATCGATTCCGAGAAACAAAAATATGTTATAATTTTGCCTATAAACACCTGTTGCTTTTGGGACAATCCCTTTGTAAAAAGAATCGGTGTTGCACAAGAATTAGAACAGGTTCTAGGGAAGTTTAAGTTGTTCCACAATCGGTTCTTTACAACCGAAAACTTTGCTGGGATATGAAAAAAAAACCACATATGGGTGTTAAAGGATCGCTGATCACGATTCTGGAAAAAAAAATTCAAAATTTAAAATGGCGGATCCAAAACAGCGGACAGATTTTTTTTAATTCTTTGCTTATTGTTTTTATGAAAATCGTTTTCGATGTATTTGGAGTCGTTAATATCGCATATTAGCTCAGACTGTTACAATTCGAAATGGCGGATCCAATATGGCGACAAATTTAAACTTCGACTTTGTTGGTGTTTCGGATGTTAAAACTAATTTTGGAATTAAAGATTCGACATTCAAAATCGCGGATTCAATATGGCGGATACGCTTTTTAAATTCTTAGCTAATTCTACTTTAATTAATCATTGTCGATGTAATTGCGGTCGGTAATTACGAATATGAGCTAAGATTTTTTAAATTCAAAATGGAGGATCTAATATGGCGACAATTAAAATATTAAGTTTTTTTCTATGTTGTCTGTTTTCGACAAACACTTTAATTTTGATGATTTTACGGATGTCAAATCTGATTTTAGAATCAGATGTTCGAAATTCAAAACAGCGGATCCAATATGGCGGACAAGATATTTAAATTATTGATAAAAAAAATGTTAGTACAGTAGAAAATTTCAACGAATTTCATTTATCGGATTGTATTTCTTAATCAAGTAGTATGCCACACTTTAGAATCCTGGGGAAGTCTTAACAACTTGGCTGATTTTCAACTGATTTCAGTTTTTAGTACCTTATTAGAGAGGAATTTTACTCCAAATCAAAATTCTGTAACAACATGTATTCAAATTTTTTTAATTTCAAGGCCGATGCGGCACGCCTTACCCATGTCCGATGAACCTGAATTTTTGTGAAATATATTTTTACCCACAAATGAATATATCTAGGATAAGTTGGAGTCAATATCTACCAATTTAATTTGTTTGGAGCACCATATAAAATAAACCAGAGTCCAAAAAAAAATAAAGTGCAATTTTAAAAATTTGAAAAAAAAAATAGAATGAATTTTGATCACATCTCGAGTTATGGCTAAAAAGTTGCGTAATTTAGAGTAAAATTTCTAGACATTTAAAAAAAAATCAAAGGTCTCGGCATTTTCAAAAAGTCGATTTTAATTTTTACACGTTAAAAAATAATGGATAATTACTTCAAATAATTTTTTTAAATTTATTATCTAAAACAACATTTAAATACCAACAAAACGTTATCCAACTTTTTTTAAGATATCTATATTTTTTACTGCTCAAAATTAATTGAACATTTCAGCTTTTTAATTTTTTTAAAAAAATCGCCATTTTAAAAAATTGATAAGTCAACGCAACATGGTATAAAAATCTGAAAATTTGACAGCAAGTTGCAATTAATACGTGCTAAAACATATAAAAAAAAATTAATCGAAGGGGGTCGGTTTTATAATATGATTATAAAGTAAAATTTATTATTATTTTTTTTTTTTGTTTTTTTCCATAAAAATTTTCAACATTTTCAAATTTTGGATTTAAAAACCATACAATGGTCTAGGCCATTAGACTGGCATTTTGTTGTATGGCAAAAAAGGTTTTCCTTTGATTTTGAATGTCAGAACAAATTTTTATTCTCTTAGTCCTATAACTTATGTGGTACAAATTGTCAATCGGACTTAATTAATCCATGGCACCCTAGTTTTGGACTTTTGAAAATTTTTAGAAATAATAAATAATAAATAAAAAATAAAAACTCGTACCATAGAAAAATAAAAAGTCTCTTTTAACAAAAGTTTTATTTTAAATTTCAAATTTTCTGTACATTTTTTAAAGTCGATTTTAAAAACGAAAACTATTTGTATGGAAATAAAATTAAAAGCTCATTTTAAATTTATTTTATTTTCTTGAGGTAAGGCTGTATGTCTTGCGACACATCATAGTTATTAATTTTATTAATTTTATTAGTTTGGCTCAAACTCAACATTTCAACCCGTGGTGCCCTTCAATCAAAGATTTACATTTTTAAAAAATTTCGACCAAATTTTGAGATTTTCAAAAATAAATAATAAAAAAAATTTCTCGCGATACATTATTTTTATTAATTTTGGCATGCTGAACACAAATATCAAAAAAATATCTTAAATCGGTCGAGCGGTTTTTGAGTTATCGCCATTTGAAATTTGTCAACAAATTTTACAAAATGGCGATTCAAGAAATTTAAAAAAAAAAAATCTTAAAATTTTGTTTCTGTTAATTATTTTATAGAGCTGGAAACAAGTTTTCATTTAAACTTAACTTGAGCCAAATCAGACCATTTTAACCCATGGCGTACTTCGATCAAAGTTTAGATTTTTTGGTGAAAAATTTGTAAAAACGCAAAACTTTGATCGAAGGTCGCAACGGGTCAAAATAATCGGATTTGGCTCAAATAAATTTTGAATGGAAGATTGTGTCAAGCTCTTTGAAGGGGCCAATGGTAACAAATTTTGCGTTTTTTTTTTTTTTAATTTCTAGAACGTTGTAAAAACCCACCATTTTTTGTAAATATCAAATAACGATATCTGGAAAACCGTTTAACCAATTTGAAAAATTCTTTGATATTCGTGTTCAGTGCATCAAAATTAATAAGTATGATGTGTCGCAAGATATAGTTTTATTTATTTAAAAATCTAAAGCTTTGACCGCCGGGCGCCACGGGTTAATAAAATTTGATTGACCTCAAATTTGTACCACATGATTTTTAGGTCCACTAGAATACAAATTTGCCCGGACACTTGGGAAGATCAAAAGTTGAAGAAAAATTCCGACCTACTGGGGCATGTAAAATGCTTATTTTTTTTTATCAAATTTGAAATTATTTGAGCTTTTTGGAAAGGAAATTTATTACCATTTTCATATTATTTAACAAAAAATAACATATACCAATATTTTTCCAAAGACTAGAAAAAAGGTTTTTTTCATCACATAAAAGAATCCCAAAACTTCAATCCATTTTCGGAACGAGTTATTATTAACCGGAACGAGTTATTATTAACCGATTGTTCCCAAATTTTGGCTCACTAATTTTTAGATACTAAACTACAATTAAGGACACACTTACTCCCCACCCTTGCTCCCCATTCCCAGCACATTTTTTATCGGTTTAGTTCCAAATTTTTGCTTTTTCGTTTAAAAAAGATACATTCATGGAACAAGTTTTAATTCCATAAAACCAATATAAATTCTTGATCAACATCGGTCATTTTTGTATAAGAATTGCCCCAAAAGTCGGGATAACCAACGCACATAATATAGAAATTATCGTGATAAAATTCTAATAAAAAATTTTACAAATAAAAAAAATTTAAATCATTAAATGTACCTTTTTAGCTTAAAAGACTATCATTTTCAAATCACCGGCAAAACTTTTCATGATAATTTACTTTGGTTTATGATGGATAAATCATATTGGGTTTCAATCATTTTAAAGACACTCTTTCAACTTCAAAAAACTGCTTAAATTCCTGCAAAAATAAAACTTTAAAAATAAAATTTCAATATTTTATTAATCTTAGATTATATAAAAACTACACTGGTTTGGAGAAATAAAAGTAACGGAAATATATAAAAAGTATGTACAAATAAAGGAGCTGAAGCGAATAATTTAGTTCTTAAAGTTCTCCAGTTGCTGTAGTTTTAATGCTGCATTCAGTCTCTTTTTCTCTCTTTGCCTAAACATTTTATTCTCATCTGCACATTTGGTAGTAATGGCATTTCTAACTTCTTTTGCAGTTAGCTGGGTATGCTGCATTACCAAATGAATGATATCGGCCACTTTTAAAGGATCCAATTGATTTTTCATAGGCTTATCACAATCGACAAATGCTGGTGAAGGTTTTCCTGTTAAAGTATGGAATGCCAAAGTTTCACGATCAAAAACTTCCATAAGAACTTTTCGAGTTAAAGCTGCACCGGATAGGGACCAATTTAGAGCTTGTAAATTAGTTTTAGCTATCACTGTACCATTGGGCCCGATGACCACCATGCCTTCGTCGTTGGCTACAAATTTATCAACAATTTCAGTTTTAATAGTTTTTCTAGTGATGGGAGTTGAGGTAGCTGAAATTTTTACTCTCTTGTGCAGCTGTTCTTGTCTTTTGGGTGTTTGGGGATTAAGTTCTGTTAACAAATCTAACGGCTCCATAGTGGGTTGATCAGCCATTTGGGTTTGATAAAATATTTCAAAATCAGTTTCATTAATTTCAATATTTCTTGACATTATTGAATCTTCTAATTTTTCAATTTTATCTTCCAATGCTTGTAATTCCTCAACATCTTTGACCAATTTTTCAATACCTTTGCGTTTGCTTAATTCCCAAGTTTCTAAAACTTTTAATTTCATATCGATAATTTTCAAATGATCTTTATCAAGTGATTGAAGTTTTTGTTTTAATTCCTGGGGAGAAGGTTTTATATCTTTGGGGGTAGATAAATCCAAACACGTCAGTGGAGCTTCTGTGGAGTCTTCTTTAAAAGCCTCCATTATTCGACGTTTACGTATATTCTAAATTAAACAGGAAGAGAAATATGTTAAATTAACATAAATTGATTTTATTTATTTAAATTTAGTTGTATTTTAAACTTACTACTGGATGTGGCATTATTTCAGTCATTTCTAAAATATGTTTTGCTCGTTCTATATCTTCTTAGTTAATGTTCTTCTTCAGCAACTTATTTCATAATTTTATACTAAAATATGTACTATTTTTTTCTCAACAGGTGCTAATCACATTTTCCTACCCACGCAGGTATTATTTGTCTTGTATTGAACTACATATAGTACTAATCCTACCTGCCTCTTAAGTCTAACTGTATATCATAAAAATTTACCCTCACCATAATTTAATTGTGGGAAAATCCAAGTTATTAGATTTACCATATATATTACATCCCTCACATCCTAAATCCTAATACCATTCAAGTACTGTATTCGATATTTGCAATACGTATTAAATCTACGGTATACCAAATTCAAACTTGTGTTTATCTAAGGGGCTTAACTTAAATACACCACTTACAATTTGTAAGTTGCAACAATTTCGTTTATAATTTAACAACATACAGTGGCGAAAATTGTAGTCCCCTTTTTTATTTTTTTTCTAGTCCGCATACTTTTGAAATTCATACACTCAAAATATTTTGTAGGCAAAAACAAATGAAAAACACACTTAAAAACAGTGAATAAACAATTGAAAACCATCCCAGTAATTATTCATTTGTTCTAACAACCATCAACATTTATTTTTTACTGTTGACATAATTTTCTAAAATAAATAACATTAAACATTAAAAAATTACGGTTTTTTCACTCTTTTTTACCAACAAATTCGAAAAAAAAATAACCAACGAAAACATTAAAAATTAATGATAGTTCTGTTATTTTTACCAACAAATTTCAAAAAAATAACCTACGAAAACAATAAAAATTAATGATTTCGTAGGTAATTTTTTACAATTTTTTATTGAAATATTTTTTTAAAAATTTTTAATAATATTTTTGGGGAATCGATCCCGCAATCAACTACATTCTGGCCAGACACTCTACCCATCGCACAGTGGGAAAAAGTCCCAATCTAGCGGGAATTAAACCAAAAAATAACTAACACTTTTTAACAAAGTTTTAATGCGATTTTAAAGCGGGATAGTGACTGCACTTAAAACCGTAAAGAACTTAAAATTTAGTTAACCCATTAAGGAAATATTAACCATCAAATGTTGACAATTTATTGGGCTATCGCAGTTAATTGTTTACAATAGTAAACTGGTCATCGCCGTGTATCGGAAGGGGTAAGCCGTTACCTACCAAGTGCTTGCTTTCTGGTAAAGGGTGCTATTAGGTATATTATATAAAAATTTCCATACGTTATCTGTTTTGCGAGGGCTCCCTCGTAGCGAATTACATAAACAACGTTTTTTTTTAACTTGTTAAAATTCTTATGGAGCTACAAAAAAAAACGCTGTCAGATGCTGCTTAATCTTTAAATATAGATTATTCTACATATAATAAAGTATTACTATTCCAAAAATTAGCTGCGTAGGCCTGCGTAGCGATTTTTTAAAATTATTTTTGTAATTTTGGTCTTTCAATAATTATAATTTTAAACCTAGGCAGCGATGAACGCGACTCACGTATATGTTGCGAATTGCGAAGGATTTTTAGTAATTTGTTTTTAACATAGTAGAGCGTCGAAATCTTGAAAAAAGTTCGTGCTGAATTAAAATTATTTTGGATTCTATGATTTTTAAATAACCGATTTAAGTCGCATTCAGTTGGTGAAAAAATTCTCAATAAAAATATTGTTACGAAATACTTTATTTTTTCGTAATTAAAAAATCGTGTCTAAATAATAATAAATTTAATACTATCATTTGAATTCGTTAATAAACTCTTTTGTTTTTTTTTAATTTGTTTGACATGTCATTTCAACGGCGAGAGATATTGGAAGTTTGGCGTAAATGCGACAGTGCTTCTGATCGGAACTCAACAGTTATCAATTATATATTGTCCAAACTTGGAAAAAACATCTGCAACGAGAATGATAGCTATAAAAAAACTAACTGTTAGTGTGCGAGATTTGTGTAGTAAATTTAAATGTAGATGGGCCAGTGTTTCTCGCAATTTAAATAGTTTTGAAAATCATTATAATATATGGTTCAATGAAAATATAGATTTTCTAGTAGAAGACGAAGAACCAGGACCGTCACAACCTCGAGGGTGTCCTTTGAAGACTTTTTTGGAAACGACAAAAAAATCCAAGAGGAGTCGTGTTTCGGATCTTGTACAAAATAACAGCAAGGAAGAATTATTGGTCGCTACAAAAGTAAGTCTGTACAAATCTGGAGAGAGATGCAGCCCAATTATTAGATGAAATTAAAAAAACATCAAAAAGGGCTACAAAGATGAAAAAAGCTGTATTTTGTCCCTCTGAACTACAGACATCATACACACCAGAAGAGAACTACAGACATCATACACACCAGAAGGCTCGTAATGCAAACATTTACCCGCCTTATTACATTATTCGAAAGGCAAAAGAAAAGTGTTATCCTAGAGAGACCTCGTTATCAGTAACTGATGAATTTGGTGAAGTTGGACTACAGGCTCTGGCAGGCGCGGATCCAGGAATTTCATTTGGGGGGGGAGATTTTTTTTTTATAAAAAAATTTAACGTTTGTAAGGAAGGGGGGGGGGTGTTGGGTGAATTTTTGGTAATATTTTTAATATTGAGTTAAAAATTGAAAATCAAAAAATAAAGTTTTTTTCGAAAATAATTTTTCAATTAAAAAATGCTATAGTATTTAAATCAGGCGTGGATCCAGCTTTTGGATTTGGGGGAAACTTTTTTGCTCAACATTTTTTTTTTACGATTTCCTTCATAAATAAGGCCGTTGATAGTCATGTAAACGGTATTCACAGTTATGACTACGTCTGTCATATTCCAATTTTTATGATTGAACAGTCATAACATCAATATTTTTCTATACAAACCACCAAAAAACATTAAAAAAATTGTAATTTTATTTGCAAATTTTAAGACCTGCTCTCGAGACGATCTCAGATTTTTAAACTTTATTTTATAGAAATAATCTTAGATTCTGAGAGATTCTTCCTTTAATTTTTTTTTCTAATTCTGATAAAATTTTCTTATAAAAAATCTCTGAAATAATTCTCGTTTTAAAGTAATTCTCAGATTCTAAGAAATTTTTCCTAAAATTAAAAACAAACTCTTAAATTGTATAGCATTTTTCAATAGAAAAAATTTTAAAAGATTCTAAAAGATTTTTCAAACAGAGAAATTCTTAAAAAATTGTTGATAAAAAAATTTAAGATTCAGAAATATATTTCTTCATCTGAGAGGGTTTTTTTGTAGAAATGTCCGATTCTGTGATTTTTTTTTACAGAAATTTTTTTTTAAAGATTCTGAAACATTTTTCCTAAGGAAAATTTCTCAGCTGCTAAGGGATTTTTTCTACAGAAAAGTTATTAGACATTTTTCCTAATATTTGAGGCAATTTCTTAATAAAAAAATTCATTCTTTCATTCAGAGTCAAATAAGTATCAAAAATTTTTCTATATATAAAGTCGAGAATTCTGAGACATTTTTCTACAACAAATATTTAAGATAATACTTTTTCTTAGGATAGAGGCTATTTGTGCTGACGTAAATCATATACACACACACATACCTCTCCTTAGGATTTTTTGCATCCTGGTCATTTTCTCTGTTCCTTTCCCTTCCTTTTTTCCTTTTCCTTTCCCTTTCTTTTTTTTTTCTTTTTTCCTTTCCTTTCCTTTCCTTTTTTTTCTTTCCTTTTTTTTTTCTTTTTTGAAATCGTTTTGGGGGGGGGAGAAATCCCATTCTCCCCCCCCCTGGATCCGCGCCTGGGCTCTGGTCGGTCACACAGTGCAGAAGATTGTCGAATGTGACAAAGAAAATATTGTTAAAACTGAATCATCTATAAAAAAAGCTACTATGACTTATAAATGGGAATGTGATGGAAGTGGCGGCCACTCTACTTATAAACAGAGATATTCTTATAAACAGAGATATTTTAGCTATATGCCGGATGTAGGGTATATGTCCAAATGTTATCAGATTCACTAACGATATTTGATTACCCCTTTTACTTTTCAAAAAGTATAAAATACTTATTTTAAACATAATTTTCCACATCTAACAGGTACAAAAAAGAATACGCTAGAGGTAGTCGCATATAACAATTTTTGGGGCCCCCTGTATTGAAAAAAAGTTTCTTGTTATTCATTATACAAAAAGCTCATATCCTTAGCTATAAAATCTCCAAACATTGTTTTCGGATCGGACCAATAATTTAGAAGATATGATTTTTTTTCCTGCCAGATTGGTGTTTTTTCCCACTGTGCATCGTGCCAAAGCCACTTGATATGATACAAACATGTTTTTATATTTCTATAAATATTTTTTTGATTTTTTTTTTTCTACAAAAAAATAACTGACTTGTGTAGGTAAAAACTAATGATATTTCATTAAAAAATACCAACAATTTAAAAAAAAATTACTTACAAAAATCATTAAAAATCAAAAGAATAATCAGTAGTTTTTACTTACAGAACAAAAATAAATGACTTTAAAAATTAAATGTTAATGAAAGTCTTTATTTTTTAGTGCGTTATTTTTGAAATAAAGGACTGAAGTAGTCATTAATAAAAACTGAACATCAAACAAATGTTTTTTCTTTTAAAAACGACTAAACGGAAAACTTTTTAAATAAACTACAAACAGTTAATGACATAATTTTTTGAGTGTATAACTGTTTTTATACCCCCTTACTTACAATTAGCGATAGAGAGTATATATAAGTTTGTCATTCCATTTGTAACTCATCGAAATATCGGTCTGGGCCCCATAAAGTATATAATCAGTGGTCGATTTTAAGACATTCTAGCGATGTCCGTCTGTCTGTGGAAATGGTGATCACGGCCAAAATATTACACGGAGTTGACTGAAACTTAACAAATTTATTGGAAGTTCTACAGAGCAGTTTGGTATTGCATTTGAGCGATATCGGTTTAGCGGTTCAAAACTTATGAACGAAAATGTAAGGACACTTCAAAAATGTTGGTACATTAAAAATAACCTAAAAATACAAAATGCTTAAATTTGGCTGCTGGTTGACATATGTGAACATAAGTGAACACCGAATGGTATTAAAACAAATACGAACATATTTTTTGACAAAAAAAATAAAAAAAAAAATAGCGATTTTTTTACCAACATTTTTTTCGCGGAAATATTTTTTTAAAAAATTTTTTTTTTTTTAATTAATTAATTTCCTTTTAAATTAACTTTTTCGCAAATTTTTTTTTTTAAATTGTGGAGGGTTTCAATACATTCGGCAAGGCCGAATTTAAGTTTTTTTACTTGTTTTTGGATATTTTTGTACCAAGAATTCATATATTGCTAGTATTATTACAGGCGCGGATCCCCCCCCAAAACGATTTCAAAAAAAAAATAAAAGAAAAAGGAAAAGAAAAGAAAAGAAAAAAAGGAAAAGAAAAAAGGAAAAGAAAAAAGAAAAGAAAAAGGGAAGGGAAAGAAACAAGGATCGAAAGCAAATGACCAGAATGTATAAAAATCCTTTGGAGAAGTATATGTATGTGTGCTGATGATTTTCGTCAGCACACACAGTCTCCATCCTAAGGAATTTTTTTACATCCTAGGGATAAAATGTTTCGGAATTAAAGAAAATTTATTTGAAAAACTTAAAAAAAACTCGTGGACATTTTCTAACCGAATAACTTTCTTAAAGAAAAAGTATTATATTTTTATAGAAAAATGTCTCAGAATTCCAGACTTTATTTTTAGAAAATGTTTTGATACTTATTTGACTCTGAATGTAAGAATTTTTTTATTGAATAATTATCTAAAATTTTTAGAAAAATATCTTATAACTTTTCTTAAGGAAAAATTCCTCAGCAATTTAGAATTTTTCCTTAGAAAAAATGCTTCAGAATCGGCCAAGAACTTAAAAAAATAAAAATCTCAGAATTGGAAAGATTTCTACAGGCAAAATGCTCAGAATCTGAGTTGTTCTATAAGGAAATATATTTTCTTTCTATTTAAGATATCTTTTAGATCTGCTAATTTTTCTATATGAAAAGTTTATCAAAACCTATTTTGAGAGATTTTTTTTGTATAAAAAATTTATAGATTGAAATTCTTCTGTTGGAGATTTTTTTGATGAAAGTTTTTCTGTTGGAAAATCCTGGGAATTTTTCTACAGGAAATGTGTCTCTAAATATGTAAATTTTTCTAATAATAATAATTATTTTATAAACAAATGTTAAAGAATCTTAGAAATTGTCTTAAAAAACATTAGCTGGCATTAAAACCGTAAAATTTTTCTATTAAAAAATGCTATAAAATTTAAGATTTAATTTTTAAAAAAGTGTATCAAAATTTCTTCATAAAATGTTTTAGAAACTGATAACACTACGTGACAGTTTTTTGACCAAATGTATCTGACACCTAAACTTTATGTACAATTGTCCACTGAATCCGAATATGAAGTCAGAATGGTCAAAAGTAGAACAGTTTTCGAGATATTTGAAAATAAGCGTTATTTGTGTTTTTAAAAAAGATGATGTCACTTAAATGCAAATATCTTCAAAACTATTCGTCGATTTATGTATTTCTTTTTTTTTAATGAAAGATAATAAAATTACTAAAATAACCATGGGTCGCTTATGAAGATTAGTAAAGAAATGACAAAGTTACAGTCGACAAAAGTTCAAACTTCATGAAAAATTTGATGATTTTTTGCAATTTTGCTCTTTTCAAGTTATTTTTTTTAAACCAAACAATTAAAAATTGTAATTTTTTATTACATAGGACATTATTTTATTTCAATACGAACATTTTGCGCCTAACAAGACCCAGATTGGTGCAAAAATGACAAAGCTACAGAAGATTTAGTGAATTTAGCTCTGTATATTTACTTGTGTTTTAAAAAAAAAAAAATCGAAAAGTGGGATAATTCAATTAATCTACTGTAACTTTGTCATTTTTTCACCGATCTGGATCCTTTTGGGCACAAAATGTTCGTATTGAAATAAGCTAACGTTCTAAGTGATAAAATTTTAAAAAATTTTATTGTTTGGTTTTAAAAAAATAAGTTGAAAAGTGCAAATAACGGTAATTTTCTCGCTTTTCTCGTAAATATCTCGAAAACTGTTCTACTTTTGACCGTTCTGACTTCATATTCGGATTCAGCGTTCGGATTTACATAAAGATTAGGTGTCAGATTCATTTGGTCACGACTTTGTTGAAAATTTGTGACACAGTGTAATTTCTTGGTATCTGATAATTTTCTTTTACAAAATGTGTTTCAGGATCTGAAAATGTTTGTATACGAAATAGTTCTTGGAATCGAAAAATTACTTTTAAATATGAGAATCAGAATTAAATTTTTTTTTGTAGAAAGAATATCTCAGAATCTCAGATTATTTCTATAGAAACAAATTTAGAAATCTGAGACATTTTCTTTAAGAAAATGTTGAATTGGAGAGTTTTTCAACAGAAAATATGATTTAAGAATTAAAGAAATTTTTTTTATCAAAGTTTAGAATCTGAACATTTTTATAAAGGAAAATATCTCAGAAATGGGTTATTTTTCTATATGAAAGATATTTCAAAATCTAAGAGTTTTCTGTAGTAAAAATGTATCAACATCTGAGAAATTTTGTGAAGGGAAGGTTGATAAAAAACTATTTTTTTTGTCTTCGAAATATTGGAGTTTTAGTATAAATATTTGTTTAGAAAAATATGAATATGTGTCTATTCATAGTTGTGACTGGCTATGACAGTCACATTTATTATTTGACTATAAACGGTGTTATTTATATAAACGGTGTTAGTAAATCGGTCTGTCAGGATTCCCTCGTGAAAAATATTTTTTGATTTAAAAAAGTTCCGCCAAAAGTCGCGCCTGATTTAAATACTATAGCTTTTACTTAATTTTTTTTCTTTTGTTTTTAACAACACCCCCCCTTCTACATCAAACCGAACTTCATGGCTTTCCGATCTCATAAACTTTTTTTTGCAAAAAAAAAAAAAAAAAATATCCCCCCACAAATGAAATTCCTGGATCCGCGCCTGATTACTAGAGTTCAGACAGATATTCAGTTGTTCTGTAATTTATGAGAAAAGTTTTTGAAATTATAAAACAAAAAATCCTATCGTTTCTCGATACTGTTATAAAAATTGTTTCTGTATATCAGCGAGAAAATGGTAACAATTTATTTCGAATGTTCCTGTTAAAATATGGTAAAAAATGCGAGAAAATATTAAAAAAATCACAACAACAAAAAAACCAAATTCATATTTTTTAAACAGCTGTATCAGCAAATCGTAACATTAGAATAAAAATGCTTGCGAATTATACACTCTTGCTCAAAACATTTAATCATGATAATGTTTTGCTGGAGATATGGGTATTAGAGCGGATCGATTTGTATGGCTCAAAAAAACTAAAAAATCGTATAGAAAAAACAAAATCTATAAGAAATTCTAAGAAAGTTTACGACAAGAAAATCCGTCCGTCTGTCTTTCTGAATAAAACATGCTAACTTTCAAATGTTAGCGAGAAAAAAACAAATATATATAAAAAGCTGCTGAGGTTTGGCATATACTATATTAATCAGATTCCAGTCAGATTAGCATCGAATGTTAGCGAAATCGGTTCACTGGTTCATAAGTTATGAGCAAAAGGGGTAATTTCAGACGGATTTAATTCCGAATTCATGTGTTGAAAAAAAAGACTGTAAAAACGCTTTGAAAAAAAGCCTAAAAATATTTTAGGAACTATTTTTGCCACTCAAATAAAATATTACCCTAAAAAAATATATATGGAGTAGATCAGATAACATCCATTTATATGTGATCCATATTTGTTTTTATCAAGATCTGTTTTGATATAATTATTTTTTACAAGGGCATGCCTTACAACCACCCTCAGCAAAATAAATCATTTTTGTGTGGTATGTATTTTGTGAAAAATCAGTTTTTATTTTATTTTGGGTCATTTTTTATTTTTGGACTTTTTTCGTTAATTTTGGTAGAAGCTTCTCATTTTTGTTTTTGTGCCATTTTTCATATTTTTTGGGCTATTTGGGATTTTAATGATTTTTCTTTGGGCGATTTTGCCTACAGCCAAAAAAGTGTGTTTAATAAAAATAATTTATTGCAATGAGTTAAAACATGTCAAACTAACCATAAAAAGTATAATATTGACCAAACCCAAGTAAAAATTTTTATATGGTGCAATATATAATAATATGTAATACAATATATATTTATACGCAATTTGATCCGAATAATGGTGGATGTTTTTGAATTAAAATAGATCAACGTTTACAAAATATGATTAGATTTCATCCGAGTTTTGACCAGACATTACCATATTTCAGTGGATCCAATTAGATCTAATTGCATAAAAATTTATAAAATTCTGTTTTTTTTAGTTTGGGTGGGACACACCGCACGTCAACGATACAAACATACAATTTTCTAAAATAAATAGTTTGGGTACGCTTCGAACCAGATAGGTGATATACATAACCCAAACAAGTAAATGTTTAGGAACATTTTAAAAAGTTTCTTATACTTTGCCTAAAAAACTTAGAAAATTGTTGGTTAAATGGAAACATATGGGGCATTCCATCTGAAATCGGACACTTTGAAAAACTTTTTTTTTAGATTTTCCCAATTTGTTTACAGTTTTTAGTACCCTTCGAAAACTCCTTTGTGGTAAATTTTCAGATTTTTTGGATGACCCGTTCAAAAGATATCGATTTTTTAAAAATTGGTAGTTTGTTCCTTTACTCAATTTTCTTTTAATCATAACTTCTTCAATAATGGTCCAAATTTCAATTTTTTTTTTCAAAATTCTTGTTTTTTTACGTACTTTCTAAAAAAAAAATCCCAAAAAATTCTTAAAAGCGCTCTAGTATGCGATTTTTAAGTTTTAAAATTTAAATCTCATTTTTGAAAATGTTTGTACTCTTCGATTTTTTTGAAATTTTTTTGTGTAAAACTTCTAACAATTCTACAAATTTTTTGCCCAGGAAGATCGTGTGATAACGATTATTACTATTTTTTTAAATTTTTTGAAAAAATTTTATTGTAATTTTTCAATCTTAAAATCATTTCTACTGCTCCAATGGTGCGTCATAGAGGGGTCCTTTATAAGACTGACCACCATTAATTTTTACGTTTTAACATTTCTTTGGAACAAACTAATACCCTATCTCCAATTTCTAAGGGGGCTCCCACACAAAACGACATTTTTTTAAATTTGTTCCAACCGCTCTAACTGCCCTAATAGTGCCCTTAGAGCAACAAAATTTATGACCGAACCACAATATTTTTTTAGTCCAAACATTTTCTCTGAACACACCTACCCTCTATCTTTAACTGTTAAGGTGGTCCCCACACAATTTTTTTTATTTTTTGTAAATTTGTTTTATTTAATCAGCTTCTACCAGTCCAATTGTGCGTCCGAGAGGGGTCATTACTGAGACCGACCCCCATTTATTTTTACCCTACAACATTTTTTCAAAACATGCCTAACATGCTGAGTCTGGGGGTCGTGGGTTCGATTCCCACCAGAGGCCTTGGTCTGATTCGCTACAACGAGACGAAGGTCATTGTTACCAGTTCTCGGTTAGGTAAAATTGGTATATAATTTGTAATTATATGGTAATTCTTAATAAAAAAAAATAAGTTTTTGATAGAAAGTGTTGTAGTGTAGATCTTGAAGTATAAAATTCCTGTTTTTTTGAACATGACGAATCTAATACCAAATTCGCATTATTTTTTTTTAAACTTATTTAACCACTTAAACATGTTTAAGTGCTTAAAATAGTTCAAAAAAATTAATGTGAATATAGCATAACTTATCAGAAGAAATAAATGCGTGTTTTAAACAACTTACACCGCATGCGAAATTTTTGGTACCAAAAATCGCCGCTATTTTTTGAACCAAAAATTTCGGCTACAGCGATCTGATCAAAAATATTATTGGTACCGAAAAACTCGGATTATTTGTATTTAATTTTTTAGTTTTCGATGCAAATAAAGTTTTTGTAAAAAGCGCCGCAGGCGAAAATTTTGTACCAAAAATCGCCGCGATTTTTGGTACAAAATTTTCGCCTGCGGCGCTTTTTACAAAAACTTTATTTGCTAACGAAATATGTTGAATTCAAAACTCAGAAAAAGCGCAGTAGGCGAAATTGGATAGCAAAAATCGCGGCGATTTTTGATATCCAATTTTCGCCTGCGGCGCTTTTACATCAAGTGTGTTTTCTAATCAAAATCGCAGAATTACGAATTCAGAAAAAACGGTTCATGGGAAATGCCATTGAAAAAATTGCGGCGATTTTTGTTATTAAATTTTTGAATGAACCAGATTTTACAACAATTTTATAAGCTATCTAAAAAGTATTTTCGCTGCTACTACTTTCAACGGCTTACAAAAAAATCTGCAAAAAAAAACACTTCTGAAGCTTCAGATAGACGTAATTTCAAACGAACGGGAAAGTGCATCCTTAAGTTTGAAGGCAAGCAGTGCAAAGTAAGCGAAAATAATCAAGTTTTAAACACAAACATATATTTCAAAAATAGAGGTTTTGTGAATTTGGGCCTTATTTCATTTTGTTGGGGACCTTTTCGTTGGGGGCAGTTTCATTTTTGATTTTGGGGGTTATTTCATAATGAAATAAAATCCAAAATTTGGGGATTTTTTTAATTTTATGCTTGGGTGTTTTTTTATTTTGTTTAGGAGTTATTTCATTTTTTACTCTTGGATCTTATTTCATTTTTTTTGGGTGTTATTTCATTGGGGGCTATTTCATTTCTTGTTTGGGTGTTATTTCATTTGGGGGCTATTTCATAGCGCCTGCAATTTGATCTAATTGGATCCACTGAAATATGGTAATGTCTGGTCAAAACTCGGATGAAATCTAATCATATTTTGTAAACGTTGATCTATTTTAATTCAAAAACATCCACCATTATTCGGATCAAATTGCGTATAAATATATATTGTATTACATATTATTATATATTGCACCATATAAAAATTTTTACTCGGGTTTGGTCAATATTATACTTTTTATGGTTAGTTTGACATGTTTTAACTCATTGCAATAAATTATTTTTATTAAACACACTTTTTTGGCTGTAGGCAAAATCGCCCAAAGAAAAATCATTAAAATCCAAAATAGCCCAAAAAATATGAAAAATGGCACAAAAACAAAAATGAGAAGCTTCTACCAAAATTAACGAAAAAAGTCCAAAAATAAAAAATGACCCAAAATAAAATAAAAACTGATTTTTCACAAAATACATACCACACAAAAATGATTTATTTTGCTGAGGGTGGTTGTAAGGCATGCCCTTGTAAAAAATAATTATATCAAAACAGATCTTGATAAAAACAAATATGGATCACATATAAATGGATGTTATCTGATCTACTCCATATATATTTTTTTAGGGTAATATTTTATTTGAGTGGCAAAAATAGTTCCTAAAATATTTTTAGGCTTTTTTTCAAAGCGTTTTTACAGTCTTTTTTTTCAACACATGAATTTGGAATTAAATCCGTCTGAAATTACCCCTTTTGCTCATAACTTATGAACCAGTGAACCGATTTCGCTAAAATTCGATGCTAATCTGACTGGAATCTGATTAATATAGTATATGCCAAACCTCAGCAGCTTTTTATATATATTTGTTTTTTTCTCGCTAACATTTGAAAGTTAGCATGTTTTATTCAGAAAGACAGACGGACGGATTTTCTTGTCGTAAACTTTCTTAGAATTTCTTATAGATTTTGTTTTTTCTAGTGGAGATAGGGCGTAGGTATGTTTTGAAAAAATGTTGTAGGGTAAAAATAAATGGGGGCCGGTCTAATGACCCCTCTCGGACGCACCATTGGACCGGTAGAAGCTGATTAAGTAAAACAAATTTACAAAAAATAAAAAAAAAATGGTATGGGGACCGCCTTAACAGTTAAAGATAGAGGGTAGGTGTGTTCAGAGAAAATGTTTGGTCTAAAAAAATATTGTGGGTCGGTCATACATTTTGTTGCTCTAAGGGCACTATTAGGGTAGTTAGAGCGCACAGTGGACGGTTTGTATGGAAAACGCGCGCATCGAAGTTTTTTGACTATATCTTCTAAACGGTTAGGAGTTGTAAAACAAAATTAGGCATTCTAAAAAACTAGGGACCTTAAGCAATTAAAGCTGTGACCAAAGTTTGTTGTCCTCCTTGCACCCTACATATAAATTGAATGCAAAGTTGGTTAATTTATTTATATGAACAAATGCTAAAAAAATGTTAAGATCATTGACATTTTTGATATATTATTACTGAATGTCGTTCGGATAGAGTAAATATACATCATTAAACATTATTAGTTAAAATACATATAAAAAATTGAGTTAAATTATGACCAAATGTATCGACTTTTTTAGTTAACAAATCTGACAATATAAATATATAAGTGGAATTGCTTGTATCAAACCTATTTAAAATTGCACAAAAAAGATAAATTTAATATTTGCAAACATTACCTTTCACCCTACACTAAAATATCCGGCACGTATGACTTTTTTATCAATTTTATTTTATTGATTTATAATAAATAAATAGTAGTAATAAACCAAAAATGAATAATAACAGGATTTAAACATTAAAAAACAAATTAACATAGACACGATAATGCAATATCGTAATAAATAAAATAAAAAAAAATTAGTTCTTTTGTATTAGTTGCAATAGTTCCTTTAGATAAGGAACCTTTTTTACGAAGTTCGATGTTTCTTCACGTAAAATGGAAATTTTTGGATCTGATTCTACTATAAATTTTTGAAAAATTTCTTTTAGATTGTTTATTCTTGAATTTTTTCTGCTAAAATTGCTTTTGTAAATCTTAAAATATTTATGCGACTTTTCTAACGATTCTTCTGATAACTGCCCTAATATTTAAATTTATATAGTTCAAAATATTTTTATTACCAACTGGTAACACCGAATTTTGAATAATCTCACTTCCGTGTATCAGGACCTTATGTTTTTTACTCCTTTTTAGTAAAACGAGAGTAACTAAGTACTTATTTATCTTAATTCTCATCACTATTTATTTTTGTCTCAAGCCCTTGTTAAAATAATTAGTGTTTCAACAAGTAACTACCTACTTATTAACATTTGTTCCGGATTACAAATCCCATTACTAGTAATGCCAAATTTTGCTGGGTATTTAGTTAGTTTCTCAAGCCTATGCAGCATCACCAATCTTTTGTTGTAAATATCTAAATAGGTTGAAGCTGATATTTAATAATTTCGAAAAATAAAAATTTTAAAAAATAAATATATATAAGTTTTTTTTTTCTTTTTATGGACCCTACTTTGGAGCCTTATCCTGAATTAAATTGCAAGTTACTGCAGACAAAATAAAGTTCCTCGTTTAGATAAATACCTCTAGTTTCACCCCATATTGAATTTGTCTGTATCCACAAGGTTCCACAAAAGATGCAGTCTATAATTAAGAGCCGTTTTTACACATTTCTCAAAAAATTATAACATTTGGCAGTCAATTAACGAATAACACGGTTTAAAATTTTAGCTTATAAGGGCAGTTTTAGTTAGTTACATATATTGTCAAAGCTGTGTTAAAATTTCAGGATGTTAGCTTACTTAGAATTAGTTTTACTCAATCATTTAAAAAAGGTTTCCAAAAAATTTTCATTTCTTAAAAAAGTTGAAAATTTTTGGACTTTGGAGAGACGCCCTGGTCAAAGTAAATGACATATAAATATTTTATGAATGGTTTTCTATCCCCTAGGATGTCTTTTATCAAACCCATGTTCAACCAATCAAATCGCTGACAATTTTGATTTTGTTACGATGCGCGTCCATCTTCCACTGTGGAGCGGTTGGAACAAATTTTAAAAAATGACGTTTTGTGTGGGAGCCCCCTTAGAAATTGGAGATAGGGTATTAGTTTGTTCCAAAGAAATGTTAAGACGTAAAAATTAATGGGGGTCGGTCTTATAAAGGACCCCTCTATGACGCACCATTGAAGCAGTAGAAATGATTTTAAGATTGGAACATTACAATAAAATTTTTTCAAAAAATTTTAAAAAATAGTAATAATCGTTATCCCACGATCTTCCTGGGCAAAAAATTTGTAGAATTGATAGAATTTTTACACAAAAAAATTTCAAAAAAATCGAAGAGTACAAACATTTTCAAAAATGAGATTTAAATTTTAAAACTTAAAAATCGCATACTAGAGTAGAGTTTCTGTTTCGGTTAAAACCGTAACCGAAACCGCGGTTATTGAAGCCAAAAACCGAACCCGAAACCGACCCATATATTTTCGGTTATCCGCTTTTTAATAATAGAATAGATTTTTTTATATTTTTTTGCATTTAGAAAAATTAATTTACACAAACAACTATTTACATATATATTTTATATGTTTTACGTTAAAAAATATTAATTATTAACTTTTGCATAAGCGAAATTTCACTGCTACGCAGTCACTTTAACATTTTAATGTTACAGTGACTGTACGATTCATGTTATATTCACATTTAGAATAACTATTCAAAAAAGCGAGTGGCAATAATTAAGCAGCTAACATTTTAACTCGCAATTTTTAATTAGGGAAAGTAAGGCACTCGTTTTATTTTTATAATAAAGAAATAAGTAACTTAAATTTAGTGTCAAGTTTTCCCTTTTAATCAAAATGAGAGTAAAAAAGTTAATATCCAAATATCTCTTAATTTTTTTGAGATTCAAAATGGGAAAATTTTAGCATAACTACGAATGGACAAGCACTAGATGTAGGCGATATATAACTGTGAATATCCATGAATCCAACGACAACTTTTCCAATTTTGGGTTTAGACTTATTTTGGTTTACGCAATTCGAAAAAAAAACAACAAACTAGTGTAGACAAATGTTAGAAATTCGAAGTGTCAGATAACATATTGTAAGATTGTTCGTCTCAATAAAAATACGGTTTATAATGGCAAATTCAAAATCTTTTTAATTTAACAGTTTTGCTTTACTATTGAGATAACTTAAGTGTTTATATCCAGTTGAAGAATTATCCAGTTCTGAAGTTAAGGAACCACTGGATCTTTGGAAGATGAACTGAATTCTTGTGTTTAAAAGATATAAGCGGAAGCTAAACCAAAACAGGAATTTAAACTGAATTCGATTCAAATAAAAAAATATTTTAAAATTAAGTTTTTCCACCGGAATAACATTTTTACTGATAACCGAAAATAACCGAAACCGATCGGTTATTCAATTTTTTATAACCGTAACCGCGGTTACTAAATTTATCGGTTATTCAGAAACTCTATACTAGAGCGCTTTTAAGAATTTTTTGGGATTTTATTTTAGAAAGTACGTAAAAAAACAAAAATTTGGAAAAAAAAAAAAAATTGAAATTTGGACCATTATTGAAGAAGTTATGATTAAAAGAAGTTTGAGTAAAGGAACAAACTACCAATTTTTAAAAATTCGATATCTTTTGAACGGGTCATCAAAAAAATCTGAAAATTTACCACGAAGGAGTTTTCGAAGGGTACTAAAAACTGTAAACAAATTGGGAAAATCTAAAAAAAAAGTTTTTCAAAGTGTCCGATTTGACATGGAATGCCCCATATATAGTTATATATGGAAAAGAATAGGATATATATATATATGGGATATATATGGTACAGGGTATAATGAGTTTGTGCCGATGCACGTTGGGTTCAAATGGTACCAAAGTGGCGATTAATTGAAATTTATAAATGAAGTTTTTGTTATAAAATTTGGTATGGGGTAAAAGTAGATAAAATTCTGCAACACTCGTTATAAAAACCAATCAACTAAGTTGTTTACTTTTTTTTCGGTGAGCTGTCAAAGTTAGCAAATTATTGCAGTCTTTGAAAAAACTGAAAAAATTGGATTTTTTTACAATTCAAGCGATTATAAGTAGTATTAAATCTTTTAAAAGAAAATCTTTTATAATGGAATCTTCCACATCAGGTATTAAACTAAATTGTAAAATTTTTTTTGTTTATTAGAATTGTGTCTTAACATTTTTAATAATTTTTTTAAAAAGGGTCCGAAATTGGGTTATTTTCCACATTTAATGGGCCACAAATATTAAGTTAGTAATAGTTGGATTTAGTTTTGTGGATTTTAAAAAAGTATAGGATATCAGCTTTTATTTAAAAGAAAAAAAAGTCCAGACAATGCCCGGCCCTTTTTTTTATTCCCATTTTTGTGTAAAAAGTCTGGGTATCATTTATTTAACAAGACCATTATATGTGTGTTTATACCCTCTAACTACAGAATGGGCGTATACTCTCTTTGTCATTTCGTATGTAACGCATCGAAATATGTGTCTAGGACCCCATAAAGTGTATACTATTGATCACTGATCGATTCAAAGACATTCTGTGACAGACGGTGTGTCCGTCCGTCCGTCCGTCCTTGTGGAGCACACCATAAAGTACAAAAAACAAGAGCTAGAATCCTGAAGTTTGTCACAGATGTGTATAATGGTCATAGGCTAGTTAAGTTCTTGAACGAGCAAAATCGGACCAGGGGGGAAAAAGTTCCCCCTTTAAGAACTAAAACTATCCCAGAAAAATATTTTTTTTTACATGTTTTATTTCTATATTTGTTCAATAAATAAAACATTTTAATGCCATATGAGGTTCATCGACCTGAATTTGAACAAATGGGATCAGGAAAGACAATTTTTTTCGGGCCGCCCTTTTTTGGGGGCGTGTGTAGAAAAAAACAATTTGAATAATGATACATTTTTATTAATTAGGTGCAAAAACTGACATTTATTTATTTGGCAACGTTTATGACGAGGGAAAGGTGTCCCCCATAGTCTCCCGGGAAACCCTCCCCCCTACGACAAAAAAACCTCCCCTCCATTTGTTTTTTGGAGCTTTATTACATGTTCAAGGGTTTCATGTTTTTTTTTTCGAAAAACAAAAAAAACGACTAAAAGATAAAAAAACATGTTTTTTTTTCTCTAAAATGCTGTATTTTTATGTATTTATGATAATTCGTTAATAAAAAACTATAACATTTCCTTAAATCACTTTTTTCAGATAAATTAGTACATTTATGAGATTTTGTGAAAAAACTAAATTGGATTTCAAATAAAATTTATAATAATATAAATACATATCATGCTTTTTTTCTTTAATTATTTTGATAGCACATTATGTATGCTTTAATTCCCATTTTTTTTATTAATTTATCGCTTTTCATTCCAAAGTTACAGCAAAAATTGTGAACTATAACCCTTTTTTCCGAAAAACAAAAAAACGCCTAACAGGTTTAAAAAAAATTTGATTCCAATTTTTTTTTTTCCAAAATGTGTATTTTTACGTGTTTATATTAGTTCATCAATAAAAAAATATAATATTCTAAAACTACTGCTTATCTTAATTAATCGCCATTTTGGGTACCATCGAACCCACTGTGCGATGTCTGTAACTACCCAGAATATTGGTCCTAGACCCACTTTTAAGTATACTGATCGACTTAGAATCACTTTTTGAGTCGATTTAGCGATGTCCATCCGTCCGTCGTCTGTACGTACGCCTTTCTGTCCATGTAAACGGTGTAAACACTATACAGGTCGCAATTTTTAATCAATTGACTTGAAATTTGAAACTTATTGAAATTGGAAAAAATCGGGCAATATTTAGACCTAGCCCCCATACAAAGGTCTCTTTAGTTTTGGCCCAAATGACTCAAATAGCCGCATTTTAATAGGTATCTGGCAGGTAATCATGATTCATCCACACAAATCACCATTCCGAATTTTAAAGAAATCGGACCAGTTTTTCTTGTAGCCCACCTTTCCGATTTTCACATAAATCTCTCAAATTTCATGAAAATAGAAAATATTTAATTAAAATTCTGTTTGTATATGTTAAAGGCGTACTTTAATACACCGAAAAAAATCCGTGCAAAATTTTACGAAAAAAAACTTTCGTAGCTATTTCTTTCGTAAAATACACGAAAGTTTCGTTTATTTTATGAAAATAAGTTTAGAAAACATTTTTGAAATTTTACGAAATTAAGAATATCCTTCGTAAAATTTTATTTCTTAGAATTCACGAATGTTTCCTTAATTTCACGAATGTATATTTTTTTAATTTACGAATTAAATTTTAAAATAAAACGAAATTACGATTTTTTTTTCTTTATGTATATTATAAAAATAAATAAAAATTTGGAATTTAAATTGACAGGAATGGGTCTTTAAACAGTAAATAAATGTTGAAGGTCAAACTTAATTGGTGTTTAATGAACATAAAAAAGAAATTCTAAAGTATATTTTTTTACGAAATTATTTTTGTTTATTACAAAAATATTTTTGTTTATTACGAAATTAATTTTCAAATTATACGATATTACGAAATTTTTTCGTTTGAACAAAATAAAGCAAGATATAATAAAAACTTTGTTATATCCCTACAGGAAAAGTTGCCGGTCCTTGATAGGTTGCGGAACTAAATGACCAATCACAAACATAACACCTAACATATAAAAACACCTGTCACTTTTGTGAGGAAATGTCTCAAGCCTTCTTTCATCACTTGTCATAGATCACATCACTGTTTTTTCGGGACTTTAAAAAAATGCCAAAACTTAGAAAAATTTTCCAAACTATTTGTTTCTTAAGAGCATTTTAATTATTTTTTTTTATTCAAAACGCAAAAATGTTAACACAAAAGTTTTTGTGTCTGGGATGTTAAGTTTTTTAGAAAAACTTTAAAACATGTTTCTGTTATTAGAAAATTTTGCTGATACTGAGTCGTGACGTAGAAAGTTGTAAATTTTTTGAGGTATTTTAAAGTTTAGAGAATTTAAAAATGTATGAACTATGACAACCTGTCATATGATAAATATTTTAAGGCATTTTAGTGATATGCCCCGTTTTAAGCAGTCACGGGATAGGTAATTTCGGATCAACCGACACTCTTTAGTGATGTTTTTCGCTCTGCCTTTTAATGTAAAAATAAAATATATATCTCAGTAAATAAACACACTCTCTTTAGACTCCAAAATGGGCCTCAAAAATATAACAAATATTTAAATGTTTGTATAAAAGAGGCTCATCCAAAAAATCCCTCTTTTGAGAGTCAAATTTTTTTATTTTTAAACTTAAATCCGTGTTTAATCCGAGTCTTTATCGACAAATTTTCAAACAAAATAATTGCTACAGTAATTTTAAGCTCTTCAGAGACATATTTTTGAAGTGTTAAAAGTCTCTTTTCTAGCTCCAAAAAAAATTTGTGTATTTGACAATTTTTGATACCAATTTTTTTTTCTATATTTGAATCATTTCAGGCTCTGAAAAAAGTGCCCTCAAAAAACACAAATTTTCCTATTTTGAAGCGTTCCAACGTTTGTTGGATGGGATACTGAAATTAAAACAAATTTTAGGGCGTTCCAAAATAAGACTTACTTAAGACATAGAAAAAAATGTTTTTGGGTTCACTTTTTTTAGAGTCCAAAATGATTCAAATATGAAACAATATTTTTATTATCAAAAAATATTTGTCAAAAATCACATTTTTGGAGCTAAAAAAGAGCCTTCCAAAAAGACTTCATAAAGCTACAAGTATTTTGTTTGAAAATTTGCTGATAAAGCTATCATTTTTGGTTTTATTAAACTTATTTTAAATACATAAGCTTTAACGTCCAAATTCATAAACAATTAAAGCATTTTATAAGAGGTTTATTAATCGAATTTCCATACAAAATTTGTTTTATAAACCTCTTATAAGACTTTTTTATCATTTATGAATTTGAAGGTAAATATTTGACGTCGTAATTTAAAAATTTTGGAATCAAAATAGAGTGTGTTTGTTCCCTGGGAAACGTTTAATTATTAAAAAAAATGTCAGATAATAACTTGTATAATTTTGTATGAAAATGTTCTATTTTCGTGCATTCTAAAAGAAAATTCATTTAGGTCACGAAATATTTTCGTAAGTATCCAAATTAATTTTAGCTGTTTACGAAATTATTGATTTTAAATGCAAATAAGTTTCGTGTATTTTTCGAAATTTTGCATTAAATTTACGAAATTTTTTCGTATCATACATAAAATATTTTCGTAAATTAAAAATATTTTTCGTACAATGTACGCAACGTTTCGTGTATTTTACGAATGTCTGTCGTTGTGCGAAATCACGAATGTTTTCGTACATTGTACGAAAGGATTCGGGTATTTTACGCATGTTTTTTGTCGGTGTACATTTCTTTTGAAACATTTCTGCTGCCTGTAGTGTTGCATTATGTCTCCTAAAACAGAATATAAAGGCAAAATATTACAACTCTGTAAGTGTAAAAAAAGCAACCGTAAAAAGTAAGAAAATCGCACGGATTTTTGCAACAAATAAAATGATATCGCCATTTTAATTTTCTTGCGCCATTTCGAAATGTGAAGTGGTAAATGTTTAATGTAAAGAAAGAAATTTAAAGTTTATCTAAAAAAAAAAACTATAAAAAATAACTTTGTATCGATATTGAAATAAAAAAACAAAAATATAGTGCTCGATTTGGGAGTACTCTTTCACCATTAACCTAATTTTTAAAAATTTGAAATTCCTTTAAAGTTTAGGATTTTAAATTTGTTTCTTGCTTAAATGAAATTTCCAAGTTATTATCTTCAATAATTATGAGAAAAAAATTAAAAATCTTAAGATTCGAAAGAATATTAAATTTTAAAAAAGAAGGTTAAAGGTGAAAGAGTACTCCCGAATCGAGCACATTATCATTATACTTAAATTAACTTCATCTCTAAATTAACTTCATCTTTAAGTAAACATCATCTTTAGCTTTACAACCAGGATCTTTGCTGACTTCAGTTGTGCACATTTTGCATAACCTCAAAAAGGGGTAAGTAAACCATGTGAGATTCTTCAATTCGGCTGTGCTGAATCTTATATATCCTCCAGCGTGTAAAACAAATGCAATTTTTTGGGGAAGTCTATTTTTACAGGAATTTTGTTTTTTGAACTCAACAAAATTACAGTTTATGATCACACTGAAATAGAAAAAAATAAAACCGCCATCCGCTCTAGAATTAAAAAAAAAAAAAATTATTGATTTGTGTCACCGGGGCCTTTTTGGGTCCTTTTTAATAGTAACATCTAGGGACATCGGAAAAAAATGTTTTAAACATTTTTTACTACGTAGCCGGCCTCCGGTCGAGCTTAGGGATTAAAAACTTCATAAATTAATTTAGCGGCATCGCAAAATAAAGTTTTTTTGTGTATCAAGTCTTGCACGGTTAAAAATAGTGAAAAAAAAGTTCCTTATATTGAACGAAAGTAAAAAAACATTCAAAAAATTGTGTTTTTAAGAGTATTTTTAGATCTTTAAGGGTGCATTTTTATCCCTAATGCATGGAGGTATACAGGGGGTGGGCACAGGGGGCACGTGCCCCTCCTTTTCGATTTGAAAAATTTTTAATTTAATAAAAAATTAAAAAAATTTAAAAACAATAAAAAAAGTAATTTCTATTGAAATATCAGTAAAATATGTTTAAAGACACTTAATATTGGTTTTATCTAATAAAAATGATGTGTCAGGTCATGAAAATTAATTTCTACACAATATTTTTAAACTATAATATTCTAAGACACTTTTTCTATATTAAAATCTTAGATTTCCATAGGAAATTCTCAGATTCTTAAAAGTTTTTTCAATAGAAACATTT
The DNA here is from genome assembly GCA_963921195.1 of Pegoplata infirma. Lineage (NCBI taxonomy): Eukaryota > Metazoa > Arthropoda > Insecta > Diptera > Anthomyiidae > Pegoplata > Pegoplata infirma. The sequence continues at coordinate 121,539,604 of OY992537.1, read as the reverse complement.
TTAGATTCTAATAAATTTTTTGATATGGCACTCACTCAAAATTCTTACGTGAAGCAATACAATTTTTTTTTTTAATCTTCAAACTTGCATGTTTATATTCAAGTTTATATACGTAGCAGTAGGTCCACAAAAAGGAGCGATCGAAATATCGAACGCGTATATCGGGAAAAAAATCAATACGATGAAAAGTTTGATGATTTGGAATAAGAAGGTTAAACTCTATTTAGTTTATATATTTTGATTTTGTAAAACGATTTTCTCATTTTTTGCAATTCAATGGATTTTTGCAAAAAGTGCTTAATTTTGATATTTATCGCAAATATCAATTACAATGTAAAATTTCTGATGGTGACACTTTTAGGTTACATATTGTTTCCAAGAACCGTTTCTTAAAAAAAAAACTGAACATGAGAATTTGTCAGACATTATTAGTGTTTCCAATTCGGTTAATCGATTAACCGATTCCTCGATTAATCGCCTCTATTTCGGTTAATGTCGAAACAAATAATTTAAAACGCAAATAATTATTCGACCCGATTAATCGGTTAAAATGCTTCGATTAACCGGTTAATATTATTATTATTTCTATATTCCACTATAATTTGTTTGAAACACTTCTTCTTTTTTACAAACACTTCCGAAAAAAGTCAAAAATCCAGAAAAAAATATTCAGAAACCAGCAATTAACAGTTTAGAAAAGCAAAATTAAAATTTAGAAGACATCATTTAAAACTCAGAAATCCTTATTAAAGTTTTCAAACGTCAGAAAATCCCAATTCAAATTTAGAAAAGCTAATTCAAATTTAGAAATCCCAATTGAAATTCAGAAATCCAAATCGAAATTCAGGAACACCCAATTAAAATTTACGAAAGCGCAATCCTAATTCAGAAAAGCTTATTGAAATTTAGAAATCCTAATTGATATTCAGAAACTCCCAATTTCACAAAATTTAAATTTACAGAAGCCTACTGAAATTAAGAAATCTGAATTGAAATTTAGAAAAGCAAAATTGAAATTTAAAAATTCTAAATGAAGTTCAGAAAAGATAATTCAGTTTCTGAAGAGCTAATAAAATTCAGAAATCTCAATTGAAATCCCAATTGGAATTTAGAAAAGTGAAATCAAAATATATAAATCAAAATTATTATTTAGAAGACACCAATTAAAATTCTGAAAAGCACAATTAAAATTCAAAAATCCCAATTAAAATTAAGAAATTCCAATTGAAATTTAGAAAAGCCAACTGAAATTCACAAATCTTAATAGATATTCATAGTTTAGGAAATCAAAATTTAAATTAAAAAATTACAATTATAAGTAAATTTAAATTTTAAAATCCCAATTGAAAAACGGGAATGGCCAATTGAAACCCAGTAATCCCGATTGAAATTTAGAAAATTCCAAATAAAATTTAGAAATTTTTATTATATCTAAATTTCAATTAGTTGCGTTTTGGTTTTCCCCTTTAAAAACTGTTCACAAAAAATTTTAATTAAAAGTTTTAAAAAGTTCGTTTTTGTTTTTAATAATTTTTTTAATTGATCACAATTTTTTAATAGATTTCGAAAATTTCCGTGAATTGAGAATAAATGCACTTTTGCGATATTAAACTTTAACAAATTTTAGTAATAAATACTATTACTTTCCTGATAGGTGCAAAATCAATTAAAATAGTAATTTATATAATCATTTTAGAGATAGAAACTCATTTTACTTTTGTGTGTGTGTGTATAAAGACTGAAAATGAAATCGAATAATTGGAAACACTAGACATTATTTTCACCAAAAATGTAGTTTTTCAAATGAAAATTCGTAGATTCAAACATTTTTCCTGTAAAAAGATTTTGAGATTTCTAGAAAATTTTTTATAAAAAAATCTGTATTAAAAGGCATTTTTGTTTTATAATAATAAAGACAAAATAGTGAGTGGGGGGGGGGGTGCTAGTTAAAAACAAATAGGCGATGACAAAAAAATTCAGGGAGTTGTGCCCCCCCCCCGTTTTCAAAATCCTGGATACGTCGCTGCCCTAATGCCTCAATGCTTAGGTCCCAAATATGGGGTGAATCCTTATTTCAAATGCCACGTTCATATCGGACCTTTACTGAAAAAGATGCAATAATAAAACTAAAGACACCCATAACTCAGGAACCTTAGGCCTCATCCAATTTTTTTGGTCTAACCTAAATCATCCGTTTTGTTTTATATTAACACTTAATATCCAGATTTAATTTCGTAAAATTTCACTGGTGTGCTTTGAGGATGCTGGTCATATTTCTGTCAAATAACTAATTACAATCTGCCAACTCACTAATCATGTACCAAAACCTATATATACAATATGCTTAAAAACAAATATTGTATTGCATATTGAAAATTTACTAGTTAAAATTTCGACCAATATTTTGAAAAAAATAATAATTTTGTATGGGAGCCCCCTTAGGAAGTGATGAAAGGTGGTAGGTATGTACTGAAAAAATGTTGGGAGGGAAATTCATTTTACCCCTCTAGGGGGAACCAAGTGAGCGCTAGGAGCTGATGTCCCAAAAACAATACCTTAAGATTGAGGGTAGCTACGTTCTGAGAAAATGTTGGTATTGAAAAAATATTGGAGGTCGGTCATACATTTCACTCGTCTAGGGCAATCCTGGGACAGTTAAAGCGGAGGGAGCAAATTTTAAAGAAATTACATTTTTGTATGGAAGTTTACTTAGGAAGTGGAGACCGACCCCCATTAACTTTTCTCTTCAATTTTTTTTTTTTTTTCAATCATACCTACCCCCTTTCTCCGCTTCCTAAGGGGGCTCGCATTCAATTTTTTTTATTTTTTTTCAATATGCAATAAAATTTTTGATTTAAGCATATTGTTATGAAATTTTAAATTTATATAGGTCTTACTATAGGAAATATTAGTGGGTATAAATGAAATTCGAAAATAGATAAAGATAAATAAAAAAAAATTTAATTTAAAAGAAACGGAATATAAATGCATTCAGAGATGGCTAACCAACCAAAAGGATGATTATGAAACAATCATTATAGAATGAGAGAAAACCACGGAATTTAGAAATGCAATGATAAAAAAATGGAGCAGGATGAAGACATAAGAAACATAATCAATGAATGGCCTTCTTATAAGCTTCATATTGTTCCAAAAAATCAATATTTTTTTTAATAACAAATACGACTAATAAAAAACAAAAAAAAAATTTGTTGGAAATAGATTTCAAATTTAAATATTCCAAATTGGATAAAAAGGTGTTTGAAAAGTGCCCAATTTTTACGAGTAAAATTGGCACTTGTTTTGAAATGCACGTAAAAGAAAGCTCGTGCGTAAAATTGTTAGCTGGAAGAACCTGTCTTATCGGTTCTTCCAGGTACTTTAAATTATTTAAGGTGTTTAAAAACGTTTTTTGTTGTTTTTTTAAAATGGTGGTTTTGGGTTGAAGACATAACTTTTCAAATATGACTTTTTGTGGTGTCTATTGTCCGTTACTGTATAAGTAAATATATTAGTTTTTTACCTAATTGTGTTTGGAAGGTTTCGTGTTTACAATAATGCTATGTGTTTACTGCAATTAAAACATGTTTTCGCAAAATATGCTCCAAAATATCGCTCATTTACTTGTTAAGTGTAATAACTCAAAATGTTTGATTTTACAGAAAACCTGTTTGAAGTTTACAATTGAAACTTGGTTTACACTGCAAAAGGCCCGCACATAGATAATGTTATAATGGCGTGTTCTCTTCTCAAACGGTGAGTTTAAAAGTTACTAATACGAATCTTTGACACAATATAAAGCATGATAAAAAACATTTATAAATGTTTGCTAAATTTGAACTCCATTGCTCCATTAATGAAACATTTCATATATATCTTACAGATATCAGAGATGCATTGTGTCTATTTATTTAACATGCAATCGTAAAACCTGGATCATCCCGCAAACACAAAGAAAATGAGAGATTCACCATCAGCCAGTCCTAAAACTCGTTTATAAAACGGACCAATCATCCACGGGATCTTGAAAAGGCGGACAATACGCAGCCTTACATCTTTTTCCAAGAACCTAGTTTTTTAGACATAAAAGAATTTGATGAAATGTTTGACAACATTATTTACAAAACAACAAGTTCCCTTGAAGCTTTAATTACGTGCCACCATATTTATATTATTTTTAATTTTCAATATCCTACACTGAAAAAAAATTACCAATTTGAAAGCATGTTGAACTTAATTTAAGAAAAGAAGGTGATGCGACGGCTCCAAAGATATTAATTCTACTTCCAAGTACATTTTTTCCTAAGAAATAGTAATACACTTACTTAAATATATCTTAAAAGTAAGTAAAATTGTACTTAATATAAGTTCATTTGTTTTTATCCAGAGGAAAAATATTTTTTTTAAATAAGTGAAAATTTCCTTAAACTTACGGATTCTGTAGACGCTATGAAGTCCCAATGTGAGGACCCTCCCAATATATGGGGTCCGCACATGAGTATGTACGTACACTATTATAGGGTCACCATTGCTTTGATCCAAAATATTGGTCAGAATCGCTCTATCTTGCTTAGTTTTCGAGATATGGAAATGGGATCTTGAGAAAATTGATCATAAAATAACTCAAAAACTATAATTCGGAGGGCTTTCGGGTCTTCAGCGGTCATATTTTTTTCGTATCTGCAGTATTTGCAGAGTTATAGGCATTTGAAAATTTCGCGAAAATCGAAATTTGGATTTAAAGTTAGGGTCTCATGGGATCTCCATATGGGGCCCCCAGATGGGGTACCCAAAATACCTAAAGTAGTTTTTACTTAGTTAAGGAAATTCTTTGTTAAACTGATTAGGATATGGATTTAAAAAAAATGTCAATGAAATCAATAAAATAAAGATTACGTTTTCTTAAATTAAAACAAAAATTTATTAAATTAAAGAAAATGCGTTTGGTAATTAAGGATTAGTACTTTTTTGATTTAAGGTCTTGAAAATGTCTATACTATTTTTAAGTAAGTTACGTACTTATTTGTTTTTTTTTGCCCACAATTTAATTTTTTTTCTTTTAAGTAAAACAAAATTTTTTAATAAACCCTTTTTTCTTAAATGCAATCAATTCGCCATAAATGTAAATAATATTTTACTTAATTAAAAAAAAAAATAAGGAAAACTCTTGTGCTTTTTTAAGTATTTGCATGTACTATTTTCAAGTTATTATCTTTCTTTTAAGTAAAACCACCTTATACTAAGTCCCAATTCACAACAGGCAATTTTAATTGCGGCAATTTTTGTGTTTCTCTTTTGAACTTGCCGTTTATGTTCACACACTGGCAATTCTGTTTGGCAATTCTAAAAAGAAATGTGAAAATACTCTACAGATTGAGAGTTGCCAATGAAAAAACAAAACGAATTGCCAGTACGAGCAAGTTTTTTCCTCTTTCCATTCCTCTCACCTCTCTCTCCTATAAACTAAGAATTGCGGCAATTAAAATTGCCCTGTCTAAATTGGGACTAAGATAAGTTGAAGTAAATTAAAAAAAAAATAGTTTACTTGAATTAATAACAGTATTTATTTAATTTCAGTATAGTTTGTTTTTCAGTGTACATACATCCGTGGCGCTACAGCTAAAATACAGCCTTGGCATTCCTCACGATCTGCCTCCATTCATCTCTGTTCTTCGCAACTTCCATCCCGTTTCGAACCTTAATAAGAAATAATAAATTAGTAGTATTATTACAATAATGGTTATAAGAAATAATAAATAATTAATAATACTCAAATTCGCAATATATTGAAATGCTTTTGGTGCTAACATTGAAGTAAGTATTTAATAATTCCATTCCCAGTTTTTTTGATGTAATATGTACTTATATTTTATTTAAAAGGTATTCCGGGAAGATTCATAACCCATTTGTATATGTCACGGATGTGATCAACATTTGGACTTATCCTACACTGAAAAAAATAACTATACTGAAATTAAATAATCACTGTTATTAATTTAAGTACACAATTTTTTTTTATAATTTACTTCAACTTAACTTAATATAAGGTGGTTTTACTTAAAACAAAGAAAATAAACTTGAAGATAGTACATGCAAATACTTAAAAAAGCACAAAAGTTTTCCTTAATTTGTTTTTTTAAATTAAGTTTAAAATTCTTTACATTAATGGCGAATTGATTGCATTTAAGAAAAAAAGGGTTTATTAAAAAATTTTGTTTTACTTAAAAGAAAAAAAATTAAATTGTGTGCAAAAAAAAATAAATAAGTACGTAACTTACTTAAAAATAGTATAGACATTTTCAAGACATTGAATCAAATAAGTACTAATCTTTAATTCCAAAACGCATTTTCTTTAATTTAATCAATTTTTGTTTTAAGTTAAGAAAAAAGTAACCTTTATTTTATTGATTTCATTGACTTTATTTGAATCCATATCTTCATCAGTTTAAGAAAGAATTGACTTAATTTAAGAAAAAACTACTTGAGGTATTTTGGGGACCCCATCTGGGGGCCCATCTAAAGACCCCATGAGACCCTAACTTTAAATCCAAATTTCGATTTTCGCGGAATTTTCAAATGCCTATAACTCTGCAAATACTGCAGATACGAAAAAAAATCTAAAGGCATTTTTGTAGTCCTTCACTTGTAGAATATGACCGCTGAAGACCCGAAAGCTCTCCGAGTTATAGTTTTCGAGTTATTTCATGATCAAATTTCTCAAGACCCCATTCCCAGATCTCGAAAACTAAGCCAGATAGAGCGATTCTGACCAAAATTTTGGATCAAAATCAATAGTGACCCTATAATAGTGTACGCACATACTCATGGGCGGACCCCATATATTGGGGGCCCGTAGGGTCCTCACATTGGGACTCCATAGGGTCCACAGAATCCATAAGTTTAAGGAAATTTTTCCTTATTTTAAAAAAAAAAATTTCCTCTGGATAAAAACAATTAAACTTATAATAAGTACAATTTTACTTACTTTTAAGATATATTTAAGTAAATGCATTACTATGTTTTAGGAAAAAATATACTTGGAAGAAGAATTAATATCTTTGGAGCCCTCGCATACACTTCTTTTTTTAAATTAAGTTCAACATGCTTTAAAAATGGTAAAAAAATTTTTCAATGTACACTCAAAATAATACATTAGTAGATTTACTAATTTTTTTTTGCTAATGCTGGTTAGCTAACTTTTAGCAAATTTTTAGTTGAGATTAGCATGTTAGCAAAAATATCTTGTAAAATTCATTTAGCGCACTAGCAATTTTAAACAAAATTTGAACTAATTTTTTTTGCTAAATTTAAAATTGAGTTGACCAAATTTTTACAAGCTTTTTTGCTATTATTAGCAAAAATAAATGGTAAATTTTTTTTTTATTTTCAGAAAACTTTAAATGGCGCTATCTCGGAAACTAAGCCAGATAGAGCAAAATGGAGGCCATTTTTGGTTCTCGGGCTCTCCGTAGTAACGCCGGTACTCTTCACATGTGAGGACCCTAATGGGTCCTAACTTTGGATCCAAAAAAGTTAGCATTTCCGAAAATTTTAAAATGCTCATATCTCGGTAAATATGCCGACACAACAAAAAGTCAAAAAGCATTTTTGTAGCTCTCAACGCGTAGAACCAGACCGCAAAATAATCAAAAGCTCTCCGAGTAATATTTTTGAAGTTATCGAGTTTTGTAATTCTCAAATCCCCTGTGGTCCCCTAAAATCAAGTATCTCAAAAACTAAGCAAGGTAGAGCGAAACGGACACAAATTTTGGATCAAAAACTATGACAATTTTTAAGGAACCCAACTAGGTCTAGGCCAATCGGAGTCTAGACCTATCGGGTCCGAACCCATTGGGTCCTCAAATGTGTATAAACTAAGTTGAAAAAAAAAATTGAGTTAACTAATTTTTGGCAAAACATTTTTGTTAACTTTACCAAAAAAATTGTGCGTTCAAAATCAGCAAATTTTCTTATAGGTTTACAAGCTTTTTTTGCTAACATTACAGGTTTTTTTTTGGGTGTAGAAGTTAAGAAAACCTAACAATGCAAACTGCACTTCGCTTAAAAATTGAGTTAGGGTGAAGACCAAACAGCTGTTACCAAAGAACCGCCAAAGGGAATCCCAGGTACAAACTGCTATGATTTCTATATCCTGCAAATGTCAAGTAATGTTGCCTTCATCTTCAGTTCAAAAGCGAACAACCCGCTTATGATGTTGGCGATAATTGTGGTTGACTTTATTACAATCAACCAAATTCTGACATCAATACAAATTAGTCCTATAGAAGTCACGATACAGTTTAAAATTAAATTGCTAGATCCCTAAAAATGTATCAGAATCTGAATTTTTTTCCGTACGGTATATGGCGCAGAATTTAAGAATTTTTCTTTACGAAAAAATTTCTCAGAATCTGAGCTTTTTAAGGCAAAAAATGTTCTCAGAATTAAGAAGTATTCTATACGAAAAAATGTTTCAGATTCTGAGAAAAAAATTTTCTATAGAAAATTTATAATCGATAAAAAATTTTTGATGGAAAATTTTAAAAATTTATAATCGTTAACAAATTTTTTATAGAAAAATTTTTTTAAAAAAAATTTATAATCGATAACAAACTATACATTTTCTGAGAAAATTATATTTCTTCTAAAAAAATTTTTATCGATTATCAATTTTCTATAAAAAATTTGTTAGGAAATTTATAATCGATAAAAAAGTTTCAATAGAAAATTTATAATCGATAACAAAATTTTTTATAAAAAATTTATTATTTTTTAGAAAATTTTTTCTATAAAAAATTTGTTATCGATTATAAATTTTATTAATCGATAACAAATTTAAAAATTTCTATAGAAAATTTATAATTTATAATTTTAATTTTCTCAGATTTAGAAACTTTATAATTTGTTATCGATTATAAATTTTCTGTATATTGTTGGCGAAAATCTTCAATTTTCTCCAACCATTTATATTACTTTATTTAAATTTATATTATTATTATTTTTGTTACTAAATATCATAACCATAACAAATATTATTGTTATAATTATAATTATGCTCACTAATGTTGTAATTATTATCATTTACATTTATAATTTAATTTACGACGGCTGGTGGTATAATTATAAGCACCACTGTTGTTGATCGCATTATTTTCTTTATTTTCTCTTCTCCTTTATGTTTAACTAAAGGTCAGAGCAGGGTTGCAAAAGTTGGTACAATTGTACCATTTTTGGTACAATACGAAGCTCAAAAGTACAATGGAACACCAATGACTCATTTAGTACAATTTTATATCCTTCTCAGATTATATATTTTTCATGGAATTTACCCAGTTTATAGTTTTGATTAATTTACTGTGTCGACTGGATCCATGTTTGGCCAGATCTGAAATTGGCGTAAAAATACGTACAAACCAAATTTGAGTGAAATAGGCTAATATTGTACCAATAGGCAGATTTAATTAAATATCGGGAGCGCGTTTAAACGACGGACTGGAAAACATCCCAATATCGACTAAAAATTTATTCTGCGTCGAACGGTAAATAAAGATAGCTGCCAGTCAATGTGCCAAAAGAGTACTTCTTCAAAAAATACATGGGGGTATTCAGAGACCTACTTGCAAGCCCAGTTACTGGTGGTAAAAGAGTACTTTTATTCATTTTCTTTCTTTAAAAATACATGTATTTTTTGAAAAAAAGTAATATTTTGCTACATTGCCAGGGCTGACAGTAAGATCCTGAAGACCTCTCATATATTCTGAAATGTATTTTCAAAAATGCCTCATTTTCCACCACTACTAGGACTCTGAATACAACCTGATACACTTTTAAAGCACAAATATAGTACAAATGTTAATTTTATAAAAATTTGTTTTTAATCAATGTTTTTTCGTTCCTTTTTTTAAATTAAAATAAAAAAAATAAAACAAAAACTAAACAAAAAAAATTTTGGTACAATTGGTGTCGAAAAAGTACAATTTTGTGAGCTCGTTGGTACAACTTTGATGTACTCATTTTGCTACCCTGGGTTAGAGCTATTTAGTTATTACTAATGGCATGCTAATGAGCTGCATATTGGTTTAATACAAATTACACAAAGAGTATAACAGTTATTATTCTCTTTGTACTAAAAGTTAGAATATGCATCTCATTGCTGTACCAATTATTTTAGTGGTTATTAAAATGTAAAAGAAATGCGACCGGTTCGGCAGGTTAGGTCATTTAATTAATAAACGCTTACTTGTGAATTATTTAGAATTAAATTGTTGTTGTTTTTATTTATGCATATGGAAACTTTAGAGCATTAAAGTTTTCATAGCAGTTGTTGTTTTTTACATATAGAGTTACTCAAAATTGTAACAATATCGATAATAAATTTTCTATAGAAAATTTTTTATCGATTTTAGATTTTCTATAGAAACTTTTTCATCGATTATAAATTTTCTATAGAACAATAAAGAAATTTTACAAATAAATTTTTGAAATTTTTTATGAAAAATTTGTAATCGACAAAAAAATTTCTTTAGAAAACTTTTAATCGATAAAATATTCTCTATATAAAATTTATAATTTGTTATCGGTTATAAATTTTCTATACAAAATTTGTTATTGATTTAACAAAATTTATTATAAAAAGAACAATATAGAAATTTTAAAAATAAATGTTTGAAATTTTCTATAAAAAATTTATAATCGATAAAAAATTTATAATCGATAAAAAATTTATAATCGATTCTTTAGAAAATTTATAATAATAAATAATAAATTCCCGTCGTTCCTATAAGAACCATAGGGCCATAACATATCTATTCCATTCAATTATGTCCAACGCTAGTGCCTTAATCTCGTTCCAGCTCTTGTTCATTCCGGCAGCTTCCAATTCAATTTGGCGACGCCATGTGTGTGATGGTCTTCCTTTTCTTCGGCTTCCTTGAGGATTCCATTCAATAGCATTTCTTGTAGTATCACTCATTTTCAGTGGCCTTCGCAAGGCATGGCCAATCCAGCGCCATTTTCTAGAGAAAATTTATAATCGATAAAAAATTGTCTATATAAAGGTGCGTTCACACGAGAAAGAAATCTCGATAGAAAAATCGAAAATTGGTCAACTCTAGCATTTTTAAATATCATCTATAAAAAAAATAAATTTTGTTTACGTTATAATTTTTTTATTAAACAAAATACAGACTTTAAATCAAAAATAATATCAATATCTTTCAAAATTTGTAACATTATCAAAAAAAAAAAGATAAGAAATAATACGTTTTAGAGGAATTTGATTTGACACAATTATTGAAAAGTCAAATTCACAGGTACACAGAGTCGTTTTTTGTCTTTGTTTAGCAGTTTTCTCTCCCGTGTAAACGCGCCTTAAAATTTATAATGAAAAAATTTCGATAAAAAATTTAAAATCGATAAAAAAAAAAATATAAATTTTCTATAGAAAATTATAAATTTTTTATGAATTGTCTAAAAACAAAATTTATAGATTATAAATTTTTATAGAAAATTTTTATCGATTTTAAATTTTCTACACAAAATTTTGTATCGAATATAAATTTTCTATAGAAAATTTTTTTGGTTGATAAATTTTCTATAGAAAATTTTTATCGTTGATAAATTTTCTATAGAAAATTTTTATCGTTGATAAATTTTCTATAGAAAATTTTTATCGTTGATAAATTTTCTATAGAAAATTTTTTTCGATTATAAATTTTTTATAGAAAATTTTTTTATCAGTTATAAATTTTCTAAAGAAAATTTGTTATCGATCACACTGCGGAACACTAAAAAATAAACAAGAGTTACGACCATCATTTCTATATATTTCGGACATGCTGAATCGAATGGCGGACTCCGTTTTTCGATGTATGGTACAGTTTTCTTGTAAAATGTCATTAAAGATTGGCTGATTTTCAGCTGCTTTTTTAATAAAAAAAATTCCAAAGCTAATGATTTTTAAATTTTATGACATGGAAAACAAAGATATAACTTGTAGCAATATTTCTAATATAAATTTGGTTTAAAGCTTTTCATCTTAACCCCTTTAATTCGCGGATTTCTTAATTTTTTTTATGTTTTCGCGAAATTAACCGCTAAATTGGTCTCTGATAAAAACTTGCATTTTGTGGATCATAAAGGGGTCCATGACACTACGAATAGTGGACAAAAAACATCTATGTTATATGGGCCATCATGAAGAAAATCGCGAAAAACCGTTTTTTTGTATATGGCAGCATCACTTTAGGAGATGGTTTGAGGCTTCATCTTTTAGTATATAATGTGGGAACCTTAAACAATGAACTGACCCAAAATTTGTCCAAAAAAGTTTTCATTTGCAAAAGTTATCTTAACAAAAACTATAATTATTGTATCGCAAACACTGAAATAACAGTTTTTGTTAAGATAACTTTTGCAAATGAAAACTTTTTTGGACAAATTTAGGGTCAGTTCATTGTTTAAGGTTCCCACATTATATACTAAAAGATGAAGCCTCAAATCATCTCCTAAAGTGATGCTGCCATATACAAAAAAACGGTTTTTCGCGATTTTCTTCATGATGGTCCATATAACATAGATGTTTTTTGTCCACTATTCGTAGTGTCATGGACGCCTTTATGATCCACAAAATGCAAGTTTTTTTATCAGAGACCAATTAAGCGGTTAATTTCGCGAAAACATAAAAAAATGAAGAAATCCGCGAATTAAAGGGGTTAAGATGAAAAGCTTTAAACTAAATTTATATTAGAAATATTGCTACAAGTTAAATCTTTGTTTTCCATGTCATAAAATTTAAAAATCATTAGCTTTGGAATTTTTTTTATTAAAAAACAGCTGAAAATCAGCCAATCTTTAATGACATTTTACAAGAAAACTGTACCATACATCGAAAAACGGAGTACGCCATTCGATTCAGCATGTCCGAAATATATTAAAATGATGGCCGTACCTCTTGTTTTCTAAAATAGTGGTTAGTTTTGTCACGCAGTGTCATTAATTTTCTAAAAAAAATATGTTACTGATTAAAAATTTTCTATTGATATTTTTCTATAGAAAATTCGTTATCGATTATAAATTTTCTATAAAAAATTTGTTATCGATTTTAAATTTTCTATAAAGAATTTGTTCGCGGTTTTAAATTTTCTATAGAAATATAAATTTTTTATAGAAAATTTTTTATAGATTATAAATTTTCTATAGAAAAATTTTTATCGATTATAAATTTTCTATAGAAAATTTTTTATCGATTATAAATTTCCTAGAGAAATTTTTTTATTGATTATAAATTTTATATGCAACATTTTTTATCGATTATAAATTTTATATACAACATTTTTCATCGATTGTAAATTTTATAAACAAAATTTTTTATCGATTATAAATTTTGTATAGAAAATTTTTTATCGATTATAAATTTTCTATAGAAAATTTTAAAATCCTCATATCTCGGTAAATATTGCCGACACAACAAAAAGTCCAAAAGAATTTTTTTAGCTCTCAATACGTAGAACAAGACCGCAAAATAACCAAGAGCTCTCCGAGTAATATTTTTGAAGTTATCTAGTTTTTTAATTCTCAAGACCCCAGTGATCCCCTGAAATCACGTATCTCAAAAACTAAGCAAGGTAGAGCGAAACGGGCCCAAATTTTGGATAAAAAACTATGACAATTTTTAAGGAACCCAACTAGGTCTAGGTCCATCGGGGTCTGGACCTATTGGGGTCCTCAAATGTGTATGAACTAAGTTGAAATAAAAATTATTTCAGTTAACTAATTTTTAGCAAAACGTTTTTGCTAACTTTAACAAAAAAATTGTGGGTTCAAAATCAGCAAATTTTCTTGTAAGCTTTTTTTGCTAACTTTACAGTTTTTTTTTTGAGTGTAGGTCTTAAGTTAATAAATTAATTAAATAAAAAATATAAGCATATTTTATTTTAAATTTTTCTTTTATTGTCCCAACATTTCAGTAAGCATTGCTGACCATCTTCAGAGGGATATTTAAAAATTAAATTAAAAAAAAAAACAAAAAAAAAAATCACTTCCTTGAGCTGTTGTTCAGCTGAAAGCTTTTGTCAACACAAAATTTTTAAAATATTTTTTAAAAAAAAATATTTTTTTTTCCAAAAACCGCGAACTTATCCCGCTTGTAGAGGACTAAAAGTAGCCTAGTTTATTTTATAATTTTTCCCGTTATCAGCTCGAAAATGCGCACCGACTTTTTGCTATTAGTTCACGAGATTCGCAAATATCCATATCATCGACCCACCCTACGATTTAGGTTATAAATAATTTTTTATTTTTTTTTTGTCAACAACAATGAAAAAGTATGTCGTATTTTTATACCCTCCAACCACAGTATGGGGATATACTCACTTTGTCGTTCCGTGTGTAACGCATCGAAATATCGGTCTAGGACCCCATAAAGTATATATTTTATTGATCAGTGATCGATTCTAACACATTCTAGCGATGTCCGTCCGTCCGTCTGTAGAGGACACGATACAGTCCAAAATAAAAGAGCTAGACTTCCGAAGTTTAACACGAATATGTCTTATATTCCTAGGCAGATGAAGTTCGGAAATGGGCAAAATCGCACCAAGGGGAAAAAAGTTCCCTCTTGGAGAAGTAAACCAACCTAAAAAAAAACAAATTTTTTGCAGGGTTTTTCGTACTTTTGCTAAGCAAATTCAACATTCTTATCTCAGATGAAGTTCAAAATCGGAAGGGGAAGGTGCTTCCTAACGTCTCCCACCAACCCCCCCCCCCCCCCCCCCGCCCAAAAAAAAACAAAACGCCCCTGGATTTTTTTTTATACTGTTTTCTTTTTACATTTTGAAGGGTATAAAAGATTCGGCCCAGCCGAATGTAACACTCTCACTTGGTTATTATAAAAAACAAAACAAAAAATCAATTAAAAAAATACAAGAAAATCTGTTAAGTCCACAAAATGGAAAGAAAATCTGGTAAGTCCACAAATAAAATAGAAAATTATAAAGAGCAAATGTGCTAAGTCCAAAAAATTGTATTTTAGATGATTTTTTGGGGTTAAACAAGATGAACTTAAGAAAAACTGCGTTTACAGATTAAAAAAAAGTAAACCCAAAAAAAAGTTAGACAGATTTTTGTCTCTCCTGAAAAATTAAAAAAAAAAAAAACGGACTTGACAGGTTTGCCGACTAAGCGAACGATACATTAAATTAAAAAAAATCTGCAAACATAAGAAAATAAAATGTAAACCTAGAAAATATTTTATCGATTATAAATTTTCAATAGAAAATTTTGTATCGATTATGTATTTTCTACAAAAAATTATAAATTTTGTATAGAACAATTTTTATCGATGATAAATTTTCTATAGAAAATTTTTTATAGATTATAAATTTTCTTTTTTAAAACCGATAAAAAAATTTTTTAGAAAATTTATAATAAAATTCATAATCGATAAAAAACTTTCTATATAATAATTATAATCGATAAAAAAAATTCTATATCAAACTTATAATCGATAAAAAATTTTCTATAGAAAATATATAATCGATAAAAAATTTTCTATACAAAATTTATAATCGATAAAAAATTTTGTTTATAAAATTTACAATCAATGAAAAATGTTGTATATAAAATTTATAATCGATAAAAAATGTTGCATATAAAATTTATAATCAATAAAAAAATTTCTCTAGGAAATTTATAATCGATAAAAAATTTTCTATAGAAAATTTATAATCGATAAGAAATTTTCTATAGAAAATTTATAATCTATAAAAAATTTTCTATAAAAAATTTATATTTCTATAGAAAATTTTTAATCAGTAACATATTTTTTTTAGAAAATTTTTTTATCAGTTATAAATTTTCTAAAGAAAATTTGTTATCGATCATTAATTTTCTAAAAAAAATATGTTACTGATTAAAAATTTTCTATTGACATTTTTCTATAGAAAATTCGTTGTCGATTATAAATTTTCTATAAAAAATTTGTTATCGATTTTAAATTTTCTATAAAGAATTTGTTCGCGGTTTTAAATTTTCTATAGAAATATAAATTTTTTTTAGAAAATTTTTTATAGATTATAAATTTTCTATAGAAAATTTTTTATCGATTATAAATTTTCTATAGAAAATTTTTTATCGATTATAAATTTCCTAGAGAAATTTTTTTATTGATTATAAATTTTATATGCAACATTTTTTATCGATTACAAATTTTATATACAACATTTTTCATCGATTGTAAATTTTATAAACAAAATTTTTTATCGATTATAAATTTTGTATAGAAAATTTTTTATCGATTATAAATTTTCTATAGAAAATTTTTTATCGATTATAAGTTTGATATAGAATTTTTTTTATCGATTATAATTATTATATAGAAAGTTTTTTATCGATTATAAATTTTATTATAAATTTTCTAAAAAAATTTTTTATCGGTTTTAAAAAAGAAAATTTATAATCTATAAAAAATTTTCTATAGAAAATTTATCATCGATAAAAATTGTTCTATACAAAATTTATAATTTTTTGTAGAAAATACATAATCGATACAAAATTTTCTCTTGAAAATTTATAATCGATAAAATATTTTCTAGGTTTACATTTTATTTTCTTATGTTTGCAGATTTTTTTTTTTTAATTTTTCAGGAGAGACAAAAAACTGTCTAACTTTTTTTTGGGTTTACTTTTTTTTTTATCTGTAAACGCAGTTTTTCTTAAGTTCATCTTGTTTAACCCCAAAAAATCATCTAAAATACAATTTTTTGGACTTAGCACATTTGCTCTTTATAATTTTCTATTTTATTTGTGGACTTACCAGATTTTCTTTCCATTTTGTGGACTTAACAGATTTTCTTGTATTTTTTTAATTGATTTTTTGTTTTGTTTTTTATAATAACCAAGTGAGAGTGTTACATTCGGCTGGGCCGAATCTTTTATACCCTTCAAAATGTAAAAAAAAAAAACAGTATAAAAAAAAATCCAGGGGCGTTTTTTTTTTTTGGGGCGGGGGGGGGGGGGGGTTGGTGGGAGACGTTAGGAAGCACCTTCCCCTTCCGATTTTGAACTTCATCTGAGATAAGAATGTTGAATTTGCTTAGCAAAAGTACGAAAAACCCTGCAAAAAATTTGTTTTTTTTTAGGTTGGTTTACTTCTCCAAGAGGGAACTTTTTTCCCCTTGGTGCGATTTTGCCCATTTCCGAACTTGACCTGCCTAGGAATATAAGACATATTCGTGTTAAACTTCGGAAGTCTAGCTCTTTTATTTTGGACTGTATCGTGTCCTCTACAGACGGACGGACGGACATCGCTAGAATGTGTTAGAATCGATCACTGATCAATAAAATATATACTTTATGGGGTCCTAGACCGATATTTCGATGCGCTACACACGGAACGACAAAGTGAGTATATCCCCATACTGTGGTATAAAAATACGACATACTTTTTCATTGTTGTTGACAAAAAAAAAATAAAAAAATATTTATAACCTAAATCGTAGGGTGGGTCGATGATATGGATATTTGCGAATCTCGTGAACTAATAGCAAAAAGTCGGTGCGCATTTTCGAGCTGATAACGGGAAAAATTATAAAAAAAACTAGGCTACTTTTAGTAATCTACAAGCGGCATAAGTTCGCGGTTTTTGGAAAAAAAATATTTTTTTTTAAAAAATATTTTAAAAATTTTGTGTTGACAAAAGCTTTCAGCTGAACAACAGCTCAAGGAAGTGATTTTTTTTTTTTGTTTTTTTTAATTTAATTTTTAAATATCCCTCTGAAGATGGTCAGCAATGCTTACTGAAATGTTGGGACAATAAAAGAAAAATTTAAAATAAAATATGCTTATATTTTTTATTTAATTAATTTATTAACTTAAGACCTACACTCAAAAAAAAAACTGTAAAGTTAGCAAAAAAAGCTTGTAAACCTACAAGAAAATTTGCTGATTTTGAACCCACAATTTTTTTGCTAAAGTTAGCAAAAACGTTTTGCTAAAAATTAGTTAACTGAAATAATTTTTATTTCAACTTAGTTCATACACATTTGAGGACCTAGTTGGGTTCCTTAAAAATCGTCATAGTTTTTTATCCAAAATTTGGGTCCGTTTCGCTCTACCTTGCTTAGTTTTTGAGATACGTGATTTTAGGGGATCACTGGGGTCTTGAGAATTAAAAAACTCGATAACTTCAAAAATATTACTCGGAGAGCTTTTGGTTATTTTGCGGTCTTGTTCTACGTATTGAGAGCTAAAAAAATTCTTTCGGACTTTTTGTTGTGTCGGCAATATTTACCGAGATATGAGGATTTTAAAATTTTCGGGAATGCTAACTTTTTTGGAACCAAAGTTAGGTCCAATTAGGGTCCACACGTGTGAAGAGGACCCTTGTATGGAGATTCTAAGAACCAAAAATGCCCTCCATTTTGCTCTATCTGGCTTAGTTTCCGAGATAGCGCCGTTTTAAGTTTTCTGAAAATAAAAAAAAATTTACCATTTATTTTTGCTAATGTTAGCAAAAAACCTTGTAAAAATGTTGTCAACTCAATTTCAAATTTAGCAAAATAAATTAGTTCAAAGTTTGTTTAAATTGCTAATGTGTTAAATGATGTTTACAAGAATTTTTTGCTAACATGCTAATCTCAACTAAAAATTTGCTAAAAGTTAGCTAACTAGCATTAGCAAAAAAAAATTAGTAAATCTACTAACGTATTTTTTTGAGTGTAATGTCGAACAAAATCAACAAACTACTAAACTAAAGGTCAACTATTCACAACTTTAAACAATTTTGTGAAATAAAAAATTCAAAAAAAAATTGCTGATAAATTTTGGTCCATGGAAGCCCATAAAAAGTCAAATTTTATTTTCTTAATGCGCTTTATTTTACTTAATTTTACCATTTGAATGAAATTTAAAAAAAAAAATGTTTTTTTATATAAAAAATCTAACTTTTCTGGCTTTGGAAATGCCATCATGTACCAAAATTAATCAGCGAAATTTTTTTTTGGAATTTTTGCCTTTATAAGTTTTATTTTGCAAAAAAAAAAAAAAAAAACAAAAGGTCGAATAAAACTATTTTTATTTTTTTTAATAAAATTAATCAGAATTTGAACATAATGGTTGGCACGCCATAGTGATGAATAACCCTAATATCGTATTATTTCACTCACAACAGCAAATAACATATTATTGTAGTCCAATGGACTATCATATGTAAAAATGTTTTAAATATTTTTGTTGGTTATTGAAAATCGTTGACTTACTACACAGAAAAAAAACGTCGAGGTAATGTTATCTAAGCTGGCATAGGTGAATTATTTTTGTATGAAATTTAAAAGCCACGACTTATTACCTATGCCACCAGTATAATTTTACTTTACATTTTTACCTAATCGCCATGTAAGATTTACTAATGAATATAGGTAAAATTTCGAATTTAATTTTTTTATGTTTTATTTACATTTTCAATTTTAATATTTTGAACAAATTTAATTAATTAAAAAATAATAAAATAATAATTTGCATATTCAATTTTTAGAAACTGAATACATATTTAATTTGAATTAATCTGGAACTGATAGCGATTTTAAAGAACGGGTACATGGATTATAATTTACATTTGCAAGCTCTTGTAGGTACGAAATAGAAGCGCGAAATTTCCCTTGAAACTGCGACAAATTAAATATGGAGACTGGAAAAAAAGGATTCTGTTATAAATATTTGAAGCTACTTAGAGGTAAAAAATATAACGATTATTTCTGTATGCTGTCTTTTAATATAAATCATATTTTGCAACCAGTTTCAGATTACAAGAACATTCCATGCCCAAAATTGTTAAAATGCAAATTGATTGTAAGATTATCAAAACAATAGAATTGGAAAATAAATCCCATTTGATCCCCGAAAAGTTAACGCCAACATATATAAAATGGACCAGTTTCAGCTTCTAATTAATACCCTTGCAAATAGAGAAAATGAAAGAAAGGCCACTGCCTCAGAATCTGCGATTTTTTCTACAAAAAGAATTTCTGAGAATCTGAGAATTTTTCTATAGAAATAATATTTCAAAATCTGAGAATTTTTATATAGAAAAATATTTCAAATCTGAGAATTTTTCTATAACAAAAATGTCTCAGAATCTGATAATTTTCCGATAGAAAAAATGTCTCAGATTCTGAGAATTTTTCTATAGAAAAACTTTTTCAGAATCTGAGAATTTTTTTATAGAAAAAATTTTTCTATAGAAAAAATGTCTCAGAATATGAGAATTTTTCTATAGAAAAAATGTATCAGAATCTGAGAGTTTTTCTTTAGAAAAAATTTCTCAGAATCTGAGAATTTTTCTATATTTTATCAGATTCTGAGACATTTTTCTAAAGAAAAATTATCAGATTCTGAAACATTTTTTCTATAGAAAAATTCTCAGATTCTAAAACATTTTTTCTATAAAAAAAATTCTCAGATTCTGAGACATTTTTTCTATAGAAAAATTCTCAGATTCTGAGACATTTTTTCTATAGAAAAATTCTAAGATTCTGAGACATTTTTTTTGTATAGAAAAATTCTCAGAATCTGAGAAATTTTTTCTATGGAAAAATTCTTAGATTCTAAGACATTTTTTCTATAGAAAAATTCTCAAAGTCTGAGACATTTTTTTCTATGGAAAAATTCTCATATTCTGAGACATTTTTTCTATAGAAAAATTTCTCAGATTCTGAGACATTTTTTCTATAGAAAAATTTCTCAGATTCTGAGACATTTTTTCTATAGAAAAATTTCTCAGATTCTGAGACATTTTTTCTATAGAAAAATTCTCAGATTCTGAGAAATTTTTTCTATAGAAAAATTCTCAGATTCTGAGACATTTTTTCTATAGAAAAATTCTTAGATTCTGAGACATTTTTTCTATAGAAAAATTCTTAGATTCTGAGACATTTTTTCTATAAAAAAATTCTTAGATTCTGAGACATTTTTTCTATAGAAAAGTTCTCAGATTCTGAGACATTTTTTCTATAGAAAAATTTCTCAGATTCTGAGACATTTTTTCCATAGAAAAATTCTCATATTCTGAGAAATTTTTTCCATAGAAAAATTCTCAAATTCTGAGACATTTTTTCTATAGAAAAGTTCTCAGATTCTGAGACATTTTTTATTTAGAAAAATTCTCAGATTCTGAGCCATTTTTTCTATAGAAAAATTCTCAGATTCTGAGACATTTTTTCTATAGCAAAATTCTCAGATTCTGAGACATTTTTTCTATAGACAAATTCTCAGATTCTGAGACATTTTTTCTATAGAAAAATTCTCAGATTCTGAGACATTTTTTCTATAGAAAAATTCTCAGATTCTGAGACATTTTTTCTATAGAAAAATTCTTAGATTCTGAGACATTTTTTCTATAGAAAAATTCTTAGATTCTGAGACATTTTTTCTATAGAAAAGTTATCAGATTCTGAGACATTTTTTCTATAGAAAAATTTCTCAGATTCTGAGACATTTTTTCCATAGAAAAATTCTCAGATTCTGAGACATTCTTTCCATAGAAAAATTCTCAAATTCTGAGACATTTTTTCTATAGAAAAGTTCTCAGATTCTGAGACATTTTTTCTATAGAAAAGTTCTCAGATTCTGAGACATTTTTTCTATAGAAAAATTCTCAGATTCTGAGACATATTTTCTATAGAAAAATTCTCAGATTCTGAGACATTTTTTCCATAGAAAAATTCTCAGATTCTGAGACATTTTTTCTATAGAAAAATTCTCAGTTTCTGAGACATTTTTTCCATAGAAAAATTCTCAGATTCTGAGACATTTTTTTATGTAGAAGAAATGTCTTAGAATCTGAGAATTTTTCTATAGAAAAAATGTCTCAAAATCTGTAAATTTTTCTGTAGAAAAATTGTCTCAGAATCTATAAATTTTTCTATAGAAAAAATGTCTCAGAATCTGAGAATTTTTCTATAGAAAAAATGTCTCAGAATCTTAAAATTTTTTTATGTAGAAGAAATGTCTCAGAATCTGAGAACTTTTCTATAGAAAAAATGTCTCAGAATCTGTAAATTTTTCTATAGAAAAAATGTCTCAGAATCTGTAAATTTTTCTATATAAAAAATGTCTCAGAATCTGAGAATTTTTCTATAGAAAAAATGTCTCAGAATCTGAACATTTTTCTATAGAAAAAATGTCTCAGAATCTGAGACATTTTCTACAGAAATAATGTCGCAGAATCTGAGTATTGTTCTATAGAAAAAATGTCTCAGAATCTAAAAATTTTTCTATAGAAAAAATATCTCAGAATCTGAGAATTTTTCTATAGAAAGAATGTCTCAGAATCTGAGAATTTTTCTATAAAATAAATGTCTCAGAATCTAAGAATTTTTCTATAGAAAAAATGTCTCAGAATCTTAAAATTTTTTTATATGGAAAAACTGTCTCAGAATCTGAGACCCAGTTGGAAAATGTGTCACTGAGGAAATTTCCACAGTAATTCCTTGGGGAAATGTCTTCAGGTTCTGACAAATCATAGGCAATCCTTGATGACATGTCCTAACATTGTCAGCACTGAATGTTTGCTTTAAGAGTGTGGACAATTCCTCTAAGACGTCTAAAAGGAAATGTCTTCTGAATAGCAGTATATTAAATTAGAATTTTAAATCTGAGCAACTCTTTAATTTCCAAGAAAAAGATGGCAATATTATCGACTTAATTAAAATAAAATCAAAATCTAACAAGTAGAATAAAAGTAATAAATAGACAAACAATTTTTAAAATAAAGTTTGGAACAAGTGGTTAGGTGTGCGACTAATAAGCTGGAGGTTCCAGGTTCAAATCCAGTTGGGACTAAAAAAGGCGAAAAGTTTTTTCTAAATATGAGAAAGATAATTTATAAAGGAAAATGGATAAAAGTAAAAACTAAAGGAAATACGAAATTTTTTTGTATCTTCGCATGACCTATGTCAGACATTTCCCCAAAGAAGTCTTAGGTGACATGTCCCCAGATGGTCAGCCCTGACCACTGCTGACTTTGAGTGAGGACATTTTGAAAATTTGTATGAAACTGTCCTCAACCCAGTACATAGAGATGTCTTGTGGATGTCAGGTGTGACTCTGACATGTCATCGCTCCGTCACTGAGGATGGCTCGAGGACGTTGCCAACTGGGGAATTTTTCTATAGAAAAAATGTCTCAGAATCTAAGAATTTTTCTATGGAAAAAATGTCTCAGAATCTAAGAATTTTTCTATAGAAAAAATGTCTCAGAATATGAGAATGAAAAAATATTTCAGAATCTATGAAGATTTCTACAGAAAAAATGTATCAGAATCTTATAATTTTTCTACAGAAAAATTATTTTAGAATCAGAATTTTTCTATAGAAAAATGTTTCAGAATCTGAGGAATTTTTTAAACATATAAAAAATTTTAAAAATCTGAGAATTATCTATAAAAAAAAAAAAAAACAATTTTCTATAGAAAAAATGTCACAGAATCTGATAATTTATTGTATCGAAAATATGTCTCAGAATCGGAGAATTTTTCTATAAAAAATTATCTTAGAGACTGAGAATTTTTCTATAGGAAAAATGTCTCAGAATCTGAGAATTTTTCTATAAAAAAACTGTCTTAGAATCTGAGAATTTTTCTATAGAAAAAATTTCTCAGAATCTGAGAATTTATTTTTTGAAAAATATTTCTCAAAATCTTTCTATAACAACAATAATTGTAATTCATGATTAAATTTATTTATAAAAACATAATAAAATCAAATAATTTTTTAATTTATTTAATTTAGTAAAGTGTGTAATTATTTATACCTAGCGTATTAACAAAATAATTTAGATAAATTACCAAAATTTATATATAAATTTTTACTCTGCTAAACTTTGAAAAGTTTACAAAGTTTCCTAGGAATATTTCCTAAAAGCATAGATAATTTTTCGAACATATAATTTTTTAAAAATCACCTTGGCTTTTAGTAATATTGTCTAAAAACTTTGTAGGCTCTATGTTATCTTGGCACTTAGATAAAGTTATACTATAAATTTAGGTAATATTACCTCGATTTTTTTTTGTGTGTAGTATAGTACAATTTCTTCGTCTTTCTAATTCCCATTGTGGATAGAGTCGAATATGTATTAATATTTTAGTTTCTGCACAAACGATTTGTCATTAGACTCGTTTGCTACTTTGTACTGAATCGTTTCTATTTTTGCTAAATAATCTTGACAATGGAATCTGAAAAATTCCGAAACATTAAATCTTGCGAAAATTACCAACATAAATAAATTTAAAACAAAAAATAATTTTCTTGAAAATTATACTATTAGAATATCATGGTTGTAATTAGTAAAGAAAATAATGACCTCGAGCCAGAATAAACAGAAAAAAAAGCAAGCATGTTTTTCCATACGAGCTCTCTTTTTGAGTCCTTTTAATAAAATAAACAAACGTCGCATGTAAGTGTATTGAAGAAATTTGTTGATACAAAATGTGTGTTGTTTTCAGCTGGACTTAGCACGTGGCTTTCGATGTTTTATTTTTTTGGACTTGACAGAATTTCTTACAACTGCATAAAAAGAAGAAAAAACACCATAATGGCATTTTGTTTTTTGTAAATGATGTGTTTTGTGTTATACTAGCATACTACATCAAAAACTCAATTTGCATAAAAATTGGACTTGACATGTTTGCCGACTAAGCCAACGGTATAATTTTAAACGATTATAAATAATAAATAAAAACATTTTTGGTGATCAGTTTTACTTATGTAGGTAAAGAATGTAAAAAATATAAAGGTAAATGTACACGCAAAAAAATAACTGGTGTAAGAATAACTACTGTAGCTTACGTAAATTTTTTTTATATGGTTTCAAAAAAAATATACAAGTTATATATAAATTTCCAAAGTTTGAGTTAAAATTGCCATTGCCATTTATTTTGTATTATGCCGAAGTTCACTTTGTTGCACCATTTTTAATCTTATTCCTTTATAATATTTAAATATTTGACATTGGGGTTTTTTTAAAGTGTAAACTTGATATCTTTACCTAAGTTATTTGGAAAGTATCATACTTTTAGTGGGATAACCTGTAAAGTGTTACCTCGACCAATTTAAAAATGCTTGCTTTTGAGAATAAAATAAGTACTTAAGTACTTTATTTTCCATCTCCCATCAAATTATTTTTTTTTTTAATTTTAACAATAAGAAATAATTATACTTAAAATTGCAAATTGCAATGGAAGAAAAGCTTTTAAGGGGTGCTAACATTGAAGTAAGTATTTAATAGTTTCATTACGAGTTTTTTTTTATTTAATGTGTGTTTATATATAATTTATTAAAAAGGCATTCCCCGAAGATTCAATGCCAAATTTTTCAAGGTTGTGATCAACATTTGGACTTATACTGGAAGCTAACAAAAAAAAGCAATGAAACTGCACTCTGCTTAAAAAATTAATTAGAGCGAAGACCAAACAGCCGTCGTTCAAGAACCGCCAAGGGAGTCTAAAGTATTAATTGCTACGAGTTCTTTATCCAGCAAGCGGTAAGAAAGGTCAAGTGATGTTTCCTACATCTTCAGTTCAAAAGCGAACAACCCGCAAAGGAAACTGGTTTACAATATAGGCGGTAATGGTGGTTGACCATATTACAATCATCCAAATTTTGACACCAATACAAGTGAGAACGAGTTTATCATTATGCCTGTATTTTGAGTCCTGTGGAAGGCACGATACAGTTCAAAACAAAATAGCCGGATCCCTGAAAGTGTCTCAGAAACTTTTTCCATGTCGAAGAATCTAAGAATTTTTCTATACGAATTTTTTTGGAATCGGAGAATTTTTTATATTATATACAAAAAAATGTTTCAGAATCTGAAACTTTTTCTATACGGAAAAATGTCACATAATCTGTTGGGAAAAAATTTTTAGCATCCGATAAATCCTTATTTAAAAATGATTCAGAATCTGAAAACTTTTCTACAGTGAAAAATTAATTTTCTATAAAAAATTTATAATCGATAACAAATTTTATATAGAAAATTTATCGATAAAAAATTTTCTGTAAAAAATTTAAAATTTTTCTATAGAAAATTAATAATCGATAAAAAATTTTAAAAATTTTCTAGAAAATTTTTTAACGATTTTTAATTTTCTATAGAAAAATTTAAATTTTTTATCAATTATAAATTTTCTATAAAAATTTTTTGTCGATTTTAAATTTTCTATCGAAAATTTGTTATCAATTGAACATATTATATTGAAAATTTTTAATCGATTATAAATTCTCACATAATCTATTATGAAAAATTTTTCAGCATCCGATAAATCCTTATTAAAAAATGTTTCAGAATCTGAAAATTTTTCTACATTGAAAAATGAATTTTCTATAAAAAATTTATAATCGATAACAAATTTTCTATAGAAAATTTATAATCCATAAAAAAATTTTCTGTAGAAAATTTAAAATTTTTCTATAGAAAATAAATAATGATAAAAAATTTTCTCGAAAATTTTTTATCGATTTTTAATTTTCTACAGATTTTTTTTTTTTTATTTAATTTTTACTTTCTATAGAAAAATTTTTAAATTTTTTTTGATTATAAATTTTCTATAAAAATTTTTTGTCGATTTTAAATTTTCTATCGAAAATTTGTTATCGATTGAACATATTATATTGAAAATTATATTAATTAAATAATTATAATCTATTGGGAAAAAATTTTCAGCATCCGATAAATCCTTATTAAAAAATTTTTCAGAATCTGAAAATTTTTCTAAGTTGAAAAATGAATTTTCTATAAAAAATTTATAATCAATAACAAATTTCCTATAGAAAATTTATAATCCATAAAAAAATTTTCTGCAGAAAATTTAAAATTTTTCTATAGAAAATAAATAATGATACAAAATTTTAAAAATTTTCTATAAATTTTCTTGAAAATTTTTTATCGATTTTTAATTTTCTACAGAATTTTTTTTTTTTAATTTTAATTTTCTATAGAAAAATTTTTAAATTTTTATTGATTATAAATTTTCTATAAAAATTTTTTGTCGATTTTAAATTTTCTATCGATTGAACAATATTTCTATTGTTATCGATTGAACATATTATATTGAAAATTTTTAATCGATTTTAAATTCTATTTAAAAATTTTGATCGACCATAAGTTTTCTATAGAAAATTTATAATCGATAAAAAATATTCTATAGAAAATTTATAATCGATAAAAAGTTTTCTATAGAAAATTTATAATCAATAAAAAATTTTCTATACAAAATTCTCTAGAAAATTTATAATCAATCAAAAAATTTTTATAGACAATTTATAATCGCTTTAAAATTTTTTAATATAATATTTACAATCGAAAACAAATTTTCTATAGAAAATTTATAATCAATACAAAATTTGCTATAAACAATTTTCAATAAAAAAATTTATATTAATAGAAAATTTATAATCGATCAAAAGTTTTTTATAGACAATGTATAATCGCCCAGCAAAATTTTCGGTTGCAAAGAACCGATTGTGGAACAACTTATACTTCCCTAGAACCTGTTCTAATTCTTGTGCAACACCGATTCTTTTTACAAAGGGATTGTCCCAAAAGCAACAGGTGTTTGTAAGCAAAATTGGAACACATTTTTGTTCTTCGGAATCGGTTCTAGAAGTAAAATTTAAATCAGAAATGATAATTAAAGAAATATTTTGAATTGCATTAATTTATTAAAAAAAGATAAAGATAATCCTATATGACATCGTATATTATTTTTTTTTACACACATACATCTTTTTTCGCCTTCAAAATTGTATTTTGGGCCTTTCAATAAAGATACACCAGAACATGGATTTTCTGCAAACAAAAATGAAAAACATTATTTTATTAGTATTTGTCCCGACCCAGACAATCAAAATTTAATTAACTTACCTTCGTATCAACAATTTTTACGATTATATCCTGACATTTTCATAGAATTTCGGGTTTTTTTCTTGGTGAACACAAAAAAAAAATTATATTTATTTTTTAATTTTTTTGACACATAAATTTTTTTTTAATTCCTGAGAACCAAAATGTTATGAAATTTGGATTGCATAGAACAAGCTTCACAATAATATTCACTTAACTTGTTCTGAATAATTAAAGTGTAATAGTGTTTGATTACCGAAGAACCTGTTCTAGAACAAGTGTTATCGGAATCGGTTCTGAAAAATTTTCCTGGGCGATTAAAAATTTTTTAATATAATATTTACAATCGATAACAAATTTTCTACATAAAATTTATAATCGATTAACAATTTTCTATATAATATTTACAATCGATAACAAACTTTCCATAGAAAATTTAAAATCGATAAAAAAATTGTATAGAAAATTTATAATCAATAAAAATTTTCTTAAAAAAATGTCTATATAATATATACAGCCGATAACAAATTGTCTATAAAAAAAATTATCGATTATAAATTTTCTATAGAAAATGTTTTATCGATTATAAATTTTTCATAAAAATTTTTTTTAATATAATTTTTTATATAATATTATACAGAAAATTTTTAATCGATAAGAAAATTTCTTTAGAAAATTTTTATCGATAATAAATTTTCTATACAAAACTTTTAATCGATTATAAATTTTCTATACAAAATATAAACAATTTTTTATCGATTATAAATTTTCTATAACAAATATTTTATCGATTATAAATTTTCTATAAAAAACTTTTTATCGATTATTAATCTTCTATAGAAAATTTTTTATGTATTATAAGTTTTATATAGAAAATATTTAATCGATTTTCCATAAAACATTTTTATCGATTATAAATTTTATTTTAATTTGTGTTTTATGACCAATTGTGTTTATATTTTAGTAAATTTTAATTTTTATTTTGGGCTGATTATGGTCAGGGATTAAATTTGATATAAATAAAACAATTTATTTTACCATGTTTCTCGACGTTTCGTCAGTTGTATTCCGACATCATCAGGAGTTATGTTTTTATTAAATTGTTTCTTTTTAATTACATAGTTTAATCATTTAAAATATGTGTATAATTAAAGGACGACACGGCACAATTAATTAAAAATATAAATAAATAATCAAAACAATAAGAAATAAAAAATCACAGTTTAAACTTAGAAACTAATATCACAGAACTTTCATTTATGGTGTATTGCAACGGATTATTATAAATTTTCTAAAGAAAATTTTTAATCCATTATAAATTTTCTACAAAATTTTTTTTATCAATTATAAATTTTCTATAGAACATTTTTTATCGATTACACTGCGGAACACTAAAAAATAAACAAGAGTTACGACCATCATTTCTATATATTTCGGACATGCAGAATCGAATGGCGTACTCCGTTTTTCGATGTATGGTACAGTTTTCTTGTAAAATGTCATTAAAGATTGGCTGATTTTCAGCTGCTTTTTTAACAAAAAAAATTCCAAAGCTAATGATTTTCAAATTTTATGGTATGGAAAACAAAGATATAACTTGTAGCAATATTTCTAATATAAATTTGGTTTAAAGCTTTTCATCTTAACCCCTTTAATTCGCGGATTTCTTAATTTTTTTAAGTTTTCGCGAAATTAACCGCTAAATTGGTATCTGATAAAAAAACTTGCATTTTGTGGATCATAAAGGGGGCCCCTGTAGGCTAGTTGGTAGCGTGCTAGCCTTTCAACGTGGGGGTCGTGGGTTCGATTCCCACCAGAATCCTTGGTTTTTTTCGCTACAACGAGACGACGGTCATTGTTACCAGTTCTCGGTTAGGTTGAATTTATTAAAAATGAGTTGTAAATAAATAGAAAGAATAAATAAAAAAAAAATAATTGATCATGTGATCAAAACTATTATATTATTATTATAAAGGCGTCCATGACATTACGAATAGTGGACATAAAACATCTATGTTATATGGACCATCATGAAGAAAATCGCGAAAAACCATTTTTTTGTATATGGCAGCATCACTTTAGGAGATGATTTGAGGCTTCATCTTTTAGTATATAATGTGGGAACCTTTAACAATGAACCGACCCAAAATTTGTCCAAAAAAGTTTTCATTTGCAAAAGTTATCTTAACAAAAACTGTTATTTCAGTGTTTGCGATACAATAATTATAGTTTTTGTTAAGATAACTTTTGCAAATGAAAACTTTTTTGAACAAATTTTGGGTCAGTTCATTGTTTAAGGTTCCCACATTATATACTAAAAGATGAAGCCTCAAATCATCCCCTAAAGTGATGCTGCCATATACAAAAAAACGGTTTTTCGCGATTTTCTTCATGATGGTCCATATAACATAGATGTTTTTTGTCCACTATTCGTAGTGTCATGGACGCCTTTATGATCCACAAAATGCAAGTTTTTTATCAGATACCAATTTAGCGGTTAATTTCGCGAAAACTTAAAAAAATGAAGAAATCCGCGAATTAAAGGGGTTAAGATGAAAAGCTTTAAACCAAATTTATATTAGAAATATTGCTACAAGTTATATCTTTGTTTACCATGCCATAAAATTTGAAAATCATTAGCTTTGGAATTTTTTTTGTTAAAAAAGCAGCTGAAAATCAGCCAATCTTTAATGACATTTTACAAGAAAACTGTACCATACATCGAAAAACGGATTACGCCATTCGATTCAGCATGTCCGAAATATATTGAAATGATGGCCGTACCTCTTGTTTTCTAAAATAGTGGTTAGTTTTGTCACGCAGTGTTATAAATTTTCTATAGAAAACTTCTTATCGATTTAAAATCTTCTATAGAAAATATTTTATCGATTATAAATAAAAAAAATTTTATCGATTATAATTTATAATTATAAATTTTTTATCGATTTTTTGTAAAAAAATTTTCAAATCCATAAAAATTTTTTCTATAGAAAATTTTTTATCGATTATAAATTTTATTATAAATTTTTTATAAAAATTTTTTATCGATTTTAAATTTTTTACAAAATTTTTTTTTTATCGATTTTAAATTTTCTACTAAAATTTTTTATCGATTATAAATTTTATTATAAATAGTTTATAGAAAATTTGCTTGGATTTTAAATTTTCTACAAACATTTTTTTTATCGATTATAAATTTTCTATAGAAAACTTTTTATCGATTATTAATCTTCTATAGAAAATTTTTTGTTAATTATAAGTTTTATATAGAAAATATTTAATCGATTACATTTACCAATTTTAATTTTTTTATATAATTTTTTTTAAAATTTTTAATCGATAAAAAATTTTCTATTTAAAATCGATAAAAAAGTTTCTAATCGATAAAAAATTTTCTATAAAAAATTTATAATCGATAAAAAATTTCCTATAGAAAATTTATAATCCATAAAAAATTGTTTATGGAAAATTTTTATCGATTTTAAATTTTTGACAAAAAATCGATAAAAAATTTTCTATAGAAAATTAATAATCGATAAAAAATTTTCGATAGAAATTTTTTATCGATTTAAAATTTTTTACAAAAAATCGATAAAAAATTTTCTATTGAAAATTTATAGTCTATAAAAAAATTTTCTATAGAAAATTTATAATTGATAAAAAATTTTGTATAGGAGAATTAAAATATACAAAAAGTTTTCTATAGAAAATTAATAATCGATAAAAAATGTTCTATAGAAAATTTATAATCGATAAAAAAATTTTTTAAAGAAAATTTAAAATTCATAAAAATTTTCTTTAAAATAATTATAATAAAATTTATATATAAATAAAATTTTAATAGAAAATTTATAATCTATAAAAACTTTTTTATAGAAAATTTATAAAGGATAAAAAATTATTTGTAAAAAATTTAAATTCGGTAAAAATTTTCTATAAAAAGTTTATAATCGATTAAAAATTTTCTAAAGAAAATTTATAATCGATTAAAAATTTTCTATAGAAAATAATTATCGATAAAGATTTTTCTATAGAAAATGTATAATCGATAAAAAATTTTCTGTAGAAAATTCAAAATCGATAAAAAATTCTATAGTAATATGTGTAAATTTTATTTTGTATGTTTGCATTTAATGTATCAATTAATCTAATGTATCATTTTTAACCATAATAAATAATATATAAAAACATTTTATGTAATTTTTATATTTATGTAGTAAAGAAAGTTAAAAATATAAAGGTAAATGTATAAATTATAAACGTTATTTGGTTTATTAAGTTGGAATTTATTTGTTAAATTGTATAAAATATAGGTAGATTATGCCAGATTTTTGTGTAATCTTACACCTGCTTTTTTTTTTTTTGCGTGTAGAAATAATGGACGTCCATTGTCAAGTGGACATGGAACAATACTTGCTCTTATTTTGATGAATTTTACTATTTTTTTTTTTGGATTTATTAAATTTTTACTCTAGATTTGCAAATTTAAAATCGAAATATCTCTTTATTTTGAGCTAACTTTTTAAAAGGGAGTATACCACTGGATTCTATGGCCCAAAAATAAGTTGGGTGTCTTGGCGTTTTTGTGTGTCATTTCAAAAGTTTAAATTTTACTTACAGTGTTAATTGTCTGAAATTGTTCGATTAATCGAATAAGAATTAATGGACTCAACTAGTGACCCCCATGTCCCGGTTCTCGGTATTCCCGGTAATACCGGTATTCCCGGTTCTGGAACCGGTTTCCCGGTTCTATATATATTCCCGGGAATACCAGTATTCCCGGTTCTGATCCTAGTACCGGTTCTAAAAAAACAAAAAATACTTTACCATAAAATAGTTAAATTACACAATTTTATCAGTATTTCAGAAATTTTAATTGCACAAAATTTTACAAAATATACATACCGGTAGTGCCGGGAATACCGTCAGAAACGGAACCGGGAATAATTCAAGAACCTGGAAACCGGTACCATTTCCCGGTAATAACGAGAACCGGGGATACCGGTATTCCCGGTACTACGGTACAGACCGTAGGCACTGGACTGAACACAAAAGTCCTACCACACCCCTGATAATATATCAGTTTGTTTACCTCACTACAACTTTTTACTACTTTTACTACATCTGAAAAATTTAAATACAAAAAGTAAACAAAACTTTCCTGTTGGTAAAAAAATAGTAAGAAATTTGGGTAAGCAAACAGAACTAATACATTGCGCCCTATTAATAAAAAATGCATATACTAGTGGCATGATGGCTGTAAAAATTTTAAAAGGAAAAGTCGCAAGTCTATGCATTTCGTCTGCGAAATAATATGTAAATATTTTTTTTATTTATACCTGAATTTCTTTTCCCACAAAAATCAGGTATAAAATGCCAAAGACTTACATTAATCCGTTTTAGATTCATCTCGCAAAACACAATTTTGTTTGGAAATTTTTATATTGGAACTTCCCAAAAATTAATTTATCGTAGTAGTAAAAAATTTCAAAATTCCCATGTTTAACAAAATTTCTAAACATATGTCTGAAAAAAACCAATTGACTTTCAGTTAACACAAAACCAATTGTCAAAATAAACATACACAAATTTTTTCAAGGAATTGAATTTAATGACGGCAATAAAATTTTAAATGAGAATTATCCTCTTAAAATCAGGTAGTTTAAATTGATCAGCGCTTAAATTGGGTTTTCCAAATCCCACCGAGTATATAAGTATGTGAAAAATTTTGTGTACTAAACAGTTCTAAACTAACACTCAAAGTGATAAAGTGAAATTAAGTGAATTTAAGAAACATTCTAAATGATGTCCTTTAAAACTCAAACAAGTTCTCAAGAAATTTGTCGCATGTCTTGGTTTTTAATAGAAATGGATGAAGGACAATCTAAGGGTGGTAAAATAAATGGTAGAATTCTTTATGGCGTCATACATTCTATTGATTTAATTGATAATGATTCGGCCAATATGTATATTAATCGTAAAGTACGTTTTAATTGGAATCATGCCATCATAGAGGGTCGAATTAAATTAGCATCGGATGATCGTCATTTCATCGAACAACAATTTAAAATTTTAACAAAAAATAATGAAGACTCAATGTTGAATCAAAATTTATCCAAAAGATTTCTTGTACAATATCATAAAGGTGCAAATTCTATAGTGCATACAATTGTTCATCAAAAAGAAATTATTTGGCCAAAAGATGATTTTCATAATTCTAACATAAGAGAAGCTTTGATTGGGGATGGTAAAATTCAAAGAATGGCCACAGTATTGCATGTAAATGATTCGGATGATTTAATGCAAAAGGAATTGGATGTTTTAAAAACGAGATGTTTTGAAGGGGTAAGTTGTGGAAAAACAAATGTCAGATGACACAAAACTACAAAAGCCTTAATTGGCTTCTGGTTTAAACGAAATGTGACGTACTCGTACATTAGAGCGTCCCGTCAAATCTAAACTTTTGAATTAAATTCAGTCCCATTGTGAAAAATATTTATATGCACGTGTAAATATTTACAAATATATACATACGTTAGTAGGTCCCAAATTTGGCTTTTTATACCCTCCACTTAGTGATAGAGGGTATATACAAGTTTGTCATTCTGTTTGTAACTCATCGAAATATCGGGCTAGGACCAGTGAAGCAAGCCGGTCAGCGCGGCTGACGGCTGAGTCGCTAAGCCGATATTTTTCCACGAGCCGCGCCGCCGCCGATATCATCGGCTGATCGGCGGCTCAAACTCCAGCCGATTTTGGCGGTTTTGAAATTAAAAAGAGCATATTCCTCAATTTTGTTCCATTTGGGTATTAAAATTTCTAAAAGTCATGTTGGAATTCACAAAAGTCCAATTAAAATATAGAAATCAGAACTGAAATTAAAAAGTTCGCATTTTCAGAAAAACTAATTGAGAATTACAATTTCTGAATGACTATTGGCCTTTTCCAAATTTCAAATGAAATTTCTAGGTTTCAATACTTTTTTTCTAGATTTCATTTGAATTTCAACTAAACTTTTCTCAAATTAAATTGCGATTGCTGAATTTTAATTGTATGTTTTATTTGTGTTTTATATTGTTGGGCTTTATATTTTATAATATAATAGGTATATTAGTTCGGTTTGGGTCCTTATTATTTCTGAGAAATAATAGCTCTTGTTTACAAATTAAAAAAAAAAATGCGATCCACGGCACTTTGCATTTTTTTTTAATGTAAAATCTTACACTGAGGGAAAAAAGCATATTTAAATCAAAAATTTTAATTTTTAATTTCAAAATGCTACATTATTTTCCAAAAATTTTATTATTTATATTGAAATATGTTGATTTAAAAATAAATGTTTGTGTTTTAAAGTTGTTAACCTCTTAATTTAAAAATGAATAATTTCATATTTATTATGCTGTCGTAAAAACTCGTTACAAATTTGAATTATTGCCAATTCAAATTTTCATTTTAAAAATTATATTGTTTCATTTTCAATTTGATGTCAAACAATTTTAATTTTAGTTGTGAATTGACATTTCGAAATCATTTGTCAAATTTTGAGATGAAACCATTTTTAATTTGAACATGTTCATTTAAAAAAAAAAAATTGCGTCATTTCTTAATTTTTCCAAAAAAAAAAGAAAATTTTTGTTAAAAAATGAATAATCCCTAAGATATAATGAGTTATATCTTTAAAAAAATAGATTTGTGTAAAAAAGTGCTAAAATATTGTTTTTTTTTTTTTACTTTTTAACAGCGAATATCTCGAAAACGGTACGTGTTTTTGCTGTCGACCAGTGTTTTTAGTGTAAATATTATAAAAAAATACTCTATCAATTAATCTTACAAAAATAAGTAAAAAAAGAACTTCTAATTTAGAAGTTCTAAATCACCAAATAAAAATGACATAATCACACCCAAAATGCCAAGAAATATGAACTTCTAAAGAAGTGATGAAAAAAGCGCTTCCAAAAGGTCAAGTTATATTAACATCCCGATCACTACTTCAGAAGTTGTGATAAAAATGTTATTATATATGTATGTACATAATAAACACTAGTGATATATGTTATACTTAAGTGTCAATCTTTCGCCACTGAAAAGTGGAGAAAAAAAGAACATACTTTGTGTGTCACGCCCATATTAAATTCACACTCAAAAAATTATGTTAGTAAAATCAACTGAAAATGTCAGTTAAAATAACTGCTTTGTAAGTTGTTTTGGGGTCAACTACATTTTAAGTTAAATCAACTAACACTTTAAGTTATTTTAACTGACAAAAAACAACTGACTTATGTAGTAAAAACTACTTACATTTGTAGTCAAAACAACTAAAATGTAGTAAAAATAAAATAATCAAAAAATTTTTCAGAAAAAAAAAATTAAAAAAAAAAAAAATTTAAGACCAAATATTTTAAAAGTTTTTAAAAAAAAATTGTGAAACGTAAAAAAAACGAAAATTTATTTTTATTTTTTTGGAAAAAAAACTTTTAAAATTTTTTAGAGATAAAAAAAAAAAAATTAACTACTTTAAATAACTGTTACTACATTACAGTACTTTTTTGTAAGTAATTCAAAAAAACGACTTAAAATAACTAACAGAAATAGTTGATTGATATTTTTCATACAAAAACAGCTGACTTTGTAGTTGAAATCAACTAACTACTGTAAAATATATGAACAACTAACATGTAGTAACTTACATAATTTTCTGAGTGCATCAATGTTTCAGTTGAAGAAGAAGTACATCTGGTTCATAAGTTGTGGTGAATTTTGTAGTGAATGATAAGCTCTTTTTTTGCTGGGATTACTTTTAAACCCGTAATATAACAGGTATCCTTTCAAAATTTGGCATGTGAATAAATAAATACCAAAAAAAAAAAACATATTTTGTAATCATATATTTAGAATGTTTCCAAATTATAAAGAAATCTGACCATTTCTACTTGTTGTCCCCACACTAACAAAAGAGCTAACTTAAATTGTATAATTTTCTTCAAAACAGTTCATAATTTTACCACAATTAAGTAAAATTTAACTAAAAGTTTAAAAAAGTTTCGAAATTTTCTACCCATTAGTTTATCATATTTATCTTCTTAGATTTAATAAAGTTTTTTTTTTACTACTTTAGTAAATATTTTAAAAGTTGAGAATTTTTTTAAAAAAACATAAAATGGCGATATCTAACTAAAAACTAAGATTTCAAACCGAAAAAAGCTTGTTGAGCGGTGTAGTTAGACCATTCTTGGACTCAAATTAAGTTTGTGGACTAATTAAAGATGTCACAAAATATAGATCCAATCGGTTCATGTTTGGACTTCGGACACATTTTCCGGAAAACACTGGTGTAGGGTATAAGGTCGGTCTTGACCCACTATAATTTTCTTACTTGTTACCATAACTCCAATAAAATGGTAATGAAACCATTATTTAATTGGTCCCTAAAGTTCTCATCTATGCTGAATGTTATATCGACCACTTGTTCGGTAGGGTATCGTGATTAATATGACTAGATTTAAACGGTTTTTTACTATACAATAGCGGCGCAGCCGAATTTTTTTTCCAGCCGCGCTGTTCTAAAAAAAACACGGCGCGCAGCCGAAACGCCGCCGCCGCCGAAAATTTTGCGTCGGCTTGCTTCATTGGCTAGGACCCCAAAAAGTGTATATATTACACAGGGCAACACCTTTTTTGCCCGGGTTCTGATAGCTAGTTTTGGGTAATTGGGGTGAGCTGATTTCAAATCTGGCTATCGTTTTTTTGGATCAGCTCTAGTTTTCAAGATATAACCTAAGGAAACTTTGAAAATGGGCTATATTTGGCATTTTTGTGAGTCCATATTTACCAACACTAGTCTTACATCCAAAAAGTGAATGACGATTTTAGGTATGTTGGATATGCTGATTCCAAAAATGCGCTTACTTTTGTTGAGTCATATTGAGTTTTTGAGATATCGCTAAAAAAAATTTGTACATTTATGCCCTCTCTAATTTTGTGTGAATATTTATGCCCTTTTTATTAACTCGAAAACTAAGGCTGTCACAAAAAAACTAATACCAGTTTTGGAATCCTCGCATCCAATATATTTAAGTTTATGTTTAAAACTGAGGCTCTAAAATTAGTTTTGGAAATTAAAGCCAAGCAAAGTTGTTAAAAACGCACTTTTTCGACTCTTTAATAGCGATTTGCTCGCGAACGCGAGCTGATGGAAAAAATTGGATAACAGATTCGGAATCAGCACACTAAAGTCCATATAAATCAGTTGTCAAAGGTCAGGCAAATTGAAAAGTTCAACTTTGTCAACCTGTGTTATTGATCAGTGATCGATTCTAAGACATTCTAGCGATGTCCGTCTGTCTGTCCGTCTGTACGTCTATCTGTCTGTCCGTCTGTGGAAATGGTGATCACGGCCAAAGTATTAAACGTATATGACTGAGACTTGGCAAATTCACTTTTTGTTGTCCTAAGTAGTGTGGTATTGCATTTGAGCGAAATCGGTTCAGCGGGTCAAAAGTTATGAACTAAATTGTAAGAACACCTTGAAAATTTTGGTATGTTCTACATAACCTAAAAATACAAAATGCTTTAAATTGGCTGCTGGTTGGTATACGTGAATAGAATTGGACACAGAATAGAATTTTTACAAGTACAAACCAATTTAAAAAAAAAATCGTGGAATTTTTTTTTTTACCAAAAATTTGTTTCTGCGTATTTTTTTCAAACATTTTTTTTTGCAAATAATCTTTTATTACATTGTGGAGGGTATCATTACATTCGGCAAAGCCGAATTTAACTTTTTTAATTCTTCTAATTTTAATATGTCATAATCCCAACACGGTGCCCTGGATAGGATTTAAATAAAATTTTGGTGTTACTCCAATTTTTAAGTGGATTATGTTTTTAGACGATAAAAGAAAGAAAATGAGTCAAAAAAGAAAAAATAGTACTAGGCGGGTACTTTTGGCGGGCAAAAAGAAAAATTTCAAACAAACCAAAAAGAATTGTTTCTTTCAAATGCATTAAAATTTGTTTATACGGATGTAAATTCATCAAGTATTTACTTATCAGTGAGATTTAAATATATATCCAACATATTTTTCCAGATATGAGACTTAAAAGAATAATTTCACTATTAATTGAAACTAAATGAAATATGTCCTTGTAAATTATTTAAAAATGTTAGTTCTTAAAAGTTTTCAGCGTACTACTCAGACGGACAGCAAAACACAGAGTTGCCTCACTTTAGACATTAGTGAGTCACATCATTTTAAAAGAATTTATACTTTTTGTTAAAAATGTTTTTTCAAAACTAAAAAAAATCTAAAAACGATAGTAAAAGCCATTGAAAAATATGTTTGTAGTGCCTAAGGAAGAGTAAATAACATAAATAGTTTGAAAAGAGATGCAGAAAGTGGTTGGGACTATTTGTTTATTGTCAATCTTATGGATGCACTAAATATCCTTTTTTAATATTGTTTATTTCGCCTAAAATCCTTTGTAAATTTTGTTTGTATTGTTAGGGTAACTTCCCCCCTTTAAAATCTAGAAACAGGATCAGTATTAAATGTGAAGTAACCCCTAGAGTTAAAGTTTTCATTAATTGAAGATAAAAATTCATTTAGTCTCACTTAATAGTGAAATTATTCTTTTAAGTCTCATATCTGAAAAAATATGTCACATATATATTTAAATCTCACTAATAAGTGAATATGTGATGAATTTACATCCGTATAAATAAATTTTAATGCATTTGAAAAAATAAACTCTTTTTTGTTTTTTTGAAATTCTTCTTTTTGCCCGCCAAAAAAAAAAGCGCCTCGTGCTCTTTTTTTTATTTGACTCATTTTCTTTCTTTTATCGTCTAAAAACATAATCCACTTAAAATTGGAGTAACACCAAAATTTTATTTAAATCCTATCCAGGGCACCGTGCCAATGGTTATGACCAACATTTTTTCGGTCATAACTCCCATTTATATTATGAGGACTAATTCCAAAGCAATTTGATTCATAATCTGGCATAGTCCCTACAACCATTATGGGGATTATGACTTAAATTAACGGAAAAATGGATTATGTTCTTGGGGATTATGTCATGTCACCACGGGGCCATTCACAATAATGCAAGTTTTCAATTACACTCAGAAAAAAAACTAACTAAAAAATGGGAAAATTAACTAAATCCAGGGAAAATTGATAATGATTTAGCTCCATTGCCATGTATTCCTACTATTTAGTCCATATTTTTCTTAAAAATTAGGACCAATTTGAACTAGAAAGTAGGAAAAAATTTCCCATTTTTTAATTAAAAAAACAGTATTGATAAGGACATTTTTCCTAAAAATTAGTTAATTTCATATTTTTATTGGTTTATTTATAGAATAGCATGTGAATACACACAGAATTCTCGTTATGTACATTTTTTATTTAAAATATAAAAAAAACGTTTGTTTGTCAAAAGCCTTTCAAGTAATAAATTTCATTAGTTTTTAAAGTTAAATTACAACAAAGATTTTGTCTTTAACGTTTGTTCCCAGACTATGGGAAAACACGCCAAAGCCAAGGCCTTTGTTGTGATTAAAATATTATTTTTTCCCTAGCACATACATGTGTAGAAAAAAATGTTAACATTAAATTTATTACTTGTTATACAAGACCAAACTCTCTTTTTCATATACTACAAATAATAAACAAAATGTGAACTACAAGCAAGCATGAAAAAAAAAAAAATAAATCAACAAAACAATTTCAAGTTATGAAAAATTTACTAAACTTATGGAAAAAACTTCCTCAAATTAAAGAAGATAAATATGATGAACTAATTGGTAGGAAATTACGTCCTAAAACTGAATTTTTTGAACTAAATTTTGCTTTCAGAAATATGTCTTAAAAATCAAGATTATTTTTCAATTATTTAGGGAAAATTTATTTGACGGTAAGAATTTCTTCCATGTATTTGGGAATTCCATTTAAGGAAAATTATTGCCAATTTAACAGTCCATGAACTAAAATTTTTTCCTAAAAGTTGGGAAAATTTCCTAAATTTTAGTTAAATTTAACTAAATTGTGGGAAAATTTATAAACTATTTTTAAGAAAATGTTTCCAAAGTTTAAGTTAATGGATTTTTTTGAGTGTAATGAATTAAGGTACAACAGGATGTTGACACAAAATTACTCCCACATTAAATAACTCCCACGGAATAACTGTTTTGGATAGAAAAAGGATAGGGTCAATACGTAAAAGAAAGATATCAACTGATTTTTTCTATTGCTCCAACGGGAGAGAAGGCCCTATGCTCCAACGGGAGAGAAGGATGACATAAGAAGAAGATTTTTTCTATAAATTTTTTTTTTTTTGTTATTTTTTGAAAATTTTTTGAGTTTATCTATTTTTTCTGCTATAGTTCGTTTAACAACCTTTATATTTATGAGCGTTTTTTAAAGATAATTTAATTCTAAATACGATAAGCTTTATCGTGAAAAAATTGGATAATAATTGAGAGAGTTGTGATAATTTTTCTAAAAAAGAAAATTAAGATTTTGCAGGAAATCGCCGTTCAGATAACCTAGGCAAAATAAAGAAATTTATCATAAATGGTCATGTACAATATTTTTAAAGGTTTTTGGCGCGCTGAATCTGAATCTGGCCTTTAAATTGCTCTATCTCGTCAGGTTTTTGAGATATTTAACATAAATTGATATATGAAAAACTTAATAAGATAGCGCAATTTAAAGGTCAAATTCGAATTTAGGAGGTCAAAAGCCTTTAAAATAATGATACGCGACTTCTCAGTATGTTCGTTTATTTTTTTTGCCTGGGTTATCCGCACGGCAATTTCATACAAAATCTTAATTTTCTTTTTTAGAAAAATTATCGCAATTCTGACAATTGTTATCCGATTTTTCGACATAAAGCTCATCGTATTCACAATTAAATTTTCTTTAGGAATACGTTCATTAATATAAATGTGGTTAAACAAACTATAGCAGAAAAAAATCGATAAACTCAAAAAAATTTCAAAAAATAACAAAAAATTAGATATTGTTGAAAAAATCAATACATATCCTTCTTATATGTATAGACCTATTCACACACATGAAAAGCCCCATCCTTGTTCTATCCAAAACAGTTGAAAAATTTAAAATCGGTTCAAAAATGTTTAATACGGTATTTACACCAACGAAAACAACTTGTTTTTGAATATTTTTTTGGTTTTTGGCAAAAACTACATAAATTTTCGATACAATTTAAAAACTGCGTTGCCAACTAAAACTCGACAAAAACTAGAATTTAGGTTCTGGTCAATGCTACTATTAATTCAGTGTGAATGTTTTTTTCAATTTTCTTTTGGTAAAAACGAATGTCAAAATAAAAATATTTGTTTTTTTGTGAAATTAATATTCAAATCTTTTAAAAAAGTAAATAAATGTGTAATATAATTTTTTTAATAACGTGTGGCTATTGTTATTTTGTGTTTTTTAGTGAATTTAGAAAATAATTAATTTGATTTGACAAACAAAAACTATTTTTATTCGGTGTAAACAGTTTGGTTTTCCAAAATTCTTTTTTGCCAAAAACAAGTTAGTTTTTGTTTGGTCTAAACATAGTATAAGTTACACGTGGTTTAGTGAGAAAAGTCCAAAAAAAAAGTTTTTTGACAATAACTTTAAAATTTGAGAGTGTCTGGCAAGTCTGATGGGCATTTTCTTTTCGACGAGACCTACAACCTTAACTACCTCATTTTAAAAGTATATTCGATTTTGTGTTTTTTGTAGCACAGTG
Organism: Pegoplata infirma; assembly: GCA_963921195.1. NCBI lineage: Eukaryota > Metazoa > Arthropoda > Insecta > Diptera > Anthomyiidae > Pegoplata > Pegoplata infirma. The sequence goes on along the minus strand of OY992537.1, from coordinate 121,496,944 downwards.
TTATCAACAGTGGATAATTAGACGATGGTAATAAAACACAATTAGAATTATTTTCTTTTTTTTGTGCGTGAATTTTCTAATTTAAAGCCCAGATGATGTTCTTCAACGAGGAACGAATGAGAAATTTTTCGTTAAAAACATATCTTCTACTGGAAACTTTTTCATATAGAAAAATTATAGAATAATTCTCAAATTTTTCCTATAGAAACATATTAATACATTTCCGATAGAAAATTCTCATAATTTAGCGATAGCAAAATTCGCACAGTTATCGGAAATTCCGAGACTTTTCCAATTTCCAAAAATTCTAAGATTCGGTGATTTTTTTTTTAATTCTCACAAGGGAAGTATCTTAATAATTATGAACTAATTCGGCGATTTAAGGGTGCAAACAATGGGTCAAAAAATGGAGATTTTCTTTTTTTTTGAATTTTGAGCCTATCCAACGGTGGCATAACCTTGTACAAATTCGGCTTTGTTAAATTTTTTTTTCATGAAAATATATAAATTGTAAGGGATATTTTAGGGGAAGACATAGACCTGAGATAACCATATAAATATTGAATAATATATATTAAATTTAAGTCGACACGAATTTTTGCTCATATGGGGACAACGAAATTTTTAAACACTGATATGGCCGAAAAGCCGAGAACTCCAACCTTAAAATCGTCTCTTATATATATTTTAAGTTTCAGGAAAATCAGTTCATAAGGGTTGAAATACTTCCCTTGTCAGTTAATTTACTCTTCTGATTCTCTTTTCCTCTCTTCCTTCTTAGATTTTCCAAAATCTATTTTCCAATAAAAAATAGATTTTCCCATAGAAAAATTCTTCGATTTTCCTATCGAAAAATCTGATTTTTCTTAAAAAAATATTAAGATTCCATGACTTTTTTCCATAGAAAAATTCTAAGATTCCGAGTTATGTTTCTATAGATTGTTCCTCTTATTTTTCCCCATCTTTTCCCATTCTCCTCTGTTTTTCTTTCTTTTGCCTTTCCGTTTTCCTTTTTTATATACCCTCCACTCTACACAGAAAATAAAATCGTCAAATTTAAATCAACAAACATCAATTGTAAATCAAACAAACATTTAGTAAAAAGGAATAACGTAATCAAACGAAAATGTTATGGAAACTGATTTCATTACGCATTCGTACGGGTAGCTTTCGTTCGTGTGTTGTTTCGACAGTGATACAGAAACACCATATTAAAGTCGAAACATTTTTTCCTCAGACAAATATTTGAAATCTTTTTGAGTTCTGCAAATTTTATCTCTCCCCATATAAACAGTTTTTTTGTCTGTAATTTTTCCACAATTTTCTAAGTTCAGAAAAAAATTAAAATTTTCGATTTTCGGACAAGCAAAGTAAATATTCTCATGATAACGAAATATTTTCATAGATTACGTAAATTTAAGAAAATCCGGACTATTTTTTTTTTTCGTTATATAAAGTAATTTTTGTATATTTTACGAAACAAGTACGCTTCTTTTTTCCTAAAATGTTGTATGGATATTTTTTGATGTATATTTTTTGGGGTCCTTAACAGATATTTGAATGCATAACCCCCGGAATGAAAATGTGAGTAACGGGTCTTTAAGATCCATCGTCAAAACTTTTGTACAAAACTAATTTTGCTACGACAACCAAAAATTAAATGCCCAAAATTTCAACCCGATTATAAATGGTGGATTTGATTTCACAAAATATTTATATATTTCGCCACAGTTCTCTGTTGTCCGAAAGCACTTATACGCAAAAAGTATTAAATAATGAATTTATTTTCTGTATACTCCTAATTTTTATTTAGGCCTTTAAAGAACCCCATGACAACAAAGATGTTGATTTTACTCCATGGCTTTTGGTACAATACAGTAATGGTCCTTCGCATGTGTGTTACTCTATAATTAATCTCAATGATACCGTTTGGCAATCCGAAAATCTCTACCCCAGTGTTGTCGCTTATTTGCCTGAAAATGAATCTGTCTTCCAGGCCATTATTATACGTAAATCTAATGATCGTAATGAATTGGATAATGAATTACGTCGTCTTAAGGACTCTTGTTTAATGGCCAAATTTCCCATTGCAACATGTGTAAGTAGTACCAATACTGAGGATATTTTACAATGTATTGTAATTTCTCAATAGATGTAACTTTTATGGATGCTCTTGATAAAGTTAATGATTTCTTTACAGTTTGCTACAACAATTGGCTTGCCTCCACTGGATCATCAAAGTTTATGTGCAAAACCTGTCAAAATATTATCACTTAAACGTGATGAATTGCAAATTATCAGAAATTAATTAAAGAATAGTGTTGCTCAAAAAGAAAAAAAAAATAGTTTAAGAATTGTATGACAATTATAAATATTAGAGATTAAGTAATTCAATAATTTTTAATTACGAAAAAAATCTTAAAGATATAAATTTAAAAAAAAATATATTGTTTTTGTTTTATTTAACACAACCATACACAGAAAAAAATGAAAACGAAAGTCAATCAACAAAAACGCGGATTCAATTATTTTTTAATTGAAACTCCTCCGATAAAGAAAATTGTTATATCAATCATCAAATTGTAGGTGATTAATTGATTTTTATTTCAATTAATAATTTTTTTGATTTTTATTAAAGATTTTATCAATTTTTTTATTTAAAGTCAATTAAAATAATGATTGATTTAATAAATAAATTTCATTCTTATGGAAAAATTATGGTGAAATTCATATTTTTTGCTTTATAATATGTTGCCGACGATAAAAAAAGTAAAACCCTAGTATAAAGTATGTTTTTGAATTAATGTATTCAAATAAATTGAAGCGAAAAAAAATCTGAAAAATAACAAAGATGTTGATCAAAACAATAATTGACTCATTTAAATTTTGTTGATCAATAGATTTAATTGAAATTTTTTAACCACCCGGTGAAAAATGTATATATATGAATCATATGTCGTCCAAATATGGACATGTATGTTCATATATGTAAATATATGTTACACATGCGAAAATTGGCGGCATGTGTACATATATGGCATGGGTTCATATATGTGCATATGTGTTCATATATGTTTCATACATGTCTGTCCACATGCCGCCAATTTTCGTATATGCTCATATATTAAATATATATGTTCATATATGTAATCATATGTGAAATATATATGATTCACATTTGATCATTTTTCACTGGGCAATAAATTATTGTGTGTACATGGGACTATTTAAATAAATGGACTAATTAACGATGACGATTTCATTGGGATTTTATTGAAACTAATGCCAATGAAATTTTTAGCATTGGCATTGTTTTAATCAATGCCAATGCCCGTTATAGAATTAGTAGCATTAGTAATGCCAATTATGAAAAATTTCATTGGCAATAAATGGCTTAATGAAAACCAAGCATTTACAATATCAAATGTCATATATCCGTCATCAAGTTGAGATTTTTTTTTTTATTAAAACTTAAAATGGCTATATATCGAAAACTAAGCAAGATAGGGAAAAATGGAGGGCATTTTTGGTTCTTAGAATCTTCATGTTTCGCCGGTCCTCTTCACATGTATGGACCCTAATAGGTCCAAATTTTAAATCCTAAAAATTGACACACCCGAAAATTTAAAAATTCACATACCTTTAGCATTATCTTGCCTATTTTTCCAGGTACTGCGATTTAGGGGCCCAATAGGGTCTTGAGAATTTTAGAAACTGAATAAATAAAAAGCTATTGCTCTGAGGGTTTTCTAGTATTGGCAGACGAGTTCTAGAAACCAAGAGCTACAAAAATCCTTTTGGACTTTTTGTTGTGTCAACAATATTTACCGAGATATAAGCATTTTTAAATTTTCCGGAATCCCAAATTTTTTGGATTCAAAGTTAGGACCCATTGGGGTCCACACATGTGAAGAGGACCCGCGAAAGTATGGTGATTCAAAGAACCAAAAATGCCCTCCATTTTTCTCTTTCTGGATTAGTTTTCGGAATATCGCCATTTTAAGTTAAAAAAAAAATATATATTAATTGTAAAAAAATGATTTTTTTATCAATTGTAAATAGCTTTTTTAGGCAATTGTGCCGTTTCATTGGCATTAGTACAAATAATGCCAATGCCAAAAAATTTCATTGGCAATAAATGCTAATGCTTTTGTTGGCATTGGCATTAGTTCCAACTAATGCCAATGAAAATTCAATGCCAATTAAAAATTCCCATGAATGTTATTTATAGAAAACAAAAAAAATCATTTAAAAAAAATGTCTCGTTAATTTACAATTAAGGAGACGATATATTCAATTTATTTTGTTTTTGACAAATTTGAAAATATTATGATTTCAAAATATCGGCCATTCCATGAAAGAACGGCCAAATTTTGACCTCGGGTCATCCAATTTTTATAAACCTTTTTTTTTATAAACTCTAATGAGCCATTAAGAGATTTTAGTTTGCGGTTTAGAAAAATTCTGAAAACATTCCATTTTATTCGCGATTTTCATATTTTGAAAAATCAAAAAATTTAAAAACATGGTCAACTTTGTAGATGCATATCTTGGGCAATTTTTAATGGATCTTTGTTATTGAAAATGAGTTTGAAATGCAATATTGGCTTATTTTACAATATTGTTTTATAAAAAATATTTTAAATTCAAAAACGCATTTTGTATGCAATTGCATTTTCTCAATGCATTTTTTAGGTAAAAGGGACTCCTCGATTTTTTTTCTGTTTTGTATTTATTAAAATATGTAATTTTTACTAAAGACCTGTATTTATAATTTTTTTGGGTCTCGCAGTTTTCATATTTTTAAAAAATTTTTAAAGAAAACGCTTACATTTTTTTCACACAAATATTTAAATTATTTTTAAATTTTTGCCTTTTTTCGTTTTTTTTAGTTTGATTGTATTAGTACGCCATACAACGAAAGAAAAGTGCTTTATTTGAGCACTGTGTTTGAATTTTAAACTTTTTTAAACAATCTGACCACTTGTGCGTCTCGAATTCGGTTTTTTTTCGAATTCAAAAATGCTTGCCCCCCTAAATGATGGTGATTTAGGACCCTTTTACGGGCAAAATAACAAAAACCATTTTGGACTAGAAAACCAGTTGGCTACCAGCAGCTAAAGATTGCAATCTTACAAGGGAAGTATCTCAACCCTTATGAACCGATTTGCCTGAAACTTAAATTATATATAAAAGAGACAATTCTAAGGATGGGGTGTCTCGGCTTATCGGGCATATCGGGCACTTAGGGGTTCAAAACATGAGTCAAAAAATGGCGAAAAAATCGTTTTTTGGCTTTTTCAGCCATTTCTTTTTAAGAAACTATATGATGTTTTCATATGAGAAGAAAGGTTTTTTAATGCATATCCAATGGTGGCATAACTTTGTAAAAATTTGGTTTCTTTAAATATTTTTTTCAGGAAAATGTGTAAATTTTGGGTGGTATTTATGTGAAGACCTACGATATCCATACGAATAAGAAATAATCTTTATTAAATTTAAAACGACACGTATTTTTGCCCTAGACGATATTCCTGTTAGTTCGAAAGTTATAAAAATTTTGGGTGCTGTGGCTTAGTTGTTAGCGCGTTGGACTACTAGCCAGCAAGCCTGGGTTCAATTCTCAGCTCAGGCAGAACAATATTTTTTTCAGATATTTATTAGTTTCTATTTATAACTTATATCTATCGCATCACCCTCCTTCGTTGATAAATAGCACTAAAAACGTCAACTAAGTAAAATAATAAAATAATGGCTATAAACACAGCTTCAAAAATAATTCGCCAGATCAATAACAGATAGCGATGCAACAACTGTACTCAAAATTATCAACACGTGCAATTACAGTGTTGCCATACTGAAGCTCTTCTATCTTTCAAATCGTTCACCTCTCTTCTATCTCCTTCCCGAAAGAAGTATCGCGGTTACATTAGTAATTGATAGGCAGCATTGCCTGAGTGTTGTTTCTTTAAAAAAAAAATCCGAGACACCCCAACCTTAAAATCGTCTCTTTAATATATATTTAAAGTTTCAGGCAAATCGTTTCATAAGGGTTTAAAGAAAAAAAATACAGCATCTTTTAATCTTTTAATATTAAATATATTTAATCGAGTTTTTTAAATTTGAATTTAAAAATTATCCAAAAAGTATAAAAATATCGTTTTTATGGCACTTTAGCATACAAATTGCAAAATTCGCGGATATCACGAAACGGCTAAAAAATTATTAAATTAATATACTCGAATTTTGCTTACCTTGCTGGTTTAATTTTCGACTTATACAATCCAATTTAAAAAAAAAAATAAAAAAATTGTGAACAAATTTCAAATTTTGCATGGAAAAAAATTAAGCGATTTTTAAAAAAAAATTATTTAAATATTTTACCTGCGAGACCCAAAATACTATAAATGCAGGTCTTTAGTATAAATGTTATATTTTAATTAACATGAAAGATAACAAAAATCGAAGAGGCCCTTTGACTTAAAAAATGCATTTAAAAATGCAATTGCATAAAAAATGCATTCTGCAGTTCAAATTTTTTTTCTGCTATAATATTTTAAAAGTAGACGGTATTGGCAATTAAACTCGTTTTAAACGATAAAAATCCATTAAGAATTGGCTGAGATATTAATGTACAAAATTAACCACTTTTTCCAATTTTTTTATATTTCAAAAAATTAAAAACGCGAATAAAATCAAGTGTTATTTTAAATTTCTCTAAACTGAAAACTGAATTCTCTTAACGGCTCCTTAGAGTTCCTACAAAAAAATTTTTGTGATATTCAGACGACCCAAGGTCAAAAAATGACCATTTTTGGCCGGTCTTTCCTGGAATGGCCGATATATTTTAATACGAACAATTTTAAGTTGTGGTTGGCCTAGTTGTCTAGCAGGTTCGACAGCTTACGTGTTGTAGATTTTTGGCCTCGGTTCAATCCCCGGTCGCGGTTTTATTTTTTTTTTGTTTTAAGATAAATTCAATTTTATTTTTTTAATTACAAAGAAAATTTAAAGAGTTTTAAAGGATTAAACAAAATTACATCGATTTTACATCGGAAAATTTTTTTTTGTGATTCGTCGAAACATTAAAGACATGATTTTTCTAAATTGATAAGACAACTTATATGACAAGTCAGTACATTTATAGAACTTGGGGAGCTCAGACAAAAATTATGACATGTATTTAAGTTGTCTTTAGTAAAATGTATTCACTTGCTGACTTCTACCTGATGAATCATTACTGACATTGTCTTAAAGACAAAATTTCTAATTGGGTATGTAATTGTATTATTTTTTAGGTGAATAAAAAACCGCAAATTTTGCTAAAAACCCCAACCAATAGGGCGTTTCATCAAAAACTTTTTTTTTGATTTTTGCTACTCTTGAAGCGGAATATGAATTCTTATGGCCTAAAAGATTTTTTTCAGATTTTTGGCGGGCCGGGATCAACTCGCTCAAATCGATTTTATGCTAAAAATGAGGTTATAAAACATAATTTTTTTTTTTTGTTATGGTGCCTTGTTTTTATAAAAGTGGATAAATTACTTCAAAATATTGCTAGCCTCCTCAAAAAAAATATTCGCGGTAAAAATGATAAGGTCAAAGGTCAATAATTTGACCTAAAAATTAAACATTTTGAATTTTCCAACTTCAAAGCTCAATAAATTAAGAAATATGCAACGTAGGTTCGTGATGTTGACACCGTTTAATAGATATTTTAAATACCTTTCATTTAAATCCAAAATGACGTCTGTCATTTTAGTAGAAGTATTAAACAAATTAAAAAAACTAACTTAACCCATTTTTTTTTCTTACATTTCACATGAGCTTAACTAACAAGTACATATGTTAGTATCTTATTAATCGGTAGAATTTCTGAGAATAGATAACTTATCATTTATGTATATGCGTTATGTGGTCCTATACCGATATTTCGATGTGTTACACACGGAATGCCAAAGTGAGTTTACAAAGAATGAGAATGACTATCAAAACTTACTAATTAATGTTGATAATAATAGAAAAATTATACCTAATGTAAACAAAAATGTTGTTGAAAAAGCGTTAGCGAAAGCTGTTTGAATATGCTACTACTTTGGCACAAAATTACTTAAGAATTGTTTGGCTTTATATATTTTGTGTGAAAAAAAATTGTGTTTTAGATTTAATTTTTATGTATTGTACTTTTAAATACATTTTCAGAATATTTATTATAATATTGTTATGCTTTTGATAATATTGTTATTCTTTTGATTTTGTATGATACATATTTATAAAAATATATTCTTGCTTTGGAGATTCGGCATTTTCTCTAAATTTTCATACCCTCTAACCAGAGTATGGAGGTAAACTCACTTTGGCATTCCGTGTGTAACACATCGAAATATCGGTATAGGACCACATAACGCATATACATAAATGATAAGTTATCTATTCTCAGACATTCTACCGATTAATAAGATACTAACATATGTACTTGTTGGATAAGCTCATATGAAATGTAAGAAAAAAAGTGGGTTAAGTTAGTTTTTTTAATTTTTTTAATACTTTTACTAAAATGACAGACGTCATTTTGGATTTAAATGAAAGGTATTTAAAATATCTATTAAACGGTGTCAACATCACGAACCTACGTTGCATATTTCTTAATTTATTGAGCTTTGAATTTGGAAAATTCAAAATTTTTAATTTTAAGGTCAAATTATTGACCTTTGACCTTATCATTTTTACCGCGAATATTTTTTTTGAGGAGGCTAGCAATATTTTGAAGTAATTTATCCACTTTTATAAAAACAAGGCACCATAACAAAAAAAAAAATATGTTTTATAACCTCATTTTTAGCATAAAATCGATTTGAGCGAGTTGATCCCGGCCCGCCAAAAATCTGAAAAAAATCTCAAAAATCTTTTAGGCCATAAGAATTCATATTCCGCTTCAAGAGTAGCAAAAATAAAAAAAAAAAGTTTTTGATGAAACGCCCTAATGACCAAATTCATACTATGTATGAAAATGTTTTGAGAAAAAAATCATGTTCGATTCATAATATGTATGAACAAATTTATTCCATGTATGAACTTTTTTTTCTGTGTATATTTTGCGCAAGGGTTACCAACATGTTCTGGAATTTCAGACACAAATAAAGGGATTTTCATTTCATTTAAATCATACCTAAAAACTATTAAGTTTTGTTGAAACAACGCACTCCTATGTACTTTCACCTTAAAGGATCTCCAAACGTAAAAGTAAAATTTTTTTTTTTTTTGCAAAAAAATTGGTTTGTACTTGTAAAAATTCCGTTCTGTGTCCAATTCTGTTCACATATGCCAACCAGCAGCCAATTTAAAGCATTTTTTATTTTAGGTTATATAAAGTATACCAAAATTTTCGAGGTGTTCTTACATTTTAGTTCATAACTTTTGAACTGCTGAACTGATTTCGCTCAAATGCAATACCAAACTACTTAGGACAACAACAAGTAAATTTGTTAAGTCTCAGTCATATATGTTTAATACTTTGGCCGTGATCACTATTTCCACAGACTGACAAATGATCACCATTTCCACATCAAAACAGTACAAATAAATAATTACGTATGTACTTATAGGTAATGAAAAAATTATTTAAAAAAAAAAAAATTTAAAAATAAAAAAATATTTAAATTTATTTTATTTTTAATCAAAATAATTTCCAGTGAGTCAAAAAGTGAAAATCTAGTTCTGAAATTTTTTTATTTTATTATAATGACTTAGGTAAGTCATCATTAGTAAGTCCTTATTTTACATTTTAAAATAATCCTAAAGGTAATTTTCTGTCATTACTAAGTAATTCGAATGGTAATGATGTGTCATTACCAAGTTTTTGCTGGTTACTTTATGGGGTCCCAGACCGATATTTCGATGAGTTACAAATGGAATGACAAACTTATATACCCTCTATCACTAACATAAGTGGAGGGTATAAAAATAGTTTTAAAAATTTTGTAAGTAAATGTTTTCTAAATTGTTTTTCAATATATTTTTAAAGAGCCTAACCCATTAACTAATATCAAATTTCTATAATAAAAACTGAAATGGAAAGCTACACTCAAAATAATTCTACAGTAAAAGGTTTCGTAAGTGATTTTGTACCAAAATCTACTAATAAGTTACTAATTTTAGTATCTTCAAAGTAAAATTAGTAATTTTTACTGGTTTTGAATTATATTAGTAAAAAATTTTAGTATTGGTTACCAATTCCCGTGGTATCACAATGGACCTCAGAGTCTACGTGTGTTGACGTAAAACGTCAGCAGCCACTTACAACCTAACAACCTTACCAATTCCTGCACTAGGTCCTTTTGGACTAAAATTTTGTTAAATTTTTAGTATTGAATACCCACGTTTTTTTTGGGGGTAGAATTCTCTGGTACTGCGCAATAACTCCCAAATGAAATAAGTCCCAAGAAAAATGAATTAACTCCCCACTTTAAAAAATGAAATAACTCCCAAAGAAAAAATGAAATATGTCCCAATATTTGGGAGTTATTTCAAATCAAAATAATAACTCCCAAAAAAAATGAAAGAACTCCCAATGAAATAAGTGCCAAAGAAAATGAAATAAGTTCCCATTGTTTTTTTGTAATAAAGGTTTTCTGCGTTGCCGGCCTTCGGCCGGGCTTAGGGATTACATACTCCATGCATTAAACGTGGCTATTTGGGTTATCAGGCCTTTTTGAGGCAAATTTGATAACGTAAAGGCCTGCTACCCTAGAAAGCTTTACTTTGCGGAGAGGGTGGGTTTAATGCTTGGATTTTGTAATCCCTAAGCCCGGCCGAAGGCCGGCTACGCAGAAAAAATTTTAAGCAAAAAAAAAAAAACAATTGCACAGAGGTGTATATTGTTTTCATTTAAAATGAAATAAGTCCCACCATTGATGAAATAACTCCCAATGCTTAACAAGAAATGAAATAACTCCCAATCTGTTTTTTGTTGGGGTTTTTTTCATTTGGAAGTTATTTCATAATGAAATAAATCCCAACAAAATTTGTGCAATAAGTCCCACTTCACTGGGAATAATTTCATAATGAAATAAGTCCCAAATCGTATGTAAAATTTTTGGGAGTTGTTTCATTTATTTTTTGGGAGTTATTTCATTTGGGAGTTATTGCGCAGTACCGAATTCTCTAGTTTGAACCAAAAAGTTAAAAAAGATTGTGTCATTAAAAAATGGATTTTTATGCATTAAAAAATTAGATTTGCATAAATAATTTCTATAAGGGTCATTATTAGTGAAATCAATCATGAATATTCTTGACCGCCTCTGATATTGATGAAATTTGTTTAAGTTCTTACACTACGTAAAAAACTAACAAATGCAAATTTTCAGCCCTCTAAGTCAACAGGGGCCGAAAATACGGAGGGTCAAAATTTCCCCCAAAATCTCCCAGTCGCGACACTTTACACGGTAAAAACTTAATATCGTTGGTTCTATTATAGCTAGAAAGCCCATTTTTGGTTTGTTTTGAAGCTCATAATATGCTCTATAAGACCTACCATAACCAAAAAATTTTCGAAAAAAAATAAGGGTTACCTCCCTTATTATAAGGTCGTGATAAAGGGAGGAGAAAATGGGGAGGATGGTATCCCCCGATTTTTTTTTACTTGATAATCTTATAGAGAAAGTCCTAAAGAATATATTCTAAAATTTTTAAGTTGGGACAACAATGGGATCACTCAAAATAAAATTTTTTCACAATTTCCCCTAAAATCTCCAAATCGCAACACTCTTGAACCTTAAAAATTTAATATCATAAGTGCTATTGTAGCTACTGAGCCCATTTTTGTTTGTTTTAAAGCTTATAGTACGCTCTACAATACCTACCTTAACCAAAAAATTTTAGAAAAAAAGGAAGATGTCGCAATTTGATGATTTTGGGGGAAAATTTTGAAAAATTTTGATTTTGGTCGATCCTATTGTTGTCCCAACATAAAAATTGTAGACTATGTTCATTAGGACTTGCACTTTGAGAATCCCAAGTAAAAAAAAAAAAATCGGGGGATACTTTCCCCCATTTCCTCCACCCATTGCCTCGACCTTCAAATAAGGGTGGCACCAATTTCATTTTTTGGAAATTTCTTGGTTTTGGTATGTCTTGTAGAGCGTATTATAAGCTTTAAAACAAAAAAAAAAATGGCTCTGTAGCTACAAAAGCACTTATGATATTAAATTTTTAAGGTTAAAGAGTGTTGCGATTTGGAGATTTTGGGGAAAATTGTGAAAAATTTTGATTTTGAGCGATCCTATTGTTGTCCCAACTTAAAAATTTTAGATTATATTCTTTAGGACTTCTCTATAAGATTATCAAGTAAAAAAAAAATCGGGGGATACCATCCTCCCCATTTTCTCCTCCGTATATCTCGACCTTAAAATAAGGGAGGTAACCCTTATTTTTTTTCGAAAATTTTTTGGTTATGGTAAGTCTTGTAGAGCATATTATGAGCTTCAAAACAAACCAAAAATGGACTTTCTAGCTATAATAGAACCAACGACATTAAGTTTTTACAGTGCAAAGTGTCGCGACTGGGAGATTTTGGGGGAAATTTTGACCTTCCGTGTTTTCGCCCACTCTTTACTTAGAGGGCTAAAAATAAGTGTGCATTAGTTTATCACTTAGTGTTACAACTAAACCAAATTTCATCAAAATCGGAGGGGGTCACGAAAATTTTGAGCTATTTTTGATTGATTTCACTAAGACTGACCCATAAATAATTTAATTTTCCAGCGCGGCACTTGTAACTATTTTTTATATTTGCTCAATCTGGATGCTATCAAGCTTAAATTAAAGCTTGTACACAGAGAAAACAGTTTAATTGTGCCAGCTGAAGTTAGAGCCAACTGCATGGTTTAATTACAACAACCAAAGTTTTCGGTTCCGATTACCGAAATTTATTTGAACCAAGAGAAGTTAAGTTGTTATTAACAAATTTTGATTATAGAAACTGAAAATTTTGGTTGTTGTTATTAAACCATGCAGGTAACTCCAAATTCGGCATGCACAACTAAACTGTTTTATCTGCTTAAAATTTACTACATACACTGAAAAAAAAGACATTACTAAAATTAAGAAAAAAATATCTTTGAAAATTTATCATGAATTTTCCTAAAATTTAGTTAAATTTAACTTAAAAATGAGAAATTTTCTTAACTATGAGGAAAAAATTTTAGTTCATTTACTTATAATTAGTTCATAGTTTTCTTTAAACGGATTTTTTAAATATTAGGAAAAATATTCTTACTGCCAAAGAAATTTTCCACAAATCTAAGAATCGTGTCTTTATTTTGAAGCAAAATTTCTTAAAATACAATTTAGTTCAAGTTTAGTTAAAATTTACTAAAAAAAACATCATCGTATTTCTCTTCTTTGAATTGAGGAAGTGTACTTCTTAGAATTTAGTTAATGACTTCTGAGAATTTAGTAAATAACTTCTTAGAATTTAGTTAAAAATCCAAAATGGCGATATCTCGAAAACTAAGCGAGATAGAGCGAAACGGATGAAATTTTCAAAAGAAAGACTACAAAGACTCTATGTACAAGCTTTAATTTAAGCTTGATTACAAAATATGGAATAGCCTAGCTCTGCACATCTGTCGGGGTCTCAAGACCCTAATTTTAGATCTAAAATTTGAAATGCCCGAGATTTTATATATGCGCATATCTCGGTAAATACTGCCAACATGAGAAAAGATTCAACGGCACATTGTAGCTCTTGACTCGTGGAACACTTCCGCAAAATACTCGAAAGCCCTCCGATTATTAGTTTTTGAGTTATCCGGTTTTTAACATTCTCAAGACCCTATCAGGCCCCTTATTACCGTATCTCAAAAACTAAGCAAGTTAGAGCGAAACGGACAAAAGTTTTGGTTCAAAATCTATGGGGACCCTTAAAGGACCCAACGGGGTCTCGAGTTAAATGGGGTCCGAACCCATGGGTCCAGGGTCTAGACCCAATCTTTTTCTAAAATGTGAAGTATAATTTTTCCAATTTTCTAGTTAAAGTTGGCTTAAAATTAAATAACTTTGTTTTACTTATTTTTGGGAAAATTATGAACTAAAACCAAGAAAAAATCTTTGGAGCCAAATCATTCCCTCTATTTTCTCAAAATTGAGTTAATTTTCCCAGATTTTAGTTCACTTTTTTTGAGTGTAGGTTTTTTTAAATAACAGTCAATTGACAATAATAACGTTTAGTATCATTAACTTTGTCTTCAACAAATTGCATATACTATAGTTTCCAATGTATTGTCGACCACTGTATGTAGAAGGTAAATTAAAATAATTAGGGTGTGGCAACATACACATTTCAATTTATTATTTTTGTCATTTTTAGCATTTCGTTTATTTTTAAAAATATTTTAAAAGAAATTAAAAGAAATCCTTATTCCACCATTAACCATATCAAGTGGGTAAAAGGAAATCACCAATTTATACAAATACAGCATCAACTGAAATATTACGACTATCACCTGTAGCAAGGAGAAATCTGTTAATGGGACTAGCAAAAATTTCACTTATAGAACAGGGAAACAGTAGAAACAGTTTGTAACAGTTGCATAGGTAAAAGTCTTTACTAGTAATCGATATAGATTCGAAATAAAATAAAAATCCCTGCTAGAGATCAATGGCAAAGAAAGCAAACCTTCTATCTGAAAAAGATGTCAATTTTAAAACCCTACCAAAAGATGCTGATACTCGATACTTGGAGTCCGAATATACTTGTAAAAGAATACAGCACATAGAGCAGCAAGTATGCATGATACAACGAGAGTTACACCAAATACGGAAAACCCGTAATGGTTTGATAGATCCAGAAGAATATGCAAGATTTAGTATTCTTTCAGGAAGACTTAAAGAATTTAATGTTATATTAAATAAATTAGGAAACAATTATAAATGTTTGCGGTATGCTAACGAAATTAAGTGTAAAAAAAGACGGGATTTACAATTAAATGATAACATGAATAAAGAACGTTACCAACTCAATGAGAAAAGGCCACATATGGAATTTCGTAAACAGATTAATGAAAACGAAAGACATTTACAACCAAAACATCACTATGGTAGGGAAGACAAAAACTGTCAGGAAGAAATTAACGATAAATTAAGCAAACAGGAAAGTATACATCGTTCAGAGCAAAAGTTTACAGAAACCGAGAGCTTAAAACTTCCAGACGGTCATTTAAATGAAAAATCACAAAATTTACAAAAGCTGCCAATTTTAGACAAGGAAAAACAAAAACCAACAAATTTTGACGGAACGACTGAAAGTTTACCTTTTAAAATTTCCAGTCAATTAGTTAAGGCAATAAAACCACCGGGCAGTGTTTTGGGAAATTACTTAATGCGACTACAAGATTTGCGAACAGATCCAGAATTAAGAAGACAAAAATTGGAGAAACATCAACAAGATCAACTGAAGCAAAATTTGCAAGAGCAATCAAAAATATCCAACCATAATCAAAATGAACAAATTTTACATCAAGAAAGGGATACGAAATGGGAATCCCCCAAGGATCATCATATTATAAAGCCAAAAACATTAAAAAACCTTGAAGAATCTTCCACACAAATAAATAATAGTAAAATAATTGAATGGAATAACGAGCCTAAAGGATTCGAAAAGCCAAAAATTTCAAACGCAATACAAACAAATTTAGCAGCAGCAGGAAGACCTAGATCGAAATCTTCTGCATTACTAGAATATGCCAAGGAACCATCAAATAATCTGACTGTAACATCGGAAACAAAATCTCCTTTAGATTTTTCTACAATTGATACCACTACAATTTTCAAAGACCACAGAAAATATCCGGATAAAATGAAACATGCAGCTGCAACTCCTCAATCCTCCCCAACATCTGATATTAGATCTTTAAATGAACAACTATCATCCACTCCAACAAGTGATACTGATTCAAATTCACTACCTGCTCTACCAGTAATACGTAAAAATCTTACAGATGTTGTGAATTGCATTATTCAAAATTTTGACCCTGATACTATTGCTTTAACTGTTGTTTTGGAATCAGATAACCTTTATCATGTCGATATCTCTGTTACTTTAGCTGGCAAATCATTGGACTGCCTCTATGCTACAGAAGAGGCTGTACAACAGGCAAAAATTGAAAATTTATTTAAAAACTTGCTAACATTTTTCGTGGTTAATTCCGATAATTCGTTGGCTCAGAAAAATCGTATTTTAGGACACTCATTGCTATTGGAAAAATGAGGAAATTAGATAGGCTGAAAGAGGTCTTGTAGATCTAAAAACTTTAATTGTTTGATGGATGTAAAATAAAGACAATATGGATGTGTTGAATATTATATTTTTTATTATTTTGGTAAAAATTCTTTAGAAAATGATGAATTTTGGAATATCAAAGGTTATAAAGAAAACTTAGAAAATAGGTTGAAATAATAAAAAAAAATTTTTGTCCATTGGGAAACCACATTAATATTACGGGGTAACGTAAATTGTTGCTGATTGCAGTTTTTCACTGGAACTTCATTCATTCATTCATTCATTCATTCATTCATTCATTCATTCATTCATTCATTCATTCATTCATTCATTCATTCATTCATTCATTCATTCATTCATTCATTCATTCATTCATTCATTCATTCATTCATTCATTCATTCATTCATTCATTCATTCATTCATTCATTCATTCATTCATTCATTCATTCATTCATTCATTCATTCATTCATTCATTCATTCATTTATTCATTCATTCATTCATTCATTCATTCATTCATTCATTCATTCATTCATTCATTCATTCATTCATTCATTCATTCATTCATTCATTCATTCATTCATTCATTCATTCATTCATTCATTCATTCATTCATTCATTCATTCATTCATTCATTCATTCATTCATTCATTCATTCATTCATTCATTCATTCATTCATTCATTCATTCATTCATTCATTCATTCATTCATTCATTCATTCATTCATTCATTCATTCATTCATTCATTCATTCATTCATTCATTCATTCATTCATTCATTCATTCATTCATTCATTCATTCATTCATTCATTCATTCATTCATTCATTCATTCATTCATTCATTCATTCATTCATTCATTCATTCATTCATTCATTCATTCATTCATTCATTCATTCATTCATTCATTCATTCATTCATTCATTCATTCATTCATTCATTCATTCATTCATTCATTCATTCATTCATTTCTTCCTGTTTTTGCGGTTCGGAAATGGGTGAAATCCTCCCAGTGGGGGAAAATTTACCCCTGAAGAACTAAACCAAGCCTCAAAAACCGAAATTTGAAAATGTATGTAATTATTCCAGTTTATCAATAGCTAAAATCGGTTAGCATATTACACCGTCCGACAACAATTAAAAATGTCGTTAAACACGAACTGTATAATATACGTTTGAAACTACACAGATAAAAATGAGTTGTTAGATCAAGCTCGAAATACACCAGTTTGAGCATTATTTTAATTCAAAGTCAGCTAATGAAGAAAAATGTTGAATCAAGCACGAAAGTTGTAGGTCAGTCATTGAGTGATCCTTGATTAAACAAATGCTTGATTTGAGTAATTTGTTAATTGTTATTTTTGTGTTATTTTTGATTAAACCAATGCTTGATTTGAGTGAGCGGTTAATCAATAATTTTTCGTTATTTTTGATTAATCCAATGCTTGATCTGAGTGAGTGTTTAATCAATATGGTACAGTTGTAGTGTTTTTTGTCAGTCTTTTGTTTAAATTGTTTTTTTTTTTTGTGCTTATTATTATTTTTTTTCTACGTATTGTGTGCGTGAACGTACTTTTTTATTTGGCGACTAACGAATACTAAAACAAAAAACGCAACAGCGTTCATCGCATTGTTACTCAAAGCCTACTATGATGAGTTTTTTTGTTTTTGTGAATTTTTTTGTGAATTTTTCAGATTTGAGCAAACGGTTAATTGATTCAAGTAAAATTTAATTGAATGTCAAATTTTAAGCTGAGCAAATATTTAATTGTTTTTTTTCCATCGAATACATTTTTCTGTGTAGAGACTAAATGTAGTAAAACTGCATTTACAGGTTTACTTTTAAAAGGACTTCAAAGTTATAGAGGATTAAATTTTATAAAATATTTATTTATAAAAGTGGAGGATCTCCCCTAATTTTCCTATTTTATTAATTTTACATATCAGGAAAAAGGAGGTAAGTTAAGTCTTTTCAAAAATTGATCCTTCAATATCATTCAAAATTTTCAACAAAATATTTTGATAAAGTTTTCAAATGACTTTATTCACATCCTTTTATCCTGATATGGCAAAATAAAAAAAATGGAAAAATTAGAGGAGGTACCCAGTAAAAACTTGGTAATAAGTCCCCATTACCGCCTGCATTCTATGTAATGAGGACTCGTTACCTGCTCAATTACTTCTTGTTAACAAATAATGAGTTACCGATAACCTCATACAGAACCGGTTACTTCTTGTTAACAAATAATGAGTTACCGATAGCCTCATACAGAACCGGTTGCTGGTAAATACGATTTAAAATAATTTTTTTTTATTAAATAATTTTTTTTTATTGAAATTAAAAAATGCTAAAGAAAATTTAGAAAGAACTTGCACATTTAGCTGAAAAAGGATTAACATTCTCTACTTTTTCTAATAAAACTCCGTTAACAGAAATTTAAATTCAGGAATTCTGATTAAAATTGGGAACAGGCAAATTAAAGTTTAGAAAACTAAATTGATATTTAAAAACCTGTATCTAGCTGACACTTGATAGTGATTTATGGGCCTTAATTAGTCTTTACATAACTTCTATTGAAGTTTCTGAATTTTAATTGGCTTTTTCTAAATTGTTTTTCTAATAATTTTGGGGCGTTTTCCAAATTTAAATATAACTCATTTGTTTGCCTTGTTGTTTAAAGTATGTTAAAATCGGTCAAAAGGTAAAAAACCATCATAGACAGTATTTCCCTTAAAAACTTACTAACTCTTATATAGACTAAAACTTAAGATGGTGTTTAATGCGGTTTTCATGGGCTGAGCAGCAGTCGCTTCTGTAAATTTGTTATTGGTCCTGCCCTTAGCAGCTAAATGTCCCTTTCTACGATGTAAGAAAAGCCGTTGGCTTTTAAGTTATTTTTGAGTTATTTTTGGGCTACTTGTAGCTCATTATTTGTGGTACTAATGTATGTAGTTTTTCAGTAGCATTCTCGTAAGCGAGTGGGTATGCGTTCATTACTCCAATGACATCGCCATGTTAAAATAATGAGTGTTTCACCAACCTAGTAACTAGATACCACCATCAATTTTAAGGCGAAAACCCCATTACTTGGTAATAGAAGTTTTTACTGGGTACTCCTCTTTATTTTGGCATCACCAGTGTCGTCCTTGGACAATTACAAATATTTCACAAATATTTTGCAAAATGTATCCTTTAAAATTTTGAAGTCCTTTTAACAGGAAACTGAATCACGAAATGAAAAACTGTAAATGCAGTTCTACTTCATTTATTCATGTTTAATATTGGCTGTCGCACGGTGTTATCAATAAATAAATTTTTAGAGAAATATGTATGTATATTATATGTAATTTTGTATATTGTTGATTTTATCATCACTTAAATTAAGCCATTTCGTAAAAGTGCATCTATTTATTTATGTATGTGGGTTTTGGTTTATTTCATGTCGATTAAAGTGGTTTGAAATATAAATTTTACTAATTCTGAAAACATCCTAACGCTAACAAATTGAAAACACTCAAATTCAAGTAAACGTTTTTGAGATAAATTTTTCAGACTACTTTAATTTTGATTCCATGGCATTTGCCAAAATATAAAAATAATATACATTGGCGCTATATATTTTAAAGTTTTTGTAGATAATGCGGTTTGTGTAGCAATATTAAAATTAAGTAATGCCTATAAATACAATAAAATAAATGTTTTATAGTAAACTAAACATTAGCCAAAAATATGTGGTTTTATACACTATCAATGCTGATTCAACTTACACACATGACTGAATAATGTGATGCCGTCTATTGGATTTGGTATTTGCCTAAATACATATGTATGTAAATAGTTTAAACACAGAAAAAAATCTGGTCATGTATTCTATCACGGAGATAGAAAAAGTCAAAATTTAGAATCAACCAAATTTTTGTAGTCTAGCCAACTATCACTTATATCAGTTTAGATTACTAATAATTTCATTACGATCCACCTAATTTGGTTTTTCGAATTTCATTACGAGCAACTGAATACATCTGTTGAATCAACACAAGACAAAAATAATGTTTATTTGTAATATATTTATTAAATATGTTAATTTTACAAGAATAAGTTGCATTTAATACCATAACAATTTCTAAAATCAGTTTTTTTTTTCTTATAAAAAAATTCCCAGAACTTTAGAAAAACATCTCAGCACCTGAGACCTTTTCCATAGAAAATATGTATCAGAATCTGGGATTTTTTTGTAAAAAAAATCCTAGAATCTCAGAATTTTTGAATTTAATCTAAGACATTTTCTATAATAAAATGTCTCAGAATCTGAGACTCTATAGCAATGATGCCCATTTCTTTACACAATTGTGTATTACGCTCTTCACACATATTCTTATGCTCATTTATTTAGTCGTTGATGAGACATCAAAGAATGCACAAGCTAAATTGATCATCGCTTATATTTTTTTATACACACTGACAGAAACAAACAAAATTGAATTTATTTATAATTATAATTGAATTATTCACAAAATTATTTAATTATTTTTTAAATAATTTAAAGTTAATTAAAAAGGTAATTCAAACATAAATTAATTCATTAATTAAAAATGTAATTAAAAATAATGTGAATTCATTCACAATTAGAAATTAATTCTTCAAAGGTCTAAAATTTTTATATTTCTTAAATAAGATCTTCTATCAATGGTAAATTAATAGTAAATTAAATTTTCGAAGATCTAAAAAATATGTGTTTAAAAATATCTTTAAAATTGTATAAAAATAAATACAAATATATATTTTAATCATTACAAATATTTCAATTATTAGTTTGATTTTAACGACATCTTTTATAATTCGGTAAATTATTTTTGCTCAGTGCAGTCTCTCTCGTGCTCACTAATGCAAAAAATTTTTGGACAACACTGCTCTATAGGAATAATGTGTCAGAATCTGAGACTTTATCAATAGAAAATATGTCTCAGAATCTAAATCTTTTTCTAAAGAAAAAATGTCTTAGAATCTGACAAAGGAAGTATCTCAACCCTTATGAACCGATTTGCATGAAACTTAAAATATATATAAAAAAAATAATTCTAAGGTTGGGTTGTCTCGGCTTATCGGCCATAACGGGGATTTAGGGGTTCAAATCGTGGGTCAAATAATGGCGAAAAAATTGTTTTTTAGATTTTTCAGCTATTTTATTCTAAGAAACTATATGATGATTACATATGAGAAGAAAGGTTTTTTTAATGCCTACCCAATGGTGGTATAACATTGTAAAAATTCTTCGTTAAATACTTTTTCTATGAAAATGTGTAAATTTTTGGGGGGTATTTATATGAAGACATAGACCTGCGATATCCATATGAATAGGAAATAATGTTTATTAAATTTAAGTCTACACGATATTCCTGTTAATTCGGAAGTTATCGAAATTTTCCCGAAGGTCCACATTGTTTCATAAGGGACAACGAAATTTTTAAACACTGATATGGCCAATAAGCCGAGACACCCCAACCTTAAAATCGTCTCTTTTATATTTACATTAAGTTTCAGGCAAATCGGTTCATACTTCCCTTGTGAGACTTTTTCTATAGGAAAAAATGTCTTAAAATCTGAGACTTTTTTTTAAGAAATGGTCTTAGATTTTGAGACATTTTTTCTAAAGTAAAATTCTTAAAGTCTGAGGGCGGATTTTATAGTCTAAACTAGTGCCCCCCATTTCCCGGTTCTCGGTATTCCCGGGAATACCGGTATTCCCGGTTCTGATGTTGGTACCGGTTCTCAAAAAATAAAAAAATACTATATGTACCATAAAGTATTTAAAATACACCATTTAATCAGTATTTCAGAAAAATTTAGTTGTGTTTGTAAAATTATTAAAAAATTATGCAACTATATTTTCTTAAATTCATAAAAAAAATTGGAAATGGTGTATTCAACATGTTTTGTATTTTTTTGGTAAAAGCGAAGAAAAAATTTTAGTTCTACACAATTTTACGAAATATACATACCGGTATTCCCGGGAATACCGGTAATATCGTCAGAACCGGAACCGGGAATACCGGTATTCCCGGGAATAATTCAAGAACCGGGAAACCGGTACCATTTCCCGGGAATACCGGGAACCGGGAATACCGGTATTCCCGGTACTACGGTACTGACCGTAGGCACTAGTCTAAACTAAGTTCTTACTTAAGTAAAATCTTAGTTAAGAATTATTTAAGTACTTTTTATTACTTAAGTTAAATTCCATTTTACAGTTTGTACTTAAGTTAAAAAGAAAATATGCTAAAAATATGGTAACACAGAGTATTATTTTTGATTTGACAATTCAAAAGGAATACAAAAAAATAAAATAATAATAAAAATATTCAAAACAAAAATTTTAACAACGAAAAACCCCACAAATGCAATTCTTTTTCATTAAAATCTTCCGCCGTGGGTATTGTTAAAACCATAACAAGAACGCGGCTAAGGTCATTATTGAAAAAATCTTCACCCGCTAGATTTTGGACACAAACGAACGTCTCTGTGAAAAGGTTTCTATTATTTCCACCAAAACTTGTAGGGATAAGATTGCCGATTATGTTACCCGTTTATTAAGGCAATCTCCGGCACTCTCAAACTCATGGTATTTCATTAAATTGCGTGATATTTCCATCAAAACGAAAATAAAGAAAAAATGTATATTTAAGAAATTTAAAGGTGGCGGAGATTGCCCATTATGTGGGTGAGGTAACCGGCAATCTTATTCCTTTTTGGAAATAATATCGGAAACGTTTACAACGTTACATTGACAAAACGACAGACGGATGGACAGTCGATCTAATACACTTAAATATGTGGGTGGAACAAATATTTCGGGTATTTTCAAACATCATCACATACTCATACCCTGTATCACATTGTGGTGTAGGCTATCACACAATTCACAGAAAATAATATCGTAATTTTGTTTTTAATTAAAAATGGATTTGATATTAAATTTAAATTTAATTAAACATTTTAATTGATTCAATTAATGTTTTAATTGAATTCTTAACTTTACTGAAAACAAAAATAAAATAAACAAACGAAACCGGTTTTGTATGCATTGGTGTTAGTAGCCAATGAAAAAATAAAAATGCAAAAAACAACAAAAAAAATTTTGAACTATAAAAACGCAACAAAAAAATTAGTTTTATTGTTTTCTTTAAGGCGAGTGGTCGTTGCGGATAAAGTGTTTTGCTAATAAAATGTGTACAGTTGAAACAAAAAAAAATAATGAGGCATTTGCCTTGTGTTTTGTACATTGAAATATAATACATTTTTTTTGTTTCAACTTTACTAAAGCGACAAAAATGCATGCAATAACAAGACTTAAAAATAAAAAAGTTAATTTTAAATAGTTATTGATATTTTAAAAGACTACTATAATGTTTCTATGCAAAACTATACCAACTGTTTAATAAAGAAAATAAATTTCTTAATAATATAAAACAAAAAAATTCAATGTTTATTCAGTGCATTTTTCGAAGTTTAACTTTTAAAATTAAATTGAGTTTTGGTCTTTTTTCAATTAAAAATTTTATGTGAATCAATAAATCAATATTATTGATTTTCAATTTTATATTAATTTTTTTTAGTTTATTTAATTATAATTTTAATTGGTTTTCCATTTTAATTTCAATTAAAAATTTAATTGATTCAATTAACAATTTAATTAAGTTTTAAAACTATTTTCAAACAAAATGAGTAATTAATATGCGCATTTTCGTGATAGGTCCGAAATCAATTAATTTTTTAATTGAATCAACGAATTTCGTAATTGAAATTCATTTTTATTTTTTTCTGTGTTGATGTTCTTTTCATTAAAACCTTCCGACGCTAAGGTCATCATTGAGAATTTCTTCGCCGATTGACTTCAGATTTGAACACCAACAAACCTTTTTCCAGCAAGCCATTGAGAAATAAGATTGGTTATGTTACCCATTTGATTATGTTATATTACCCCTTTGAATGGGCATGTCCGCCAATCTCAAATTCCTTCCAAATTTTTATTTATTTACATGATGGGAATATCATTTACATGATGGAAATATCACGCAATTTGATAGAAATACCTTGAATTTGAGAGTGGCGAAGACAGCGGAAGTTTTTAACGGGGAATAACAGCAATTGTGTGATTCTTTGTTTTTTATTTTTTTTTGTATGTTTATTTGTTTTTATTATTTGAGTTTTATTTTGTATTTTTTTTTGAATTGTCAAATCAAAATAAATTAAGGTGCAAGTACATCCCAACAAACATTTACCTTTGAAATACATTGAATATTATATTGATAGCAAGTTTAAAATTTAAACCTTAGCCTTGAAAACCAGTTGAAAATAACATAGTTCTCAACGTAAAAACAATAGCATTCTCAAAGAAAACGGCATGTTAGTTCTCAAGTAAAATTTTCAAGTTTATTTAGATTTGATATGGTTTGAGATTTTTTGAATGTATAATGTTTCTCCAATGTACACAAATATTTTTAGCTTGAAAATATGCTTACTATCTAATTGAATTTTAGTGTAGTTTTCAAAGAATTCTCAGCCTTATTTATAATAGCTCCATTCGATTACTTTTTTTGTAGTAAAAGTAGTAAAAGGGAGACATTTTTTAATTTTACTCATTGAGAGGAAAAACAAAAACAGTAAAAAAATGAAAAGCAGTAAAAAAATAGTAAAATTAAATTTATCATTCAAATTTAAGAAATATTAAATTTATTAGAAATATTAAAATCAAATAATCCTCAAAATTTGTTCTAAATAAGTTTTTGCAAAAAAAAAAACAAACATAAAAAGGAGAAACTCCTGCAAACTTGGGGATCGTAACATCCATAAAATTAATATCGGAAGCCCTTTATACATGCAAATTCTTACACCCAAAATAATCCTACAGTAAAAAATACAGTAAAAGTGTTATAACTTTAACTTTACTACTTTTTTAGTAATTTACAGTATAAATTTAGTTTTACAGTATAAATTTAGTTATTTTTTGAACTTGGAATTTACTGAATACTGATTTTTTTACCGATTTTTTAATAATTTTTGTTAGTAATTTTTAAAAATTTGGAAACTTATTTTTGACACCTAAAAAGGTAAAATTTACATTTTTGAATATTTTTTTTTTAAACGCACATAGCAAATTTCAATTAAAAAAAAAAAAAAAAACAAGTAAGAGTTAGAGATGGGCGCGTGAGTGAATTTTGACTCACGCACGCTCACGCTCACGAAATAAAAATATTGCTCACGCACGATCACGCACGAAATTATTTTTTCTGCTCACGTTCACGCACGCTCACGTGAGTAACTAAAATTTTTCTCACGCTCACGAAATAATCACGCTCACGGAGACTTACGAAATTAAAATTAACAAATTTTCTTTTTACTTTTTTCGATTTCTTGCACAAAAAGTATTGATTTTCCTTAAAACAATAATAAAAATTAATTTAAATCACAATTTAGTATAAATTTCCCTCTAAAATCAATATAATGACGATTTCTTTTACTTGTTTTCTGTTTCAAACAGCACAAAACAATCACGCAAACTCACAAAACAAAAATTACTCACGCACGCTCACGCACGAAACTATTTTTTCCAATCACGCGCACTCACGATCACGTGAGTAAAAATAAATTTCACTCACGATCACGCGTGATTCACGCGTGAATCACGTGAATCACGAAAAATTCGTGTCACGCGCGCATCTCTAGTAAGAGTGTTAAATTTGGCTATGCCAAATCTTTTATACCCTCCAACATGCAAAAAAATAAAAAAAAAATGCGGGGCGTTTTATTTTTTTTTTTTTTTGGGGGGGGGGGTCGTGGTGATTTGGGGGAACAAATTTCCTCTCAAATATGTGTTTAAAAATTCATTCCTATGTTTTTTTTTGCACTAAAGAAATGAAAGTTTTTTTTTGGGGGGGGGGGGGGTCGTGGTGATTTGGGGGAACAAATTTCCTCTCAAATATGTGTTTAAAAATTCATTCCTATGTTTTTTGCACTAAAGAAATGCAAGTTTATCATAATTTAATTTTTTTTATTCTACGCCCATAAAAGAGGGGGAGCGGACCAAAAAACGACATTTTCTAATTCTCAGGGTCCAAATGCAGGACTTTGAACTTCTTGTAGCATAAAAATATTGAATTTGTTAAACAAAAAGACAAAAAATCATGTAAAAAATGATTTTTTTCTGAGGTTGGTTGAGTTCTTTAAGG
Organism: Pegoplata infirma; assembly: GCA_963921195.1. Lineage (NCBI taxonomy): Eukaryota > Metazoa > Arthropoda > Insecta > Diptera > Anthomyiidae > Pegoplata > Pegoplata infirma. The sequence goes on along the minus strand of OY992537.1, from coordinate 121,470,439 downwards.
GGGAACTTTTTCCCCCCAGGTCCGATTTTGCCCATTGCCCAACTTAACCTGCCTAGGACCACAAGACATATTCGTGCCAAACTTGAGGAGTCTAGCTCTTTTATTTTGGACTGTATCGTGTAAACTACAAACGGACGGACAGACGGACGGACAGATGGACAGACGGACGGACATCGCTAGAATGTCTTAGAATCGATCACTGATCAATAATATATATACTTAAGGGGGTCCCCGAACGATATATCCATGCGTTACACACGGAATGACCCTCCAACACATACTGTAGTTGGAGGGTATAAAAATAAATGTATATATTTTTTTTTAATTTCTAAAATAGAGTATTGCCAGCCATCAAGCTCAATAATTATATTTTTTGATCCAATTTTTTAATTAAAAAATTTGTCAAAATCGGTTTTGGATAGGTTTTCGCTTTAAAATTTTTTTACCGTTTTTTTATAACTGCGTTAGTAAAAATTGACTAACGCGTTGTAGGGCCCTTTAATACTAACAATTAGTAAAAACTGGCAACTTTTTAGTAAGGAATACTGTAGGATTTCTATGAGTGTAGGAATCCGACTTAAAGATTGTTTTAAAGAATTTGACCACTTAAGTGGAAATAGTGGGTTTTTCTCAAAGTATTTTAGAATCAAATGAGTTTTTCAAATAATTTACGTTTAGGCTCGCAGAAATTTTTTCAATGGAAAAAGACTGCATTCAAAGAATTGTTCTCCTAGAAAAACTTGGAAAAATCCTTAATAATCTGGTGATTGTTTCCAATATAAAAACCGTCAGAATCTTATGACCTCAAAAACTCTGACTCCTTATTAGATATGGACACTTGAACAGATTAGTGGATGATTCACGCACTATCTGTCTCAGATTCAGGGACATTTTTTCTATAAAATAATTCTTAGATTCTCAGACATGTTTTCGATAAAAATAGTCGCGATTCTGAGACAATTTTTCTATAGAAACTCTCAGATTCTGAGACAATTTTTCTATAGAAAATGTCTCAAATTCCGAGATAGTTTTTCTATAGAAAAAGTCTCAGGTTATGATTGTTTTTCTATAGAAAAAGTCTCAGATTCTGACACATTTTTTCTGGAGAAAAAGTATCAGATTCCGAGACATTTTTCTATAGAAAAAACCTAAGATTCTGGGACATTTTTTCTACAGCAATAGTCCCAGATTCTCAGACTTTTTTCTATAGAAAAAGTAATTTTTTTCTACAGAAAAGTCTCTGATTCTGAGAAATTTTTTCTATAGAAAAAGTCTCAGATTCTGAAACATTATTTTCTATAGAAAAAGTCTCAGATTCTGAGACATTATTTTCTATAGAAAAAGTCTCAGATTCTGAGACATTTTTTCTCTGATTCTGAGAAATTTTTTCTATAGAAAAAGTCTCAGATTCTGAGACATTATTTTCTATAGAAAAAGTCTCAGATTCTGAGACATTATTTTCTATAGAAAAAGTCTCAGATTCTGAGACATTATTTTCTATAGAAAAAGTCTCAGATTCTGAGACATTTTTTCTATAAAAAAAGTCTCAGATTCTGAGACATTTTTTCTATAGAAAAAGTCTCAGATTCTGAGACATTTTTTCTATAGAAAAAGTCTCAGATTCTGAGACATTTTTTCTATAGAAAAAGTCTCAGATTCTGAGACATTTTTTCTATAGAAAAAGTCTCAGATTCTGAGACATTTTTTCTATAGAAAAAGTCTTAGATTCTGAGACATTTTTTCTATAGAAAAAGTCTCAGATTCTGAGACATTTTTTCTATAGAAGAAAAAGTCTTAGATTCTGAGACATTTTTTTTTAAAGAAAAAGTCTCAGAGTCTGAGACATTTTTCTATAGAAAAAGTATCAGATTCTGAGACATTTAGTAACATAAGACAAACATGCATATTTGTGCCTTCAGGGGTCTAGCTATTGGCTGGGACTAACAAGGGAGGTCTTTCACAGGGCAGCCACCGATTGTCCTGAAAGTTCCATATGGGAAAGAGGTAACTCGTATTTTTTCCTCACATTCCCATATCTAAGTTTCGGGACAATCGATGGGTGCCCTCTGAAAGACCTCCCTTGTTTTATGATTCCTACAGATGGCCGGCAATTACTAGAATATGTCAGAAAACGATCAAGGATCAATTATATGCACATATGTATACGGTGGTATATTTTTTGATGCGTTACACACAAAAAATCTTATAATCTGCGAACCTTTTCAACTTTGTGAAGATGTTATAAATTAATCCCTATTAACTTGTTTTCATTAATCCCATTGCATATTTGGCTTTTTTCTTGTTTTTCTATTTATAATTGAATTTGGAGATAGATTTCCTTTTTTTAATTTTTGTTTAAAATATTTTTTGGTAAATAAATAAAAAATTTGTCAATATTTTTTTTTGACATAATTTCCATACTTAAGCCATAATTAGTTTAGAAGTGTAGTAGTGAAGTAGTGAGGTAGAGCCTTATGTGATTTTCAATAAGAAAAAAGAGTGTATATAATTTTAAAATTTGTGTGCTCTTCATACGCATTGAATTTTTCCATAAGACTAAAAAGTAGAGAGACGTAAACAAAATCTGTTGAGAATAGAATTTCTCTACCTCGCTCTACTTTTTATGCTTATGTCAAAATTCAATGTGTATGAAGAACACACAAATTTAAAAAAATTCTACACTCTTTTTTCTTATTGAAAATCACATAAGGCTCTACCTCACTACTTCACTACTACACTTCTAAACTAACTATAGCTTTACGCATTGAAATTTCTCCGGTAAATTGTAGTAAAAATAAATAAAGTAAAAAAAATAAAATAAATTCATTACTTCATTTACTATTTTTATGTGTACACGAACGGTTTTTGAGCAAAAGTAGTAAAATGAGTAAATTATAGTAACTTGTAGTAGGTAATCGTAATGAACCTCAATACTATTTTTTATTAAAAAAACTGTAAATACGAATTTTAATAATATTTGCTATTTATTTGCACTAAAAATTGTTAATAAAAAAGTTACATCGAATGCCATTTTTGAGGTCGTCTCCTTCCAGGCCTTCTTCTTCACCCTTGATATTTAGTGCCAGTTTGATTTTTTTTTTCAAAGGCTGGAATTGATGTTTGTTGGGATACGAACAATCTTGCTTTGCGTCCGGTTGTCAAAAAGTTAAAACTGTATATGTAAATGAATGAAGCAAGTTACAATACAAAAGTTCAAAACGCATAGAACTCAAAAAATTTTAAAAATATTCACCACTTTTTGCGTCTTGAACATTTTTTTGACAATTTTATTTTGTTTTGTTTTCGTTTTAAAATAAACAATATTTTTTTAATAAATTTATACAAAAACTTAAAAAAAAATATAATTTCCCTAAATAAAAATTAACCAATTTTAGTGAAAAACATGAGGATTTAGCAAGGTATTTATGAAAAGCTACCGCATTCAACGCGTTTTATATGTAACTTAATGTTTTCAACGCATAGAAAGCAGACATAGGTGAGAACGTATCGGACGCAACGCACCCCTATGTACTTCCACCTTTACTTAAGTAAAACTTAAGTCATGGTTAACCTGACCAACTATCCCGCTTTTGCGGGATTATCCCGCTTTTTGAAGTGTCATCCCGCCTTGATTTTCCATCCCGCTTTTTAAACAAAAGTCCCGCTTCATCCCGCTATATCCCGCTTTTTGACTTTTAGAATAGTAAAGTAAAATTTATAATTTTTCAAATATTTTAAGTATGATTGTTCTGTAGTTTTTTTTATCATATAAATATGGTAACATTTAGAATTTCTTAACTTGTTTCAAAATGTAAATGAAATTACTTCTAAAATTGTGTTGGAACTCTAAAAAGTTCCTAAGAAATTCGGAACTATGTCTGAATATTCCAAATTTAACCTTAAAACTGATGTAGCTTAAAAAAGATTTTTTTTTTAATTTTAACTGAAAGTTCATTAAATTGTCTAGAAAATGAAAAATTGTCAGAAAGGAATTAATTTTTGTTTTCGAGAAAAATGAACACTGAACTTCAATTTTTAAAAATTTCGATAAAAATATTTTTTTTGTTAAAACACGTGAGTCTCACTTACTTTTAAATATTTTTAAATGAAAGTTCATGTACGAAATTTAAAATTTTCAGAGAGCAGTTATTTTTTGTTGTCGAGAAAATGAGTTTAATCTTCGAAGTCATTTTTCTCAAAAACAAAAAGTAACTGGTCTCGGAAAATTCGACGTTTTGTAAAGAACTTAATGAACTTTAATTTTAATATATTAAAATAATCAAAATTGGCGAAAAAAAAGCAATTTTTATTTAATTTTACCATATTTTACCACGCCCATTTTTCCAAAAAGCTAAAGATTTTGTTCCATGATTTTTTTAGTTCCATATAGCGTAACATGCACCTTAAGTACGAATTTGATTCACCAACATTTTTTTCGTGGTTCGTTTGAAATTAAAAGCTCCACATGGTTCAGAGTTATCTTTCGAAAGCAACTGTGTTTTCAACAGACATAAAGTTAGAGAGACAGACGGATATCGCTATGTCAACTTAAATTCGATTGCAAATCACTAATTTATATACTTTATAGGGTTCTATGACCTATTTCCTATTAGTTACCAATGGAATGACAAACTAATATGTATCCCCTATCAATAATTGGAGGGTATAAAAAAGTCCCGATTTTTTGGTCAAAATCCCGCTTTTTCAACCTTTCCATCCCTCTTTTCAGCCAAAAACAGTTGGTCAGGTTAGTCATGGTAATAGACGACTTAAGTTTGTCTTAAGTGGCTTTTATAAATTTTTTTTTTTTTTGATTTAAGTTATTTCTTATTGTTAGCTTAAGTCTCTACTTAGTGCTGACTGTAAAATCCGCCCTGAGACAATTTTTTAAAGCAAAATCTCATATTCTGAGACATTTTTTTTTAAAAGTCTGAGATTATGAGACAGTTTTTTTGTAAAAAAGTTTCAGATTCCGAGATATTTTGTATATAGAAAAGGTCTCAGATTTTGAGAGATGTTTTCAATAGAAAACTTCTTCAGTCTTCAGAGCCTGAGACATTTTTTTACGGAAAAAGTATGAGAGATTTATTCTAAAGAAAAATTTTTACAGTCTGAGACATTTATTCCTAAGAGGAAAGTATTAGATTCTAAGACATTTTTTCTAAAGAAAAAAATCTCAGACCCTTACACAGTTTTTCTATAGAAAATAATTCATATTCTGGACTTTTTTTGTAAAAAATTCTCAAAATTGTAAAAAAAATCTTCTAGGAAATTGGTTTCAGAACCTAAGAATTTTTCTTTAGAAAAAATGTCTCGAAATCTGAAACTTTTCTATAGAAAACATCTCTTAAAATCTGATACATTTTCTATAGACAAAATGTCTCAGAACCTTAAACTTATGCTACAGAAAAATTCACAGATTCTGAGTCGTTTTTTATGTAGAAAATTTGCAAGATTCTAAAACTTTATTCTGGAGAAAAATTCTCAGATTCCAAGACATCTTTTTTGTAAAAAATTTTCAGATCCTGAGTCAGTTGTTCTGCAGACAAATTTTTAGTGTCTGAGATATTTTTTTAATGGAAAAATTCTTAGATTCTGAGACATTTTTTTTGGAGTAAAATTTTCAGACTCTGAGACATTTTTTCTATAGAAAAAATCTTAGATTCTCGAACATTTTTTTCTATAGAAAAATTCTCTGATTCTGAGAATTTTTTTTTTTAATTCTTTAATTTTTTTCTTAAATTTCCCAAACTCCGAGACATTTTTTTAATATACTAACTTTCAGATCTTGGGACAGTTTTTTTTTTTTGTAGAAATATTGTCAAACTCTCAGATATGTTTTCTAGAGAAAAATTCTCAGATTTTTTGAAAATTTTTTCTGTAGAAAAATGCTTAGATTCTGAGGTATTTTTTTATTAAAAAAATCTTAGATTCTGAAACAATTTTGCTATTGAAAAATTTTCGGTATCAGAGACATTTTTCCTGTAGAAAAAGTCACAGATTCGGAGAAATTTTTCTATAGAAATAGCCTCAAAATCTGAGAAATTTTTGCCGTAGAAAAAGTTTCAAATTCTGAGACATTTTTCTTAAAGAAACAGTCTCAGATTCCAAGACATTTTTCATATAAAAAAACTTTTATCTAGAAAAAAGTTTTCAGAATCTGAGATTTTTTGTACTATAAAATAAATCTCAGATTCTGAGACAGTTTTTCTGTTTAAAAATTTGTTAGATTATTAAATGTTTTTTTCTATAAAAAACTTCTCATATTCTAAGATTTTTTTTGGAAAAAAATTTTTAGATTTTGAGACATTTCTTCTATAGAAAAATTCTCAGATTTTTAAACATATTTCCTGTATAAAAATTCTCAGATTGTGAAATATTCTTTTTATTAAAAAAACCGTTGATTCTCAGACTTTTTTTCTATAGAAAAATTCTCAGCTTCCGAGACACCTTTTGTGTAAAAAATTCTCAGATTCTGAATCAGTTTTTCTGTAGGAAGATTTTTAGATTCTGAGATATTTTTTATATAACAAAATTCTTAAAGTCTGAGACATTTAGAAAAAAATTCTTAACTTTTAATAGAAAAACGTGTCGGATTCTGAGACACTTTTTATAGAAAAAAATCTTAGATTCTGGGACATTTTTTCTGTAGAAAAATTCTCAAACTCTGAGAATTTTTTTAAAAAATTCTGAAAATTTTTCTTTAGAAAAAGGTCTCAGAATTTTATAATTTTTCAATAGAAAAAATGTCTCCGATTCCGAGACATTTTTTTAATGTAATAATTCTCAGATTCTGAGACAGATTTTCTGTAGAGATATTGTCAGATTCTCAGATATTTTTTCTAGAGAAAAATTCTCAAATTTTGAGACATATTTTTCTGTAGAAAAATGCTTTAGATTAGATTAGATTAAAGAGGCCCTATGCAGTGCGACCATAAAGATCTATTGTGCAGCCTAGAAAGGGTGCCCTAAATATTCAGGCTTCTAATAAAGCCGAGAATCCTATTTGGCAGAGAGTTCCACACGTCAGTTGGAGATATTAAGTGTCCCCCTAGATGTTGAAGTCTTCTACCAGTCAGTCTTGGGCATGTACAAAGTATATGTTCTGCTGTCTCCTCCTCTATCTCGCAGAATCTGCACGTGTCCGTGTCAGATAGATTTTTCTTTTTAAGTTGGTAACGTAGGTTACAATGTCCAGTTAGATAGGACGTTAGGATTCGAAGATCCTTTTTGTCCAAAGACAGTAATCGTTTAGATACGGTGTTGGATGGAATTATGAATCTTTTTGCCTGCCGCTGGCCAGCGCAATAGTTCCAATGTTCCATGAACTTAGATTCACTCCATATTTTGAGTTTTTCTCTAACATGTCCCGATGGCAAACCAAAGAATGGTTCAGGGCCAATAAAGGGTCGCCTGGCACCGCAATTTGCCAAACAGTCAGCGCGTTCATTTCCCGTGTGACCCTCATGTCCCGGAATCCACACGAGTGTTAGGTCGTTATGTCGTCCTAGTTCGTTAAGTGACTCAATACAGTTCATTACCAGTCCGGATGTCACCTCATAAGCTATAAGAGCTTTTAGTGCAGCCTGACTGTCAGACATTATGTATATATGGGAACCATTTGTTTTTCTCCGAAGACATTCGGTTGCACATATGTGAATAGCATACAATTCTGCCTGAAAAATTGATGGTGATTTTCCCATGGGTAGAGCACGTTGGAAATTTGGTCCGAAGATACCCGCCTCTGTATCCTTATTGGTTTGCTTGGACCCGTCTGTATACCATATAATGGAATTAGGCTCTGGGTCCCAGGTCATGTTTGACCACACGCTCCGATCAAGGATTTTAGTATCAAAGTTCCTAATAAATACTCGTGTCGGTAATATTCTGTCCATGACCTTTAAAATAGGGTCATCAATGAGAAATTTGGCAATTCTCAAATGTCCCCGTAAGTCACCTTCCTTCATATTACCAAGTTCCGTCAGCCTTAGGGCGCTTTTCATAGCATTCTCCATTACAGAAATACACTCAAAATAATAACTCTGTTAAATTACAGAAAAACTCTGCTAATTTAACAGAGTACACCATACTTTTCCAGCTAACAACATTTCTTGGTAATTTTACTAAAAAACTCTGTAAAATGATTTTGACAGAAAAAAACTGTTAATTTACAGAGTTTATAGTAAAATATTGGTTAAATATGAAAGCTTTTTTACAGAGAAAACTCTGTAATTTGACCATAAAACTCTGTAAAATGATTTGTACAAAAAAAAAACTGTTAATTTACAGAGTTTCTAGTAAAATATTGGTTAAATAAACCACCATTTAGCAAGGAAAACTATGAAATGTACATATATTTGATGCAAAAAAAAAATTACAGAAAAACTCTGTAAATTTACAGAATTTAGTTAAATGCATGTTATTTTGTAAAAATTTTACAAGATTTCTGAAAAATAAATTTTGATAACTTTTTTTGCTACTTTTTCAACTTTTTCTCAAAAAAAAAAATTACAGATAAAATTTTGATGTTTGGTAACAAAAACAAAAACTACTCAAAACAGAAAACTTTTTTGGTTATAAAAAAATACGAAGTATTTTGCTTAGATCTGTATTTTAGCAGAAAACTCTGTTAGTTATCTGTAAAATTAAGATTACAAAGTAAAAAGTAATATAACAGAGGAAACTTTGTTTTTTTGTCACAACAAAATACAAAGTTTTTTCTTTAAATCTGTATTTTGACAGAAAACTCTGTCAAATATCTGTTGAATTGAGATTACAGTCATTTTACAGAGTATTTTACAGAGTTATTTTTATGAGTGTATGTAACGGTGGAATGTTGAGTAGGGCCCCAATGGCATAAGTTGGGCATGTTTTACCAGCACCGGTAATGCCAATGCAGACGAGTCTGTAGACTTTGTCCAATATAGTTCTGGCCGTACTTTGTTCCACCTTGGGCAACCATACTAGAGCAGCGTATGTTAGCATAGGTTTCACAATAGTGTTGAAAGACCAGAAGATCATATGCGGTTTCAGTCCCCATGTTTTCCCAAAAAGTCTCTGACAGGCATATGTGGCTCTTGTGGCTTTTATGGTCAAATTATTTAGATGTTGGTTCCATAACAAGGATTTATCCAATGTAATCCCAAGGTATTTCACCTCATCTGAAAATCCTATTGTTATGCCATTTAAAGTTGGCATGGAAAGTTTGAGTTTTCTTTTCCTAGTGAACGGTATTAGTATAGTTTTGGATGGGTTAATTGATAACCCCTTTGACTGACACCAATTTTGTGTCATATCGAGAGCTTGTTGCATGCGGTCCGAGATAGTCGGCTCATGCCAGCCAGAGACCGCAATAACAAGATCGTCAGCGTATCCAAAGGTCCTAAAACCAGAGCTATTAAGTTCTTCGAGCAGCTCATCTATGACCAAAGTCCACAACAAAGGTGATAATACACCACCTTGTGGGCATCCCCTTGTAGCGTTGATGGTCATAGATGTGCCGCCGAGATCAAACGTAATCACTCTGGATGTTAGCATCTCCAGAGTCCAATTTATTATAAGTCTAGGAATATCCTTTCTTATCATAGCTTTCTTAATAGCATCATAAGATGTATTATCGAAAGCTCCTTGTATATCGATAAAGGCGCAGAGTGCAATTTGTTTTGCTTCTATGGCCTTGTCAATCGTTCCGACAACATGATGGACTGCAGTTTCAGTAGATTTACCCGGTTGATATGCAAATTGAAACTTATGTATCGGTTTGCTATTCAAGCAAGTTTCTCTGATAAAGCAGTCCAATAGTTTCTCCATAGTTTTAAGGAAGAATGAGCTGAGACTAATTGGTCTGTATGATTTAGCCAGTTGCTCAGATTTCTTCCCCGCCTTAGGTATAAATACCACTTTTACCTCTCTCCAAGGTTCCGGGACGTAGCCAAATAAAAGGCTAGATCTAAATAATCTAATCAGTTGAGGAACGATGATATCCATTCCCCTCTGAAGTAGACATGGGTAGATCCTGTCCGGGCCAGGTGATTTGAAGGAGGAAAACTTACTGATCGCCCATTTGACTCGTTCACTTCTGAATATGCTGTTCGTTAAGCGAATATCACGACCAGTCAAAGATGGGATTCTTATGACTGGTGATGGTTCACTAACGGACATGCATCCTGGAAAATGAGTTTCCAATAGAAGTTTACAAGTTTCAAGAGGAGATTCAGTGTAAGACCCATTTTGTCTTTTAAAGTACATAGGCCATTTGAATGGTCTTGAGAGAGGGCTTTTTGCAGTCGCACGGCTTCTGGAAGATCATTTATTTTCTCACAGTAGTCGCGCCACGTAGTCCTCTCGGATCGTCGAATTTCTCGATTGTATTCTGTTAGTGCCTTCCTGTAGGTTACCCAATCACCTGTTTGTTTAGCCCTATTGAATAATCTCCTAGCCTCCTGTCTAAGCTGTTCAAGACCGTTGTTCCACCATGGGACATCCCTCTTAACCTTCCTGGTCTTAAGTGGACAGCTTTTCTCATAAGCCAGTGTCATATTTGAATGTAATTCGATACTTCCCTGATCTATCTCATATGTACTCCTAATGAGTCCGGTCGATTGATCAACGTTAATATCAAGATTATTACGATAGTTATCCCAGTTAGTTTTCCTAGGATTGCGATAAGTCTGGTCTGATTCCATTGCGCTAACCAGGTCGAATACCAGATATTGGTGATCCGACATGGATAGTGCATCAGAAACATGCCAGTTAGAGATAGAGAACGCTAGATTGGAGCTAGTCATAGTGAGATCCAGGACCTCAGATCTGATAGCATTTCTGAACGTTGGTTCATCTCCTTTATTCGCAATGTTAATAGAAAAATGCTTAGATTCTGAGGCATTTTTTTATAGAAAAGTTTTAAGATTCTGAGGCATTTTTTATTGAACAAAATTTCTACTTTAATTCTTAGAACTGGATTCCCTACAGCCGGACTAAATACTAGGGTGGGGCGATTAGTAAGGAAGGAACAAAATCTTAATGGGCGCTTCGCGTTTCTGATTCTTGGGATTGTACTGAGCAAAAAAGTCAACTGGACCATACGTCTACGGTGAAAATCGAGCCTCCCGATTTTGACTTGAAGTTTTTTCTCAGACTTTATTTTTTTTTGAAAATTTGCAAATTTTCTTGGGCTTATATTTCGTAAACTATTTGAAATTTTGACTTATTTTCAAAAATAAAGTTGTAGCTATTGTCTCGGGCTACATATTACTTAGAAAAAACTTCGTTTTCATGGTCAAAAAGTCGAAAATGTAGAAAATTCACCACTTTTTGTAATTTTTTTTTTGATATTTTGCCCTATAACACCCAAACCATTGAGATTTTCGATCCAATACTAAGACAGAAATTGTAGCCAAGACAATAGTTAAGAACTCTGCGGTATATTTTGGCCTTGTGAAAGTGCAAATTTTTTGTGAAAATATTGATAAATTGCCATTTTCAGTTGTTCATAGCGCAAAATCATAAATATGTTCTATTTTTATTCTATTTATTTATTATATTATATTCTATTTATTTTATTTCTTATTTTTTATTCTTGTTTTGTTTTAAGTTCGTTTAACGCATTTTTGTTAGTTTATTGTAAACGATCACCAGAGACTTTACAATATAGAGATAAAACAAATTTAGTTCTTCTGCTGGCTCCTTGAAAGCGCCAGTCTTTAATATCAGCTCAAGAATATTACTAATATTCTTGAGGTGTTACTAAGACTTAGTGAAGGCTCAAATAACTCAGCAAATACTGCTCATATAACTATGATATGATCAGTACACTCGTAAGAACTATCCAATATCTTACATATACATAAAATAAAATTTGGAAATTTTCCACGCAAAATTTAGTTATAGAGGTTCTAAAATTTTGTGTGCTACTAGCAAGTGCTGCCATCTGAATAAACGTAGAAAACTTTTTTTCCATGCCCTGACGATCACAGTATCAAATACACATAAAATTAAATACGCATTTTAAAATATCTGCCGCAAATGTAAGCAGGAGTAACACATTTCCCGGCAGTAATAACGAAGTCGTTATAGATGGCAACCCTTTCATTTTTTGGAAGGTATTTGGGAAGTTTTTTGGAATAACGAAAAGTAAACAAAAAAATAATAAAACAAGTAAGCTATATTCGGCTGTGCCGAATCTTTAAATACCCTCCACCAATGTAATGATTTAAAAATAAAAAAAAGTTTTTTTTTTTTTTTATTTATTTATTTTATTTTTTATTTATAAGTAACAAAAAGTGTATTTTTGGTACTTTTAATAAAAGTTACTTTTAATGAAAGGTATTTTTTATAAAAGGTACTTTTTATAAAAGGTACTTTTTATAAAAGGTACTTTTTATAAAAGGTAATTTTTATAAAAGGTACTTTTTATAAAAGGTACTTTTTATAAAAGGTACTTTTCATAAAAGGTACTTTTTATAAAAGGTACTTTTTATAAAAGGTACTTTTTATAAAAGGTACTTTTTATAAAAGGTACTTTTTATAAAAGGTACTTTTTATAAAAGGTACTTTTTATAAAAGGTACTTTTTATAAAAGGTACCTTTTTATAAAAGTACCTTTTATAAAAAGGTACTTTTTATAAAAGGTACTTTTCATAAAAGGTACTTTTTATAAAAGGTACTTTTTATAAAAGGTACTTTTTATAAAAGGTACTTTTTATAAAGGGTACTTTTTATAAAAGGTACTTTTTATAAAAGGTACTTTTTATAAAAGGTACTTTTTATAAAAGGTACTTTTTATAAAAGGTACTTTTTATAAAAGGTACTTTTTATAAAAGGTACTTTTTATAAAAGGTACTTTTTATAAAAGGTGGTGATGAAGATCCACCATTTCCAGACCCACTAATACATTGTCATATTCAAGGTACGGAGCGTCATGTCCAGCTATTAGCTAGTGTTGCTAAGCGCTCAATCGACAAAAACCGTGAAGGTATAATGGCATCTGTATCTGAAGGCCGAAAGAAAGCGCCTCGTATGGAATTTCGAAAAGATTTGGAAGGCAATCTTTGAATGAAAAATACACTAAATTGGAATTCTTCTTGATTCATAAATTGTCTCTACCAACACAATTACTTTGTACTTTAAATTAATTTTCAAAATAAATATTGAACAAAACAAAAAATAAACATTATATTTTTGGATAAAAAAAGTGGAAAAAAATAAGAAATAGAACATTTTTATGATTTTGCGCTATGAACAACTGAAAATGGTAATTTATCAATATTTTCACAAGAAATTTGCACTTTCACAAGGCCAAAACTGCCTGAAGGAGCGTTCTAATGCTTTTACAATGTACTAGAGAGTTCTTAAGTATTGTCTTTGTCACAATTTTTGCCTTAGTATTGGATCGAAAATCTCAATGGTTTTGCTGTTATAGGCCAAAATATACAAAAAAATTACAAAAATTGGTGAATTTTCAACATTTTCGACTTTTTGACCATGAAAACGAAGTTTTTTCTAAGTAATATGTTCAAAGGAATTGTAGCCCGAGACAATAGCTATAACTTTGCTTTTGAAAATAAGTCAAAATTTCAAATAGTTTACGAAATATGAGCCCAAGAAAATTTGCAAATTTTCCAAAAAAATAAAGTCTGAGAAAAAACTTCAAGTCAAAATCGGGAGGCTCGATTTTCACCGTAGACGTATGGTCTAGTTGACTTTTTTGCTCAGTACAATCCCAAGAATCAGAAACGCGAAGCGCCCATTAAGATGTTCAAATCGCCCCACCCTACTAAATACTCTCTCTTGTTTAATTGATCACGTCTATTCCGAGTATGTAGTTGTAAAACTCAACATAATAGATTACTTTAATCTGGAGGAAGGCTTATGGCATGATTTGGCTAAAATGCGCAAAATAATTTTTTTTAAACAAAACAAAAAAAGATTGCTGATGAGGTGATGTAATTTACAAAATTCTTTATTTCAATGCAATTTGACAACCATTCAGGAGAAAATTGTGTTTGTACGGATGGACCCGATGCACAGTGATTCGATTGGGCAAAATAGAGTATTGGTCGCAGATTTCTGAAATTTGGTACACACGAGTTTATGTGATTAAAACTACAAAAATGGTCACAAAATTCCCAAACTTTGTCAATGTTACCAATATTGACATAGTATTTTATGTGTTAATTTCTTTATTGATTGAATCAAGGACTCGTGTGGCTGCTCCTGTTGGTATAAATAAATTTTAGTAATCACAACGGAAAATTTCGGCTGTTGCATTTAAACCTTTCAGTTGACTCTAAATTCGGCGGACACAACTAAGCTGTTTTCTCTAAGTATTTGTAAAGAGTTGAATAAATGTAACTCATATTTTTGACCTAGTCGGCTTAAATTTTTGTGTAAATTCGTTCCTAATTTGCAGCGGCAACGCGGTATCAAACAAAAATTTAAGTGTTAATTCTTTGTATATGAAACTGTTTTTTTTTCTGTGTATTGTATGTTTCGAACAGCTCAATTTATATTTAGGTAAATATTTATTTATGCAAACTTTATTATTCCCAAAAAAAGGAGATAAGGACGGCTATAATACTCTTCTGTGTATTGAAATACAAATACCACGCTAATTAAATTTATGGACGTGTAAATCAAAGTCATTACTTTTTCTCTTTATACAAAGTTTTTATTTAAATATTTATTAAATTTTTGGTTTTTGTATTATAAATTTCAAAGCATTGTTTATTATTATTAATTATGTTGTTTTTTTTTGCATAATTATATTCTTATTAAATATTTATAACATTTAGTAAATTGGTTTATGTAAATTCTTGACACATATAATAAATTCATACAAGTATGTAATGGCAAATTGTTTTTCTTATTTATGTCTGGTATGTTAATTTTTAAGTATTTTATTTTTTATTTTGATCTACGTATTTGGTTTTAGTTTTTTAAACATTTTTTATAAAAACAAAATTGTTGGGTAAAATTTATATTAATCAATATAAAGAACATAATTATTTGCATCCTGGCTTTGGTGGTTCCACTATGAAAAAGTAGTCTTATGTTTAATACTAAAGAAATTTTTAAATATCGTATTGGGTTTTTTAAAAGAAAGAAAGTTAAAATAAAAGATTTGATATTGAAGCCGAAAGAATTGTTATTCATAATGAGACGATGAATTTTTTCATTAGATTCATATATTTTTTCGATAATATTTATCAAAAATTTTATTGCATTTATTAAAATAATCATTCATTTTATGAATTATTTTTCTTTTGAAGATTTTTTATTAAATGTATGAACACTTTTACTATTGCAATGATTTTTTTTTTTGTAAATTTTATGAAAAGATGTATTCATACATGCAATGAAAAAAATTATTAGCTCACTTTTAATGAATTTTCATAGACTTTTTGAACATTTTCATAACTATAATAAACAAAATTCTTTCAGTGCAGCAAAATTTGTTGTTCCAAAAAATTGGTTCCAGTAAGCATTATATTATTTTCCAATCAATTTCAGTAACACCGTCCGACAAAAATTAAAAAAAAATCGTTTAACACAAACTATATAACATACGTTTAAAACCAGATACTAAACTGCATTTACAGTTTCACATTTCGAGATCCTTATTTTCCTATTTTATTACTTTTACATATCAGGAAAACGGAGGTAAGTTACAACCTTTCAAAACTTTATCCTTCAATATCATTAAAAATATTCAACAAAATATTTTGATAAAGTTTTGAAAGGACTTGCTTTACATCCTTTTATCCTGATATGCCAAAATGAAAAAATGGAAAAACTAGGGGAGATCCTCCTTTTTCACTTACCATCACCAGGTGCATCCTAGGACAAGTACAAATTTTAGAACAAAATAGATTTTTTTTTCATCAATTTTTTTTATCTCAAAAACCTGACTCTTTAAAGAAATTTCCAAACTTAATTCGGATTAAGCGCACAAAAAAAGTTTTAGAAATATGGTTTACCAAATAATGGATTAAACGGTAACATGACACAATCCCCATTTCCGTTATGGGTATTATGACTTAATTCATTTCGGTCATAATACCCATAATGGTAGTGGGGAGTATGACCGAAAATAATTTGGACGTAATCCCAATAAAAATGCCTGCGAATTTTGTACTCTTGCCCAAAACATTAAATCATGGTTATGTTTTGCGGAAGATTTGGGTTTACTTGCCAAAGCAAAGTTTTTTTTAGAAAAAATAATGTTATATTACTTTGCCATTCCATGCAAAACGAATTGAAGAAATTTTGCTGAAATGGCAGCAGCTTTTGGAAAGGAAACTCGAGTCAAGGAGCGCATCCAAACCTGCTGAATTCATGCATGATTCTCTAAGGCGCTTTAGAGCGCTAGTTGGATACACCGAAAAAGCGCTCTTAAGATGCTCTGAATTCACATCTCTTTAGAGCGCTGAAAAAATCGCTTTAAAGATGCAGTGAATTCATGTGTTTTTTAAGCAGAATAAAGTTGAAGCACATTTGACTATTTCTGAAATATAAATTACAAAATCTGAAATACAATTGACTATTTTTAAATACAATTGGAAAATCTTAAATACAGTTGACTTATCCTGAAAATCAGTTGACTATTTCTGAAATACAATTAAAAACGTATTTTTTTAGTTTATTTTGTGGTATTGTTAAAAAATTAAAAATTTTTATGTCAAAAAAGTTCAAGGTCCCGATTACACCATTTCCACTTTTATTTCAGAAAATACAATTTATTTATTTATTGAATTTTCAACATATAATTACAAATTTTACATAACCTAATTTTACATAACCGAGACGGGTGACTATGACCATTGTCTCGTTGTAGCGAAACAGACCAAGGCCTCTGGTGGGAATCTGAAGTGGAAATGGTGTACTCAATTTTTTTTCATTCAAAATGGGTTAAAGGTGTTATGATTGAAGCACTCTTTGCAGCGCTGATAAATGCGCAATAATGATGCAGTCAAATCATGTGTCTTTGTCCAAAACTCTTATTTTTTTTTCATTAAAAAAGTGTTAAATAAATTAAAAAGGAATGCAAGTGTGAAATTTTATCAAAAAATAATTTATTATTATAAGTTTTATATAAAAAATCTTAACAAAGAATTTAAATTTATTTCCCTTACTTTTACTGCATCCTCAAGAGCGCTCTTTGGATGCGCTCCGGTATGCTATAAAAATATGCTATGTCGCCAAAATCTCGATTTATTTTTGCTGGGACTGTACATTTCGTAAGTGAGTGCAAAAATAAGTGCAAAAAAGTGTTTTTACATTTTGCAGAGTATAAAAGATTCGGCACTAAAGAATATTCAACTCTCACTTGTTTTATGTACATTTGATAAACGAAAAACAAAATTATGTTAAAAAAATTTAATGAACCCAAAATTTTTAATGAAAAAAAATTTTGATGAAAAAAAGTTTTGGATGAATTTTTTTGATGAAAAGAAAATACCACTTCTTGTTTTCTTTTTCGTTAATTGTTAGCTTATATAGTCAAACTGAGGTGGCGTCCTGCAACTTTTTTAAAATTAGACACCAGCCTAAAAACATTATCATGTTAAAAATTAAAATAATTCAAAGATTTATGGGGATAATGACCACGTAACAAATGGCCATAATCCCGATTACAGGGATTATGTCCACTACCTAGTTGGTCATAATCCCATAATTAAAAAAAGCTGTAACTTTACAATATGATTTTATTGCCAGAATGGTAAAATGCAACTTTGAAAAAACATTTTTAAAAATTTTTCGAAGTCCCTGAAAAATTTTTTTGTTTTCTTTGGAGTAAAGAGTTTTATTAAAAATAATTTCAAAAAACCCAAAATTTTGAAAAAGTTTCACAAGTCCCGGACACTACTATTGCTTTTATTTTTTTTTTTTTTTTTTTTTTTGAATTTTGGGGTATAAAATTTCATGGTTTAAGAAAAAAGTGATTTTGAATAATTTTTAAGTTCCCAAAAAAGTTTCAAAAGTTTTTTAAGTCCCGATCACAAACATTTTAAATTTACAATTCTATATTAAAAATGGGCTGATAACAAAAATTAAAAAAAAAAAAATTGCAACAATTTAGAATTTTATTGGTAAAATAGGCTGATAACTAAAATTTTCCAATAAAATTGCAACATTACAACTTTTCTTTTTATAAATTTACAACTTTTCTTTTTAATCTAACAATATTTTCCTGAAAATTTTGAAGCTAATAACAAAAATTTTGTCAATAAATCTGTAAATTTACAACTTTTTGACGCGAAGAAAACTTTCAAGGAGTTCTCGTAATTTTACTATCTTTTAATACTTTCAACATTTTTTCCTGAAAATTTTGCGACTAATAACAAACGTTTTGCCAATATAATTGTAAAATTACAACTGTTTGACGCAAAAAAAACCGTACAAGGAGTTCTTGTAATTTTATAAGACTTTTTACTACCTCCTGTTTTATGAGAACTCCTAAGTATTAAAAATTAAGAGATTTTCTTAATATTTTACAAGATTTTTTTTTTGAAAAAAATCTTAAAAGCATTTTCAATATGTTTTTACTCGCAAAAAAGTTGCTAAAAAAATTGTATCCGGGCCTTTAAAAAAATCGCAACTTAGAACATTTTCTAAAAAAAATCGTAACTTGGAAAAATGTTTTAAAATTTTGTCAACATTTTTGTTTTTTTTTTTAATAATTTTTAATGGAATTCTTTACTCCAAAACACAAAAAAAAATTGTGCCTGGGACTTAGAAAATTTTCGAAATATATTTCATTTTTGTAAAATTAAATTTTTTCTTTTCGTAAAATTACCTTGGACATTTAAGAATTCACTTACTAAAATAAATTTTTAAATTAAAAATAAAACTATAAATTTCAATCGACCAAAATACAAAATATGTTAAAAAAGGTTAACTAATATATATTGGTAAAATGGTATTACAAGACTTTTTCACAGTAATATGGCAATGTTTTTTTTAGTGTAGTCTGCATTTTCAGCGTTCAGAGATTTTTTGTTTTGAGAGTACAGCAGCACAGTATTTAATGTTACCCGTTAATTATAGTTAACATAATGTCATATTTTTAGCTTACTGCTTAAGCTTAAATATGTAACTTTTTTTGAAGTAATATACACCCTAAAAAAATGAGTCAGTTTCCTACTATTCATTTCAACAAATTCAAAAACTATACTACTATAAATTGAGTAAATTTCTAATATTTTCAAGTATAATTACGCAATTTGTGTAATTTTACACAATTTATAGTAGGAAACTGAAATCATTTTAATTAGAGTGTAGTCACCCAATAAATTTATATACACACTTTCTACTGCGTATACGTAATATGTATTAAAAATTATTATTACTCATACGCACTGTTAGCCGATGCATAAAATTATAAACCAATTTTAAATAATTGGATTAAGCTGATTCAATTTAATTTTTCAAATCCTAAAAAATGTTCTAAAGTCTTGGAAAAATTTCTCGGGAAAAATTGGTACTATTTTTTTTATGCCGCAAACATGTTTGTAGGTCGCGAACACACATTTTTTGTGTTTTGGGCAAATATTTGACCAATATTTTAGTATTATCCTTGTTAAAAAAGTCTTGTATTTGGGTCAAGTTTTACTGAATTCTACAAATTTTACAGGTAATTTTACAAAAAAAAAAATGAAGTTTTACAAAAATGATTTTATTACGAGGATTTATATTGTTTTACAAATAAAAAACTGTAATTTTGCAACACCAGTTACGAAAAAAAAATTTCAAAACTTTGCGATGTTTCAGACATTTTTAAAATTTCATTGAAAATGATTTAAGAAAAACCAAAATTAAAAAAAAATGCCTGCGAATTTTGTACTTTTGCCCAAAACATTAAATCATGATAATGTTTTGCGGAAGATTTGGGTGATTTGGGTTTTTAGAAAAAATAATGTTATATTACTTTGCTATTCCATGCAAAACGAATTGAAATATCAGTCGAGGACCCCATTAAAAAACCAAAAGAGCTGTACATTTCGTAAGTGAGTTCAAAAATAAGTACAAAAAGTGGTTTTACATTTTGGAGAGTATAAAAGATTCGGCACCAAATTTGATAAACAAATGGAACATTTTTATACGAAAAGCTTAGACTTGGTGAAAAAGTAGTTTTGGTAAAAAAAAAATATTTTTTTTTTCACGAAAAACAAAATTATGTTAAAAAAAATTTAATGAACCCAACATTTTTGGTTAAAAAAAAATTGATGAAAAAAAATTTTTGATGAATTTTTTTGATAAAAAGAAAAATTTTTTCATGTAAAAAAAAATTTTTTGGTGAGAAAAAAAAAATGATAATAAAAAATTTGATAAAAAAATTTATGAAAAAAATATGATAAAAAAAAATTTATGAAAAAAAAATTGTGATGAAAAAAAGAATTTGATGAAAAAAAAAATTAATGGAAAAAAAATTTATAAAAAAACAAAAAAATTGATGAAAAAAAAAATTTTGATGAAAAAAAAAAATTTTGATGAAAAAAAAAATTTTGATGAAAACAAAAAAAATTGATGAAAAAAATTTATAAAAAAAGAAAATTTGATAAAAAAATTATGAAAAAAAGTTTGATGAAAAAAAAAAATTTATGAAAAAAAAAAATTATGAAAAAAAAAAAAAAATTATAAAAAAAAAGTTTGATGAAAAAAAAAATTATGAAAAAAAAAATTTGATGGAAAAAAATTGATAAAAAAAAAAATTTGATGAAAAAAAAATTTTGTTTTGTTGACAAATAATTATGTTACTTTTTATTCACCAGCTGGTGAAAAACGGTTTTATTCACCACGAGATGAATTTTTATCCAAGTTACAAACGATATCTCGAAAACCGTCGACCGATTTAAAAATTGTTTGACATTCGTATTCAGCATGCTAAAATTAATAAAACTAATGTATCGCAAGATATTTTTTTTTATTTTTTCATTTTCAAAAATCCAAAATTTTTTGAAAGGAAATTTTCAAAAAGTCCAAAACTTTGATTGAAGAGCGCCACGGGCTAAAATGATCGAATTTGGCTCAAATTAGTTTTAAATAAAAGATTGTTTCAAGCTTTATAAAAGGGTTGGCGGAATGAAATTTTGGCACTTTTTTCAAAAAATTTCTTGAACGTAGGAAAAAACCGCCATTTTTTGCAAATTTCAAATAGCGATATCTCGAAAACTGTTCGACCGATTTTTTTTGATATTTGTGCTCAGCGCATCAAAATTAACAAATGTGATGTGTCAAAAGATATATTTATTTTTTATTTATTTTTGTTTAATTTTTCAAAAATCCAAAACTTTGACCGCCGGGCGCCACGGGTTAATTTAATCCGATTGACCTCAAATTGGTATTACATAAGGCTTAGGCCTAGTAGAATAAAAAAATGCCCGGAATTTGAAAATCGGAGAAAAAAAAATTGCTATACAGAAAAATGCCAGTCTAATATCACATATATGTGAATATTTATAGTTTCTACAGAATAAATTTAATCAGTTTCCAACACTACAATTCTATTTCTAGCAATCTCAACCTCACTTCATATTTTCTCTAAACTTTTTTGTTTTTTGCGGTTTGGAGTTAAGAGTTTTATGTTTAATAATTTTGACTACATTTTTTTAATTTTATTATAATTTTTTAGCATGATAATGTTTTTAGGTTGGTGTCTAATTTTAAAAAAGTTGCTGGACGCCACCTCAGTTTGACTATATAAGCTAACAATTAACGAAAAAGAAAACAAGAATGACTATTTTCATTTTCTTAAAACCAAAAATTTTAATAACTTGGGTTTGTAACTTGGATAATAATTCACCTCGTGGTGAGTAAAACCGTTTTTCACCAGCTGGTGAATAAAAAGTAACATAATTATTTTGCAAAAAAAAAAAAAATTTTTTTCATCAAATTTTTTTTTTTCATCAAATTTTTTTTTTTCATCATTTTTTTTTTATCAAATTTTTTTTTTCATAAATTTTTTTTTATCAAATTGTTTTTTTTTTTCATCAATTTTTTTTTTTCATTAATTTTTTTTTTCATCAAATTTTTTTTTTCATCAAAATTTTTTTTTTTCATCAAAATTTTTTTTTCATCAATGCTTTTTCATCAATTTTTTTTTTTTTCATTAATTTTTTTTTTCATAATTTTTTTTTTTTTCATAATTTTTTTTTTTTTATCATATTTTTTTCATCAATTTTTTTTATCAATTTTTTTCTCACAAATTTTTTTTTTTCATATTTTTTATTCATCAATTTTTTTTACATCAAAAAATTTTTCTTTTCATCAAAAAAATTCATCAAAAACTTTTTTTCATCAAAATTTTTTGGTTCATTAAAATTTTTTTAACATTATTTTGTTTTTCGTGAAAAAAATTTATCAAATACACATAAAACAAATGAGAGTGGTATATTCTTTGGTGCCGAATCTTTTATATGTAAAAATCTTTTATATGTAAAAACACTTTTTTTCACTTATTTTTGCACTCACTTACGAAATGTACAGCTCTTTTGTTTTTTTAATGGGGTCCTCGACTGATATTTCAATTCATTTTGCATGGAATAGGAAAGTAACATATCAGTATTTTTTCTAAAAAAAACTTTGCTTTGGCAAGTACACCCAAATGTTCCGCAAAACATTATCATAATTTAATGTTTTGGGTAAGAGTACAAAATTCGCAGTCATTTTTTTTTATAATATTTGGGGAAATGAAAATATTTTAGTTCGATGAAATAAATCTAATAAAATAAGGCCTCGAGCTCAAATATTTTAATTTCGAATAAATTATTTAATCTGAAATATCTAATTTATTACTTTTAAATCTAATTACTTTTAAAAAATAGTAAAATATTTGAAAATTTTCAAAAATGTTAGGAAATTTTTCAAAATTTTTTAAGGCAGAAACTTTTGTTGGGAGAATATCCTAAGAAGGAAAGTAGAGTTACCATAAGTACTTGTAGTTTTAATTTATTATGGGAAAACAAATGGTCTAGAACTTGAATAAACTCTTATTTATTGCACAATAAAAAGGTCGAATATTTTACAATTTTTTATTATTTTTAATAAAAAATTAAAAAAAATAAAATGTAAAATAGTTAAAATGTACATCAAAACTTGGCCGGGGTAACCAAGTTTACAAATGGAAGCCAGTCAGCCGAAATAGATATAAGTAAACAAAATAATGCACTTAATGTTCTCAATTTTGTTGAACAGTGTTATCAATTTTTAAATTACACTCTTAAATTTGTTGATTTTATTTAACAAAATTATTTCAATATTAACGCAATTATCTCAGTATACTATTTAAATATAATTGTCTGTCTGTCTGTTAAATCATAATAAATGGAAATAAAAATATTTTTAGGTTTAATTTGTATTAAATTTTTATTTGAAAATAAAAAAAAATAAATAAAAAAAATGTCAGCAATATAACTTTATAAGTAACAAGGCAGGTCTCTAAACACAATTTTTTTTTCCATGAACGATTTTCATAGTATTTATGAACAAATTCATACAATTTATTAACTTTTTCATAATATTTATAAACTTTTTCATAGTATTTATGAATAAATCATAATATGTGAAATTTCAGACTTTTTAACATTTTTCATAAATACTATGAAAAAGTTTATAAAGATTATGAAAAAGTTATAAAGTTATAAAAATCATAAATACTATGAAAATCGTTCATGGAAAAAAAAAATTTTTGTGTGTACGGTGGTACCCACTGATCTTTACAACATTTATAAATTAAATAAATATTGGAGTGTGCCACACAGAAGACCATTCTTGTTAGTAATGAAATCTTTATAAAGTGCATTTTACAATATACATATTTAATTCTTTATTTCACTTTTTGTTGTATTTTGTAGGTATTACATTTTTATTTAACAAAATAATTAAACAGAATTTTCAGTAAAACTAAAATCAAACAATTTTTGTTTAAAGGTTTTATTTTCATTACGAAACGATTAGGCAACTTAGGTATGTAACTTGTAACTACTACATAATATTTTATACTACTAACTTTTTTAATGTTTTTAATTTTTTTTGTTATGCTTTTTTTTCTTTAATAATACAATTTAATATGACTTTTATTAACTTAAATAAAATATGTATATTTAATTCGTCTCTTCCACCCAGTTATAAACTTACAAAATAAAAATAAAAAAAAAATAAATGAAAAAAAAATATAAATTGCCCTCACTTAGCAACCAAAATATTAAATCAAAAGTTACACTCAAAAAAGAAAAGTAGGTGAATTAAATACGCGTGAGTACAAAGGGCGATGGGCTAACCAGAAGTTATATAAAATATTAATAAAATTTTTTTAAAAACAAAACCCCCTAAAAAAATAGAATACCGTATTTCGAATTTACCCATAATAATGAAAATCCTGTCCTAAAATGTGGCACCAACGCAGGTGCGGATCCACGGGAAAGGAAATCCACCCTCCCCCCCAAACCAAATTCGAAAGAAAAAAAAAGGAAAAATGTAACAATAAAAAAAGGAAAGGAAAGATGAGAAAAGAAAAGGAGACGGAAAAAGGGGGAAAATATTAGAATTTTTTTCTACGAAAAATGTCTAAAAATCTTAAAATTTATTAAAGTAAAAACGTCTCGGAACGTTAGAATTATTCTTTATATATGACAAAATTTTATAATTTTTCTATAGAAAAAAATTGGAAAAAAAATTCCATAATTTATAATTTGCAAATTTTTCTATAGGAAAACCTTAGAATTTTTCTATATAAAACATATGAGAAATACAGGAGTAATATTTGTATAGAAATTATTTTTGATAAATGTTTAAGATAATGTCTGGTAATCGTAAACTTTTTCTATACGAAAAATTCTTGAAATATGTTGTTAAAAAAAAACGAGAGTATTTTTTCAAACGAAAAATTTGGTATTTTTCTAGAGGAAAAATTTTGGAATTTTACTAGAAAAAAAGAGTTATTTTTTGTTGGAAAACTGATTTTGGACCTTCATAATAGTATTTCTCATTTAACTTGTGAAATATATCAAATATTTTGTCTGGTTTGATGTTTGATTGACCAACGGTGATTCTCTAAAGTCTGCTGAAGATCCCTTAGTGGGGATGAAACGGATCAGTACAGATATACTATGAGATGATTAACTCTTTTAAAGCAATAAATTAAAAATACTCTATTATGACAATATCAAAAATAGAACTATTATGACAATATCATAAATAGAACTATTTTTGGGCCTAGAACTAGAATAAAACTCTAATCGAATATATATAGAAAAATTTAATAATTTTTCTAAAGGAATAATTCTTAAATTTTTTTAATCTGAGAATTTTTTTCATCTCAGAATTTTTATAAAGAAAAAATCTGAGAATTTTTTTATAGGAAAAATATGAGATTTTTTATTAGAAAAAATCTGATAAATCTTTCAGAAAAATTATGAGAAGAATATTGGTAAAGAAGAAATATAATTTTTATCTAAGAAAAATGTCTAAAAATCTCAAAATGTTTCTATAGGAAAATGTTCTTAAATCTTTAAAATTTTTATTGGAAAAAACACAGAACGTGCGACTTTTTTTAAAGGCAAAGTGTCTGGAAATCTGAGATTTTTCTACTGTCTCAAAATCTCAGACTTTTTATAAGGAAAAGATGGACATTTTCTATTGGAAAAAAGGCTTAGAATCCTTGTACAAAATATCTGACTTTTTCGATTGGAAAAATGTCTCAGAATTAGTGAGTTTTTATTTAGAAAAAATATTTAAGAGTCTGAGACTTTTTCTATATGAAAAATGACTCAGAATCTGAGACTTTTTCTATAGAAAAAAAATTCCTCAGGCTTCTGAGATTGTCTTAGATTCTGAGATTTTTCTATTTGAAAAATGTCTCAGAATCTAAGACTTTTTCTATTGGAAAATTACTCAGAATTTGAGACTTAATTTTAGCAAACATATCTCCGAAGCCTTTTCTATAGGAACAATTTTCTTAGATTCTTAGACTTTTCTAAAAAAATGTCTCATGAAACTATACTTTTTCTATAAAAAATGTTTCAGAATCTAGGAAATTTCCTCACAAAATTTTAAAGAACATTAGGATCTTAATTTTTTGAAAATCTCAGGGGTTTTTTATCGAACAGTTTTCAAAACCTGAAAATTTTGGTGTAGAAAAACGTTTTCGGATCTTAGACATTTTTGTAGAAAAATAGAATTGAAAACAAAAAAAATAAGAATATTTTGGAGTTTTTGTGGTATTTTTAGTTATGGTGGGATGGCGCTTAACCCAGCAAAACTTTGTAAGGAATACTAACATATTTTTATGAGTATAGGGCTATATATAATTACACTATGCATCATTTTGCAACCTAAATATTTTGATACGCTTGAGACCAAAAATAACTGAAAGGTACTGATAAGAGAAGAAAAACCCTAGCTGGGTTTGGCCTGATTGACTAAGGTTTTTTTAAGTGGCGTTTGAAGTTTTAGGCTTAGAGTTTAATTTTAGGTAAGAAGACACTTTTTGTAATACCTATATCTCGAAAACTGTTCATAAATTTGTTCGAGTATCTTCAGCAATATTGTAGCTCTTGAACTGCCCTACAACAAGTTCTCAAACGTTTATTTAAAAAAATTCCACCTTCATGTCCAAAAACTTAAAAATTTAAAAAAATACCATTTTGTTTTTTACATTTTTAAGTTTTTAATCATGAAGGTGGAATTTTTTTGAATAAACGTTTGAAAGTTTTTTGTTGGACAGTTTACGGTCTACAACTTTGCTGAAGACACTCAAGAAAAACCTTGAACAGTTTTCGAAATATAGGCATTACAAAAAGCGTTCTGTTATCAAAAATTCATTTCTAAGCCTAAGAACTTCAAACGCCAATTGAAAAAAAAAAACCTTAGTCAATCAGACCAAACCCAGCTATGGTTTTTCTTCTCTAATCAGTAGCTTTCAGATTTTTTTGGTTTCAAGCGTATCAAATTTTGAGTGTCACACTGTGTTATACATATATAAATAGTATTTTATAACAATTTCTTATATTATTCTATATATAATCAAAGTTTTGAAATTTCTAGTATTTTTGTTGTTTCACTTCGTGTTTGAACCGATTGATACCGTTCCAAACGGTATTGTAAAGGTATTGGCCTATATTTCGAAAACCAACCGGTGGAAACACAAAGCGACACATCAGATATATTAGAAATTTCATCGACTTTAATAATTGCTTTTAAAAATGTTCATATCTTTATTGGTTGCCGTACAATAGCCAAATACCGTTATTCTAGCAGGGTATCAATCGAAAACCTTGTTTTAAACGAATGCATTTTTGTATAAAATATTTTTTTAATATTTTGAAAATTTTGGCTGTGCACTTGAACCGGACCAAAAAATTCTGAGAGTGGCGCAAAAAAAAAAAAAATACCTCCCAGTTTTTATACCCTCCACTTACAATTAGTGATAGAGGGTATATATAAGTTTATCATTTCGTTTGTAACTCATCGAAATATCGGTCTAGGATCCCATAATGTGTATATATTATTGATCAGTGTTCGATTTAAAGACATTCTAGCGATGTCCGTCTGTCTGTGGAAATAGTGATCACGGCCAAAAAATTACACGGAGATGACTGAAAATTAACATATTTATTGAAAGTTCTCGCAAGCAGTTTGGTATTGCATAAAAAAAAATAAAAAAAAAATAGTAGAGGGTTAATATGTTCTACGAAAAGAACCGCCTTCAAATTTTACTAAAGACATGTATATTAGAGTTAATTTTGAAAATTTTATCTGCGGGTATCATAATTTTTTTGAAGGATTTAGGGGAACTAAAAAAAATGGCGGTATTTTTTTGGAAAAAAATTCGCTCCTTGGGGTGGTTCAACGCATCTGAAAACGCGAATTTTGAGCTGATTTGATTGCAGAGCTAAACCGGCTGAATTTATCGCAAATCTGATTTCACCAGTCGATTCTACAACAAATAATAATACAATGGTCGTTTTTCAAACTCTTAAAAAAAATCCAAAAACCCACCACTGAGGGCGGAAATATAAGGTTTTTCCGTTTTCTTTTTAAATTAATTTTATAAATATGCACAATTAAAGGGCATTTTCAGCTTATCAAAATGATACAAAATTTTCCGTTCTCTCACAACCCGTTAAAAAGTTATAAGCTCTCAAAAATGGACAAAAACACGTTTTTTGAGAACTTTGACCTCAATTTTCTCGAAAACATGACGTGGTAGAAAAATTTGCAAACTAGATTCAGAATCAGCATCGAAGTGTTAATCAAAAACAGGTTTTATGATCCCAGAATATCATTCAAAAACATCACAAAAAATGCTCTGAATAATGCACAAAAATGCGTTTTTTTGCGAACTTTTACCTCAATTATCTCAAAAACCTGACATTACGGAATAGTTTGGAAACCAGATTTGGAATCAGCTTTGAGAGGAAAATCGAAAACGAGTGTCCAGACCGCAGACCCATCCAAAAATTTTTCAAATTTCGGGCAGTGTTTTTGCCACTAGAAAAAAAAACTTTGAAGCTAACTTTTCAATGGGTTGTGATAGAAAGGTGCTTTTTGTACCAATTTTCTAAGCATAAACTGCCTCTTAATCGTGCATGATTAAAAAAATAATTTAAATTTTTTTAACAAAAATTGATTTTTCCGCCCCCTGCTGTGGGTTATTGGAACTTTTTTTAAGAGTTCAAAAAACTGCTATTGTATTAATTTTTGCTGTAGAATCGACCAGTGAAAACAGATTTGCAATATATTCAGCCGTTTTTTCTCTGCAGAAAAATCAGCTCAAAATCCGCGTTTTCAGATGCTTTGAACCACCCCAAGGAGTGAAAATTTTTCAAAAAATACCGGCATTCTTTTTAGCTCCTTTAAATCCTTTAAAAAAATGATTCGATAAACAGATGAAGTGACATAGTCATCAAACGAACTCTAATGTATATGGACATTTCCATTTAACTTTTCATTTCTTTGAAATTTTGGATTTTTGGCAAAAACTTTTTTATTTGCATTCAAATGGCTATCTACTGATAGAAATACATAAACGACTCCTAATACAATTAGCTTGCAAACACATAAGGACATAAATCTTAATTTGCGGTAGTTAGCGACAATCAAACTTCCGAAATGTGGAAAAGTCGATTGAAATTTTATAAAAATTATGTACTCTTTGGCCTATTGTACTTGCGCCGTCCAACGTATTCTTCGAATATTTAAAATATATGGTCCCTATACTTGTTCAAAAAAGATGTATTTATGAATTTGATGTGCCATCAATAATAAAAAAGTTATTTGGTGGTAACGGTTTAAAATTAAAATTTCTTCATTTTAAGTTTTTCGTCGTTTTTTGATCAGGAAATTTGCGCCGCTTCATACTTTTCAAAAGCTAATATGAGGAATAATAGCTGTCGTAATTTCCTACAGTTTAAAACCAGTCTCATGAATGTGCCCTCAATAGGAGCGGAGTACTAGCCAGACAAAAGTTGAGAGACAAAATGTGAAAGTCATCAAAAATCCACTTTTTTGCGAGGCACATTCGCAATATTACTTAAAAGTGGCCAGCACATCGCGTGATCCAAATATTTTTTGATTTCTTATAATAAAATCGATATAGCTTGTTAAAATTTTGATTAGCAAAAATTTAGCAAAAATCTGACATTTCACGATTTTAAACATTTGCTTGTATTTTCATGCGAAAAGAATTTAGATTTAAAATATACCCGTGTGCAAAAATTAGGACTTAATGTAACTGCACGCTGAAAACGCGCCAATTTTGTCTCCAGATAAACCATCAGGGCACACCCAAACCGCTAATAGAAATTAATTTCTATAATTGGCAATTGCTGGCACTTATAAAGCTTTATTCCAAAACTGAGCGGCATTAATAAATTTTGAAGATTGTGGATTTTATGCATCTTTCAAAATTTCGTTAATCAGAAATTGCATCACTTTTAAAAATTCACAATTTTGCATAATGAACAAGTTTCTTAACTAATTTGAGGGTGCTCCGAATATGACCTTTAATTTGGTCCATCGTCAATAGATTTCGCGTAAATTGCATATCAAGCATTAAGAGAGCAACTTTTTAAAACAAACTTTTAACGTAAAAATCTGACTGTATATCCACGTTAATGGATGAAATTTTTTCGGTTTTTATTGGGTGATAGTATGAAACATTAATTAACGTTGATGTTGTTAAATTTTAATAATAATTGTAGTTTTGAGATTTTTTGTTTTCAATTTAAATCTTTAAACCGCCATAACTTTCGCGCCGTCAGATGAAAGTTCTTCACGCGAACGGATTTGAACTTACTAAATGCATGTTTTTACGCGTACTAAACGATTTTGATGTGCCTTCAAAAAAAAATTTAATATTTTTTAAACCTTAAAACCAAAAGTTAAATGGAAATGTTCATATACATTTTTTAGCTCAGAAGTAGATTTAATATCGTGAACCTATATTCAAAATATGCCAACTCAAATTTGACGGAAATGAGTTTCCGATGGCAAATAGCTCCCCTATGTAATACCTATCTGCCATAAAAATTTCAGAGCAAAAAAATAATTTGTTGTCGTTTTACATCCATTTTTGTTATTCTGCTAACTCAAAGTACATATTTTTTTGGTGGAAATAAATGCCAACTCCCATTGTAAATTTCCAAAAATTTTTCAAAAAATTAAAAAAAAAAAATTAGACCACATATCTTATTGCATTTGCCATTCTGAACACGAATCTTGTAAAGATTTTGATATCTAATGAATGGTTCTCGAGATATTGCCATTTTAAAAATATCGGTAAATAGTGTTTGCAAAAAAAAAATTGCTTATATTTATGTAACTTTCAAACTATTTACCAGCTTAAAACATTATGAATGGGGCAAATAAAGTCAATGATATAAGCTTTCAAAATAGCTGGTTTGGAGTGACCCTATTGCAATACAGCGTGAGTTACAGAGTACCAAAGTTGACCACCCTGAGATTAAAAGGCTTTCGGAGCTAGTAACTTTTAAAAATATGCAAAGATTTTTAATTTTTTGTTCAGTTTTTGCAATTACCGTACTAAGGATAACAAAAACCAAAAAAAAAAAATTTTTTTAAATTTTTCCAAAAAAAATGTATTTTTATTTTCCGATAAAATATGCCAACTCTAAAAAAATATTTGTTTTTTGATATAGTAATAAATGCCATCTCTGAAAAATACGCAAACAAGTGCAAAATATGAACATTTTTGCATAGGTAAAAATTGTTTAGAATATTTAAACCATCTTGTGGAAGGTACATTGTTTATTTTTGCAATAATATGCGAAATAACTAGTTTTTTAGCTCTCCTGAACAGTAAGCTTTTTCGAGTTGGCATTTATTGAATATAGTTCGACGATATATTTTTGACTTATTTTACACTATTTTATAAGAATACGGCGTTTTTTATTATCGTTTTTCGCGAAAACGTGAATTGATCTAGAAAAACTGGGAGACACGTGTATTTTATTTTCGGCCCTACTTTCAGAATTCATCGGTCTAGTCCATGTGTACAAAAGGGTGTCGGTCGGTGTTATAATGCATTATGTATTCTATTACATATAGTGCATTATTTCAAATTTTGAAATAATATATAATGTAACCAAATATAAGTCACCCATGATTTAATGTTTAGAAATAATAAAAATGAATGTAACAAGTTATTAGTAAAACATTATTTTTCACCTTGAAATAATATGTTGTTAAACAAATGTTTGGTTAGACATTCCAAAATAATGCTACAAATAAGGGATATACATTACCTGGTAATGTGTTACATAATCACCACCCATTACCAAAGTTTTTCTGGGAAGTATCTGGGAATTTTCAATATGAAAGTGTATAAGAATCTAAAAATTTCTCAATAGCAAGAATTTAATAAATTCTTAAAGCTTTTATTTAGCAAAATTCATTAGAAAATGCTTTAGTACCTGGGAGTTTCTTGAGGAGAAATTTTTCAAACTTTTTTTATGGGAATAAAATTTCGAAATGTTTCTCAAAATTACAAAGAGGTAAACGCTTTAAAACTTTAACTATTGATTAAAATCCGACCTAAAAAAAAAACACCCCCCAAATCCAAGACCCAACGCACCAGTAACAGTGGAGCCGCGAAAAATGCTAAAAAATATTATTTTAGTTTTTCGAAACCAAATATCTCCATGACGGATTTTTCTACAAAAATTTGGAATCAGGTGCTTTACCGCTGAATTGACTGAAAAGTGATTCTTAATTTATCGGTACACTCGAGAGAGTTGGTAGGACCAATGTTTCGAAAAGATACAAAAGTAGGGTATTAAAAAAAATTGCAATGATAATACTTTAACTTTTTTTAATCGGGTTCAGTTTTTCTCAAAATTAGTTTTCAAAAATTAGAAAAAATGTATTATAAACAAGAATTATGTTACCTACTATTTTTTTTTGAGTGTAATAAAAAGTGTTTTTAAAAAAAGTAGAAAACTTAACCAAACTCTACTCTACTTTCAACCATTTGTTCCACTTTTTTTTGTAACATAAGAATAGCAAACTTAAAATAAACTATACAAACGAAAAAAAATGTATGCTGCCAAAGAACCCAGGAAAGAACATGAAGCCAAAGAAAAAAAAATTTAAAGTCTAGTACATTTTTTTTGGGATAAAATTAAAAGTAAACATTTCAGTGAACTCACAAACGACCAGTATTAAAAGTGACAAACTTGTAAAGTTTGAATGATGAAGGTAAATTGATGATGGTTGTTGGTAGACCAAATGTTAAATCATGACTTAAAACTAAGGCTACTAATGCGAAACATAAAATATGAGTAAAAGCTGCCACATTGTTGGAGGTAGCCGATGTTTGTGGTATAAACTGTGTACGGAATTTTTCAACTTTTGTCCAATCACTTAAGCCGGCCACATTACGTGAAGCAGCACGTACCAGATAAGTAGTATTTGCATCGAGATTGTTAAGTAGAAATGTTGCACCTAAAAAGGAAAATTTTATATCTAGGATAAAAGACAAATTTCCTTATTACACATCATATTGTTTAAATTCGGCAACTTACCGCTTTCGTAATTAAAATCCTTACGCTTGGCATTTAGCCAACGACCAGAGTCCTTTTTAAATTCCATTTCACTCATATACTCAATGCGATAACCATTCACTTCCATTAAGGGTTTGGTGTTGTCTGGACGTGTTACCGACAGTTCAATATCAAAGGTATTTGAATTCAAACCTCGTAGTGTTATGGGATGTGGTGTTGGTGGCTTAATGCCTTGTTTAACAACGTAAGAACGTTCAATGCTGCCCAAGTGATTCTTTACTTTACACTTGTAAATGCTGAAAACAAACTCATCGCCCGCCTTAATGTGCAATACAGAGATATAATTATCATTTTCAATCATATAATTTTTCTCGTTGTGTTGTATTTGTTTTTTACCACGATGCCATGAGAAATTGGCAGGAGGTTCTGCCACTGCCTCACAGCGTAATGTAATTGTACCATTGATGAAAACATAGTGTTCCTTTCCATCATTATGATGAGACCACATTGGTTTGTCTGTGGAAAGAAAAAAAAAATGAAAGTTGTTACAAATGCAAATGTGTGTGAAAAATTATTAAAGAAATGTTAATAACTGATAAAGATTTCTTAAACTTAACTAAATCGAAGAAATTAAAATCGAAGAAATTAAACTTTTTTAAAATACAACATTTGTATATTTTACAAAAAAAAGTATTTACACTTTTTTATTCGGTTTCGTGAAAATTCGTGAAAAGTTAAATGGCTAAACCCGAAAAATTTCGCCCACTGTTCGGAATTATGCCATTGGACTTTACTGAAAATTTGGCATATAGATAGCCACATTTCTATGATATATGTTGCCCATTGGGATTTTCAAAATTCATTATACTAGTCTTGGAATTATCGCGGGTCAAAGTTCGAATGTCTTAGCACATCACATGAAAAAAATACATCATGTATAACGTCCTCTAACTTTTTAACCAACTATCCGATTTTAACAATTCTTGGCTCACATGAAATTAAGTCTTGTGCTTTTAAGAAATATTTTCAAAAGCATACGGCTTTATTTTCGAAAATTAAAAAAATATATAAACTTTTTCTATTCGAATATTTAAAAAAAAACATCTTTGATTTTTTTGTAAAAAAAAAAATTGGATATGGGTAATTCCAAAAACTTTCGCCCCACTGTTCGGAAACATGCCTTTGGACGCCCCTGAGAATTTGGCTCATATATATCCACGTTTATATGAGATATGTTGCATTTTTGGATTTTCAAAATTTGCTGTAGTTTTCAAATTATCGCGGGTCAAAGTTCGACTTTTTTAGCAAAATTCAGAAAAATACATGACGTTTAACGTGCTCTAACTTTTTAACTAGTAATCCGATTATCACAAGTAATGGCTCATATGAAAGCTTAATTCTTCTTCTTTTAGGAAAAATTTTCAAAAGCATACGGTTTTTTTTCAGAAGTGTTGCAAAAATTCAAAAACATTTTTTTTTTGCGAATATTTAAAAAAACACATCTTCGATTTTTTTTAAAAAAAGTTTGGTGATAAACAATACTGTTTTGTACAACATATCCAAAATTTAGAGTGGGATCCCAATGGGATCAAAAAATATTATGGTTTTAGTACGAAGTTTTTAAATTTTACCTTAGAAAATTAAAATTTTATGTTTCTTCAATATAAAAATTTAAATTTTCAAAGAAAATTATACTATTAAAATTTTGAAAAACATTCAAAACATTTGAAGTTTAAATTTTCTAAGGGAAAAATATGAGAACATCGTACTTAAAACAGAATATTTTTTGATCCCATGGAGATCCCACTCTGAATTTTGAATATGTTATACAAAACATTGTTATTTTTCACCAGATTTTTTTTTTTTAAAATCGAAGATGTGTTTTTTTAAATATTCGAAAAGAAAAAATGTTTTTGCATTTTTGCATCATTTCTGTAAAAAAAAACTGTGTTATTTTAAAAATATTTTCTAAAAGAAGAACCCCAGCTTTCACATGAGCCTAAATTTGTGAAAATCGGGTCATTGGTTAAGAAGTTACGGCTCTTTAAACGTGATGTATTTTTCTTACTTTTGCCTAAAAAGTCAATCTTTGACCCGCCATAATTCGTTAAATACACCAAATGTAAAAAAACGATATATGGTACATATATCATATTTATAAGGGCTATCTATGTGTCAATGTTCAAATTAATCTGAGACACCATTTCCAAAAATGACTAAAATTTGAGCTAAATTTTCTGGAATGGTCCATATGATTCATATTGTTTTGTACAACATATCCAAAATTATGGGTGGGATCTCCATGGGATCAAAAAATATTCTGATTTTAGTTCTAAATTTATTTTGTTTAATTTTTAAGGTTTAATTATTTTTCTAAACCCAGAATAGTTTTTGATCCCATTGAGATCCTACTCTGAATTTGGATATGTTATACAAAACATTATGGGTAATAACCAAATTTATTTAAAGAAAAATCAAAAATGTGTTTTTTTCTAATATTCGCAAAGAAAAATATTTTGGACTTTTGCTACTTTTCTTAAATAAAACCGTATCTTTTAAAAATATTTCCTAAAATCACAAGAATTTAGCTTTCATATATGCCAAGAATTGTGAAAATCAGATAATTAAAAAAGTTAAAAAGTTATACCACGTTTAACGGAATATATTTTTTCATTTTTCGCCATAAAACGATCGGTGTACCCAGTTTCTAAAAACGGAATAAAGTACCATTTTCATGTATATGTTGGCTATCTACCCAAGCAGAAATTGACGACGGTTCTAAAAAAAAGCGTTCTGAAAGCACTGTAACAAAAAAAAGGCATTTTCAAAACCCTATTTTCAAACGCTTTGCGAGCGTTTTTGAAAAGTGTTCTGAAAGCTCTATAACAAAAAACAACCAATCTCAAAACGTTTTTTTGGAACGCTTTGCTAGCGTATTCGAAATGCGTTTTAAGAGTTCTTTATATTTATTTTTTTTTTTGTTTGAAAAAAATTTCTAAGTTCCGAAACTATTTTTGAAGAACAATTTTTTGTCAATTTTTTTATTGGTTTTTAAGTAAAAAAAAAACATAAAAAATGTTTCTAGATTTTTTTTTTTTTAATTATGTTTCGAAAATTTTTTTGAAAAAGTTTTTTTGAGTACAAAAACTTTTTTTCGGATTTCACTTTGTATCAAACAAATTATTATAACCGAACTAAAACAGAAATTCTTTACTTTGGGTTTTTAAAGCGCTTTGATGACTTTAAAAAACGTTCTCAAAGCACTTTTTTACATCGCTTTTAAAACGTTTTAAACCTAGCGTAGATCGATGTTATCATTCGGATCATCTGAAGGCGCTTTGAAGTTGGTATACAGAACGCTCGTACAACCGTCCAGAACGCATTCACAACGCTTTTGCGATTGTATTTTTCTGACTGGGTTTACATATGTGCCAATTTTGAATTAAATCTAAAGAAACCCTTCCCAAAACCAACTAAAATGCGCTCTTAATTTTTTTGAATTGCCCAAATTTTAATGAAATGCTTAATTTTTATGATGTTTTTTCTGAAAAAACCCACAAATGTTGTGATTAATAAATTTTGTTTGTTAAATTTTTTTTTCTATTTTTTTCTAATTAGAAATTGTAAATATTCTTTAATAACACTGTGCTAAAGTGAACAAATACTTCTGATGTGACGTAGTATAGATTGTTGGTTTTGTTGAGTAGATCACAAAAATGTACATTAAACTTGCCAGACACCCTCAAATTTTAGAGTTATTGTCAAAAAACTTGTTTTGGGTCTTTTGTCACTAAACCTTGTGTAATTCAGAAACTTTTCTACCAATTTTTAATTGTTTAACTGTTTTGGATAGAAAAAATTTAAGGCTTTCAAAGTGTGTGAAGTGGTCTACAAATATAACAAATATATGTATTGATTTTTTCAATAGTATCTAACTTTTTTGTTATTTTTTGAAAATTTTTTGAGTTTATTGATTTTTTTCTGCTATAGTTCGTTCAACAACCTTTGTATTAATAGACGCATTCTTGAAGAAAATTTAATTTTGAATACGATAAGCTTTATTCTGAAAATATCAGTCGACAATTGACAGAGTTGTGATAATTTTTCTAAAAAAGAAAATTATCTGATTTTTTTAAGGATAAAACTCATCGTATTTAGTATTAAATTTTCTATAAGAATAGGTTCCCAGCAGAAATTTTGCTGAACCGGCAGCAGCTTTTGGAAAGTAAACTCGAGTCAAGGAGCGCATCCAATCCTGCCGAATTCATGCATGATTCTCTAAGGCGATGTCACACCTTAGAGCGCTAGTTGGATACGCCAAAAAAGCGCTCTTAAGATGCTCGAATTCACATCTCTTTAGAGCGCTGAAAAAATCGCTATAAAGTTGCAGTGAATTCATGTGTCTTTTTAGAGCTGATTTAAGCAGAATAAAGATATACTAAGTTAACTTAACCGAGACGGGTGACTATGACCACTGTCTCGTTGTAGCGAAACCGACCAATGCCTGTGGTAGGAATCGAACCCACGACCGCACGCTACCAACTAGCATACTGCGCGCCTTATATACAAATTATTTTAGAAAATACAAACTATATTAATTATATTACAAAAAATTTCCGATCATATTTTAGGAACTCCAATTACATTTAAAGAATTTCCAATTATATTTAGAAAATTTCAAATTATATTTCAGAAACTTCCATTTATATTTCAGATATCACCATTTATAACCAAAAAATGTTTAATTACATTTCAAAAACTTTCAATTATATTGGACATTTTTGAAATATAATTGGACATTTTTAAATATAATTAGTAGTGCCCCCCATTTCCCGGTTCTCGGTATTCCCGGGAATACCGGTATTCCCGGTTCTGGTACCGGTTTCCCGGTTCTAGATATATTCCCGGGAATACCGGTATTCCCGGTTCTGATACTGGTACCGGTTCTCAAGAAACCAAAAAATAATATACCATAGAATATTTAAATTACACCATTTAATCAGTATTTCAGAAACATTTAGTTTTGTTTGTAAAATTATTTAGAAATCATGAAACTATTTTGTTCTTAAATTCATAAAAAATAAATGAAATGGTGTTTTTCACATGTTTTGTATTTTTTTTTTTTTGTAAAAGCGAAGAAAAAATGTTAGTTGAACAAAATTTTACAAAATATACATACCGGTAGTCCCGGGAATACCGGTAATACCGTTAGAACCGGAACCGGGAATACCGGTATTCCCGGGAATACCGGGAATAATATAAGAACCGGGAAACCGGTACCATTTCCCGGGAATACCGAGAACCGGGAATACCGGTATTCCCGGTTCTACGGTACTGACCGTAGGCACTAATAATTAGAGATCCAAAAATATGATTGGACATTTTTTGTAATATAATTTGTATTTTCTGAAACTAAAGTGGAAATGGTGTACTCAAATTTTTTTTCATTCAAAATGTGTTAAAGGTGTTATGATTGAAGCACTCTTTCTTTGTCCAAAACTCGTGGTTTTTCATTCAAAAAGTGTTAAATATTATTAAAAGGAAAGTATGTGTGAAATTTTATAAAAATATAATTTTATACTTTAAGTTTTATATAAAAAATCTTAACAAAAAATTTAAATGTTTTCCCCTTACTTTTACTGCATCCTCAAGAGCGCTCTTTGGATGCTCTTCGGTATGCTATAAAAAGATGCTGTGTCGCCAAAATCTCGACTTATTTTTGCTGGGTTTATAAATATTAATGTTATAGAACGAACTATAGCAGAAAAAATCGAAAAACTCATAAAATTTACAAACAAAAAAATTAGATGTTGTTGACAAAATCAATAAATATCTTCCTTAGATATACAACCTAACTCACACACATGAAAAGCCTTATCCATTTTTTATCCGAAATAGTTAAAAAAATGAAAATCGGTTGAAAAGTTTTTAAGTTACACGTGGTTTAGTAAGAAAAGTCACAAAAAAACGTTTTTTTGATAATAACTTTAAAATTTGAAGGAGTAATTTTTGTGATCTTTTCGGAGAGACCTACAACCTTCACTAGCTCATTTGAAAATTATGTTCGATTTTTTTGTCTTGTAGCACAGTGTAATAAGGTCGCTGAGTTCTACTCATTGGGGTCCTACAGCATTAAATATTCTAAAAGGGACTCTTCAAAAATAGTAGCTATAATAACCGGATGTTGCTTTATTATTATTCCCTCCACTTACAATAACTGATAAAGGGTATATATAAGATTTTCATTCCGTTTGTAACTCATTGAAATATTGGAACCCCATAAAGTATATATATAATTGATCAGTGATCGATTTTAAGAGATTATACCGATGTCCGTCTGTCTGTCTGCCTGTCTGTGGAAATGGCAACACTGCCAAAATATTAAATGGAGATGACTGAAATTTAACATATTTATTTGAAGTTCTCCCGAGCAGTTTGATATTGCATTTGAGCGATATCGGTTCACCGGTTCAAAAGTTATGTGCCAAAATGTAAGGACGCCTCAAAAATGTTGGTACATTCAACATAACCTAAAAATTCAAAATGATTTAATTCGGCTGCTGGTTGACATATATGATCACCGAATGGTATTTTAACAAGTACAAACATACACAGAAAAAAATAAAAAAATATTTGAGTAAATTTTTAATACTATTGAGTAAAAAATTACTCAATTTTGCACCAGTAAACGATTTAATAGTATTGAGTAAATTTTTAATAAAAATTTATTAAATGTTTGAAAAAAAATTTGAGTAAATTTTTAATTGACACCATTAAAAATTTCCTCAAAATTTATCTATTTATTTTTTTAAAAGTTAAAAAAAGTTTAAATTTTTTTACAAAAAAAAAAAAAAAAAAAACTTGTTTTTTTCAAACTTTACCAAACATATTTATGTTTCAAAAACATGGGAAAATTTTATAAAGACGATTACAAACTTTCATATACATACACAAAAATCTATAAACTAAACGAGAATTCAAAAAACTATGAGAGTTTAAAAAAATTAAATAAAAAAACTATTAAATTTTTATTAAATTATTCACTTAAATTGTTTTTAAAATTTTTAAGTAAATTTTTAATTGGGACAATTAAAAAATTACTCAATTTTTGTTTTTAAATTTAGACAAGCGATTACTCAAATTTGTTTCCTACATATTTTTTTCTGTGTATTTTTTGACAAAAAAAAATAAAAAATAGCGGATTTTTTTAACCATTTTTTTTTTTTGTGCGGAAATTTTTTTTCAAACTTTTGTCAACAATTTTTATGAGATTGAGGGGGGTATAAATATATTCGGCAATTTGGACGAATTTAACGTTTTTACCAAGAATATATGAACATATCCATTTAACTTTTGATTTTAAGGTTAAAAAAATATTAAAATTTTTTTTGAAAACTCATCAAAATCGTTAAGTACGCGTATAAACATGCATTTAGTAAGTTCAAATCCATTCGCGTGAAGAACTTTCAGCTGACAGCGCGAAAGTTATGGCGGTTTAAAGATTTTAATTGAAAACAAAAAATCTCAAAATTACAATTATTATTAGAATTTAACAAAATCAACGTAAATTAATGTTTCATACTATCCCCAATAAAAACCGGATAAATTACGTCCATTAACGTAGATATACAATCACATTTTTACGATAAAAGTTTGTTTTAAAAAGTTGCTCTCTTAATGCTTGATATGCAATTTAAGCGAAATTTAATGACGATGGACCAAATTAAAGGTCATATTCAGATTAAGCACCCTCAAATTAGTTAAGAAACTTGTGCATTATGCAAAATTGTGAATTTTTAAAAGTGATGCAATTTCTGATTAATGAGATTTTGAAAGATGAATAAAATCCACAATCTTCAAAATGTATTAATGCCGATTAGTTTTGCTAGTGCTTTATAAGCACCAGCAATTGCCATTTATAGAATTTAATTTCTATTAGCGGTTTGGGTGTGCCCTGGCGGTTTATCTGGAGACATTGACGCTTTTTCAGCGTACAGTTGCATTAAGTCCCAATTTTTGCACACGATCCATAATACGCATTACAAGCAATCGTCTGACGGGTATATTTTAAATCTAAATTCTTTTCGCGTGAAAATACAAGCAAAAGTTTAAAATCGTGAAATGTCAGAATTTTGCAAAATTTTTGCTAATCAAAATTTTAACACGATATATGGATTTTATTATAAAAAATCAAAAAAATATTTGGATCACGCAATGTGCTGGCCACTTTTAAGTAATATTGCGAATGTGCCTCGCCCACTCAACTTTTGTCTTGCTAGTACTCCGCTTTTATTGAGGGCACATTCATGAGACCGGTTTTAAACTGTAGGGAATTACGACAGGTATCATTCTTCGTATTAGCTTTATTAAAGTATGAAGCGGCGCAAATTTCCTGATCAAAAACGATGAAAATTTAAATATGAAGAAATTTTAAACTTCAAACCGTTACCGCCAAATAACTTTTTTATTATTGATGGCACATTAAATTCATAAATACGTCTTCTTTGAACAAGTATAGGGACCATATATTTTACATCTTCGAAGAATACGTTGGACGGCGCAAGTACAATATGCCAAAGAGTGTATAATTTTTATGAAATTTCAATCGACTTTTCCACATTTATGAAGTTTGATTGTCGCTAACTACCGCAAATTAAGATTTTTGGCCTTAAGTGTCTGTAAGCTAATTGTAGCAGAAGTTCTTTATGCATTTCTATTAGTAGATAGCCATTTGAATGCAAATAAAATAAGTTTTTGCCAAAAAACTAAAAAGTTAAATGGAAATGTCCATATAAATATGTTCTTGGTAACGTCCAGAAATTAAAAAGGTTTTCATTATATGTTTTAAATATATTTATTTATTCCCACAACAATATATTCAAATTAATGCTGAAAAGTATTTTTCTTTTATTATATTAAAACCAATGTTGAACTTTTAAAAGTTTTTGATGTGTGGTTTCTAAATATGATTTCATAAAATAGAAAATCATATTAAATAAAAACACTTTGATTTTTGAAAAAAAAAAAATGAACATTTTTCTCATGAATTTTCAATTTTAAAACTATTATGCTGCGATAACACAAAATATATGATTTCATTTTATTTACAGATTTTCTACTTTTTTTTCTAAATTCCTAAAAAAATCACACAAAACACTATCAATTTATATGTGAAATTCTAAAAAAAAGTAACAAAGTGGTACATACAGATATGTACTTGTAGTAAAAAAAAATAAAACAAAAAGTCATAAAAATATTCAATAACCATACCCATATAAAATGCCATGTGTTACTATTAAATCGTTCTATCGCACTATGTTCAAAAATATAACAGGAAATAGAGTATTACCTAGGGTAATCGTACACTCAAAAAAATAAAACTGTAAAGTTAACAATTTTTTTTTTGTTAACTCGAGTTTACTGGCTTTTTAGCAAATTTTTAGTTAAAATCAGCGTTTTAACTACTTTTTTTAGTTAAGTTCAATTTACGAAAATACTAGTTTTGAACAAATTTTGAATTAATTTTTTTTGTTGACTTTAAAACTGTGTTTACGAATTTTTATTAATTAATTTGCTGATTTCTCGTAACATATTTGTCGAGTGAAAAAATGTTAGAAATTTCTTGTGTAGCCTCCTATGAAAATCTCATAAGTTCTACTTAAGCTGAACTTAATGCTGTGAGAAAAAAGAAAAAATAAGTGAAGTGTTAGTGTATAAAATCAATATTTAACAAACTTACAATTTTTTTACAAAAAGTTTAGCTGAATTTAACTAATTTTTTTGTTAATACATACATACATAAAAATATTACGAAATTTTCAGCTGAATTTTTAGTTAAAGTTACGTTTTTTTTGCTACATTCATTCTACGAAAAGTTAACAAAATATTTTTAGTTAAATTAACTAGAAATTTAGTAGGTTCAAAATCAGGTGTTTTTTTTAGTTAAATTTAACTAAATTTTTTGCTAACTTTACAGTTTTATTTTTTTGAGTGTATGTAGGTCTGTTTTAAATATTTGTTTGTTAGTTGTTTGACGATCTTGATCTTACTAAGATGGTACAATTTTCGTCTGCTAATTCTCAATGGGAGTAGAGGCGAATATGTATTATATATTTTAGTTTGAACGATTTGTCATTCAAATTTCCTTTGCTACTTGTAATATATGGTTTTTATATTTGCTAAATAATCTTGACAATGGAATCTGACAAATTCCGAAACACGTGTTGATTAAGTCTTGCAAAACTGACAAACAGAAAAATATTTTTTTTAAAGTTATTCTATGAGAATATGTATCATAATTTTAATTAATAAAGGAAATAATGACCTCGAGCTTGAATAAACCTCCTCAAAATATGATATGAAAAAATTTGTAAAGGTTTTAAGGCAGGTGAAATAAGTCGAAAAAATGTTTTACATATGTCTCTGATCTAAATAACGTCTTCAGTGAAATTTGCAGATAATGTTGGTAGAACATTTTAACCCTCTAAAGGCACGTTTAAGTGGTGTTCTAAAAATGGAAGGTTGAGGGTTAATATGGGGATATTAAAAAAATTACCAAAACGGCCAATTAAAATAGGAGATAAAGGGTTAATGTGTTTCAGGAGAAGA
The DNA here is from genome assembly GCA_963921195.1 of Pegoplata infirma. Taxonomy (NCBI): domain Eukaryota; kingdom Metazoa; phylum Arthropoda; class Insecta; order Diptera; family Anthomyiidae; genus Pegoplata; species Pegoplata infirma. Next base: position 121,426,811 of record OY992537.1, on the reverse strand, counting down.
ACCACCATCAAATTTCAGTGAAGACATCTCTTAACAATTATTACCTCAGAATAGATTAAATACATATTTTATTTATTTAAAACGTCTTTAAAAAAAATTTGAAACTTTCAGTGGGCCATAAAAAAGAACTCGAGCTAAGTTTTTAAAACCTTTCGGGAGTTTATGTTCAACTGTTGGTATACTTTCATTTATTTTTGGTCTCATCCAAGATACAAAATCGTGTTGCACAGTGTAATTTAAGGGTGTCCTATTATGATTTAAAATTTTATTATAATGTGTTAATAGCAATCATACTATTTTTCTTGCAATCATATTTTGGTCATAAATTATAATTTAATTAATATTAAGGATCATATAATGATTGCTGATGCTCTTAAATTGCCACAATCATGTCTCTTTTCTGCGTGTAATCAGAAACATTTGAAACATAGTGTAAAAAACCATGAAACCCCTAAATCAAACCTTCATCAAGTTAGAGCTACATAAGAATGTGTCGAATCAGAAATATCCTCTACAGTTCTTAAGTTCTACAACTTTTTTAAAGTTTCCTAAATTTCAAGAATAGAAAATAAGTTTATTCTTTAAACGCCAATCCTGATAAAAACCAGTGAGAGTGTTAAATTTTTTATATCCTCGAGAAAAAAAACTAAACCAATGAAAGAATGTCTTTTTGTGAGACGACAGGGAAGTTTTTAAAGAAGACTTTTTTTTACAGTATCGAGGGCCAGCTTTTGCTTTCCATTAATTTTACCATTATATTTATTATTTTCTATAATCACGCCTCCAAAAGGGGGCAGGCCGAAAAATAGCATTTCCTAATCCTTTGGTTCAAGTGCAGGTCGACGAACTTCAAATCGCATAAAAACGTCTCATTTGTTGAAAAAATATGTAATTGAACATGTCAAAACAAGTGGCAGTGTTATCTGTATCGAATTTTTTATACCCTACAACAATGTCTCCCAACCTTTTTTATGCCACGCCCAACTTTTAAGTTTAAAAAATTGCCTTGTCCGCCCCCCTACACTCAAGCAAAATTTGTTAATTTTTCTAATTTTTGTTTCTAATGAAAAATTACTACTTGTTGAGCAAAGTTTTTGTAAAATAAGCATTTAAAGTAAGTTTTAAGTTAAAAATTTAAGTTATTAACAATATTTTTGTAGTTAATTTTGCTAAAAAAAATGGTTTTTGTACTTAATTTGACTAAAAAAAATCTTAAAAATTAGCTTCTTGCCCCCCTTAAAATTATCCCCCAGTGGGTCAAGAATCAAAGTTGGCAAACCATTGCCCTACAATATGTAAAAAAAAAAAAAAAGTTTTAATGTGAATTTTTTTTGGAGGAGGCTGAATTGGGTCACTGTGTGTTTCCTTTTCCCTTGCGGTAAATGCTTACAAATTCAATTATTAAGCTTATTGCTCTTAAGTTATTGAGTTTTATCAATATTTAAACACATTTCTAATTCAAATTCCAACAAATTCCAAAAAAAAACTGTCATTTTCTACTCCCCTGGTCCAAATGTAGGACTTCGAACTTCTTTTGACATAAAAAAGTAACATTTGCTTAATAAAAGTATAAAAAAAAAAAACTATAAGAAAATGGATTTTTTTGAGAGGTTGGTTTATTTAGGTTTTCCTCATATCCGAACCTAACCAGTGGGCGTCCCGTCAAATTAAAATTTTCGAATTTCATTTCGTAATACCTGCGAAACGATAGTTAGAGCTGATTGTGGGAAAATTTATGAAAAAACTTCGCAAGGTCATCTTCAGTCGGCAACTAGCGGTCAAAGTTGAAAAAAAATATTTTTTTTTACCAAAATTCATGTCAGCATTTTTTGACCAAATCTAGATCAAAAATCCGGAAATCTTGCGTACTTTATTGGTAAAATATTTAAAAAAATCCAAAACTGCGATTTCGGTCCACAGATGCTGATTTTCAAACATAAAAATTATTTTTTATCCAAGTTGGTCTCAAAAGTTGAAAAATGTTAAGTGTGTTATCTTAAAAATATTAAAATAATATAAAAACGCGATTTTAATCCAAAAATCCTGATCTGCAATTTATATTTTTTTTTTTTTACTTTTAGCACACTTAACATTTTCCAACTTTTGAGACCAATTTGAAAAAGAAAAATAATTTTTATGTTTTAAAATCATCATCGCACATTGGGGCAAACCTATACGATTCTTGGCATTAAATAAATTGCTTATTTTTAATAAGTGTGTGTGGTACCGTTGTAAAGGAGACAATCTGTAGATCATTTTTGCATTATAAAATTTCAATATTATGTTCACTTAATGTATTTTTTTGTTTTTAAAATCTTTAATTACGTAAAAAAAACTCAGTTGGAATAACAAAATACATCTACTTTCTGGTTTCTGTAAGAGTTTGCAAAAAAAATGCAAAAAATACAATTCAGAAACAATAAAAACTAATTTTTTCAACAAATGTGAATGAGAAATATTTAATAATTACATATTTTTTTAGCATTTTGCAAAAAAACATGTAAAAAAATTGTTTGAATTTTTTTGAGAACAAATTAAGTAAAAATAATTAAATGTAAAAAAACGAATAAAAAGTGTGTATAAAACCATTTTTTCGATTTTGCGAAAACAATGCAAATTTATATATAACAAAAAATAAAATCAAAAAACAGAACTCCATAAAAAATGCAACAAATTTAAACACTAGCTAAAAGAAAATATTAAATTAACCAAATTAAAAATTCATACTTAATAATTCCGTTTTTAAGAGTTTTTCAATACTCAATCTATAACTTTTTGCAGACTTTTTACAAAAGCGAAAAAGATGTTAACGAAAAAGCAAAAATGGATTGTAATATTTCTCCTCCAAGAAAATAAAAAAATAAATTAAAAATGGATACGATTAAAATACGTGAGTTGCAAATTTAGTGTGAAACCACTCATATATAAATCCCTCTTACTTATTATTTTTTAAGATTATCAAAACAGTAACTTCGAAATTGATATGAATAAAATTTGTTGATTGGAAATTGAGTGTGAAACCCCGTATATAAAACCGCCAAATAGCTTTTATTTTTTTAAGAATGTCGAAATAATAACTTCAGAATTGATAATCGAAAGAGTAAGGTCGAAATAAATACGAATAAAATTTTTAAGTTGGACATTTAGTGTGGAACCACTCATATATTCGAATAAAATTTGTGAGTTGAAAATTTAATGTGGAACCCCTTATATAAAATCGCTTAATCCTCCTTTGTTGCATATTTTCTTACATATCGAAATTTGTAAGATTTCTAATTAAATTCTATAAAACACTTAATATTTTTTTTTCGATTTTTAAGGGTTTTTAAAACCACGATAACATGGCCTAGAGGCAAATTGAGGCAACCGTTTTACTTGGAATCTTGTTGTATACATGTCGCTCTATATTCCACATATGAGAAGTACCAATTCAGTGAAACTCGCAGTATACTTTAATTTCATTGAAATTATGCATTTTATTAATTTTTATTTTCTTAATAGCCTTTTTAAAAATCCCATAAAAGTATAACTTTTTGCATGTGTTTATAGCTTCAACGGTCCAAAAATGTTCTTAACATAGATCCTAATCATGAGGCATTCAAAAAATTTCGGAGTGTGGACGTTTTATGTATCTTTAAGTGCACCAAACATTGCCTTCAAATTCAAATTATTTTAATTTATTAATTTAACATATTTCTGCTCGACTTTGAACCCTTTCTATAGGAAGGCCTCAAGATAAAAAATAAAAAATAAGTATGAGGTTATATGCAGAATTTTGTTGTCTTTCCATTGGTGCTACCCGTTTTTCAAAATTCGCGGTTTCAGTTTTTGACTTTTTGCCAAGGGCCCCCATATAGCTGCCCCAATGTGCATCGTGGATCAAAATCGCGGTTTTGGAATTTTTTAAATATTTTTCCAACAAAGTGCGCAAAATATCCGAATTTTTAAGCCGAATTTGGTCAAAAAATTCGGACATGGATTTTGGTCGAAATACGTAATTTTTTTTTCAACTTTGACCGCTGGTTGCCGACTGAAGATGACCTTGCAAAATTAAAAAAACAACTTTAATATGAAAAAGCATTTCTTTAAGAAAAATTTCTCAGAATCTGATGTTTTCTATATATTTAGGAAGAATTTCTTTTATATAAAAATTCTCAGACTTTTTTTCACACGACAACTGTATTATTTGTATATGTACCTCGAAATCCTGAAAAAATTGGATTTCAATGAAAATTTAATTAAATCACATTACTTTTTTGGATTTCAAATGTCAAATCCCACACAAAAAAAAACGGATTGTAGCAAAATCATTAAATCCAGATTCAAAATCCCAAAAAGTGTCTACTACTTAATTGTGCAACTCAGGTTTTGCACAAAATAATCATCCCTAATGCTATTTTCAACGCTGAACTCGATTTTTTTATCATCTGTTTTTGTATTTTGTGAAAAAAAACAATTATATTTTTTTTAGAAACTAATAAAAGCTTAATTAAAACAATGTTTAACATAATATGCATTTGAAATTTACCATTGCAAATGGTAAACGCACAACTTATAAAAGTACCCCTGTTTTTTCTCGTTCGACAACGGTGAATTGATATTTTTTTTATTCGAGGTAAAAAAAAAATACCCCCCTCCCTCCCCCCAAAATCAAAAGCTATACCTGCTTTTGATTTGTTTCTTCTCGACTTTGAAAAATACTACCCAAGGATTCCAAAACCATTTATGAAAAAATACGAATTCATTCATGTTATATAAAAGATCTGGTGATATCGATTATATATATTTAATGGGGTCCTAGTTCCATGTTTCAATGTGTTACATACGAGATGGCAAACTTAAATATACCCTTTAGCATTTAATGAAGGGTATAAAAATATCAACAATATTCTATGTAACAAACCAACAAACCCATTGTAAAAAAAAAACAGATTCAAACAAAATGAATGAAGAACACCAAAAACTTTACAAAAATCAAAGTGTTACGTTCTATTGAATACATAAAAAAAAAAGTAAAAATAAAAATACGTTTACGTAACTCGTACTGTGGTACATTGTAAATCATACTCACGTTCGATTTTCATCAAAACTGTACGTTCCTGCATATCAGATGCAATGGGATTGACTTGATAAGCACGACACGTATATTCGCCAGTATCATTTTGTGTAACTGTGTTGATGAGTAATCCATCACCTAAAATTCGAAATTTTGTTGAATTGACTGGAAAGAGAAAAAAAGAAAATATCGACAAAAAAATAAATCAAAAATTCTATACAATGAAGGTAATTTAGTAATATTGTTGTAAAAAAAAATCAAAATGTACGACAGTGATGTTTTTAACATTAAACTATAAAGAATGCATTAAATTTGATTAAAAATCAGAATGTTTAACAATTGATGTTACTCGGTTGGTTAGTTATTTGTACGTAATGGTACTGCATAGAATATGCAACTATATACTTTGGGGTGGCACGCAAAAGGGCTGTTTTTTAAATTTCGTTGAGTGCCGGACATATGAATATGACTTTAAGGCTGGTTCATAGCCTAACATCTTTTTTCATGGACTCTTTTTGTCATTAATAAGCTAATCAAGATTAATTATAATAATAATAAAAAAAAAATAAAATTCGCTTATTTTTTTTTCATTGTTTGAACTTTTTTTTTAAGACCTCAGACTCAAAAAAAACCTTGTCAAATTACTAGAAAAAGTCTCGTAATCCTATTTTGCCAATATTTGACAGTTTTCTTTGCTTTTTAACAAATAATTTTCGATCGAAATTTAAATTTTTTTTGTAATTTTTCAGTTTTTCTTGCAATTTTACAAATTTTCAAGATTTTGCAAAAAATTTTTTTGTAAATTTACGAGAATTTCTTGTAAGTTTTAAGGGTTTGAGTTGAAAAATGTAGAAGAAAAATTGTAATTTCTAAAAGCTATAGACATTTCTGGTATTCCTATACCGGTTTCGGACAGTTCCAGTTAACTGTCTTCATCAGTAGCATTCAAATGCCAGTTTGTTTTGTTAATGGCACACCCATAAAAGTTTTACAGTTACTGTTTCACAGTCAAACAAATAGTTTTCGTTTCAGTTAATATTAAAAGAAAATTCGTTTGTTTCACATACAAATATTCTAAACCCGAGTAAAAAGGAATTTATATAAATGTATATTATTTTATATGTTTTCATAAAACCATATACAACTATATGAGTCAAAGTATAAAATTATATCTCACTTTGAAATTTTCCAATTATTTTAAATGATGTCATATAAAATCATATCTAATTATATTGTTCATAATATATTAATATAAATGGTAGATGTAATCATACGTTGCACATAAAACTTAATCCGATTTCATACATTATTATACGTGACTTTATATCTAATTATGTATAGGACTTTACTAAACAAAAAATCCAGTATCAATTTATGTATAATTATATATGACTAATATAATACCATTTAAAACTATATATGGTTCCATACTAAAAAAATTTCCAACAAAAATATTAGATATTATTATATGTGTCTTAAACGATAACATATCTGTGTTTGTATGGTACTATATATACGCGAATTTCGTCTAAACTCAATATATATTTACAAATGGTCGCATATGTAATGGAATATATATTTTGATATAATCATGTATAAAAAAAATATTTTTTTGACCAAACAACTAGCCATATATAATTATATATGCCAGTATTTCAAAATTTATTTTTGTGTGTCAACATATATGGTTATACAAATCTTTTTATTGTATCATATAAGATTACATATGATTTTTGGGAACCCGAGTTCGATTCCCGGCCCAGTCGAGAAAAAAAGTTTTTTTTTTATTTTTTTTTAAATAGAAAACACTTTTTTATTGCGTTTAATTTTTTTAGAACTAAAAAATTTTCATTTTTGGAATTTTTGCAATCATTTTAAAAAAATAATTTTTCTTTTATACAGTTATATATAACTATATTTGATTTATTATAAAATTATCTATAATTTTTGGGAACCCGAGTTCGATTCCAGAAAAAAAATATATTTTTTTTATTTTTTTTAAATAGAAAACACTTTTTTATTGCATTTATTTTTTTTAGACCCGAGTAAAAATAATTTAATATGATCTTATATACTTTTATATAGTCATATTATTTGATATATGATCATGTGTGACACTATGTATTGCAAGATAAATTTATACAATAAATTTTGATGTGGAATTTTTTTAAGATATCGCCATACATAACTATATGTTGTAACATCTGGTCCCATGCATCATTTAAAATTTCTAAGTGTTTTATATAAAATTTTATATGCCTCCATTATTTTTTAATTTTTTTAAAGGTTTTCCAAGAACATATTTTTGTCGTAAATATTTTAAAGTGTTTTATATAAAATTTCATATGACTTTATATTTTTTTATTTTTCTAAGATTTTTCCAAGCACCACTTTTTTATCACGAATATTTTCTAAGTGTTTTATATAAAATTTTATATGACTCCATCTTTTAAATTTTTTCTAAGTTTTTTTCAAGGAACATTCTAAGTGTTTTTTATAAAATTTTATATAACTCCATTTTTTTAAATTTTTCTAAGTTTTTTCCAAGGACAAATTTTTTTGAAAATATTTTCTAAGTGTTTTATATAAAATTTAACATGACTCCATTTTTTGAAATTTTTCTAAGTTTTTTTCACAGAACCCCAGCAAAACTTGCATGACTTCCAGAACTAGTGCTGGAGTACTTCTTTTTTGCTCGACTAGTTCTCTATCTCGTTCTCAGAGTCATGATTTTTGTTTGAAATTGTCACCCTCAGAACTAGTTCTAGGGAAGTAGTCTAGGAACAATCACCCCTCCTATGGAACGGTTCCATCACTACTTCTAGAACCAGTTCTTTATCCCATTTTATAACCCATGATTTTTGTTTGAAATTGTCACCATCAGAACTAGTTCTAGGAAAGTAGTCTAGGAACCCATGTATGAAACGGTTCTTTAAGTCATTCTAGAACCAATTCTTTATCCCATTCTTTAACCCATGATTTTTGTTTGAAATTGTCACCATCAGAACTAGTTCTAGGGAAGCAGTCTAGGAACATTTTGTAATTTTTTTTTTTGCAAAAAAAAAAACATTTTTGAATTATTTTTTGTTGAAAATATAACGCAATATCAGCACTTTACTGAACAAAAATTAGTAGTATTTTTTGTTTTTTTAGTCCTTAATGCAATTAGAAATTATCTAGAAGGAGAATAAGGGATTTTTGAAAAAAAAAATATTGTAGGGACCAAAAAATATACGATTATATGCTTAGTTGGATAACTCAAATTGCTTACTATTTTTGCTACAATTGGAAAGTTTTGTTTACATTTTGTAATAAAAAATTCCAGCTGTAGTAAATAAAGTAGTTTATTGCAGATTGTAGTAAGGTAATTGAATGGATCTATAAAAACCTATTTGCACTAATGCCCCAATACTAAATAATACCAAACAAATTACCCAATACTTATAATTTTTTTAGCCCCTCTGTACATATTTCAAAAGGTTTGACTTTTTCCAAATAAAAGATGCAACAGAGAAATGCGTAATCAAATATTTATTTTTTTCTTTTTTGAAAAAAATTATAAGTTTTTGAAACAGCTTCTAAGATGTTATTTGAGAACCAGTATTTGTTTCATGGAAGTGGTGCAGAAGTCATGTACGACTAGTTCCAAATCACTAGTTCCCAAACTACTCCAAAAAAGCTCTTTGGAATCAAAATATTACCCTTTTGGATCACTTCTAGAACTAGTTGTGACACCACTAGTTCCAGGATGCTCTTTGAGAACCTATCGTGACAAGCTTTGAAGTACTTCTAGAACTAGTTATTTTTGAACGACTCCGAAAAGTTTTGCTGGGACAACTTATTTTTATTATTTTAATTTTTCAACTTTTTATTTAAAACTAAAAAAAACATCCGATTTATAAAATTGTATAAATTTTAATATAATTGGATATAATTTTATATCGTTGGATTAGACCAAAACTCGTATCAAAGTCGATATAAAGTTATATAAACTGATATTATTAGATATTATTCGATCAAATCTTATGAAACCATTTTTCGTATAAGATTATATCAAAATAGACACGAACCCATATTAAATTATATATTGTGTCATATCAATTTTTTTACTCGGGGAACTAAAATTTTATTTTTTTTTTGAATTTTTGCAATCATTTTTAAAAAACCATATTGCTGTTATATAGTTATATATAACTATATATAATTTATTATAAAATTATCTATCATTTTTGGGAACCCGAGTTCAATTCCAGAAAAAAATATATTTTTTTAATTTTTTTTTAAATGGAAAACACTTTTTTATTGCATTTGTTTTTTTAGAACTTAAAAAATTTTACTTTTTGAATTTTTGCAATCATTTTTAAAAATTTATATTGCATTTGTATAGTTAATAATAGCTATATTTGGTTTAAATTATCAAATTATCAATGATTTTTGGAACCCGATCTCAAATCTAATTCTGATTTCCTGATTCCATGAAAAATTTCAAATTTATAAGCCAAAGTCTTATTTCACTTTGGAAGCCTTTGACTTGGAAATAAGGCATACCGCTACATTAAAATTATTGTTTAAGCTTACCATGGAAGTCCCTAATAGCGCTGTACGTCATTCCATTTTTTTTTTTTTTTTTTTGCAAATTTTATCAAAAATTTTCTAAGTCTTTTTGAAAATTGTGTACAAGTGAATAACATATTTAATTGGATATAATCATATATTACTATATGTTAGATCAATTTGATATAATTACATACGATCAATTTATTTAAAACTACCCGAGTAAAAAAAAAATTGTATGGTAAAACATGTTATCTTATAAAATTATATATAATTTATTGGATCTGATTTTGCTAAATTTCATCCGAAAATTGGCCGCGCCAAAGTTATCTCCTAACATCTTATAATATATGAAGTTACAGTTTAATATTTGATTGTATGTGATTTCATCCGAAAATTGGCCGCGCCAAAGTTATCCCAAATTATCTATTATCATGATTTTGTATTAAATATGATATGATATGATGTAATTTCATCCGGAAATTGGCCGCGCCAAAGTTATCTTAAAATATCCAATATCATGATTTTATATTAAATTGGATATTATATAATGTAATTTCATCCGAAATTTGGCCGCGCCAAAGTTATCTTATAATATCTGATATCTTGATTTTATAAAAAAATTATTGGATACATTTTTATCCAAAAAATGTTTCTGTTTTCAGATTTATTTTTAGATATAATAATGTCAAACTGAAAATAAATAAAAAAAAAAAAACTTCGAACGGACGGGGATTAGAACCACAAGTCTTCCGTTTTGTAATCGCAATCTCTACCCTCTAGACCAGCGGACGTTTTTAGCAAATAACAACTTTAAAAGACTTAGTTTTAAATAAATTGATCGTATCTAATTATATCAAATTGATCTAACATATAGTAATATATGATTACATCCAATTAAATATGTTATTCACTTGTACACAATTTTCAAAAAGACTTAGAAAATTTTTGATAAAATTTGCAAAAAAAAAATTGGAATGACGTACAGCGCTATTAGGGGCTTCCATGGTAAGCTTAAACAATAATTTTAATGTAACGGTATGCCTTATTTCCAAGTCATAGGCTTCCAAAGTGGAATAAGACTTTGGCTTGAAAGTTTGAAATTTTTCATGGAATCAGGAAATCAGAATTAGATTTGAGATCGGGTTCCAAAAATCATTGATAATTTAATAATTTTAACCAAATATAGCTATTATTAACTATATAAATGCAATATAAATTTTTAAAAATGATTGCAAAAATTCAAAAAGTAAAATTTTTTAAGTTCTAAAAAAACAAATGCAATAAAAATGTGTTTTCTATTTAAAAAAAAAAAATATATATTTTTTTCTGGAATCGAACTCGGGTTCCCAAAAATGATAGATAATTTTATAATAAATTAAATATAGTTATATATAACTATATAAAAGCAATATAATTTTTTAAAAGTGATTGCAAAAATTCAAAAAAGAAAAATTTTTAGTTCTAAAAAAAATAAATGCAATAAAAAAGTGTTTTTTATTTAAAAAAAATAAAAAATATATATATTTTTTTCTGGAATCGAACTAGGGTTCCCAAAAATTATAGATAATTTTATAATAAATCAAATATAGTTATATATAACTATATAAAAGAAAAATAATTTTTTAAAAATGATTGCAAAAATTCCAAAAATGTTGGTGTAAAATAAAAATCTTCTGTTGACGTCACACACTTAACATCTGTAATGAAATACGAACAAACCAACTTCTGCTGTTCGTTTGTCAAGCAGGGCGATAGCTCAGATGGTAGAGTACTTGCTTTGCAAACTGATGGAAAATTTGAAGAACGTGGGTTCTATTCCACTCAGAGTTAAGTCTGTTGATGAAAAAAACATATAGAAAAAACAGTCTTACAAATAATCAAACAATTTATCTAATGTAATTTTCTCCACTGATGACGTAGAGGTGGCTACAGAAACCATGGTCTGGAATAAATCCACATTAAAAATAATCTTTAGAAATACAATGTTTTCTTCTTCAATCACAAACCCTTAATGAAAATTTTTTAGTTCTAAAAAAATTAAACCCAATAAAAAATTGTTTTCTATTTAAAAAAAAATAAAAAAAACTTTTTTGTTCTCGACTGGGCCGGGAATCGAACTCGGGTTTCCAAAAATCATATGTAATCTTATATGATACAATAAAAAGTTTTGTATAACCATATATGTTGACACACAAAAACAAATTTTGAAATACTGGCATATATAATTATATATGGCTAGTGGTTTGGTCAAAAAAATATTTTTTTTATACATGATTATATCAAAATATATATTCCATTACATATGCGACCATTTATAAATATAGTACCATACAAACACAGATATGTTATCGTTTAAGACACATATAATTATATCTATTATTTTTGTTGAAAATTTTTTTAGTATGGAACCATATATAATTTTAAATGGTATTATATTAGTCATATAAATTGATACTGGATTTTTTGCTTAGTAAAGTCCTATACATAATTAGATATAAAGTCACGTATAATAATGTATGAAATCGGATTAAGTTTTATGTGCAACGTATGATTACATCTACCATTTATATTAATATATTATGAACAATATAATTAGATATGATTTTATATGACATCATTTAAAAAAATTGGAAAATTTCAAAGTGAGATATAATTTTATACTTTGACTCATATAGTTGTATATGGTTTTATGAAAACATATAAAATAATATACATTTATATAAATTCCTTTTTACTCGGGTAAGTATTTTAAAGTTGTTATTTGCAAACAACGTCCGCTGGGCTAGATGGTAGAGATTGCGATTACAAAACGGAAGACTTGTGGTTCTAATCCCCGTCCGTTCGATGTTTTTTTTTTTTTTTTATTTATTTTCAGTTTGACATTATTATATCTAAAAACAGAAACATTTTTTGGATAAAAATGTATCCAATAATTTTTTTATAAAATCAAGATATCAGATATTATAAGATAACTTTGGCGCGGCCAAATTTCGGATGAAATTACATTATATAATATCCAATTTAATATAAAATCATGATATTGGATATTTTAAGATAACTTTGGCGCGGCCAATTTCCGGATGAAATTACATCATATTATATCATATTTAATACAAAATCATGATAATAGATAATTTGGGATAACTTTGGCGCGGCCAATTTCCGGATGAAATCACATACAATCAAATATTAAACTGTAACTTCATATATTATATGATGTTATGAGATAACTTTGGCGCGGCCAATTTTCGGATGAAATTTATCAAAATCAGATCCAATAAATTATATATAATTTTATAAGATAACATGTTTTACCATACAATTTTTTTTTACTCGGGAACAACTTTTTGAACGTTTATTCAAATACATAACTGTCTTTTAAATAGAATTTTCCGTAACGTTTGTTTTTTTTCAGTTATTTAAAAACAAACCACATTATTTTATTTGTCGTTTGTTATTTGTCAGTTATTTAAAAATTTCTAAAATCATATTTTTTTTTTTTGAATTTGAAAATGAAATTTAGTTGCTGAAAATATAAGTAGCTTGTGGCACAGAGGGTAGCGTGCTGGGCTATCAGCCAGAAATTATGAGTTCGATTCTGCTCAGGTTCGAAGTTTTTTAAAATTATTTCTAAAAAAATAAATGAAAATGAATGTAAATTTCCGCTATTTTAACCGTTTTTTCCGTAAAATTTTGTCAGTAATTTTTTACGGATTTTTAAGTTATTTTTACGGATTTCAACAGTTATTAATTAACATTTAAAAATAACTGAGAAATGTTTTTGTTTTAAATGAAATATAAGTAGTCCGTTTTTTAAATAAAGTTTCATTTGTTTCAAACGTATTTTCTGTTGAATTTACTTACATAATATTTTAAGTGTAATACCCAGTCCAAAAAAAAGTTGTAAATTTACAATTTAATTTGCAAAAATCTTGTAAAATTACAAAAAATTTCATAATTTTTTCTAGGACTCTTGAAATATATATATGAGGCATTCCACACCAACTGTTCTACTACAGAAAAACCGTAGTGGTTTCAATGGGATATCATTTGCAAAGTATTCGCTGTTAGGGTACTATTAAATAACAAAAATAAAATTTAAGTTTTTTCAAAAAACGGGCCTTGTAGGCGTGGTCAAATATTGAAAATATCAAACTTTTTTGCCTGAGTTTCTTTACTTCAATATTTATGAAAATTAAATGAAACACAGTAAAGTCTTTAAGACAAAAGTTTTTATACCAAAACAAAAAAAAAATACACTCGAAAAAAATGTTACACTCAAAAAAATTTTACACTCAAAAAAAAAAATTAGTAAATTTTTTTTTAATGTAAAATTCAAAAAAAAATTACACTCAAAAAAAAAATTTACACTCCAAAAAAAAATTATTTTTTTTTTCAAAAATTAAAAAAAAAAAAAATTTACACTCAAAAAAAAATTTGAAATTTTTTTTTTTTTTTTAAATTACTAAAAAATTTTTACACAAAATAAAATATTTCTAATCATAACTGGTAATTTTTCACGTCATAAAATTTACTATCACTTAATATGGGCATTGTGGAGGGTATTCATTAGGGCTATACGTTTTTTACATTTTTTGCAAATATCAAAATTGGCATAGCACAGTCATATAGGCCATGAAAAACTATAAAGAAAAATGTTTTCACTTTTTCGAGGATGTTAAAAAAGTACACGCACCAAACGCGATGAAGTTTTAAATTACTATTTTTGTATTTTCTTTTTTAAAATCGGAAAATGTAGCTATTTTAACTAAGATTCCGCTTTAATCGAGTCCGAAACTAAAACTAAGGTAGGCGGGGAAGGTACCCAGTGGGTACAACCCACCTCACCAACAACATTTTAACAATCATTTTAATACCAAATTACAAAACTGAGCTTTACCTAATATGTGCCTTTATTTTTGGAAAATGGTTTGACATATGGTTCTCAGACCACCGATTCAGGGGAGATGACTTTAAATCTCTGGAGCAGTCGCTACGTAGATTTAAAACGCCAGATATGCTTCTTAAGACATTGGGAAAAAGAAGATTCAATAATTTCAAACCAGCAAAGAAGTAATATTTGCGCGGAACGTGCCAATAAGGTGGTCCAGGATATTAATCCTATATGTAAATCAGCACGAACTTTAAATCTAAAGTTTATTTCATTCAATAAATAGACATTAGTATTTTTTTAATATTTTTACTTGTTGTTAAATAAAAAATACATAAATATTGTATTAATAAAAAAATCTTGAGGACTTTTAGAAAATGCATTTGGTGCGTGTGGTTTTTTTTGCAAAATGATCGGAAAAAGTGATTTTGTTTAATAAAACAACATTGTCCATCACGTGGTGCTATGCCAAAATTTTGGTTATAGCCCTAGTATTCATAGATTCGGCCAAGTCGAATTAAACTTTTCTACTTGTTTTTTTTTAATTTAAAAAAAAAAATTCAAGTGCTTTTCTATCTGTTCTGAAATTTTCAGAGATGTGTTTTGCCTTGTTTTCGAGAAATCAAATGTCAAAAATTGCAATACGCTAATTTTATACAATAATCTATATATATAAAAGAGTAACGTGACTGACTGACTGACTGACTGACATACTCATTCATCATCGCCCAGCCCAAACCGCTGAAGCTAGAGACTTGAAATTTGGACTGTAGGTCCACCTCCCGAAATATAGATCCACTAAGGCTGGATTTTTGCCAATGTTGATTCTAAGGGGGTAAAAAGGGTAAAAAACTGTACTTTTGGTACTTTTTATATCTCCTAAAATAATGGTCACAGAGACTTGAAATTTGGACTGTATGTTCACCTCCCGGAATATAGAACCAGTAGGTCCGGATTTTTGCCAATGTTGATTCTAAGGGGGTAAAAAGGGTAAAAAACTGTACTTTTGGTACTTTTTATATCTCCTGAAATAATGCTCACAGAGACTTGAAATTTGGACTGTATGTTAACCTCCCGGAATATAGATCCACTAAGGCTGAATTTTTGCCAATGTTGATTCTAAGGGGGTAAAAAGGGTAAAAAACTGTACTTTTGGTACCTTTTATATTTACTTAAATAATGGTCCTAGACACTTGAATTTTGGAATGTAGGTTCAGCTCCCGGAGTATAGATCTACAAAGGCTGGATTTTTGCCAATGTTGATTCTAAGGGGGTAAAAAGGGTAAAAAACTGTACTTTTGGTACCTTTTATATTTTCTTAAATAATGGTCCTAAAAACTTAAAATTTGCAATGTAGGTTCACCAATGTTCACCAAGGCTGGGTTTTTGGCAATATTGACTCTACGGGGGTAAAATGGAAAAAGTGTATTTTTGGTACTTTTTTTTTATTTACTGAAATAATGGTACCTTTTATCAAAAGTTCTTTTTATAAAAAGTACCTTTTATAAAAAGAACCTTTTATAAAAAGTACCTTTTATAAAAAGTACCTTTTATAAAAAGTACCTTTTATAAATAGTACCTTTTATAAAAAGTACCTTTTATAAAAAATACCTTTTATAAAAAGTACCTTTTATAGAAAGTACCTTCTATAAAAAGTACCTTTTCCAAAAAGTACCTTTTATAAAAAGTACCTTTTATAAAAAGTACCTTTTATAAAAAGTACCTTTTATAAAAAGTACCTTTTATAATAAGTACCTTTTATAAAAAGTACCTTTTATAAAAAGTACCTTTTATAAAAAGTACCTTTTATAAAAAGTACCTTTTATAAAAAGTACCTTTTATAAAAAGTACCTTTTATAAAAAGTACCTTTTATAAAAAGTACCTTTTATAAAAAGTACCTTTTATTAAAAGTACCTTTTATAAAAAGTATTTTTTATAAAAAGTACCTTTTATAAAAAGTACCTTTTATAAAAAGTACCTTTTATAAAAAGTACCTTTTATAAAAAGTACCTTTTATAAAAAGTAATTTTTATAAAAAGTAACTTTTATAAAAAGCACCTTTTATAAAAAGTACCTTTTATAAAAAGTACCTTTTATCAAAAGTACCTTTTATAAAAAGTACCTTTTATAAAAAGTACCTTTTGTAAAAAGTACCTTTTATAAAAAGTACCTTTTATAAAAAGTACCTTTTATAAAAAGTACCTTTTATAAAAAGTACGTTTTGTTAAAAGTACCGAAAGTACACTTTTTGGTACTTTTTTATTTCCTGAAATAATAAACATAGAAAATTGAAATTGGAAAAGGTTCGCCTCTCGGAAAATAAAGGGGTTAAAAGAAGTAAAAAACTGTACTTATTTATTTCCTGATGTAATGGTCCCAGAAACTTAAAATTTGGAATGTAAAATCCTTCGGTGAAAAAAGAGATTGGGAAAAGTTCTTTTTTGGAAATTCCGTTTCTTAACGGGGATAAAAAGTACTTTTAATATTTGCTGAAACAATGATCCTAGATAATTGAAATATGGGTTGTAGGATCCTTCGGTAAAGAAAAAACATTCTGGAAGAGGTACTTTTTTTAAATTCCATTTCTAATGGGGGTAATAAAGTGTACTTTTGGTACTTTTTTTGTTCCTATAATAATGACCTTAGAAGATGGAGATGGAATTGGAAATGAAATGGAGTAGAACGGGGAACAATATGAAATAGAGCAGGGAACAATATGGAATGATATTTTTAACTCAAATTTTTGATGTTTAGCTTTTTTTATTCCAATTTCTTTTTTCACTGAAATATTTATTCACTAAAAATCCAAAATCCCGACATAACGGCTCGAAAATAGTCATTATATTTTTCCCCCGGAACGAACATGATAACGTACCAGCAAAGTTATTCAAATTTTATTGTTTGAATTATTCATTGAAATATTTTTTTATGGAAGACTTAAACGTCAACAAGTAAATAAAACAAAGACTATGTACGTAGGGGAATTTTTTTGAAATCGATAGAGTAATCCTGATCCTTCTATTATCCGGTATTCAATACAACCGGTAACGAAGTACCGGGATTGTAAGCTAGTTGTGTATAAAACGTGTAAATGAGTAATATCAATACTTAAAAAATATTTTAAGAGGCGATTTTATTTTCGATCACGCACGCTAATGAAAGAAAAAAATTATTCAAGCACGATATTTTATTTTACTCACGCTCACGTGAACATGGTGACCGTTACTTATTATACCCTCCAACTACAGTATGGGGGTATACTCACTTTGTCATTCCGTGTGTAACGCATCGAAATATCGGTCGGGGACCCCATAAAGTATATATATTATTGATCAGTGATCGAATCTAAGACATTCTAGCGATGTCCGTCCGTCCGTCCGTCCGTCTGTCTGTCCGTCCGTCCGTCCGTCTGTAGTTAACACGATGCAGTAAAAAATAAAAGAGCTAGACCCCTCAAGTTTAGCATAAATATGTCTTATGGTCCTAGGCAGTTTAAGTTCGGAACTGGGCCAAATCGGACCAGGGGGAAAAAAGTTCCCCCTTGAAGAACTAAACCAACCTCTTAAAAATGCTAACTTTTTTTTACGTTTTTTTGTATTTTTGTGAACCTAATGAGACATTTTTATGTTCGTAGAGTTTATAGTCCTACGCTTGGACCCAGGGGATTAAAAAATGTCTCTTTTTTTGCCCCGCCCCTCTTTTAAGGGCGTGGATAAAAAATAATTTAAATAATTATAAAACTATAATACTTAAGTGCACAAAGCAGACAAAAATGAACTTGTAAACATATACCGTGAGGGACAGGGAGTTACCTCAGCACACCGACCCCTCCCCCTACCTTGCCCCCCCCCCCTAAAACAACGCCCCTGTCAATTTTTTTTTTTTAATTTTTTACATGTTGGAGGGTATAATAGATTCGGCACAGCCGAATTTAACACTCTCACTTGTTTTTTTCTACTCACGTGTGCGTGAATGAGCGTTAGCAAAATAAAATATCGTGCGTGACTAAATTTTTTCTTTCATGAGCGTGCGAAATCGTTATTAGAAACCCATTTACGATCCTGTCTCTATTTTAAATATTGTTTAAGTGTTTTTATTACTCATACGCACACGTTATATACACCATTACCCAGTAAAAACTTGGTAATAAGTCCCCATTACCGCCTGCATTCTATGTAATGAGGGCTCGTTACCTGCTCGATTACTTCTTGTTAACAAATAATGAGTTACCGATAGCCTAATACAAAACCGGTTACATCTTGTTAATAAATAATGAGTTACCGATAACCTGATACAGAACAGGTTACTGGTAAATACGATTTAAAATATCTGATAAATAAGTTGTCTAAATAATTTTTTTTTAATGAAATTAAAAAAATGCTTAAGACAATTTAGAAAGACTTGCACATTTAGCTTAAAAAAGATTAACATTTATCTACTTTTTCTAATAAAACTCTGTTAACAGAAATTTAAATTCAGTAATTCTGATTAAAATTGGGACAAGGCAAAAAAAGTTTAGAAAACCAAATTGATATTCAGAAAACTGGATCTAGCTGACACTTGATCGTGATTTATGAGCCTTAATTAGTCTTTACATAACTTCTAAGTATTGAAGTTTTCTGGATTTTAATTGGCTTTGTCTAATTTGTTATTGTTTTTTCTAGAAATTTTGTGGTGTTCTCCAAATTTTAATTTAACTTTTTTTTGCCTTGTTGTTTAAAGTATGTTAAAGCCGGTAAAAGGTAAAAAACCATCACAGACAGTATTTCCCTTAAAACCTAACTCACTCTTATATAGACTTAAGATGGTGTTTAATGCGGGTTCCATTGGCTGAGCAGCAGTCGCTTTTGTATATTTGTTATTGGTAATGTCCTAAGTACCCAAATGTCCCTTTCTACGAGGTTCCAAGATATACTATCGGTTCTGTAATATTTGAATTTTACAATCAAACATTTGGAGGGAAGGATATCAACGTAAACATTGGTTCCGTTGGCACATTGGATCTTTTCCATTTCCACATTTGCCCGCTTGGTTGCTCTTGAAATAAACGCGTTCAACATGAACTTGTTCGATTTCATATTGGCGGAAGTTGCCCCAAGTTAAAAATTTATTAAAAGAATCAAAAGCTGTTATTTGGTAGCATTTTTGTAAGGAGTGAGAAACGAGTTATTTTTGTGCAACTGGTAGCTACTTATTTTTGGGACTAATGTATGCTGTTATTTGCCCAGAAAAATTTTTGGTTGCAAAGAACCGATTGTGGAACAACTTATACTTCCCTAGATCCTGTTCTAATTCTTTTGGGATTGTCCCAAAAGCAACAGGTGTTTGTTAGCAAAATTAGAACATATTTTTGTTCCTCGAAATCAGTTCTAGAAGTGAAATTTGGAACAGAAATGAGAATTAAAGAAATATTTTGAATTGCATTAATATATTAAACAAAGATAAAGACAATCATATATAACATGGAATATTTTCATTTTTTTAACACTCATTTATCCTTTTTCGCCTCCAAAGTTGCATTTTGGGCCTTACAATAATGTTTTGGGCCTTACAAAAATAAAAAACATAATATTATTAGTATTTGACCCGACCCAGACAATGAAAATTTAATTTACTCACCTTTGTTTAAACAATTTTCACTATTATATCCTGTCATTTTAATAGAAATTCGTTTTTTTTCTTGGTTAACAAAAACAAATTGATATTTATTTTTTAATTTTTTTGACACATATTTTTTTTCTTAATTCCTGAGAACCAAAATGTTATGAAACTTTGATTGCAGAGAACAAGCTTCACAATAATTTTCACTTAACTTGTTCTGAATAATTAAAGTGTAATAGTATATGGTTACCAAAGAACCTGTTCTAGAACAAGTGTTGTCAAAATCGGTTCTGAAAAATTTTCCTGGGTGGTAGCATTTTTGAAAGTAAAGGGAAACGAGTTATTTTTGGGCTACTAGTAGCTTATTATTTATTATTTGTGGTACTAATGTATGTAGTTTTTCAGTAGCATTCTCGTAAGGCGAGTGGGTATGCGGTCATTACTCCAATGACATCGCCATGTTAAAATAATGAGTGTTTCACCAACATAGTAACTAGCTACCACCATCTATTTAAAGGCGAAAACCTCATTACTTGGTAATAGAAGTTTTTACTGGGTATTGTATAAAATTAGCGTATTGCAATCTTTGACATTTGATTTCTCGAAAACAAGGCAAAACACATCTCTGAAAATTTCAGAACAGATAGAAAAGCACTTGAACTTTTTTTTTTTAAAAATTAAAAAAAAAATAAAATTGCGACATGTTTTTTGATAAATAAAGTTTAAGTTTAAATTTGAAAAATTCAGAACTTCTTCTGAAAATTTTCCAATTTTTTATTTTTAATCGATAGCCCATACAAAAATCTATAAAAAACTTTTGTCTTAAAGACTTTACTGTGTTTCATTTAATTTGCACAAATATTGAAATAAAGATGCTCAGGCAAAAAAGTTAAATATTTTCAATTTTTGACCACGCCTACAAGGCCCACTTTTTGAAAAAACTTAAATTTTATTTTTCTTATTTAAAAGTACCCTAAGAGCGAATACTTTTCAAATGATTTCATATTGACACGACACAACTTTTTTTCTTACTGAACATTTGGTGTGGAATGCCTCATATATGTTTCTTTAACTCCCATTGGAGCATAGGACTCTTGAAATAGGAGGTAGAAAAAAATCTAGTTAAATCACGAAACCTCCTTTTAAGTTTTATCGCGTTAAAAAATTGTAAATTTACAATTTTTTTGGTAAAAATTACAAAAATTATTGGTTAAAAGCTTTTAAACTAACAAGGAATTCTTGTCAAACAGGAGGTAGCAAAAAAAAAAGTTGCAAACTTTTCTTGTAATTTTACTAGGTATTTTTTGAGTGCATGTTTGGCACCTGGTAGCGACTCCTAAACCTTAATGAAAAAAATTGGAAAAAAAATAACGTATTATTTTCTCACAAAAATTCAACTTTTATTTTTATGAACCACCCTTATGTCGCAGCTTAGGCGATATGGCAATTACGGTTTTGGGCATCGTGACTTTGGGTGCTATGTCCATACGTCCCCATTTTCTGTAAGTTGCTTTTTGGTCTTAAGTTGCTTTCCTGTTTTTTTTTTATATATTGGAGCACTTTAAAAAAGGAAAAGAATACCATTTACCGTGGTTATCATTTTAGATGCTGGGAGAGTACTTAAGTATAATTTGCCATACTGATTCAAAATCAGCTTAAGGAGGGATAAACCCAGATGGGATAAACCCTTCCGCTTCAAAATTGATCCTACTCTAAAAATTTGTTTAAGAATTAGTTTTTTTAAGTTTTGACTTGAAAAGGTTTTAGCTGAGGCGTTGCATTAATGGATACATATCCACAAAAAATATTTTTCCTATATGAGACATTGCACACAAAATGTCCAGCGAAAAAAAAGCATTTCTGAATAGGTTCTATGGATAGCCCTGTTTTCAACTAAGCAAATTGCGTTTTAGGTTTTTAAATTTTTCAAAAAATGGGATTAGGAGGCGTGGTCAAATATTGGAAAAATTGTAAAACTTGTGCCGAGCTGCCTTGTTTAAATATTTATCAAATTAAAACGGAATGCACCACAATCTCAAAAATTTATATTGTTGTATATTTTAACATGATAATGTTTTTAGGCTGGTGTCTAATTTTAAAAAAGTTGCAGGACGCCACCTCAGTTTGACTATATAAGCTAACAATTAACGAAAAAGAAAACAAGAATTACTATTTTCATTTTCTTAAAACCAAAAATTTTAATAACTGAGGTTTGTAACTTGGATAATAATTCACCTCGTGGTGACTAAAACCGTTTTTCACCAGCTGGTGAATAAAAAGTAACATAATTATTTTTCAACAAAAAATTTTTTTTTTCATCAAATTTTTTTTTCATCCATTTTTTTTTCCATCAAATTTTTGTTTTCATCATTTTTTTTTATCAAATTTTTTTTTTCATCAAATTTTTTTTTTTCATAAATTTTTTTTTCATTAATTTTCTTCATCGAAAAAATTTTTTTTTCATCAATTTTTTTTTTATCATTAACTTTTTTTTTCATCAAATATTTTTTTTTCATAATTTTTTTTTTTCATCAAACTTCTTTTTTCATAATTTTTTTTATCAAATTTTTTGTTTTTATCAAATTTTTTTTTTCATCATTTTTTTTTTCATCAAATTTTTTTTTTATCAAATTTTTTTTTTTTTCATCAATTTTTTTTCATAAATTTTTTTTTTTTATCAATTTTTTTTTTATCAATTTTTTTTTTATATTTTTTTTTATCATATTTTTTTTATTAATTTTTTTCATCAAATTTTTTTATCAAATTTTTTATTATCAATATTTTTCTCACCCAAAAAATTTTTTTTTCATCAATTTTTTTTACATCAAAAAATTTTTCTTTTCATCAAAAAAATTCACTAAAAACTTTTTTTCATCAAAATTTTTTTTCACCAAAAATTTTGGGTTCATTAAATTTATTTTTAAAACTACTTTTTCACCAAGTCTAAGCTTTTCGCATAAAAATTTTCCATTTGTTTTTCAAATGTACATAAAACAAGTGAGAATATTATATTTTTTGGTGCCGAATCTTTTATACTCTCCAAAATGAAAAAAACACTTTTTTGCACATATTTTTGCACTCACTTACGGTTTTTTAATGGGGTCCTCGACTGATATTTTAAGTTGTTGTGCATTGAATAGCAAAGTAATATAACACTATATTTTCTAATAAAACTTTGGTTTGGCAAGTACACCCAAATCTTCCGCAAAATATTTTCATGATTTAATGTTTTGGGCAAGAGTACAAAATTCGCAGGCATTTTTGGACTTTAAAAAAAATTATCTGAATACTTACGAATTATTGCTACCCAATGAAAAATGTTCGTATATGGAAACATATACGAGGATTTATGGCTACATATATGAAGATATATGACCATTAGAGTGTCCCTTATTTTGGAAATGTTAGAAATCTTGAGACGGTACCCGCTCATTTTTTTCCTTTTGACTTAAAAATAACTCAGGAAAAATTTTACGCCCCTAGGACCACGCCTTCCCTACGCGACGGGGCCTTAAAAAGCGGGGCCTAAAAAATCATTTTTCCATACAAACCAAAAAATTTTTTTTTTGATTTTTAATTTTTTTGTTGTTAATTATTATATTACTTGCTTAGCTTATTTACGACAAAAAATTTGATTTTGGTGGGATAAGTCTTTCAGCGCTAAAAAAATTTTCGCAAAAAAAAATTTTGAGCCGCCGGGGTCCTACAGTAAAAAATTTTTAAAAAATATTTTTTTTTAGTTTTGACCAGCAACGGTTTTAGCTGCTATGTTGCTTTAAATGATATATATTCATAAAAAAATATTTTTTGTATCTGTGACATCTTTATCGTGTTCTAAAAAAGGGTACAAAATGCATTGTTGATTTTTTTCGATACACGATAAAGATGTCACAAATATGAATAATATTTTTTTTGGAATATATATCATTAAAAACAACATAACAACTAAAACCGTTGCTTTTCAAAACTAAAAAAAAATATTTTTTAAAAATTTTTTACCGTAGGATCCCTACGGCTAAAAATTTTTTTTTCGAAAAAGATAAAGATGTCACAGGTATGAATAATTTTTTTTTTGGAATATATATCATTAAAAGCAACATAACAACTAAAACCGTTGCTGGTCAAAACTAAAAAAAAATATTTTTTAAAAATTTTTTACTGCAGGACCCCGGCGGTTCAAAATTTTTTTTGGCGAAAATTTTTTTAGCGCTGAAAGACTTATCCCACCAAAATCAAATTTTTTGTCGTGAATAAGCAAACCAAGTAATATAATAAATAATAACAAAAAAATTAAAAATCAAAAAAAAAATTTTTTGGTTTGTATGGAAAAATGATTTTTAAGGCCCCGCTCTTTAAGGCCCCGTCGCGTAGGGAAGGCGTGGTCCTAGGGGCGTAAAATTTTTCCAGAGTTATTTTTAAGTCAAAAGGAAAAAAATGAGCGGGTACCGTCTCAAGATTTCTAACATTTCCAAAATAAGGGACACTCTAATGACCATATATGAACCATATATGGACACATATGTTCATATATGAACATATTTGTAGGCATACAGAATCATGTATGAATCATATACGTCCATATACGTAAAGTGAACCCATATGTAAATGGGGCAAAACGCGTCAACGGTCCACACCTAAAAACAAATGTTGTCCGATTCAAGTATAATTTTGGCAAAATATTAGGTTAATGATAGGTAGTATAAATTACAAATATAAAATTTGTTGTTGAAATATTGGCAGAGTTACAGGGTTGGAAAGTTTTGATGTTTTTGAAAAGAATATATTTTGGTGAATTTTAATTAACACTTTGATGAAACAAAAATTATAATTTAAAAAACTAATTTTAAAGTATTTTTGATGGCCTTTAAAATGACATTTGTGGTTTTTTTGAAAAAAATAAATTTTACCTTAAAATTCAAGGTCAAAATATTAAATTGTAATTATCTTATAAGGGTCGCACTTTTAAATTTTTTTCACCAAGCCCATTAGAAAGCTTGACATTTTTTTTAATTTCGGTTTTTTTAAAAAAAATGGTATGTATGATACTTTATGAGAAATCAATTTTTTAGGAGTATATAACACTCAAATTGTACTGAAATCGCTTTAATCTGCATATAATAACAACAACAAAAATCAATGCTTAGATAAAGTGTGCGTTGTAAACACACACAACCAGTGTTGCCAATTTAGCCATTTTCCGGCTAAATTTAGCTCCTTTTCAACTCGTTTAGCCGGAGAAAAAGGCATTTAGCTCTTAGCCGTTTTTTTAGCCATTTTCGAAAATATTTTAGCAGTTTTTTAGCCATTTTTGAGTTTTCGGTTAAAAAGTAATTTTTAGTGTGTTTTTTATACTAAAATAGAGAATTAATTGGGTTTTAAGTTTATACAGATCGATCACAGACTCTAATACTATTTGTTATTATGGTTTAAGTTGAAAAATGTAGGAGAAAATTTAATTTCTAAAAATTATAGACATTTCTGGTATTCCCAAACCGGTTTCAAACACTTTTGTTTTGTGTTTTCATCAGAAGGATTTTTAAAGTTGGTTTGTTTTGTTAGTAGGTAATTGTTTTTCATATATTTGAGTTTTTATAAACACTTCTTCATCTTCTGTCATCCTTCTCTCCCGTTGGAGCATAGGGCCTCAACAACTTCTCTGTATCTATCTCTATAATTAGCTTCACGGCATATGTCATTCCAACTGTAATTTGCAGTACCCAACTTCATCTATAGTTCTTCTCCAGGTTTTTGATGGAGCACCAGGGCGTCGACTTCCTTGAGGGTTCCAAGTTAGTGCTTGCCGAGCTATGTTTTCTGTAGGCCTTCGAAGTATAAGGCCAATCCACCGCCACTTTCTTCGTTTTATTTCATTTGGAACTGGTTTTTGATTTGTGTGTAACCACAAGTCTGGAATAAAATTACGTATATTTTTGTTATATTCATACCATAAACACTATACTAAATTTTAGACGATCTAGCAATGCCCTTTTCTCTGTCTTTTAAAAATACGCTAACGTCAAAAACTTAACTTGAAGGCTGATTGCTGAATCTTGGCATATATATTTTTGGAATTCTTCTGGTCAGGTTTCAGCGAAAACATTCCCAAGGGTAAAAAGTTTCCCCTCAATTCACGTGTTGAAAAGTTTTTTTAAGCCAAAATAACTAAAAAAGATTTTTTACTTAAATAAATTTTTTGTAGTCAAAATTTTTATATATATTTTTATAAAAAATTTTAATATAAAACATTTGAATCATTAAAAAAGGGTTTTGAACACTTCATTTTACCTAAAATATGTCAAAACAGTAACAAAAGATCTCGTTATTTTAATATAAGGAGTGAGATCATAAAAATGTTAACACACATTTTTGCCTACAACTTTGGTGTAAAGCTTCCAAATTTTTTTTTTTTCGGCAGTTTACATTTTAAAAATATGTCAGTTAATAAATTAATTTACATCATGAGTTTTAATTTGCAATTTTTTACACAATGGACGATGAAAGAAAAGTGCGTTCAAAAATAATTAAATATTTTCAACAAAACCAAACATGGACATACAAAAAAATTGCCAAAGAAACTAATGTATGCCGCCAAACAGTTTCAAAAGTGGTAAAAAGGTATCTGGAACACCTAACAATTGAAAGGAAGCCGGGAACAGGAACAACGACTGGTTATCGTAACATTGGTAAGGCATATAAAGTTAAAAGCATCCTTAAGAGAGCTCCTAACACATCTGGCAGAAAAACAGCTCGGTTAGCCCAATGCTCAGACTTTTTTGTACGTAAAGTGAAACGTAAGGCGGGACTAAAGTCCTACAAAGTTCAAAAAGTTCCCGATAGAAACGCTTTTAAAAATTTGGAGGCCAAAACCAGAGCTAGAAAATTGAAATCAAATTTTATAAAAAAATACAACTGTTGTGTAATGGACGACGAAACTTATGTCCTGGCTGATTTTGCGCAGCTCCCTGGTCAAGAATTTTATGTTTCCGATGTTCGAGGAAATGTTGCGGAAAAATTTCGGTCAAAAAAGCAAACGAAATTCCCCAAAAAATTCCTAGTATGGCAAGCCATATGTAGCTGCGGCCAAAGAAGCCAGTCATTTGTGACATCTGGCTCTATAAACAGCGAAATTTATATCAAGGAGTGTTTGCAGAAGAGACTTCTTCCGTTCTTGAGTCAGCACAATGTATCCACTTACTTTTGGCCCGATTTAGCATCTTGTCACTACAGCAAGAAAGCGCTGGAGTGGTATAATGATAATAATGTGGTTTTTGTACCAAGAGAGGCAAATCCACCAAACTGCCCGGAGCTCAGGCCAGTGGAGAGATATTGGGCTCTTGTTAAAAAAGAATTAAAGGGCACAAAAAAGGTCTCCCAGGACATGCAAGATTTCAAACGTAGATGGACCACCTGCTCTAAAAAGGTGACAGAAACTACCATAAAAGCCTTAATGGGAGGGTTTCCGGAAAAAGTGGATAACTTTGTTCGTAGTGGTTAGAGTTCCATGCGGTTTTTTTGTTATGATTTTGTATTAAATTTTATTTAATAAAAATTTGGTTTGAAGTCTTAAAATTCAGTAGTCTGTTTTTTATTTAACTTTATGTGTGTTAACATTTTTATGATCTCACTCCTTATGTATCAAAAACGGTACAAAATATGAATTTACATTAGTTTTTCTTAAAAAGTAAAATATATATTTTAGCCTTTTTTTAGCCATTTTTTAGCCGTTTTTTAGCCGTTTTTTCAAAAGGATTTAGCCGTTTTTGATAACCAAGTTCTGGCAACACTGCACACAACAAACGTTGCACGCATAAAAAATAAAGAAATCAGTACAGTTTGGGTGTTATGTACTCGTAAAAAAATTGATTTCTCATAAAGTATCATACATACCATTTTTTTTAAAAAAACCGAAATTAAAAAAAATTTCAACCTTTCTAGTGGGCTTAGTGAAAAAAATTTAAAAGTGCGACCCTTATAAGATAATTACAATTTAATATTTTGACCTTGAATTTTAAGGTCAAATTTATTTTCTTCAAAAAAAACACAAATGCCATTTTAAAGGCCGTCAAAAATACTTTAAAAGTCGTTTTTAAAATTATAATTTTTGTTTCATCAAAATGTTAATTAAAATTCACCAAAATATGTTCTTTTCAAAAACATCAAAACTTTCCAACCCTGTAACTCTGCCAATATTTCATCAAAAAATTTTATATTTGTAATTTAGAATACCTATCATTAACCTACTATTTTACCAAAATTATACTTAAATTGGACAACATTTATTTTTTGGTGTGGACCTTTGACGCGTTTTGCCCCAAATATATGGCATACATGTACATTAGAGGTGTCCTTAAAAACGAAAATCACCTTTTTATACCTAGTAGGGTCATATATTGTTCTCTAGTATCTAAAAATGAGTGAGCCAAAATTTGGGGACAATCGGCTAAAAATAACTCGTGCCGAAAATGGATTGAAGTTTTGGGACATTCTTATAAGAACGAAAATCTCGTTTTTTCTAGATTTTGGAAAAACATTGGTATTTGATATTTTTTGTTAAATTTTTTGTGAAATAATATGAAAATGGTACTAAAGTACCTTTTCAAAACGACAAATAAAATTAAAATCGGATGAAAAATAAGCATTTTACGCATACATGCCCCAGACCATTGTATGGTTTTTAGAGCCAGAATTTCAAAATTTTCAAAATTTTTAGGCAAAAAATAGTAAAAATTTAATTTTACTTTATGATCAAATTGAAAACATGTTTAAGATTAAAAATAGCAGATATGGTAGTCAAGCTTTTTTTATTTTGCGCGTGTAGTGATAAAATTTCAGCGGATTCCAAATAAAATGCGTTTTTCTACAATAATTAAGCAAATTTTTTGAAAATTTGTGCTCTATTGTGCGGATCGAAGTGTAAAACGTAAATTCTGTAACTTTTGAGAAATCGGATATATGCAGATATTTTGTATTATAGAAATGTATAACGTCTCAAATTTGTCATTTCACCTCGACGAAAAGGGGTTAAAGATGCCCGAATTCTCAAAAAATTTACAGAATTTATGTATTTCACTTCGTATAATACAATACAGAAAATTGTTTCCCATATTTGCTAAATTATTTTAGAAAAACTCATTTTCTTTGGAATCCGCGGAAATTATATCACTACCCACGCCAAATGAAAAAAAGTTAGACTACCACATCTGTTAGTTTTTATCTATAACATGTATTTAATATAATTATAAAGTAAAATTTAATTTTTTTTATTTTTTTGCCTAAAAATTTTGAAAATTTTCAAATTTTGGCTTTAAAAACCATGCAATGGTCTGGGGCATGTATGCGTAAAATGCTTATTTTTCATCCGATTTGAATTTCTTTAAGCTTTTTGGAAAGGTAATTTATTACCATTTTCATATTGCTTAACAAAAAAATTAACAAAAAATAGCATATACCAATATTTTTCAAAAAACTAGAAAAAACGTGTTTTTTCATCAGATAAGAGTGTCCCAAAATTTCAATCCATTTTCGGCACGAGTTATTTTTATCCGATTGTCTCCAAATTTTGGCTCACTCATTTTTAGATACAAAACTACAATTTAGGACCCTACCACGTATTAAAAAGTGATTTTGAAAAATTACCTTAGTCGTTAGGACACCTTTAATGTACATATATGAAACATATATGATCATATATGCTCACAAATATGTTCATATATGTACATTAGGGATATAACCATTTGCATATTTTTGAAAATATCAAAAAGGTTGAGAAAGTACATAGAAAATCAATAAGAAATGCGTCCTCTTTTTGTCGTGAATGTTAAAAAAGGTTCGGCACCAATCGCGATGAAGTTTTTGCTAATATTTTTTTTCAAATATTCATTCAACCCATGTTTCAAATGTTGAAAATCATACTGCTAATTTTTTCTTGTTTTATTTTTGTTGTAAAACGACGAAAAACAAAATAACGTTGAAAGGGACGGATTCCCACCATAAAACATACAAAAATTAAAATTTGAGGTGTTTTAGAAATTGCAATCGGTGCCGAAGGTTTTTGGACCAAAATGACCCCGTATAACGTTTTTTGTTATCAGTATAACATTGCCCATACCGTTATGATAGGTTCTTATTTTGGTTATACCCCTAATGTACATGTATGCCATATATTTACATATGGGTTCACTTTACGTATATGGACGTATATGATTCATACATGATTCTGTATGCCTACAAATATGTTCATATATGACCATATGTGTCCATATATGGTTCATATATGGTCATATATCTTCATATATGTAGCCATATATCCTCGTATATGTTTCACCGGGTACACAAAAAAATTTTTTTTTTTTTTAAATAATTTTTTTTTTTAATTTTTAATTTTTTTTTTTTAATTATGTCCAATTGTTCAAAAACTCCAATTTTGACCCGCGATGCGCGAACAGAAGACATGTTTCGATTGTGATCATTTTGGTTTTAAAATGCTTGTATTTACTTAAACTAACGTTTCCGCACTATTAATAGTTGATCTGAGCACTTCATTTTCATTGGAATACGCACCACCCTTATGTACATTTGATAAACAAATGGAAAATGTTTATGCGAAAAGGTTAGACTTGGTGAAAAAGTAGTTTTGGTAAAAAAAATGATTTTTTTTACGAAAAACAAAATTATGTTAAAAAAAATTTAATGAACCCAAAATTTTGGGTGAAAAAAAATTTTTTGATGAAAAGAAAAAATTTTTGATGAAAAAAAAATTGATGAAAAAAAATTTTTTTTGGTAAGAAAAAAATTGATAATAAAGAATTTGATGAAAAAAAATTGATGAAAAAATATGATAAAAAAATTTATGAAAAAAAATTTGACGAAAAAAAAAAATTATAAAAAAAAATTGATGAATAAAAAAAATTTGATGAACAAAAAAAATTCATAAAAAAAAATTTCATAAAAAAATTATGAAAAAAAAAAAGTTTGATAAAAAAAAAATTTTTATGAAAAAAAAAAAATTTATAAAAAAAAAGTTTGATTAAAGAAAAAAAAAATTGATGAAAAAAATGAATGAAAAAAAAAATTTGATGAAAAAAAAAAATTATTAAAAAAAAATTTTATGAAAAAAAAAATTGATAAAAAAAATGATGAAAAAAAAAGTCTGATGAAAAAAAAAAATTTATGAAAACAAAATATTTGATGAATTTTTTTGTTGAAAAATAATTATGTTACTTTTTAGTCACCAGCTGGTGAAAACGGTTTTATTCACCACGGTGTGAATTATTATCCAAGTTACAAACTAGTGTTTCCAATTCGGTTAATCGATTAACCGATTCCTCGATTAATCGCCTCTATTTCGGTAAATGTCGAAACAAATAATTTAAAACACAAATAATTATTCGACCCGATTAATCGGTTAAAATGGTTCGATTAACCGGTTAATATTATTATCTCTATATTCTACTATAATTTGTTTGAAACACTTCCGAAAAAAGTCAAAACTTCAGTAAAAAAAATATTCAGAAACTAGCAATTAACAGTTTAGAAAAGCC
Source organism: Pegoplata infirma (assembly GCA_963921195.1). Classification (NCBI taxonomy): domain Eukaryota; kingdom Metazoa; phylum Arthropoda; class Insecta; order Diptera; family Anthomyiidae; genus Pegoplata; species Pegoplata infirma. The sequence goes on along the minus strand of OY992537.1, from coordinate 121,395,165 downwards.
AAATTAAAAATTTAATCATTTAAAACTCAGAAATCCTAATTAAAAATTTCAAACGTCATATTGAAAATCCCAATTAAAATTCAGAAAATCCCAATTGAAATTCAGATATCCCAATTGAAATTCAGAAATCTCAATTGAAATTCAGAAATCCAAATCGAAATTCAAAAACGCCCAATTAAAATTTACGAAAGCTCAATCCAAATTCAGAAAAGCTTATTGAAATTTGATATTTAGAAACTCATAATTTCACAAAATTGAAGTTTACAGAAGCCTACTGAAATTAAGAAATCTCAATTGAAATTTAGAAAAGCAAAATTGAAATTTAAAAATTCTAAATGAAATTCAGAAAAGATAATTCAGTTTCTAAAGAGCTAATAAAATTCAGAAATCTCAATTGAAATCCCAATTGAAATTTAGAAAAGTGAAATCAAATTATATAAATCAAAACTAATATTTTGATGACACCAATTAAAATTCTGAAATGCACAATTAAAATTCAAAAATCCCAATTGAAATTAAGAAATACCAATTGAAATTTAGAAAAGCCAACTGAAGTTCACAAATCTGAATTGAAATTCATAGCTTACAAAATCAAAATTAAAAATTACAATTATAAGTAAATTTAAATTTTTAAATCCCAATTGAAAAACGGAATTGGCCAATTGAAACTCAGAAATCCCGATTGAAATTTAGAAAATTCCAAATAAAATTTTAAAGAAAAGAATTTTAAATAAAAATTTTAAAAAGTTGATTTTGTTTTTAATTATTTTTTTATTGATATGGGCCTCTGTTCTGTCTTTCACAACTTTTCAATTCACATGAAAATTTCCGAATCACACGAAATCAAGTTTAGTGTTTTGTTGATCACGTTTTCATTCGAAGTTGAAATCGAATAATTTAAATTTAAAAAATTATAAGGAAAAAAGTGCATTCGTTTTACTTTCACCAAATTTTATTTATGTGAAACAAAACGAAAAAGAAATTCGGATGTGAAATCTAGAACACCAAAAAAATTCGGAAATTTTCATTTTCACATTTTTTATGTGAATTACTTTTTTTTGGAACAGCGGCCATGATAAAAATTTTTAATGGATTTCGAAAATGTCCGTGAATTGAGAATAAATGTACTTTTGCGATAGTAAACTTTTACAAATTTTAGTAATTAATACTATTTCTTTCGTGATGGATGCAAAATCAATTAAAATAGTAATTGAAACTCATTCTAATTTTTTGTGTGTGTATAAAGACTGAAAATGAAATTTTACTTAAAATACTTTTATTTTTTGTTACATTACTTTAAAAAAATCGTTTAAAATTAATTTTTCATTGTTTTTGACGATTAATCGATTAATCGCAACTTTTTCCGATTAATCGAGCCGAATAACCGATTAACCAATTTTCGTCAATTTTCGAATAATGCCCTAACCGGTTAACCGGCAGGGTCGAATAATTGGAAACACTATTACAAACCCAAGTTATTAAAATTTTTGGTTTTAAGAAAATGAAAATAGTAATTCTTATTTTCTTTTTCGTTAATTGTTAGCTTATATAGTCAAACTGAGGTGGCGTCCTGCAACTTTTTTAAAATTAGATACCAGCCTAAAAACATTATCATGTTAAAAAAGAAACTATTACCTTGTTCTAACCCATTTGTGTGCTAGATTTTTTTACATGCATTTGAAGTTGATGAGATTTTATTATAATTACACTAGTTTACAGAAATATTGATCCACGAAATCTTGCATTTATTTTCTATGAAAAATCTACGCTGACTTCAAAAATCTGCTCAAAAGTTTCAAAAGTAGCACAGTTTTCGAGATATTGCCAACTTTTCAAATTTTCATCTTTTTAAAAAAGTGGTTTTACTTAAACTAAAATATCTCCAGAACAAATTGACTGATCTCATTGGTTTTAATGATCTATCAACCCTTTATACAATATTTGTTATCTAATTATCGTCTTTGAAGCTATTGATCGACAATTTTGTTTTAATTTAACCAAAATTTGGCAAAAATTTAAATTGCATTGTAAATTTCACAAAGTAAAAAAAAACTAAAATTCGTTTTTCTAATTGCAGTTCAAGTCTGATCTAATACGAAGAAACTAACTAACTAAACTTTAAAAAAATCCGTTAAAAATTGTTAAAGTTATATGAAATTTAGTTAAAATAAAAAAAATCCGTTTTAATACATTTTTAGTATTTGTATAAAAACTAAATTTTTGCATTTTTAGTCAATTGCATATAACTTTTACAATTTTGAACTGATTTTTTTTAACTGTCTTAATTTTTCGTATTAGATCAGATTTGAACTGCAAACAGAAAAACGAAATTTAAACTTGTTTTTTACAGTGCAATTTTCATTTATTGACAAATTTTGGTAAAATTTAAGCTAAATCGGCGATATACCGATTACTAGCTTTTAAGGCAAAAAAAAAAAATTTAAACTGTTTAATGTAGGTTTGATAGATCATTAAATTACCTTCAATTTAAAGCCAAAAATAATAAATTCCGTGAAGTTGTTCCGGAGATATTTTAATTAAATTAACCCCACTTTTTTAAAAGATGAAAATTTTTAAGAGATAACAATATCTCGAAAACTCTTCTACTTTTGAAACTTTTGAGGGAATTTTCAGATTCAGCGTAAGATTTGATTTTGAAAACAAATGCAAAATGTCGTGGATCGCATATTTTTATTTTTTAAATTTGTAAACTAGTGTTATAATAACAATTCCTTGAAAACTGTCTAAGGCGTATGATTAATATTGTAATTGCCTTTTAATAACAATCATACGCAACGGTGAACAGATGTTTATTTTTATTAATTTGGCTGTTCAGTAAGCAGGTACTGGACGGATTATAGCGAAATTCATACCAGTTATAGCTGACGTAATTTCGAGATTAAGTTTGAATGCTGACCCCACTAGTCCAATAAGTGCCCTATCAGAGGCCCATAAAGTACAACATGTTTTGGACACAAAAACTTTAAATTATTTAAAATCACCTACTTTAAATGCATGTAAAGAAAAGCCTTGATCGCTGAACTAAAAAAAAAATCTTGATGTTTTGATATGTAAAATGTCAACTTTCCCATTCCAATTCGGAAAGTTCGATTTTTTATCACTGTGTAATTTTCGATTTGTATGGAGTAGAAATGGACGCGTTTACGCGTTTGATCAAAGTTAACATTTGATATCAGAGATAATGTATTTTAAAGATACACTGCGAATCACATCAATAAGGAATCGAGTTTTTCAATTTTTAATCGAATATATCTTTGTAACGAATAAGCTGAAAAATATAAAAAAATTCACTGATAGAGACCAATATCTAGCTAATAATGTCAATTAATAACAATAATCAAAAGACTGAAAAAAGTCCTTTAAAAAATGTTAAAAAATTACTACTTTTTTTTGAATCACTTGAATAAGGAATTTTGGAATTCAGACCAAGTAGGACCTAAACCCAACTTGTAATGAATAGCAATCCCTCAAACAATAAAAACAAAACAATTTTGATTCGAATTTTAATGAAAATGGGACTCATAAAGCTCTTAGCTCTTCCGAAAAGGAAAAAGAACTGACTTTGAAGTCCAAAGTGCTAAAGGCCGTTGAAATCGCGGATATAATAGAGAGGGGGAAATTACACGGTCTGAGTAATTTTTTTAAGTAATTATTCCGACGAAAAAAAAAATGAATACCGTTGCATTAGACGGATACAATTGTTTTCGGTGATTTGAGACAATAGAAACAGTTTTTGCATGGCAGACAGATCATAGAAGGTGTCGTTATGGTATGGGGAGCGATATTCTACTGTGGTATCATCACTGTTCTTTACGTTACCATCGATACTTCTTAAGTTTGCAATTAATGGGTGACTTTTTTAGCAATTTTCCACAGACTATGAGCTCATTTAATTTTAAATCTTGATGGACTGTAAAAAAACCCACAAAATCACCACTTTCTTTGAAAATTTTGCAACCTGTCAATGTAGAATTCGAGGGAATTCTTAAAATTTCTGTCGATCCCGTTCTGTTGTTGCCATTTTAGTGCGTCCATTCGTGTTTTTTCATAGTTCTTAATGTTATTTAAATAATTGCATTCAACAATTTTGCCCCTCTATTATTTTCGCGATTTCAATGGCCTTTAACACTTTGATCTTCAAAGTCAATGCTTTTTCTTTTTTGGAAGAGCTAAGAGCTGTTGTGAGTCTTATTTTTATTGAAATTCGAAACAAAACCGTTTTGTTTTTATCGTTTAAGGAATTGGTATTCATAACAAATTGGATTCAGGTCCTACTTGGTCGGTATTCCAAAATTCCTTATTCAAGTGATTTATAAAAAACTAGTAATTTTTTAACAAGTTGCCGAAAAATATTTTTTAAAGGACTTGTTTTAGTCTTTTGATTGTTCTTATTATTTGACATTATTACATAGATAATGGTCCTTATCAGTGCATTTTTTTATATTTTTCCACCTATTCGTTACAAAGATATATTCGATTAAAAAGTGAAAAACTCGTTTCCCTATTGATTCGCAGTGTATATCTCGGGGTGCTTTCACTAAAAAAAACCTGTCAAATTACTAAAAAAGTCTCGTATTGCCATTTTACCAATATCTGACAGTTTTTCTTGTTTTTTAACAAATAATTTTCGATCGAAATTTACATTTTTTTTTCTAATTTTACAGTTTTTCTTGTAATTTTACAAATTTCTAAGATAGTAAATTTGCAATTTAATTGGTAAAAATCTTGTTAAATTACTAAGAATTCTAGTAAAATAGGAGGTAACAAAAAATCTAGTAAGATCACAAAACCTCCTTGTAAGTTTTATCGCATCAAAAAATGATAAATTTACAATTTTTTTGGTAAAAATCTTTTGTCAAATAGGACGTAGCAAAAAAAAAAGTTACAAACTTTTCTTGTAATTTTACAAAGTTTTTTTGAGTTTATAACCTGCAAAAAAACAATTTTTTCGAGTTATTATCAAAAACTGCCTAAAATTTGGCATATTGCCCCACAAAGTTGTGCATCTTTGAACATGTTCTTTGCACAGTTAAAAAGGTTTTTCAAAGATTTTTTTTTACTGTGCAACATAAATACATTTTTTTTTGCAAAGAAAGAAGATAAAAGACAACAAAACTGAAAAATGGCCGTTTATAAAAAAAACATCAGTGTATAACACAAAAAATACATCTTTAAAAATACTCACCATCCACTGAAATGGGTTGTCCATTAAAATACCATGTGATATTTGGTTGTGGTTCCCCTTTAACTTCACATAATATGGTGGCATTCTGTCCTTCTTTCACCGTTAAAATGGTAGTATTTTCCGTAAAAGTAATTTTTTCTAAACAAAATAAAAAATAAATGGTATATTTTCATTTGCTCTTTTTTATTCCGGTTTCGTGATCAATTAGTTTCTTATTGTGTAAAGTAAAACAATCTATTGATTTTGTAATACTTACGAAAAACTATTAAATCAAAGATTTTTGCTGTTTTTCCACCTGCTGTATCTTCACAAGCCCAATTACCTTTATCGGCCAATGAAATGTGCATAAAAACCAATTTTAGTTCATCTATAAAACAAAAAACAAAAGAGGATATTGAAAAAAAAAGAATTAAATAACGATGTAAAAACATGAATGGAATTTAAACCAATATAATATATTTACAAAGACTGATCATCAAATTGTTTAAACTATTTTTTACAAATTTTATTTTTAAAAATGTCTCAGATTCTAATGCTCTTTTTTGTAAAAAAAATGTTTCAGGATCTTTGACATTTTTATAGAAACACTGTCACAGAATATGAGACTTTTTCTATAAGAAAAATGTCTCAGAATCTGAGACTTTTTTTATTAGAAAAATGTCTTAGAATCTGAGACTTTTTTTATTAGAAAAATGTCTTAGAATCTGAGACTTTTTCTATAAGAAAAATGTCTCAGAATCTGAGACTTTTTCTATAAGAAAAATGTCTCAGAATCTGAGACTTTTTCTTTAAGAAAAATGTCTTAGAATCTGAGACTTTTTCTATTAGAAAAATGTCTCAGATTCTGAGACTTTTTCTATAAGAAAAATGTCTCAGAATCTGAGACTTTTTCTATAAGAAAAATGTCTCAGAATCTGAGACTTTTTCTATAAGAAAAATGTCTCAGAATCTGAGACTTTTTCTATAAGAAAAATGTCTCAGAATCTGAGACTTTTTCTATAAGAAAAATGTCTCAGAATCTGAGACTTTTTCTATAAGAAAAATGTCTCAGAATCTGAGACTTTTTCTATAAGAAAAATGTCTCAGAATCTGAGACTTTTTCTATAAGAAAAATGTCTCAGAATCTGAGACTTTTTCTATAAGAAAAATGTCTCAGAATCTGAGACTTTTTCTATAAGAATAATGTCTCAGAATCTGAGACTTTTTCTATAAGAAAAATGTCTCAGAATCTGAGACTTTTTCTATAAGAAAAATGTCTCAGAATCTGAGACTTTTTCTATAAGAAAAATGTCTCAGAAACTGAATCTAAGACTTTTTCTTTAAGAAAAATGTCTCAGAATCTGAGACCTTTTTCTATAAGAAAAATGTCTCAGAATCTGAGACCTTTTTCTATAAGAAAAATGTCTCAGAATCTGAGACCTTTTTCTATAAGAAAAATGTCTCAGAATCTGAGACCTTTTTCTATAAGAAAAATGTCTCAGAATCTGAGACCTTTTTCTATAAGAAAAATGTCTCAGAATCTGAGACCTTTTTCTATAAGAAAAATGTCTCAGAATCTGAGACCTTTTTCTATAAGAAAAATGTCTCAGAATCTGAGACCTTTTTCTATAAGAAAAATGTCTCAGAATCTGAGACCTTTTTCTATAAGAAAAATGTCTCAGAATCTGAGACCTTTTTCTATAAGAAAAATGTCTCAGAATCTGAGACTTTTTCTATAAGAAAAATATCTCAGAATCTGAGACTTTTTCTATAAGAAAAATGTCTCAGAATCTGAGACTTTTTCTATAAGAAAAATGTCTCAGAATCTGAGACTTTTTCTATATGAAAAATGTCTCAGAATCTGAGACTTTTTCTATATGAAAAATGTCTCAGAATCTGAGACTTTTTCTATAAGAAAAATGTCTCAGAATCTGAGACTTTTTCTGTAGGAAAAACGTCTCAGAATCTGAGACTTTTTCTATAGAAACAATATTTCAAATTCTGAGACTTTTTCTGAAACATTTGTCTATACATATGTAAGAAAAATATTTTAGAATCTGAAAATTTTTCTTTTAGGAAAAGTTTTTCTTATGAAACAATTTTTCACAATATGATCCCTCTTAATCAGTTACATTTTAAATCTTAGTCTATGTAACGGGTGGTTGGGCACAAAAAATATTTGAACTATTATAGTTCAGTTTGTCCAACGTTATTATTTCTTTCATCTAAATCATGGTCAGTCTTTGTTATTTGAACAAAATACACAATGTTTTACAACGTGTTAACAATGCCATTAAATACGCATTAAAAATGCCCGCCTTTGGCATTATATAGCACTGTAAAAATGCATTCATACTATCACATTACCACCCACCCACACATACAAATACTTGTGCACTAATAAAAAAAAATACACGATATCTTTTTCTATCTACAAAAAATTAAAGTTCATTGTACCTGTTTGTGAACTGGGTTCAATGTGTATGCGTCCTTTATGCTCTTCGATTATTTCACCTTTTGGCGACTTCCAGTGTAGTTTTACATCCGGTGTTGGACTACGACACAATACAATCAAAGATTCGTTTGTATAACGTACCATTTTTGGTTCAGAGGGTTTCAATGTTAGGCCATCAGCAGCGGCCGTATCATCATGATGATTGCCATAGACAATACCTAGCAAATATCAGCACCAAGCAGCCAGAGCGGAAATGAAAAAAAAGAAAGAAAAGAACGAAATAAAGATAATTAGTTGAACATGATGGCATAAAACAAAGAAAAGATTAAATTTATATTGTTTACTTAAGTAAAACTGTTAATGACACTTGAATAATAGATTAAAATTTGATTGGAAAAAAATTTCAAAAGTTCATTGATTGTGAGAGAATATTTTTTTATTTTAAAGGGAACCATATAATGTTCGTAGTTTTTTTAGTACACTCCACATACAATGGATGGCTTTCTTGTTCAATCATAGGTTTTAATGAAATTTTGATATGTTGTTCAGGACATTAATTCATATGATAAGTTATTTTTAAGTCTTGATCGTATTTTGAAAGTGGGTGCTGTCCAGCCGCTGATCCAGCTTTTCGTTTTGGGGGGAAATTTTTTTTTTTACTCAAAAAAAAATTTTTTTGCAGGGAACCTCAGGTCAGATTAAGGTTTTTTTAGTGATAACCTCTTGTTTATAACGATTTTTTCTATAAAAACATTTCAAATTTAAAAAATTTATTCCCATTGAAAAGGTTTCAAAACTTAAGAAAATGTTTGATATTTTGATAAATGCCTTCTTAAGAAATTCTCATGTTCTAATGGATTTTTCTGACAGCAAACGACACAGATTCAAAAACAATTTGCCAGTAAAAAGTTTTAATTTTTTTCTGGGTTATTTGCTTAAAGAGAAAGTTTATGACTCTTGAGACATTATCCCAATAGAAAAATTCAGGGGTTCTGAGGCATTTTGCTAAAGAAAAGCTTTTAGAATTTATTTTAATTCTTGTTTTACAAAAATTTTTTGATTCTGCTACATTTTCATATATAACATTTTCAGATACACTCAAAAAAAAAAAACTGTAAAGTTGGCAAAAAATTTAGTTAAATTTAACTAAAAAAACACCTGATTTTGAACCTACTAAATTTCTAGTTAATTTAACAAAAAATATTTAGTTAACTTTTCGTAGAATGAATGTAGCAAAAAAACAGTAATTTTAACTAAAAATTCAGCTGAAAATTTTGTAACATTTTTTATAAGGTGAATTCAGCTAACCTTTTTTTTTAAATAAAAAAAAAAAATATTTTTCACAGCGTTAAGTTCAGCTTAAGTAGGACTAATGAGATTTGCATAGGAGGCTACACAAAAAATTTCTAACATTTTTTCACTCGACAAATATGTTACGAGAAATCAGCACATTAATTAATAAAAATTCGTAAACACAGTTTTAAAGTCAACAAAAAAAATTAATTCAAAATTTGTTCAAAACTAGTACTTTCGTAAATTGAACTTAACTAAAACAAGTAAAAAAGTTAAATTCGGCCTTGCCGAATGTAGTGATACCCTCCACAATTTCTAAAAGATTATTCCAAAAAACTTTATTTAAAAGGAAATTACTTTTGAAAAAAAAATTTTTTTTGAAAAAAAATTTCCGCGAAAAAAATTTTAGTAAAAAAAATCCGCGATTTTTTTATTTTTTTGTCAAAAAATATGTTCGTACTTGTTTAAATACCATTTGGTATTCAATTATGTTCACATATGCCAACCAGAAGCCGAATTAAAGCATTTTGTATTTTTAGGTTATGTTGAATGTACTGAAATTTTTGAGGTGTGCTTACATTTTCGTTCATAACTTTTGAACCGCTGAACCGATATCGCTCAAATGCAATACCAAACTTCTCGGGAGAACTTCCAATAAATATGTTAAGTTTCAGTCATCTCTGTGCAATATTTTGTCCGCTACAGCATTTTCCACAGACAGACGGACAGACGGACAGACGGACAGACGGACAGACGGACAGACGGACATCGCTAGAATGTCTTAAAATCGATCGGGCATCATGAATATATATACTTTATGGGGTCCCAGATCGATATTTCGATGAGTTACAAACAGAATGACAAACTTATATATGTATACCCTCTATCACTAAGTGGAGGGTATAAAAAGTAATTAAAACGCTGATTTTAACTAAAAATTTGCTAAAAAGCCAGTAAACTCGAGTTAACAAAAAAAAATTTGTTAACTTTACAGTTTTATTTTTTTGAGTGTACCATTGGATAGACATTAAAAAAAACCTTTCTTCTCATATGAAAACATCATATAGTTTCTTAAAAATAAATGGCTGAAAAATCCAAAAAACGATTTTTTCGCCATTTTTTGACCCTTGTTTTGAGCCCCTAAATCCCCGATATGGCCGATAAGCCGAGACACCCCAACCTTAGAATTGTCTCTTTTATATATATTTTAAGTTTCAGGCAAATTGGTTCATAAGGGTTGAGATACTTCCCTTGTTAGTCAATTTTCCAACCAAAAAATTTCTACATATAATAAGCAAAAATTCTTCGTGTAAAAAAATTCTCCTAATAGAAAACTTCTGAGGTTCTTAAATATATTTGTCTCTTCTATTTTTCTACAAAAAAAAAGTGTTAGATAACGAAACATTCTTTCTACACCAAAATTTTCAGGATTTGATAAGCAATTCTATAAAAAGTACCTGAGATTAGAAAAATAATTAAAGACTTTAATGCTTTTGAAAATGTTTGAGGCAATTTAATTTTTCTATAGTAATTTTCCGTTAGAAAAACTATTGTTTCCTGAAACAATTTTTCTTAGAAAATGTATAAGATTGCCAAACATTTTCCGCAAAATATTTCCTATTCAAAAAATATCTAAGAATCTAAGAAATGTTTCCCACAAATAAGTTTGTTTACATATAATTACAATAACAAAGTCTTCTGTTAGAAAAAACAACAGCAACAACCACACTCGAATTGAAAAAATCAGACTTAGTTGATACTTGCTTAACAGCCTACTTGGCGTATCGGTCTAGAGTGATTGTACGTTACAAGCAGTTAATAGCAAAGTATTACAGATGATGATGAGTTCAATCCTTGTCGGCTGCGATCTGTTAAAAATTTTCACATATAGAGTTTTATTGACTATTGACTAAATAAACTTGACATTAAAAGTTTTTCTGAAGATTATTATAATTGGATAATATGAAACTGGTAAGAAACAAACCAGGATGTCTAAATTTTTAGAAAAATTAAAATTTTTCTTTCACATTTTTCTCAATTCAAAACCATATATAAAAAAGATTTAGATTCTGGGAAATTTTTCCTTACGAAAGGTTTCAGATTCTAAATCATTTTTTCGGTAGAAAAAAGTCTCATTGTGGATCTGTTTCAGATGTCTAAGAATCTAAAACATTTTTTAATCGAAAAAGTCTGAGATTTCTTTTCTAGGATTCTAAGATCTTTTTCCTATATAAAAAAAGTCTTAGCTTTTCCTATTAAAATGTTTTAGATTCTGAGACATATTTCAAATAAAAATAATCTCTGATTCGAAGATATTATCTCATAATCTAAGGCATTTTTTCTAAAGAAATTGTCTTAGATTCTAAGACTTCTTTTGAATAAAAAAAATATCAGATTCCAAGACAAAGTCACAGATTCTGTGTTATTTTTCCAATAGAAAAAGTATCGGATTCAAATACATTTTTCTATAGACTGGTTCCATTTAAAATAGCATTGGCAATCTGCCGATGGTGGTTCAATTTATCCAAAAATTAACATATCCATTCTTCTGAAGAAAATTTTCTTGTTTTTCCTATAGAAAAATTCTCAAATTTTCTCTGAAGAAAATTTTCTTATTTTGCCTATAGAAAAATTTAAAGATTCCGATACTTTTTTTAAATCAAAAAAAAATTTTAAGATTCATAAATATTAAGATTAGAAATATTCGGGCATTTTTTCTTAGAAAACAAATGAAAATAATGGGAAAGGAATTCCTTTTTTTCTCTTTCCTTTTTACCCATCTTCTTCTCAGATTTTTTCGAAAGAAGAATTATCAGGTTTTCCCTATAGAAAATTCTCAGATTTTTGCTATAAAAAAGCACCTATTTAGATTATCCTATAGAAAAATTGTCAGCTTTTTCCTATAGAAAAATTTTAAAATTTCTAGACATTTTACATAGAAGAATTTCTAGAAAAAATCTCAAATTTTTCCTAGAAAATCTTAAGTATTTTTTCTAAAGAAAAATTTTAATATTCCGAGACTTTTTTGATATATAAAAAGTCTCAGACAATTTTTCTATAGAAAAATGGTAAAGTTTCCATTCATTTTACATAGAAGAATTTCTATAAAAATTTCTCTGTTAGAAAAATTATCAGATAGAAAATTCGCAAATTATTCCTACAGAAAAATTCTATATTTTTTATTAGATTTTTCCTATAGAAAACACTAATTTCGAGGTATCGCGATATTAGTGTTTTTGTATTTTCTAAAATTTTTACACTAAAGTTTTTTAAATATTTTCAAAACCTGAGTATACAGTTTTAATCGTACTCATTGGGCGTGTTCTGCAGAGAAACCTGCTACTCAACAGTTGAGATGTAGCATGTTTTGATTAGTTGACTCTGCTGAACGCAATTTTATATAAATGTTTTAAAATATTGGAAAAAAATATTTTTTTAAGGTTTTCATTTACTTTTTTTGTTTAAACTACTTTTTTATGTTTTTTGTTGTTTATTTCCTTGAATATCGTCAAAAAAATAGATAATTTCAATAAAACAGCTTATTTATCAGTTTGTGATCAAATGTAGCATCATTTTTTAACGCTACCAGTGATGAGAAGCGCTCACTCAACATGTTGGCTGAAATGTCAAAAATCAAACCGTTCAGCAGAATGTTGAGGAACAGTTGAGTAGCAGGTTTCTCTGCTGAACGTACCCATTGTTTCACAAAACAGAAAACATAAAAATTCTATCTTCTCAAGTTTGCGATAAATCGCGAAATAAATTTTTTGCTGTTTTTGTTTTCGTTTTTGTCAATAAATAATTTTCATTAAAACTTCTTTTTACTTGTACATGATCAAAGGTCCCACAGCTGTTAACATCGAAATTGTAAGTGTTAAATTTCGCGAGTTATTGCGAAATCATGACCTGCTCAAAATGTAAATTTTTATATGGGAAAATTGAATCACATTTCTTAATTTAAAAAATTATTATCGTGCACAAAATTTGATGCACATAATCTTGTAGCAAAAATTATGAAGAAACTACACTCTAAAAACTGTGTGTAAAATCACTACCATAATGGTTGTAAACATTTGCCTAATATTAAGCACAATGCGTAATATTACGCATAAAATATGTTATTTTGTCTTTCAAACACTTTGTGCGTAATATTAGACACGAAGGATGGTAAATCAAATGTTTATAAACATATCCCAAATTAATATACACAAAATGTGTAATGGTATGCATTAAATGTGTTTTAGTGGAGTTTTTTTTTTTTTTTTTTTTTTTCAAATACTTTATTTTTCAGATTATTGAATCTGCCCTTTCTTGGCCTAACAATAAGTAAATAAATCTTACAATCTAACTTAAATACTAGTTACTCCTTAAGAGCCATTTTGAAGGACGGGCCTCATAATTAAATGGGCGGTAAATCTGCACGTTGCAGTCTGGTGTGCGCTCGGGTCCGAGTAAGGGCTCTCGCCAATGGATTTGGGTGGTTGTCGAGCTTTTCCTCGTATTTTAGTTTGATGGTTATAAACTCTTCTCTAACTAGCGGAATATTTAAGTCCTTATGAATGTTCACATTTCTGACATACCAGGGTGCACCCGTAATGATTCTCAAAATTTTTGATTGTGCCCTCTGTATAAGCTCAATATTAGACATACTGGCTGTACCCCATAGTTGGATACCATAAGTCCATATTGGTTTTAAAATACAATTATACAGGGTGACTTTCGAGTCAAGGCTAAGTTTAGAATGCTTGTTAATTAACCAATGTAATTGGATGGCTTTTAGCTTCAAATGAAGCCTCTTGGCTTCTAAGTGCTTTCGCCATGTTAGACGTCTGTCCAAGTGAATACCAAGGTATGTAACACTCTCAGACTGTGGGATACTTATACCATTTAAAGAAACCAGAGCACAAGTGCCCGTTCTAAGTGTAAACGTAACGTGCTTGCTCTTAAGCTCATTAACTTTAATTCGCCAGTTCCTGAACCACGTCTCCACAGCTGTAAGGTGATTGTTTAGCCTCAAGGAGGCAACATGTGGATCTGAGTGAGTGCTTAACAAGGCAGTGTCATCTGCAAATGTTGACGTTGTAATATGTTCACACGTTGGCAAGTCCGACGTGAATATAAGGTAAAGAACAGGGCCGAGCACACTTCCCTGGGGAACACCTGCATTCATTATATAATCAGAAGTTGTAGCTTCCTTATATTTCACCATAAAGTAGCGGTTGAGGAGGTAAGACTCTAAGAGCTTGTGTGTAATCATTGGTAAGTGACATTTTACTTTGTATAAAAGACCCTCGTGCCATACTTTATCGAATGCCTGAGCGACATCCAGAAAAACTGCTGAGCAATATTTCTTTTCTTCAAAGGCTTTCCTTATCACGCAAGTTATGCGGTTAACTTGCTCAATGGTTCCATGTTTCTCGCGAAAGCCGAACTGATGAGCAGGAATGCTATTACTATTTTCCATAATTGGTAGAATCTTTTGAAGAAGAACTTTTTCAAATAATTTTGATAGGCACGGAAGCAAACTTATAGGTCTGTATGATGAAGTTAAAGTTAAATCTTTTCCAGGCTTGGGAATCATTTTGATCTGCGAAATTTTCCATATGTCTGGGAAGTAGCCTTGTTGCAAGATCGCATTAAATAATTTTGTAAGAACAGTAACCGCTACAAATGGTAGGTTTTTTATCATGTTTGGTGTGACTAAGTCATACCCAGGCGCTTTCTTTGGGCTTATCTGCGTTCGAATAATTGTCTCAACATCTTGGGCGTCAAACAATATATTACTATGATCCATGTGCAGAGGCAGTTCTGGGAGTGTAAAGTTATTCTCCGCCAAGTTTGGCTCAAAGACTGTTCTTAAATGTTCTGCAAATGAGTATGCTTTCTCCTCTTCACTGCGTGCCCAATTGCCACATTGCTTTCTCAGCGGTGGTTCGCCCTCTACCGGTGGTTTAATTTTAGTAGCTTTCCACAATGAGTAGTTTGCTGAACTTGAATGCGAAAGACTTTCCACATAAACGCTATTTATGCGATCCTCTTCCAAATGAAGGGCTTTTCTAAGGTTTCTTGTAGCTTCAGACAGCCTCTGCTTTGCGGCAGGAGATCTACTGTTTTGCCATTCCCTTCTTAGCCTTCTCTTGATGGCCAATAGTTGCTCGATTTCTGAGTTTGAAACATGAAAATTACGATTAGGAGTAACGGTCGAAGACGTCGAAGAGTACTCTGCTGCAGATCTCAGAATGGATGTAAACTCCTGAACACATTCTCCAATATCCCCCTCACATTCCAAAGATGGGTCAATGTGGATGTGGCTACTTATATACTTTTTATACTTCAACCAATTCGTCTTTGACGAAGTGATTCCAAAGGGTGTTTTAACCGAAATTGGTTCATCGTAATACGATAAAATTACTGGAGAATGATCTGAACTAAGATCAAAGGATGATTCAACAGATAACTTACTCCTATCAATATGTTTCGTTACTCCAAAATCGATAATATCGGGAATTTTTCCAGGATCCGAAGGCCAGTATGTTGGTTGTCCAGACGATATAACATCCAAACTATTTTTCCTATCAATTAGAGCACAGTAAAGCTGTCTTCCCCTAGGGTTCGTGAGACGTGAACCCCAATAGGTGTGTTTCGCATTGTAGTCTCCACAAGCTAGGAAGCGATTACCAAGAGTACTGAAAAAATATTCGAACTGTATCTTAGAAACTGAAAATCGTGGAGGGCAGTAAACTGCCGTTAGAGTTAGTCCTCCTCCTGTACACTCAAGATGTATTGAGGTTGCTTGAAGGTAAGTTGTTGAAAAAGTTTCCATAGCATGATGCTTAATTCTACTTCTTATCAAAATACCTTCCACCGTGCGCCTTTCCGTCAGGGTGATTTGTTTTGTGGAATGTATATCCGGGAATTTGAAAATTATACCTATTCGTGAGGTGGGTTTCCGATAACAATAACACATCGATGTTATTGTTGTGCAGAAAATTAGATATCTCAGCCTTATGCTGGTTTACGCCGTTTGCATTCCAGAAACATATTTTAAACACACGCATTATTTTTTTGATAGGAGAGCCTGCAAAGTATTGTTTTGCGCTTTTAGCTCCTCTATTGTACCTTGCATAGATGCCATAAAAGCATTCATTGTGCTTTGCATAGTAGACATGAAGTTAGTCATTGACTGCATAAGGGTGAAAAACATTGATTCCACCCCTCCTTTATTAGGGGGATTGCAGGGTTGCTGAGAGCCTGTTATCAAAGCGTTAGCATATGTATTACTAGCACTAGCTGAAGAAGTATGTGTCTCAGAAGCATTTACCGCGGGTGGAACTGAGCCTTGGTATATAGGAGTTAAAGGCGGCGCACTTGGTACGACTTGTGGGATTACCGTATTTCTCGCTGCATGTGCTGGTTCAAATGATAGTATTTGACCTCTTGATTGTAGTTGTTTTTGTTTTAGTTTTGTTCTCAATTCTTTATAAATTGGGCAACCTCGATATTTGGCAGAGTGATTATCTCCGCAGTTGCTACATTTTTTCATGCCTTCACCATTTTTTATCACGGAACACTCGGATGAGGAATGTAAATCACCACATACAGGACAAACTGTGTTTAAGGTACAATAGGTTTTTGTGTGTCCATACTCTAAGCAGTTTGAGCATTGAACTGGACCACTTCGTTTATGCGGTTCTTCTACTGAAACTCTACGATGAAGAAGATATCGTTCCGAGTAGATAGGATGAATTTCATTTTTCTTTAGCCGTGTGGCTTCAGGCTCAAGCTCAACTCGAAACATTGGTTGAGGAACTTTTGCCCTGTTAAAAATGTTAACAACAACTTTCACTTTATAGCCCTTTTGTTCAAGGGCCTCCTTAATTTCACTAGGTTCTACACTGGATTCGATACCCTTAAATACCACAACTAAGCCTTTGCTACTTTTTAACTTATATGTATAATAACTTTTATTATTATCGTGCAAGAACTTGGTTATCTCCCGATAATTTTTCTCAGTGTAGACCTGTATTTTTGTCTCGTGTATATTACCCTTTCTAATCGGAATAATATGAAATGTATTATTTCCAATTAGTTTTGTAAAATTAGACACCAATTGGTTGGAGCTACGCTCACGAAGAAATATTGGTGGAGGCTTAGCCTCTTTACGGGTACTACTCGGAGTATCAGTATCTAGTTCGCCTAGAACTGCAAAACGATTGTTGTTCAAGGGATTAGTGTTATCATTGTTATTATTAACTTTCTGTTTTTTTGATTCACTGTTATTATTATTCTTTTGTGGGCTACGAACTCTTTTAAATTTAAAGTAGCGATCTATACCAGTCTGTATTGCCGCTTGTTTACTTGTTCCTGGTTTTTCAATCGTATTGGATGTACTTACGTGTGTGTGTAACATACTTACAGAACTCTCATTAGGTATGGTGAGAGTGGGAGAGTTAATGTGCTCACTAATGATGTTGTTGTTATTATTTATTGCTGCATTATCGATATTCATGCTTCTAGATGTGTTTGACTGTGTTGGTTTTAAAGTTCTTTCTGTTGTGTCTAAATTTGGCGGGTTATTTAGTTTATCACTTTTGAGTAAAGCTGGTGAGCATGATCGAGCTCTTTCAATTGGTTTAGCAGTTAAATAATTTTTGTTGTTTTGGGGATTATAAATATTTTTTTGGACACTGCTCTCTTCAAATAAGGAGATGTAGGAATTTCTTCCGTTTATACTGAGTCTAGGCTAATTTTTTTGTGCATTATAATCACTCATAAAACTCTTTGCGAAAATTAAACAAAGGCAGAAAACAAAACAAAGAAGAAGTCTTTGTAGTGTTGTTTTTTTTTTTTTTCTATTTTTCCTTAATTTATGATTTTAAAGATTTTTTTACACAGAATTATAGAAAGAAATTGTATTTCTTAAAACTTTTTTTGTTGTTTTATAAAAGCGTCTAGTCGCATATATTTTTTTTCTGTTTATTTTTTTATTTTTTTTAATTAATTTAAAGCACTTTCACAGGAAATTAATTTAAATTCACAGGACGAGTAAAGAAATACGTCTGTCTCTCACGACGATTAACTATCAGAAACTTTTTAGTGGAGTTGTCAATAAATTATTTTATATTTTTAAAATTAATTTGTTTTGGGATATAATAAGAAAAAAAATCAACTATTATCTAAAATACAGATAATATTTATGAGGGATAAAGAAAACAAGTAGGAAAGTTTAATTCGACTTTGCTGAATCTTTGTATACCCCCCACAATGCCTTTTTTTAAAGGATTGTACATTTTTTAACGTGAAAAAAATTAACAATTTTGATTAGAAATATTTTATTTTGAATAAAAAACTCCTTTTATGTCATTTAAAAAAAAAAAAGAAAAATTACTAATTTTTTTTAGTGTAAATTTTTTTTCGAGTGTAATGTTTTTTTCACTGTAAAAATATTTCTGAGAGAATACACGTACGTATGTACACAAAATATTGACATTTTTGTAAAAAAAAAACAAAAATTTTTTTTTAGTGTAAAATTTTTTTTGAGTGTAAAATTTTTTTTGAGTGTAAAATTTTTTTTGAGTGTAAAATTTTTTTTGAGTGTAAAATTTTTTTTCGAGTGCAATTTTTAAGTTACCAATGCTTTACAAACTAAACATGTTTAAAAAGCATTGCTTTAAGACTAAACAAGTTCGAAAAGCATTGCTAACTTACCACCAATGCTTTTAAAACTTGTTTACCACGTGGCATTTAAGATGAACACAATATGAAATTCGGGGTTTTGCTTATAAGTTTTGAAACACTGGACCGATTGAGCTGAAATTCAATACCAAATAGACCTGGGGAACGGCAAAGATACATGCCAGGTTTAAGCAGTCTCATTATTGTCTTTCGAAAGTTATCGTGTTTTTTATCTCGTAAATTCGCGAAAAACCCTTGCCGAAATTTGCTCTTTTGCTCATTACTTTTGAACCACTTGACCGATTTGGCTGGATTGCAATACCAACCTGACCAGGTAAACGACCAACATATATGCCAAACTTCAGTAGCCTCTGTAAAGTCTTTCAAAAGTTAGCGTTTTTGCTACGGACAGAATTCCTAGTAAAACAAGAATTCCTATTAAAAATTACGAGCTTTTTTGTAATTTTACAAGCTTTTCACGAATAAAATGGTAAATTTACAAATTTTTTTGGCGCAATAAAACTTTCAAGGAATTCTCGTGAATTTACTAGATTTGTTTTTATATAAAAACCTTGGAAATTTGTAAAATTATAAAAAAAAAAATTTAAAATTACAAAAAAAATTTAAATTTCGATTGAAATTTGTTTGATAACAAAACAAGGAAAATTGTAAAATATTGGAAAAATGTGATTACGAAGCTTTTTCTAGTAAATTGACAAAGTTTTTTTTGTATGCATAAAGTTTCTTTCAATGAACAGTCAACAAGTACAATGTACCTAGTGTAAATGACAATGTTGAAGCGAAGTCATTAAGATGTCATAATAAATTTAATAGCCGGGTATTAGAAAAATGTTTTTTTTTTTCAAATAAATTGTTCATGAAAAATTTTCAATTTCTTGTTTTTTTACTTTCTTTGTTATATTTTCCACTTTTTATATTGTTTTTAGCAGCATAACTGTTCAAATTTGATTTTATAAATTTAAATTTTTTGAAACTTTTTAACAAATTTTTATCAGGTCTTTGTTTTATGCCAGAAAAAAGTTATGCTGAGTCAAGGAGACATGAAAAATTGGTGGCATTAGTTTTTGTACACTAAAAATAATTATGTCGGTAAAAAATAAAGCACTTCAATGCTTTTAAAGTAAGCAACATAAATACTAAAAATAAATGATCTGTTGTAACACAGACATTACAGTTTTTTTCAGAACGTCAAAACCTTTTATAATAGAGCATTGATAGTTTTTTTTTGACTATTAAAAAAAAATTTTAGAGATTCATTTTAAATTAAAAGTTTAAACCGTTGCACTTTCTATAAATAATCAAAATAAAGTGGAATTTATTAAAGTAACATTTCTGTTTAGGATCCCATACACACCTCGACCGAACTAACTTTAACCTCAAGTTGCGATCACTGTAAATGTCTTTCTTTCGACGAAAATCAAAATCTTCGTTTTTGAAAAAATGGCGGACAAACGTCGAAAAATTTACATTTTAAGCTTATCTCAAAAACTATGAGATATGAAGAAATGATTAAAGACAGCAAAAAAATTGGGAAAAATGCAAAAAAATAAAACTGCAAATTAACATTTTGCAATTGCAATGCTTCTGTTGTAAAAAAACGCACTTTTATATGTTTTAATAAAAACTTCGCGTTCTCTGTAAAAAAATAACGAATTGTAGATACCATAATTAAAACTTCATTATTTACTTACTTTCTTTAAATTTGATCGGTTTTGTTGGAAAAAAATATTTTTGCAATAAGTTTTTTATGAATGTTTAATAGTTTAAAGATAGCTCGGCCGAGGCTTGCATAAAGCACGTCCGTAACGTGAAAGCACAATGCAGTCCAAAACAAACAGCAAGACCGTTAAGCTTTTGCATTAAGATTTCTAATGGTCATTGAGAGGTAAAGTTCTTTAATGACTAAATACGACACAAGTTATTGGCAAAATTTTTTATGTGTACTAGGGTTCCTAAATTCCCAGACTATTTTTATTTCCGGGAAATCGTTTTTAAAAAAATCATGTTCCGGGAATTCTGAAGCAGTTTTTAACTTAATGAAATTTGTCGTATTTGCACTCCATAAAATTTGTTTGTAATACAAATCTATAAATATTAACATAAGGATCTGGGAATGTTTATTTCGCAATTCGGAAGAAATTTATAGGAAATTCAATTTTAAAAATTTTGTGTTTGTTAAAACATTTTAGTAAATTCAACTTATATTGACTACGACTTCGATTACCGTAATAAACAAAAGTGAAGATAATAAAATTGTACTAAAAATTTACTACAAAATGTGCTATTTAATTGCGATTTTTAAAGAATTTTGCTGACAAATTCTCAAAATTTTAAGTAAAAAAATACCCGGGATTTAAAAAAAATGTCTGCGAGTTTTGTACTCTTGTCCAAGACATTAAATCATGATAATGTTTTGCGGAAGATTTGGGTGTACTTGCCAAAGCAAAGTTTTTTTTAGAAAAAATAATGTTATATTACTTTGCTATTCCATGCAAAATGAATTGAAATATCCGTCGAGGACACCAATAAAAAACCAAAAGAGCTGTACATTTCGTAAGTGAGTGCAAAAATAAGTGCAAAAAAGAGTTTTTACATTTTGGAGAGTATAAAAGATTCGGCACCAAAGAATATCACACTCTCACTTGTTTTATGTACATTTAATAAACAAATGGAAAATTTTTATGCGATAACCTTAGATTTGGTGAAAAAGTAGTTTTTTAAAAAAAAAATAATATTTTTTTTACAAAAAACAAAATTATGTTAAAAAAAAAAATAAACCCAAAATTTTTGGGGGAAAAAATGTTGATGAAAAAAAGTTGTTGATTAATTTTTTTGATGAAAAGAAACATATATATAAAGTATAGAGCCAACAACTGTGATACCAAGAAATTTTAAACTGTGATATATTTTATTTATTTTTGCAATTATATATTTTTTAAATTAATTATGTGTTTTATGTCGTGTTATATTATATGTACGTTGTAAATTAAATGTGAAATGTTACTAAAGATAATTTATTAATAAAAAAATCAATCCCTGAAGATGCTGGAAATATCCCAGTGAAACGTTGGAGAAAGAAAAAAAAAAAAAATATATTGTCTTTTATTTAAATAAAAAATACAGACCTTAAAAGCCTGATTAGAAAATTCTAAAACATAAAACAGAAACATTTTTTGCTCTAAAAAAAATTAATGAAAAAAATATGAAAAAAAAATTTTTGGTGAGAAAAAAATTGATAATAAACAAGTGAGAGTGTTAAATTCAGCTGTGACGAATCTATAATACCCTCCAAGAAATAAAAAAAAAATTAAAAAAAAAAATTACGGGGCCGTTTTTTTTTTGGTGGGGGGGGGGGGGGTCAGAAGGGGTCATTGGGGGACACATAAACCATTGCGATATATGTTAAAAAATTGATTTATTATGCTTTTTGAGCTTAAGTAATAAAATTTTATCATTATTTAAAACATTTTTAAAATCCACGCCCACAAAAGGGGGCGGGCAAAAAAAAATATTTTTTATTTCCCAAGTCCAAGTGCAGGACCTTGAACTTTTTCTGGCATCAAATTGTTTCATTTGCTTAACAAAAATACAAAAAAACCTGAGAAAATATGGCGTTTTTCAGAGGTTAGTTAAGTTCTTCAGAGCACTGAAAAAAATTGCTATACTGAAATTAAATAAACACTGTTATTAATTTAAGTTAACAAATTTTTTTGAATTTACTTCAACTTATCTTAATATAAGGTGGTTTTACTTAGGGGGGGTGAAATAAAGCCATAGGCAATAAGGCCATATGGCCTTATTTCCCAAAGAGTTGAGAAATAAGGCCATATGGCGTTATTACCAACCACTGTTGGAAATAAAGCCATATATGGCTTTGTTACTCATTTGAATATTTAAAATGTTCATCATTATTTTGCGGATAGTGTGGAAATATATTTCCACGTAAATCCTGCTACTCAAAAAAAAATTTTTTAGCGAACCGCTAATTAATTTATGGAGTTTGAAATGGCCTACGGACTTAGCGCCCAAGGTCTTATCGCCCAAAACCATAAATGTCATATCGCCGAAGCTGCGACATACAGCCCAAAATTATAGGTCTAAAAATGTTATTTCTCCAAAAACCAAGTTGTCAAAAAATCCAAAATATTTTTTTTGGCCGAGATGACGAAATTACGACTTCTATGATTTTTTTTTTTTTTTTACTAAAGGTTTTCTGCGTAGCCGGCCTTTGGCCCGGCTTAGGGAGTACATACTCCATGCATTAAACCCACCCTCTCTGCAAGCCAAATCTATTTTGGTTATCAGGCCTTTTAGAGGCATAACAAATTTGATAGCGCAAAGGGATGCTACCCTAGAAAACTTTACTTTGCGGAGAGGGTGGGTTTAATACATGGATTTTGTAATCCCTAAGCCCGGCCGAAGGCCGGCTACACAGAAAAACTTTTTTGTTAAACAATATTTAAATTAAAAACCCTGCCAATAAAAAATTGGTGCCTCTAGACCCCTCTAAGTTCCGAGGTTCCTGGTATATGTGGTTTTTTAATTTAAAGAGAGTCAAAAAAAAAAAAAAAATCTACGTAGCCGACCTTCGGCCGGGCTTAGGGATTACAAACTCCATAAATTAATTTAGCGCCTTCGCTAAATAAATTTTTTTTTTGGTAGCAGGATTTACGGGAAAATATATTTCCACATTTTCAACTGATATGGCTTTATTTCCACTTTGGTTGCAAAATCAATATGACTTTATTGCTCAATCGTGTTGGTAATAAAGCCATATGGCCTTATTTCCCATTGAATTGAGAAATAAGGCCATATGGCCTTATTGCCTATGGCTTTATTTCACCCCCCCTTTTACTTAAAACAAAGAAAATAAACTTGAAGATAGTACATGCAAATACTTAAAAAAGCACAAGAGTTTTCCTTAATTTGTTTTTTTAAATTAAGTTAAATATTCTTTACATTTATGGCGAATTGATTGAATTTAAGAAAAAAATCGTTTATTAAAAAATTTTGTTGTACTTAAAAGAAAAAAATTAAATTGTGTGCAAAAAAAATAAATAAGTACGTAACTTACTTAAAAATAGTATAGACATTTTCATGACCTTGAATCAATTAAGTACTAATCTTTAATTCCAAAACGCATTTTCTTTAATTTAATCAATTTTGTTTTTATTTAAGAAAAAAGTAATCTTTATTTTATTAATTTCATTGACTTTATTTGAATCCATATCTTCATCAGTTTAAGAAAGAATTTACTTAACTTAAGGAAAAAATACTTTATGTATTTTGGGGACCCCATCTGGAGGCCCCATCTGGAGACCCCATGAGACCCTAACTTTAAATCCAAATTTCAATTTTCGCGGAATTTTCAAATGCCTTTAACTCTGCAAATACTGCAGATACGAAAAAAATTCCAAAGGCAAATTTGCAGTGCTTAACTTGCAGAATATGACCGCCGAAGATCCGAAAGCCCTCCGACTTATAGTTTTCGAGTTATTTCATTTTAAAAATTCTCAAGACCCCATTCCCATATCTCGAAAACTAAGCAAGATAGAGCGATTCTGACCAAAATTTTGGATCAAAATCAATAGTGACCATATAATAGTATACACACATACTCATGGGCGGACCCCATATATTGGGGCCCGTAGGGTCCTCACATTGGGACTCCATAGGGTCCACAGAATCATTAAGTTTAAGGAAATTTTTACTTATTTTAAAAAAAAAATTTCCTCTGGATAAAAACAATTAATCTTATATTAAGTACAATTTTACTTACTTTTAAGATATATTTAAGTAAATGCATTACTATGTTTTAGGAAAAAATATACTTGGAAGAAGAATAAATATCTTTGGAGCCCTCGCATACCCTTCTTTTTTTAAATTAAGTTCAACATGCTTTAAAAATGGTAAATTTTTTTTTCAGTGAGGGGAAATTTTTTCCCCCTGGTCCGATTTTGCCCATTTACGAACTTAAACTGCCTAGGACCAAAAGACATATTCCTGCCAAACTTAACGAGTCTATCTCTTTTATTTTGGATTGCATCGTGTCTTATACAGACGTACGGGCGGACGGATATTCGGACATTCTAGAAAAGTCTTAGAATCGATCACAGATCAATAATATATATGGGGCATTCCAAGCCAAATCACTCACTTTTAGACCCGACCCCTTTCGATTTATTTTATTTTTTGATATGTTTTAGTACTTGTTAAATGCAACTTGGACACCAATTTTCAGCCTTTTATTTCAAGATGGTGTTGAGTAATCAATTTTTCAAAATGACGATTTTTTCAAAAAAATTAAAAAATTGAAATTTTTAATTAATTTTGACCATTAAAAAATATAGATATTTAAAAAAAAGTTGGACAACGTTTTGTTGGTATTTAAATGTAGTTTTAGAAAAAAAAAATATGAAAAAATTATTAGAAGTAATTATCACTTATTTTTTTACGTTTAAAAATTAAAATCGACTTTTTGAAAAAGTCCGAAACCTTTAATTTTTTTGTCAAAAACTATAAAAATTCTACTCTAAATTACGCATCTTTTAGGCCATAACTCGAGATGTGATCGCAATTCTTTCTATTTTTTTTTTTTTAATTTTTAAAATAGCACCTTTAATTTTTTGGCTCCGGTTTATTTTATACGGTGCTCCACAAAAAATAAATTGGTAGATATTGACCCTAACTTACCCTAGATACATTCATTTCGAGGTAAAAATACGTCCCACAAAAATTTAGGTCGATCGGAAATCGGTAAGGCGTTTAGCATTGTCCTTGAAGTTTAAAAAACTGATTACACGGAAAATATGAATTTTTTGCTGTTTTCGCAATTTTTTTGGTATTTAAAATTAGTTTTTAATTCAAGTGATTACAGAATTATGATATGGAGTAAAATGCCTTTCTAATAAGGTACTAAAAACTAAAATCAATTGAAAATAAGCCGAGTTATTACAACTTCCCCAGGCATCTAGCGTGTGTCATACCACTTGATTAAAGAATACGAGTCCCTTTTTTTAAATTTATTGAAATTTTCTACTGTAATAACATTTTTTTGTCTAAATACTTGTCGTCTAAATACATTTGAACTTGAAGAATAAAAAAATGTTTTTACATTAGAAAATTTTAATGAATTTCAAAAATCGGATTGTATTGCTCAATCAAGTGGTCTGCCATACGTTAGATGCCTGGGGAAGTTGTAATAACTTAGCTGATTTTCAACCGATTTAAATTTTTGGTACCTTATTAGAAAGGCATTTTACTCCGTATTATAATTCTATAACCACTTGAATTTAAATTTAACTTAAAATACCAAAAAAATTGAGAAAACAGAAAAAAATGCATATTTTTCCATGTAATCCGTTTTCTAAACTTCAAGGCCCATGCGGAACGCCTTACCCATGTCCGATCGTTCTTAATTTTAGTGAGGCCTACTATTACCTCGAAATGAATATGTCTAGGGTAAGTTAGGGTCAGTATCTACCAATTTAATTTTTTTGGAGCACCATATAAAATAAATCAGAGTCAAAAATTAAAAGGTGCAATTTTCAAAATTTAAAAAAAATAGAACAAATTGCGATCACATCTCGAGTTATGGCTTAAAAGTTGCGTAATTAAGAGTAGAACTTTTAGACGTTTTAAAAAAAAAATCGAAGGTTTCGGACTTTTTCAAAAAGTCGATTTTAATTTTTAAACGTTAAAAAATAAGTGATAAATACTTCGAAAATTGTTTTAAATATTTTTTTCTAAAACTATATTTAAATACCAACAAAACGTTTTCCAACCTTTTTTAAGATATCTGTATTTTTAAATGGTCAAAATTAATTGAAAATTTTAATTTTTTAATTTTTTTGAAAAAATCGCCATTTTGAAAAATTGATTACTCAACACCATCTTGGAATAAAAGGCTGAAATTTCGTGTCCAAGTTGCATTTAAAAGGAACTAAAACATATCCAAAAATAAAATAAATCGAAAGGGGTCGGGTCTAAAAGTGATTTGGCCTGGAATGCCCCATATACTTTATGGGGTCCCCGATCGATATTTCGATGCGTTACAAACGGAATGACAAAGTGAGTATACCATACTGCGGTTGGAGGGTATAAAAATTTGATGAAAAAAATTGATGAAGAAAAATATGATAAAAAAAAATTTATGAAAAAAAATTTTGATGAAAAAAAAAATTTATGGAAAAAAATTGATGAAAAAAATTTTTTTTTGTTGAAAAATAATTATGTTACTTTTTATTCACCAGCTGGTGAAAAACGGGGTTATTCACGACGAGGTGAATAATTATCCAAGTTACAAACCCAAGTTATTAAAATTTTCGGTTTTAAGAAAATGAAAATAGTAATTCTTGTTTTCTTTTTCGTTAATTGTTAGCTTATATAGTCAAACTGAGGTGGTATTCTGCAACTTTTTAAAAATTAGACACTAGCCTAAAAACATTATCATGTTAAAAAAATTCCCAAGAATTCCCCGGAATTTTTTCCCTTATAGGAACCCTAATGTGTACCTTTACTTAAATGGAAATATTGTTATCTGCAATTTTCAAATATTTTTTTTTTTTTGGTATTTTCTTTTTGCGTTTCCTGAAGTGCATCCTGAATGTAAGTATGCTTATGTATATTATTGTATGGACACTGACTCTATGGCATATTCTGTTTTTTTTTTTTTTTATATTTAAACTTTTAAATGGATTTGCAAGTTAAGCTGTTTTGGTAAGAGATTTTTTACATAAGTTTTGCTGCAATAAAAGATTTTAGACTTATTTTTGAAAAATAAAAATAGAAAGTAGAGAAAAAAATACACTTAACTGATAAAGCTGCTAATAGGTTTATCAATTTCAAAGAAACATTCAAATGAGATTACAACAATTTTCTAAATAGCAGTTAAAAAACAAAAGTTCAATTGAAAATTTATACTCACTTCTGAATTGTTTATTAGAGCGTGTGAATAATATTCATTTCTTTTGTCAATATAAATTAATTTGATTGGATGTGAATTTAAGAAATCTATACTTTAAATAAAACATTAAATAAAACAAATTTACAAAAAATAAAAAAAAATATACGCCTTAATAGTTAAAGATAGGGGGTAGGTGTGTTTAGAGAAAATGTTTGGACTAAAAAAATGTTGTGGGTCGGTCATACATTTGATTGCTCTAAGGGCACTTTTAGGGCAGTTAGAGGGGTTGGAGCAAATTTTAAAAAATTTCATTTTGTGTGGGAGCCCCCTTAGAAATTGGAGATAGGGTATTAGTTTGTTCCAAAGAAATGTTAAGACGTTAAAATTAATGGGGGTCGGTCTTTGAAATGATTTTAAGTTAAGAAAATTATAATAAAATTGATTCGGAAAATTTAAAAAAATAGTAATAATCGTTATTGACGGTACAATGGACTATTTTAAGTCTGAGCGCCATGGACTTGCCTAAAAATTTACCTATTTTTAGGCTTGTACAACCCACCCTCAACTCAATAATCGTTATCCCACGATCCTACTGGGCAAAAAAAAATTGTAGAATCGTAGAAGTTTTACACAAAAAAATTTAAAAAAAATCAAAGAGTACATACATTTTCAAAAATGAGATTTAAATTTGAAAACTTAAAAATCATATACTAAAGCACTTTTAAGATTTTTTTTGATTTTTTTTAAAAAGTTCGTAAAAAAACAAAATTTTGAAACAAAGAAAATTTGTAATTTGGACCAATATTGAAGAAGTTATGAGTAAAAGAAGTTTGAGTATCAAACTCTATTTAGTCCATACATTTTAACTTTTAATATTGAGGGTTTTTTTTATTTTTTGCAAATAAATCGCGATTACATTTTGGAGGGTATAAAAGACATTTTTGAGGGTAGGAATCAAACACTCTCACTTTTTTTTTTTGTTCTTTGTTGAACAAGTGGAACATTTTTCTGTCAAAATAAATTTAGACTTCGCAAAAAAATAAGTTTGGTGAAAACAAAAAATTTTGTTGATAAAATAAAAATTGTTTTATTCGATCTTTAAAATATTATATTTTGAGGTTTTTTCTAGCTCGAGGTCATTATTTCCTTTACTAATTAAAACTATGATATTCTCATAGAATAATTTTCAAGAAAATTATTTTTCTGTTTTAAATTTATTTACGTTTGTCATTTTTTGAAGGACTTCATCGACACGTGTTTCGGGATTTGTCAGATCCCATTGTCAAGATTATTTAGCAAAAATAAAAACCCTATACTACAAGTAGCAAAGGGTCTTTAATGACAATCGTTAATGATCAAACCTAAATATAAATACATATTCAAAAAAAAAATACATATACAAAAAATTGTACCATCGTAGTAAGATCACGATCATCAACTAACCAAATTTTAAAAATTAAAAGCAGACATACATACTGATTACCATCGGTAATCCTATATGCATGTTTTTTTTTGTTGTGCAAATATTTCTATTTACGTTTTAATACCATATTAAGGGTATTAACCATGGCGTGCTAACCATTTTGTTCAAATTCTGATAAATTTTTATTAAAAAAGAAAATTGTTTTATTCGATTATATTATATTTAGAGTAGGTTTTTCTCCTAGCTCGAAGTTAATTAGTAATAAGTAGGGCAAGTACTTTCATGAAAATGCATGTTTTTACTCGGCACTTTAATCATACAACAAACTAAATATCTATCCGAATCAAGAAATTTGCAATAAAATGGCGTCGATTTGTTGTTGCATATTTTTGCATATTTTGGTATAAATGCATATTTTTGCATATTTTCATATAAATTGGACTTTTTTTAATTTTTATGGCACTTTTTTTTAAAACTCATAGTTAACCCTTAAGAAAATTCAATTTCTTTTAACTGTTTTCTGTAGAAAAATTATTTTTTCATATAGAAATGATATTCTTACTGAAATGCCTATTCAAGCTGTTCACAAAAAAATTTTTAATGTAAAATATTTTTTTTTTTAGAAAACTACTTGCGTTAAAAAACGATTGTTTTTGGGACAATTAAAAAAAATTGATTCTGGAACGTGAAGTATGATCGATTGCAAAAAAATAAAATGGGTTATGGGAACCAAAAAAGTTTTTTGATATATTTTGCTAATTACAAATGGTTTCCAGGAACAAAAACTCTTTTAACAATTGAAGAGGGCATCAAATATTTGAAAAAAAAACGTATTTTATGTTAACAAACCTATCTTTTGTTAAATCAATCATTTTTAGATGCATATTTTTTAAATTTTTAGTGTATATTTTGGATTTTTAGATGCATTTTATAGGCGCATATTTTCGATTTTTAGATGCATGAAAGTACTTGCCCTAGTAATAAGTAAAGGAAATAATGACCTCGAGCTAGAAAAAAGCCTACTGAAAAAAGGAAAAAAAAAATTTATGAACAAAAAAAAAATTAATAAAACACTTATGAAAAAAAAGGTATGAAAAAATATTTTTAATAAAAAAAATTTTTGATGAAAAAAAAGTTTTGATGAAAAAAAGTTTGTTTTTGTGATGAACAATTTTTTTTATAAAAAAATTGATGAAAACAAATTAATGGATTTTTTTTTTTTTTTTTAAAAAAAATAATAAAAAATTGATGAAAAAAAAATTATGAAAAAAAAAATTTAAAAAAAAAAAATTATGAAAAAAAATTATGAAAAAAAAGTTTATGAAAAAATAATTGTGAGAGAGAAGAAAAAAAAGAGAAAGAAGAAAAAAAGAGAGAAGAAAAAAATATTGAAAAATAATTATGTTACGTTTTATTGATCGAAACACAGTGGATCGAAAATCGAAAGTCCCAGTCAAAGGGTAAAACTAATCATCCAAACTCATTAAAATTTGTGTCCTATATGGAATTTGGCTCGCTGAATTCATGTGTGCTCTCAAACTTTAAAAATTTGTAATATTTTACGAGATATTTTGGTCCCAATTTTTTTATTTTTGGATTTTTTCAGTTTTTATATAATTTTTTATAGCAGATGTGTAATTTATTGTTATTTTTTTACGCTAATATGATAATAGGGAATTGTTTTAAAACATTGCATTCTTGGTTTGCAAAAAAATTGCGCGGAAAGCTAAATTCACAAAACGCGATATAACGCGAAAAATAGAAATGAAAAGTTATAAAGCTTTATATAAATTCTAAATATCATCTGTCCTTATTTGACTAACACTATTTTCAAATTCGGCAATTAATACACTGAAAAAAATTACTCTGAAATTTTAACCATCAAATATTTCGGCGGGGTTCAAGAAAATGGGTATAAAACCGATATGGAAATTAAAGCGGACGTAAACACCTTAAGTTTTCTGTGCATACTTTTTTTAATGAACTTGGGCAATTTTTTTTGTTCTAACCTAAAATTTTTGTTTTTTTTCAGTGTATATTTTTTTTACACATTTGGATCGATTTTATTTTTTTTTTTGTAGTTTAACTTTTGGATTTGAAGCTGAACTAAAGAAAAATTATAATGGTATGCCTTTAATGAACGCGAATGTTGCAAAATTGCAAAAATAAAAAATCGCCATTTTTTATTTTTTTGATTTTTTTTTTTTGTTTTCGTCAAATTCGGAGTCAGAGCCCCCTAAAACATATAAAAAGACTTTTTTCATTAATAAAAACAGCGAACAAATAATGACCGGGTGTTTCTTCTACACGATCCACTGTGCAGCATGTGAATTTTTATCCAAGTTGCAAACCGTTTTGGTTTTAAGTAAATGAAACAGTAATTCTTATTTTCGTTTTTTGGATTCGTTTGCCTTTTAAGTCAAACTGAGGTGCATTTCTTTTAAAATAAGACATTATTTTAATGGATTCTTTTCAAATATTAAGAAATGAAATATTAAAAATCCAATATTCGTTTAATGTTATTAATGTAAATTTGTTATCCGTTCATCATTAAAACCTTTTTCCAGTAATATATTAATTGTGCCAATTAAAAAATGCCTGCGAATTTTGTACTCTAGCTCAATAGATTAAATCATGATGTTTTGCGGAAGATTTGGGTGTACTTGCCAAAGCAAAGTTTTTTTTAGAAAAAATAATGTTAATTACTTTGCTATTCCATGCAAAACGAATTAAAATATCAGTCGAGGACCCCATTAAAAAACCAAAAGAGCTATACATTTCGTAAGTGAGTGCAAAAATAAGTGAAAAAAAGTGTTTTAACATTTTGGAGAGCATAAAAGATTCGGCACCAAAGAACATAACACTCTCACTTGTTTTATGTACATTTGATAAACAAATGGAAAATTTTAATGCCAAAAGCTTAGACTTGGTGAAAAATTAGTTTTAGTAAAAAAATTATTTTTTTTTGTTATGAAAAACAAAATTATCTTAAAAAAAAATTTAATGAACCCAAAATTTTTGGTGAAAAAAAATTTGATGAAAAAAGTTTTTGATGAATTTTTTTGATGAAAATAAACATTTTTTGATGTAAAAAAAATTGATGGAAAAAAAAATTTTTTGGAGAGAAAAAAATTGATAAATAAATTTGATGAACAAATATTTATGAAAAAAATATGATAAAAAAAAATTATGAAAAAAAAAAATTTTGGTGAAAAAAAATAGTAGTATTAGATGAAGAAAAAATTAATGAAAAAAAAATTGATGAAAAAAAAAAATTGATAAAAAAATTGATAGAAAAAATGATGAAAAAAAAAGGTTTGATGAAAAAAAAATTTATAAAAAAAAAAAATTATGAAAAAAATAAAAAATATATGGAAAAAACAAACTTGATGGGGGAAAAAATGATGAAAACAAAGAAACAAAATTAATAAAAAAAAAAAATTGGATGAAAAAAAAATTGATGAAAAAAAAAAAATTTGATGAAAAAAAAAATATTTGATAAAAAAAAAAATGATGAAAAAAAATTAATGAAAAAAAAAATTTGATGAAAAAAAAAAATTTGATGGAAAAAAAATAAAAATTTGGTGAAAAATAATTATGTTACTTTTTATTCACCAGCTGGTGAAAAACGGTTTCACCACAAGGTGAATTATTATCCAAGTTACAAACCCAAGTTATTAAAATTTTTGGATTTAAGAAAATGAAAATAGTAATTCTTGTCTTCTTTTTCGTTAATTGTTAGCATATAAGGGGTGGTCCAATAACAAGTATATTTTTAAAAATGCAATAAAATGATCAATACTAAACTTTTTTGGAATGTTATGACTTTATTTGAAAAAGCAAACATTCCTATTTTTTATGCCAAACGACTTCATTGATGCGTCATCGGCTTGCTCCGCTGTATCGCGTTGTAACGCAGTACTGCGCTGCGAAACTGTACGTTTTTCGAAAAAAAAAGTTTTTAACCGAGATAAAGCACTCAAATGAGGTTATGTTAACAAACAAATTGCTACATCTTGGGATTGGAAAACTCGCACGGTATTGAAAAGACCCCAATTCATCTATAGGAAGCAACAGATTTGAGTATCAGCATCATTACACAATATTTTCAAAAATACAGCTGAAAACCCCATTTTCGTCAAAAATGAGCGCTACACTTAGTTCGGAAATCGTGTTTTTAGCCATATTCGCGGTGACAATTGATCACTTCAGTGCTGCGGTTTTAACCCTTAAGACATTTTTTGAGTGGTCTTGTTAAAGATCCAGAAGTGTTCTAGGCCCTTTCGACGAATATCGTTCAAGCCATTCGTGAGATAGAACCAGAAACATTAGAAAAAAGGGTGCCGAGGATTAGCTACTGCGGAACTAACCCAGGCAGTCGCTTGAATAAATAATGGGAATATTTGCTCTTTCAAATAAAGCCATAAGGTTCCAAAAATATTGAGTATTGTTCATTTCATTGCATTTTTAAAAAGATACTTGATATTGGACCACCCTGTATAATCAAACTGAGGTTGCGTCATGCAACTTTTTTAAAATTAGACACCAGCCTAAAAACATTATCATGTTAAAAAAAAACATTTTGTTCTATGAAAAATTTAGCTTTCAAATCAATTTTATCTGATTTATAGGCTTGTGTAATTACATGCACCAGCAAAGGTATTGGTTTTCAACATCAAAATTTATCATTTAATATTGCAGGAGATTTTTTTTTATTGGTTTTTAGTAAACTTACATATCGCTCATTTGCTTGTATATTATCATAACTCATAAAACGTGATTTTTGAGTAAATGATACAGATTTATTCGTTATATCATGCATTATATTGTGTCAAAAATTCGCACATGTTACTAAATATTACATTTTCTATGTGCCGGACTTTTTCAATGGAATCCCAGTTTTAATTGTAAACTTTAAACGCGTTCTCTGCAAAATCAAACATTTTGAGTTATGACATTACCCGAGTAAAAAAATTGATATGACACAATATATAATTTAATATGGGTTCGTGTCTATTTTAATATAATCTTATACGAAAAATGGTTTCATAATATTTGATCGAATAATATCTAATAATATCAGTTTATATAACTTTATATCGACTTTGATACGAGTTTTGGTCTAATCTAATGATATAAAATTATATCCAATTATATTAAAATTTATACAATTTTATAAATCGGATGTTTTTTTTTTAGTTTTTAATAAAAAGTTGAAAAATTAAAATAATAAAAATAAGTTGTTCTTAAAAAAAATTTAGAAAAATTTCAAAAAATGGGGTCATGTTAAATTTTATATAAAACACTTAGAAAATATTTTCAAAAAAATTTGTCCTTGGAAAAACTTAGAAAAATTTTAAAAATGGAGTCATAAAAAATTTTATATAGAACACTTAGAAAATATTTGCGATAAAAAAAAATGTTTCTTGAAAAATACTTAGAAAAAATTTAAAAGATGGAGTCATATATACTTTTATATAAAACACTTAGAAAATATTCGTGATAAAAAAGTGGTGATTGGAAAAATCTTAGAAAAATAAAAAAATATGAAGTAACATCCCGAATAAAAAAAAGTTATATGACGCAATATTTAATTATATATGAACAGATATGCTTTTATATAAATCCATATTAATTTTGATCCGAAAATTGGCGGATCGAATATTATACGATTATATCAAATTCTATTATTTTTGGTAAAATAATATCAAATTTGATCCCAAAAATGGGTCTATATAATTGTATTAAATCATATCTTATCTGTTAAAATTATATAAATTTTTATATAATTAGGTGAATTTTAAACGTGAAATTAAAAACTATTTTATCAGATTGGATACATTAGCAATTATAAGAGTTTTTATTGCATTCTTCCGAATTTTTTCGGGACTAAACAAATTATTAAAAATTTGCCAATTTTTTTTTCTCAAATCATTTTTAAGGAATTTTAAAATTCCAAAAAATGTTTTTGTCTTAGCCCTAGTAAAAAAAGAAAAAAAGTTCATGACTAATTATATCCCAAATATGGCGGATACAATTACTTTAATAATTATCTACGGGTATATTTTATGATCTAGCGGGATAACCTTATATACATATAATGTGATACGTGAATTGGGTCTATATAATTATATCAGTTGGAGAAAACTGATAGGATCAAATATAATTTAAAACCCTTATAACTGATTATATATTGCTCCTTATAACGTCATATAAGTTGGATAACATTATGTATAATCATATGCACTTTATGTAATGTTATATACAAAAATATGTTCTTTATGTAGAGCAATATCTAACCATATATATTTATGTCTAATAGTCTCAATTTATTTTATATTGCATCAGTCCGGATCAAACTGATAAAACTAGATAGACCCATTTTACGTATCATATTGTATATAACATTATCTGTTAAGATCTTGTAGGATAACCGAAGATAATATTTGAAACAATTGTGTCCACCATATTTGGGATCTAATTTGTCAGGGCTATATATAACTCGTTTTTACTCGGGAGAAAATTTAAAATCATTTTTTCGGAACTTAAAAATTTTTTAAAAAAATAAAATTTTTTCCAAAAGCATTTTCAATGATTTTTTACTCAAAAAAAAAAAAACTCTTGAAAATTTTTGAATTTTTTTTAATTGTCCGGGACTTTTGAAAAAATTTTTCGGGATATAATTATAAATAAAATCATATATCTTTTTATCTGCCATATCTAAAAATTCCCGAACTCATATGTCATATATAATTTTTTATAGATCTGTATATAAATCATATCCATATCAAAGTTCATGCATAACCATATATAAATATAAATAATTATATTTTATAATATATGGTAATATCAAATCTTTTTTACTCGGGATGAAATTTTATATAAAAAACTTTGAAAATATTTGGGATTAAAATATCCCTGCAAAAAAAGTCATTACCACTTCTCAGTGGAGTGCTTTAAAACTATAACAAATGTAATGAAATACAACAAAAATAACAAAAAACACAAGACAAAAACACACAAACAGTTTTTTCTACTCCAGAATACATAGATATTCAGCTCTTAACTCATTACCTATCGCGACACCTCCATACAAATGTAAGTAGATATTCAGTAGATAAGAACTACTCCAGGGAAGTAGTTGGAAGTTGTTTGAAAGCTCGGAGTACTTCTTATCTAGTGAATATCTACTTACTTTTGTATGGGAGTGTCGCGGAAGGTAATGAGTTAAGTGTTAAATAACAACTTTTTATGGAGTAGAAAAAACTGTTTGTGTTTTTTTTTCTTGTGTTTTTTGTTATTTTTGTTGTATTTCATTACATTTGTTATAGTTTTAAAGCACTCCAAATAGAAGTACTCCGCACTTTTTTTGCTGGGTATGTTCTTGGAAAAAACTTAAAAAAATTAAAAAATAATGGAGGCATATAAAATTTTATATAAAACACTTAGAAATTTAAAATGATGCATGGAACTAGATGTTACAACACATAGTTATGTATGGCGATATCTTAAAAAATTGCACATCAAAATTTATTATATAAATTGATCTCGCAATACATAGTGTAACACATGATCGTATATGAAATAATATGACAATATAAAAGTATATAAGATCATATTAAAATATTTTTACTCGGGTATTCAAGTAAATGAGCGATATGTATGTACTTACATTTTCTAAGTACATAAAACCTAAATACTGATTCCTTATTATTTTATCCTTTTCTTTTATTGTTTTTAAAAACTTTTCTTCTTAAAAAAGTAAAACAAAAGTTTTCTACAAATTAATCAGGGTTGGCAACCGATACCCACCTAGAATAACGGTATTTGGCTATTGTACCGCAACCAATAAAGATATGGACATTTTCAAAAGCGATTATGAAAGCTGATGAAATTTCTAGTATTTTAAATGTGTAACTTCGTGTTTCTACCGGTTCGTTTTCGAAATATAGGTCAATACCTTTATAATACCGTTTGAAACGGTATTATAACGGTATTGGCCTATATAACTAAAACGAACCGGTAGAAACACGAAGTGAAACATTTAAAATACTGGAAATTTCATCAGCTTTCATAATCGCTTTTGAAAATGTCCATATCTATATTGGTTGCGGTACAATAGCCAAATACCGTTATTGTAGGTGGGTATCGGTTGCCAACCCTGAAATTAATCACCAGAGACGCTTATCAACCATGTGTTTGTGGCCTTAAGGGTTTTCAAAGGCAATTTCAAAACTTGTCGAATAGTGATTTATTTCTATGGCAAGTGTATATGCGGCATTCCGTTTAGATTTTACCAATGTGTTTACAGTTTTTGTATCCTTCGAAAACTCCTTTCTGGTAAATTTTCTGATTTTTTGGTGACCCTTTCAAACGATATGGAGTTTGTTCGAATTTCTTTTACCCGTAACTTCTTCAAAAAAAAAAAAAAATCTTTTTTCTTTACTTTTTTTTTTAAAGTACTTTTTAGAAAAAAATACTAAAAAAAATTTCAAAGTTGTTCTACTAATCGATTTTTAAGTTTGAAATAATAGCCCATTACATTAACATTTAAATCTCATTTTTGAAAATGTATGTATGTCTCAATGTACTTGTTGGTTTTTATACCCTCCACTCTAGTGATAGAGGGTACATATAAGTTTGTCATTCCGTGTGTAGCACCTCGAAATATTGGTCTAGGACCAATATGATCCTCGATCGATTCTAAGTCGATCTAACGATGTCCGTCCGTCCGTCTGTCCGTCTATCTGTCTGTCTGTCCGTCTGTAGGAAAAACGCGAAATTTTGAAAGACTTTACGGAGGCTCCTGAAGTTTGGCGTATATGCTGGGCATTTACCTGGTCAGGTTGGTATTGCAATCCAGCGAAATCGGTCCAGTGCACTATAGGAAATTTGACCCCTTTTTTTGGCCAAAATTATTTACAGCCAAACGGCTGGACCGATTTGAATGATTTTTTGGATTTGACTTTTGGAAGACCCTTAAGAGGGAGGGAGTGACTCATAAAGTTTTTCATACACTCAAAAAAAACTTTAGTAAATTTACCTAAAAAATTTACTAACAATTAGTTCAAAACAGTGTTTCCGGGGTTATAAGTTTTCGCATCTAAGATTTTTTAGATCTTTTATAGATTATCTGGTTTTCTAAACTTTTTTTTACTATTTTTTTGAGTGTACACTAACTTTCGAATATAACAGTAGAAATTTATTTTAACAATTTTAAGAAGTGTCAAAGCTACTTTTTAATAAGGATTTTATTAAAAAATTTGATTTTTGAGTTCCAAGTCGTTAACTACATTTCAAAATGCCACTACGAGCAGCTGCAGATGAAGCAAAAGCTAGGGGCTCAACTTCCCTATTTAGATCTTTAGAGATTTCTGCTGTAATTCGTCTTTTTGTTCTCGCACATTTTGACAAAAAAAGTTAATTGCGGTCGCCCAGGTTTCGATTTAGTGGGGGCAGGCTGCGTTTTACATTTTCTTATCCAAGTATTGCCTTTAAGCCAATCAGCATGCTGTTTTTCAAAAACTTCCAATCCTACAACTTTTTCAAGCCTTTTCATATTTATACTTGAACAAAATATTCTTGATTGCTCCTTTACATATTTTTTAAGGTTTTCGAAACGATCACTTTCATCTATGTATGAAAAGAAATGTGCACAAATAGCGGCTCTTTCGTCATATTCGTTGTGTTTCTGTCGCCATATATTGAATAAATGGGAATTTTGCGCGCAGTAGTCACCTGGAAAAATGCGTTTTTAAAAAAAGTTTGCAAATATCCGACCTTGAAATTTGATAAATCTGGAAGGTAATTGGTTGTCCTAGAGAACTTATATGGTTTTGTAGCTAACAT
The DNA here is from genome assembly GCA_963921195.1 of Pegoplata infirma. Classification (NCBI taxonomy): domain Eukaryota; kingdom Metazoa; phylum Arthropoda; class Insecta; order Diptera; family Anthomyiidae; genus Pegoplata; species Pegoplata infirma. The sequence continues at coordinate 121,356,359 of OY992537.1, read as the reverse complement.
ATGCTATCATTTTTTTGTAAGTCTAAATAAAATTCCAATTCATAATTCCATAAGTTCAAGTTAAGGTCACTTCAATTTTTCCAATTTAATCGATCTACTAGATAAGTTCACTAACATTTCACTATATATCATTAAAGTACTCACCTTCGACATTATTTTCCATTTTTTAGTTTTTAAAAATTATTAATTTTTATTATGAAAACTTTTATTAGAAACTATCACAAAATTTACTGCACTAAATCGTTATTTGATAACTAATTTAGAAATTGCAAGAAAATCAGCTGATAAAGTTACAGTAAATGAATTTTGTCAAAAAATTTAAAAAGAGATATTTACTTTGTTGTATTTTTTTATATTAAAGCTAAAAAAAATAAGCTTTGCAAAAATTTTAATTTTGACTTTTGGCCAAAAAATGGGTAAAATTTCCTATAGTGCAGTGGTTCAAAAGTTATGAGCAAAAGACTGAATTTCGGCAAGTGTTTTCCTTGAACTTACGAGATAAAAAGCACACTAACTTTCGAAAGAAAATTTTGAGGATGCTGAAGCTTGACACATATTTTTGTCGTTTCCCTGACCTGGTTTGTATTGAATTTCAGCTAAATCGGTATAGTGGTTCAAAAGTTAGCAAAACTGTGAATTTCATATTAGTTTCACCTTATATTCACGTGTTGAAAACCCGTTAAACATGTTTTTAAAATATTAGTTAGTCACAAAAATATTTTACAACGGATTTTTGTCTCTCAAAAATATTTTTACGATAAAAAAAATACACTCGAAAAAAATTTTACACTCAAAAATAAAAAGTAGTAAATAATTTTTTTTTTCAAAAATTACTAAAAAAAAAATTTTTTATTAAAATAAAATATTTCTAATCAAAAATGTTAATTTTTCCACGTTAGAAAATTTACTATCACTTAAAAAGGGCATTGTGGAGGGTATTCATAGATTCGGCTAAGTCGAATTTAACTTTTCTACTTGTTTAAATTCCATATCTTTTGAAAACGTCGGTAAAAAAGTCTGAAAATATACCACGATAGAGTTTTCAAAGGGTACCTACAAAAAACTGTTAGAAATTAAAAAAAAAAAATCGAAGTATCAGATTAGACATGGAATGCCCCATATGTATCTTAAGCGAAACATTAGAAAAAAATGGAAGAAACAACTTGAAAAATAGAATATAAATTTTATTTGAAAATCGTTTTTCTTTAAATAAAAAACATGCTTAGTTTTCAAAAAAAAAAAAAAATAATAACATCAGAACGAATGAAGTTTAACTGCAATGTTGACCAAATGTTATTTTTTAGTAGTTCAAAAATGTGTTTGCAGTTGTATAGTAGAGTGGAGCAAATTTAGCTTTTTTCGAATTTCAAAATCATCAGAGTAAGTAAAAGTTGCATTTTAGGAACAATATTAACACAAAAAAAATATTGGACTTCATTGGTTCCTTTTTGGGCTTAAAAATCAGAAAGTTCCGAACAAGTTGAACAAATTAGGCATTACTGAAGAACTGTTTTTTTAAATAAAAAAAATGTTTTCTTTAAAAATAACTTATTTTTTAATAAATTTCAAATTGTATTTAAGGAAAAAAAGATAAAACGATAATTTAAAATATACATTAGGGTGGGTCGATGAAATGCATATTTGCGAATCTCGTGTACTAATAGCAAAAACTCGACGCGCATTTTCGAGCTGATAACGGGAAAAATCATGAAAAAATTTTAGGAGGGTACTTTTAGGCCTCTACAAGCGGTTTTAGTTCGCGGTTTTTGGGAAAAAAATATTTTTTTTTGATTTTTTAAAAATATTTTAAAAATTAAGTAAAATAATGCTTATTACAAAACAATATCCAAACAAAATTTATCTCGCCAATTTTAGCCCGTGGATGCGTTTTTATACCCTGAAAAGTTCAATTTATATATAGAAAAAAAAAATATTTTTTATTTCATAATAGCACTCAAATGGTACATAAGGCCAATTTAAGAACATGAATGAGAAAAATTAAAAAATTGCGGGTATTTATATCAATCCACAAGTGCAAAAAATTCGCAAATTCAAATATTTTTTATTTTTTTTCTGAAAACGCTTTATTTTACCAAAAATTTGATACCCATTTTTCCATTTTTTAATTTTTTTTTGGTACTTGCGAATTTTTTGCGCTTGCGAATTGTTATAAATAGCCGCCAATTTGTTTTATTTTTTTATCATTATCTTAAAACGCTTTATTTTACCAAAATTTTGATACCCATTTTTAATTTTTTTTGAATTTGCGAATTTTTTGCACTTGTGGATTGCTATAAATACCCGCAATTTTTTAATTTTTATCATTCATGTTCTTAAATTGGCCTTATGTACCATTTGAGTGCTATTATGAAATAAAAAATATTTTTTTTTTCTATATATAAATCGAACTTTTCCACGGGCTAAAATTGGCGAGATAAATTTTGTTTGGATATTGTTTTGTAATAAGCATTATTTTACTTAATTTTTAAAATATTTTTAAAAAATCAAAAAAAATATTTTTTTTCCAAAAACCGCGAACTAAAACCGCTTGTAGAGGCCTAAAAGTACCCTCCTAAAATTTTGTTTGGATATTGTTTTGTAATAAGCATTATTTTACTTAATTTTTAAAATATTTTTAAAAAATCAAAAAAAATATTTTTTTTCCAAAAACCGCGAACTAAAACCGCTTGTAGAGGCCTAAAAGTACCCTCCTAAAATTTTTTCATGATTTTTCCCGTTATCAGCTCGAAAATGCGCGTCGAGTTTTTGCTATTAGTACACGAGATTCGCAAATATGCATTTCATCGACCCACCCTAATATACATATTTTTAGTACTGTGCTATTATTATATTTTCATCAAAAAACTAATTAAAAATATTTTTTTCAGATTTGAGATCAAAAAAGGCACCGAAAAACATTGCCCTACAGATCCATTATATTTTTGTGTTATTATTGACCCTAAATGGCAACTTTTCCTACTTCGATGATTTTGAAATTCGAAAAAAGCCAAATTTACTCCACCCCATTGTATAGCAATTTTGTATTTTTGTGTTATCATTAGTTACACCTGCTGCTTCTATGTTCATTAGACTGGGTAGAAAGCCAATCTGATGTCACTAGTTTACAGATACAATTTTTTTTGCTAAGTTTTAAAATTTAATAAAAAAAATATCTGAATCTGGGACATTTCTCAGGTTCTGGGGCATTTTTCCTAGAAGTCTTAGATTTGGAAGCATTTTTTCTGAAGAAAAAAATCTCAAAATCTGAGCCATTTTTCCTAGAAAATTTTTTCTATATAATAAACTCATAAAGTTTCTGTAAAAAATTTCGCTTACAGAAAAATTCTCAGATTTTTCCCATAAAAAAGTTCAAAGGATTTTCCTATAGAAAAATTCGCAGATTGTTCCTATAAAAAAATTCAAAATTTTTTTCCTTAAGAAAAATTCTCAAATTTTTATTATCGAAAAAATCCAAGACATTCCGTTACAAAAATCAAAAATTGTTCAACATTTTTCATAAGAAAAATTATCAGATTATATATTTCCTTTTCTTTTTCAAGACATTATTCCGTTACAAAAATCTAAAATTTTTCAATATTTTTCATAACAAAAATTATCAGATTATATATTTCCTTTTCTTTTTCACTTTCCCTTAATTCCTCTCCTTTCCTTTTCTCTGCGTTTCTCCTTTTTCTTTCTTTTTTCCTTTTTTTTCTTTCGAAGTCGAAGTGGATGCGGATCATTATTGTGTCAAAAATCCGTATTAATATGTTTTACACACACCGTTTTCTGCAAAATCAAATATTTTGAGTTATGACACTATACAAGTAAATGAGCGGTATGTAGTTTTCAAATTTAGTTGACACAACAAATTCATTTTCTAAACGCAGTGTTTTTTGACAGAATTTATTTTCTCCAAAATGATTCAACTTCAGTCTCAATTATTTTTTTTGGTATCAGTCTAATATTCATTGTAATGTTTTTCCATTTGTGGTTTAAATATAAAATTTTATTATTTTTTACATAAATGTTAAACACAATTTTTTTTTAATACCAACTATTCTACAGTTTTTGACAGTATATTTGGTTTTTCTAGTGGTTATTATTTTAAAAAATCTCTTTTACAAATATTTTTCTTTAAAACATATACTTTCATATAGTTTTTATATTGTTTAAAGTAAATAAACATGTAATACATAAATATATGTATGTAGAATATATATTCTTTTTGTTTGTAACATTTATAGATAAAAGGAAGTAATATCTATAAAAGAAGTAATAATATACTTGAAAAGTTTTTCTTTTTCTAGGAAACTTAATGAAAAATTTTCATTTTGTGCTGCCACGCATAAAAACCTTTTACAAAAAAGTTTAAAGTGCTAAAAGCTAAATTTATATTGTTTTGTTTTTGTTTTTGTTTTTGAATTTTCGGAAATAATAAATTAAATTTTCAACAGTTTTCGTAGGGCATACTTTTTTTTTGATACCTAATATTAATATACGATAAAAATACCCAGGCAGTAACTTCAAACCGTACAGAAACTACCCCCACAGTATGTGGGTAATATTAGTTTGTCATAATGCTTGTAACGCATCGCAATATCGGTCGGAGATCCCATAATGTGTATTTGTAATTGATCAGTGATCGATTCTTAGACATTCTAGCGATGTCCGACCGTCCCTCCGTCTGTCCGTCTGTTTGTCTATCCATCCGTCCGTGGAGTACACGATACAGTCAAAAATAAAAGAGCTAGACTCTTAAAATTTGGTACAAATAAGTCTTATGGTCATAGGTTGGCTACGTTAGGAGATGAGTAAAATCGGATATGAATAATTTTTACAAATTTTATAAGCAAATTTATTGATTCTCCACACTAAAGATGGACACATGAGCAGATCAGTGCGTGAATCGCTAGTGATCACGCGTGAGTGTGACTAAAACTCAATTTTTCTGACGCGATTGAGAGTGAGTGTGAATGGAAAAAAGTTTCGGGAGTGAGTCTGCGTGAGTAAGGTTTTTGCATGAGGGAGTGTGCGTGAGAAGAGTTTTTGCGATAGGTCATTAGGGAGTTTCATCAAACACGTTTTTTTTTTGATTCTTGAAGCGAAATATGAGTTCTTATGGCCTGAAATATTTTTGAGTTTTTTTATACCCTCCAACCACAGTATGGGGGTATACTCACTTTGTCATTCCGTTTGTAACTTATCAAAATATAGGTCGGGGACCCCATAAAATATGTATATTATTGATCTATGATCGATTCTAAGTCGTTCTATGAATGTCCGTCCGTCCGTTCGTCCTTCCGTCCGTCTGTATAAAGCACGATTCAGTCCAAAATAACCCCTGAAAATTGGCAAGAATATGTCTAATGTTCATAGGCCGGCTAAGTTCGTAAATGGGCAAAATCGGGCAAGGGGAAAAAAGTTCCCTTAACAAACTAAAAAAAACTATTAGAAAACGCCATTTTTATACCTTTTTTGCCATTTTTGTTAAACAAATGAAACCTTTTTGTGTAAGAAGGGGTTTAAGCACCTGCACTTGGACCCAGGGGGCTGGAAAATTTATTTTTTTTCTGCCCGCTCCCTTGCGTGGGCGTGGATTTAAATAAATAAATCATTAAAATAATGACAAAATGGTATTACTAAATTGCAAAAAGCATAATTAATAAATTAGTTAACATTTATCGCGATGGGGAAAGTATCCCCACACCACCCCCACCGAGCCCCCCAAAAACAAAAACGGCCCTGGATTTATTTTTTATTTTTGTTTTAACATGTTGGAGGGTATCATAGATTCGGCATAGCTGAATTTAACACTCTCACTTGTTTTTTTATCTCATTTAATTGAAAATCGAAGGAGATCCATTAGTAGTTTTTTTGTGAAGTTGAAATAATAAACTTAAAAAAAGTTTTTTTTTTTTAAATGAAGTTTTTGCAATTATTGTTTCCAAACGAAAAAACCGGTTTAAAAAAAAAACCCCGGGTTTTTGGTTAACCGGCTTGGAAACAATAATTATAATCTAGAAAAAGTCTTTAAAAAAATTTTATTTTAGCTGTACAAAACAAGTACCAAATGCAATCCCCTCAATTTTCGATAAAATGTTGGAGAAAATCAGAAAATAAGCATTCCTCTCAATTTTCGGAATAATGTAGGAGAAAATTAGAATGTCTCATTTTTTTATTTTTTTTAATATTTTTACTAAATTGACAATTGTCAGCATGGTTTAAAATAAAAGGAGTTTTGAATTTCGAGTGTATTTTGTTTTTATTTTTGTGTAAAAATATTTTTGAGTGACAAAAATACGTTGTAAAATATTTTTGTGACTTTCCAATGTGTTTAAAACAGGTTTAACGGGTTTTCAAACAGGGTTCGAAAAAAACACTAACGAACGGTACGTTAGTATTCTGTACTGAACTATGCCGATGGAAATACGCAAACACATTCCCAACAAGAAATACAGAAACACTAAAAATTATTTTAATTGGTTGTGTTCGTGTACGCAAACAGAATACCGAACGTTATGCTTTTGAACCACTGAAATGATTTGGCTGAAATTCAATTCGAACTAGACTAGAGGAATGACAAATATATATTAAGACTCCATTCTCAGAATTGGCTTTCGAGAGTTAGCGTGATTTTTATCTCGTAAATTCATGAAAAACCCTTGCCGAAATTCAATCTTTTTCTCATAACTTTTGAACCACAGAACCGATTTCGCTGGATGCGGTACCAACCTGACCAGGTAAATGCCCAACATATGTGCCAAACTTCAGCAGCCTCTGTAAAGTCTTTCAAAAGGTAGCGTGTTTTCAACAGATCGTCTTAAAATCGATCGAGGATCATGAATATATATTGTCAAACTATATTCAATAAATGCCAATTCGAAAAAGCTTACTTTTCAGGAGAGCTAAAAAACTAGTTATTTCGCATATTATTGCAAAAATAAACAATGTACCTTCCACAAGATGGTTTAAATATTCTAAACCAGCGGTTACCAACCTTTTTGGCTCGCGTACCCCTAATTTAAAATATTATCAGCCGCGTACCCCCTAATGAGTTTTTTGTTTTCGTTAAAAAAATTCACAAATATTACAGTTAATATTGAAATTTTTGATCTCTCCCAGCAAAATTTTCTATTCCAAATAATCGGTTCCGGAACACATCGAACTACCCTGCAACCGGTTCTACTTAACATTCCAGAATCAATGATTTTTGTTTGAAATTGTCCCGAAAGCAATCGTTTTTTAGAGCAAGTAGTTTTTTTGAAAAATAATTTTACATAGAAAATTTTGTTGTGATTACCGTAGAATGTATTCAAGAATCTATTGAACCTGGAATTTGTTCCAAAAAATTTTCCTGGGCCGAGTATTATCATATTTTTTTATGTATTTATGGGGGATCAAAGCAATAGTGTTATTTTTTTGAAAAATTTTTGCTCCTTGGGGTGGTTCAATGCATCTGAAAACCCGGATGTTGAGCTGATTTTTCTGCAGAGCAAAAACGACTGAAAATGTTACAAATCTGATTTCTCCAGTCGATTCTACACCAAAAATTAAAACAACGGACGTTGTTTGAACTCTTAAAAAAAGCTCCGAAAACCCATCACAGGAGCGGAAATATAATGTTTTTTTAATTTTTCTTTAGATTTTTTTTTTTTTATACAAGGGCAGATCTATATCAATATCAATATTTTCGAATGAAACACCCTCGTGTATACTATAAAAGGGCATTTTGAGCTTAACAAAGTAATACCAAAATTTCCTCTCTATCACAACCCGTCTCAAAATTTTCTCAAAAACTTGACACCATAGAAAAATTTGGTAACCATATTCGGAATCAGCATCGAAAGGTTAATCGAAAACAAGTTGTCAGGTATCAAAATATCATCCAAAAATATCGTAAAAAATTCTCTCTAAATTGCATAAAAATACCCAAGCAAAATTTTCCGTTCCAAATAATCGGTTCCAGAACGCATCATATTATCCTGCAACCGATTCTACTTCACGTTTCAGAATCAATGATTTTTGTTTGAAATTCTCACAAAAGCAATCGTTTTTTACAGCAAGTAGTTTTTTTTTAAATAATTTTACATACAAAATTTTGTTTTGATTAATGTAGAATGCCAGCAAAAATTGGCATTACTAGTAATGGGTTTTGTAATCCGAAACAGATGTTAATAAGTAGTTACTTATTGAATGAAACACTAATTATTTTAACAAGGGCGTGAGACAAAAATAACTAGTGAAGAGTATGGAGATAAATAAGTAGTTACTACCGCGGATTACAAATAGGGAGTAAAAACCCATTACCAATAAGAAGTAAAATAATTAGTTAATTAAAACTTTTAAAATTTAACTTTTTTTTTACTAAAACTTAAAAATTGCGTAATTTTTATTAAGTTTTTAATTACTTTTTAAGTTAATTGAATTGTAAAGGTTAAAAACTGCAAGTGCAAGAAGATATTATTACTTAGATGTGCTATTATGACATATTACTGAGAAGTAGTTACTTTTGGGCTTAAAATAATGTTAATAGTAATGGGTACTCATTATAAATAATGTACTTGGTAATGATTACTTTTCACTACTCATTACCACGTTTTTGCTGGGATATATTCAAGAATCTATTTTAACAATAGCAATTTGTTCCAAAAAAAAATTTGTGAACTTTGACCTCAACTTTCTTAAAACCCTGACGTTATGGAAAAATTTGAAAGCCAGATGCGGAACCAGCATTGAAAGGTTAATCTAAAACGAATGTCCAAATTACTAAAATTTTGCGTACCCCCGCGGATAGTTTCGCGTACCCCCTAGTGGTACGCGTACCATAGGTTGGTAACCGCTGTTCTAAACAATTTTTACCTATGCCAAAAATTTCGTATTTTGCACTAGTTTGCGTATTTTTAAGAGATGGCATTTATTACTATATCAAAAAACAAATATTTTTTTACAGTTGGCATATTTTGTCGGAAAATAAAAATAATTTTTTTTTTTTTTAATTTTTATTATTTTTTTTTTAAATATTTACATATTTTTAAAACTTACTAGCTACGAAGCTTTTTAATCTCGAGGTGTAACTCACGCTGTATTGTAGTAGGCTCACTCCAAACTTGCTAGTTTCAAAGCTTATATCATTGACTGTATTTGCCCCACTCATAATGTTTAAATCTGATAAATAGTTTGAAAGTTACATCAATATAAGACATTTTATTTTTGCAACTACTATTTACCGAAATTTTCAAAATTTACATATTCTTCACCGAATTCGTGTTCAGCATGGCAAATGCAATGGGATATGTGGTATAATTTTTTTTAAAAAAAATTTTGAAAATTTTTTGGAAATTTACAATGGGAGTTGGCATTTATTTTCACCAAAAAAATATCTGCTTTGAAATGGCAGAATAACAAAAATAGATGTAAAACGACAACAAATTATTTTTTTGCTCTGAAATTTTTATAACAGATCAGTATTGCATAGGGGAGATATTTGCCATCGGAAACTCATTTCGGTCAAATTTGAGTTGGCATATTTTGAATATAGGTTCACGAAATATACTTTATGGGGTACTAGACCAATATTTCGAGGTGTTACAAACGGAATGACAAACTTATATATACCTTCTATCACTAGAGTAGAGGGTATACAAAAAAGTTTTTGGTAAAACAACCTACTGTACATTGATAAACTTAAATTATGACGTTTTATATTTTATAGTTTTATTTATGTAAATGTGAGCAGTAGGGCGTTTCATCAAAAACTTTTTTTTGGATTTTTGCAACTCTTGAAGCGGAATATGAATTCTTATGGCCTAAAAGATTTTTGAGATTTTTTTCAGATTTTTGGAATGTCGGGATCAACTCGCTCAAATCGATTTTATCAAAAAAATGAGGTTATGAAACATATTTTTTTTTATTTTTTGTTCTCTGGTGCCTTTTTTTAACAAAGCCGGATATAATGCTTCTAAATGTTGCTAGCCTCCTAAAATGGGTACTTTATGGGTACTTTATGGGGTACTAGACCAATATTTCGAGGTGTTACAAACGGAATGACAAACTTATATATACCTTCTATCACTAGAGTAGAGGGTATACAAAAAAGTTTTTGGTAAAACAACCTACTGTACATTGATAAACTTAAATTATGACGTTTTATATTTTATAGTTTTATTTATGTAAATGTGAGCAGTAGGGCGTTTCATCAAAAACTTTTTTTTGGATTTTTGCAACTCTTGAAGCGGAATATGAATTCTTATGGCCTAAAAGATTTTTGAGATTTTTTTCAGATTTTTGGAATGTCGGGATCAACTCGCTCAAATCGATTTTATCAAAAAAATGAGGTTATGAAACATATTTTTTTTTATTTTTTGTTCTCTGGTGCCTTTTTTTAACAAAGCCGGATATAATGCTTCTAAATGTTGCTAGCCTCCTAAAAAAAAATATTCGCGGTCAAAATAATAAGTTCAAGGGTCACTAAGATGACCTTTAAAGTAAAAATTCAGAATTTCCCGTGTTCCAACCTTAATAATTTGAGAAATATGCAATATATGAACGTAATGATGAATTCGTTAGATAGGTCTTTCTAATACCTTTAATTTAAAACCAAAATGACATTTGTCACTTTAGTAGAAATATTAAAAAACTAAGATAAACTCATTTTTTCCCCCATTTTACAGAAAATCGAAGGGAATCCATTAGTTGTTTTTTTTGTAAAGTTGAAATAATAAACTTAAAAGAAGTTTTTTTGATTGCAATTAGTGTTTCCAAACCGGAAAACCGGGTTTTTGTCAAACCGGTTTTTTTGACAAAAAACCGGTTTTTTGGTTAACCGGCTTGGAAACACTAACTACAATCTATAAAAAGTCTTTAAAAGTTATTATTTTAACTTTACAAAAAAAAATTACCTAATGCACCAGTTCAATTTTCGATAAAATGGGGGAGAAAATGAGTTTTTCCCAGTTTTTTTTATTTTTTTTAACATTTCTACAAAAGTGACAATAGTCAGATTGGTTTTAAATGAAAGGTGTTTTAAAGACCTATCTAACGGATTCAACATGACGTTCATACATAGCTTATTTCTCGAATTATTGAGGTTAAAACACGGGAAATTCTGAATTTTTACTTTTAAGGTCATCTTAGTGACCCTTGAACTTATAATTTTGACCGCGAATATTTTTTTTTAGGAGGCTAGGAACATTTAGAAGTAATGTATCCAGTTTTGTAAAAAAAGCCACCAGGGGAAAAAAATAAAATAAAATGTTGTTTCATAACCTCATTTTTTGGATAAAATCGATTTGAGCGAGTTGATCCCGACCTTCCAAAAATCTGAAAAAAATCTCAAAAATCTTTTAGGCTATAAGAATTCATATCCCGCTTCAAGAGTTGCAAAAATCCAAAAAAAAGTTTTTGATGAAACGCCCTAGTGAGCAGTAATGGCATTAAATTAGATTGCAATTTTGTTTTTTTTTTATAGCTTTATTTTAAATGCAACCATTTTAAATGGAAAAAAGAGGAGAGAGGTACTTATTAATAACCCATTTAAACTTTAAAAACTACAATAAATTCACTCATGCATTTTAGAGTGGCATTATTTTTTCAGCATTTGATAACATTTTGCTCTGAACAAAAATATTTAAAATTAAAACGGTGAAACGGGTTTTTCCAGTGTTAAAAAAAAAATCCACTTGAACACTCACAAAAAAATATAAAAAATGTGCCAGTTTCTGGTTTAATTACGATTTAAAATGTGTTATTGGATAACTTACAAAATTTTGTTTTTCATCAATTTTTTTTCTCATAAAAAAAAAAAATTTTTAGTCTTTTTAGACAATGTGGAATGTACCAAAATTTTTGAGGTGTCCTTACATTTTCAATTTAAAACTATTTAGCCGCTAAACAGATATCACTTCTCGGGCAACAACAAGTAAGTTACAGTCAGGCCAGGCATAATCGGCTTAAATATTGCGTACGTCTGTCAACAGGCAGACTGAAATACTGGCATCTCTATAATGTTTTAGAAACGATAACAAATTAATATCAGCGTTGAAGTTTTTAAACAAAATTTATCTTTAACTTATATATAATTTTTCTTAAAAGCAGTTCTTCAATTGCCATCGGTCGGCAGGTATTTTGTCACAAAATTTAACATTTTGAAAAGTTCGGTACGCTCTAATACTAATTTGTGGATCAGATCAAAAAGGGTAATAAATTATAATTTTCGTATTTTATTTGAAATTTATCAAATTCCAATTGATCGTTTTCTAATTTTAACTGATCTATTATAATTTAAAATTGATCTTTTACAAACTACAATCAATCTTTCACAAATTTCGATTGAATTTTCTCAAATTTCAGTTGATCTTTTGCGAATAACATTTATTTTTTGCAAATTTCAAGTATGTAGATTTTTCAATATTATTTTTCACAATCTACCACCTCAAAATACGACGGAAGAGAAAAAACTAACACTTACAAATATGGGTGCCCTAAGGCACAGTAACGCTACCAACCAACTATTCAACTTACAACAAATGAAAATTCTTTTATTCATAGAATGCATTATAAATTTATGAGTATTGTTTGTTTAAGAATGAGTAGTTTTTCATGTTTGTGAGTGTATGTAAATTTAAGCGAAAAAATGAAATATGGTGTTGCATTGTAATAAAGACTTCCTGTTATTTATATTCATATAAATGAAAAATAAGTTACTGTATTGTTTCGTTTTTCTTTTCCACAAAAGAAATACTTTCTTATCAAATGAAATATAGGTCACAAAATATGTAGTAATATTTGCGACCCCAAAAGCAGTGGCGGAAATTTTCTTAACTATGAGGGAAAAGCTTTTCTTAAATGGATTTCTTCAATTAATTGAAAAATTCGTTCCACTCCTGGTAATATTGGAAAAGATTTCCATTGCAATTGATTCTTGAATATAATCTATGGTAATCACAACAGCATTTTTAATGAAAAATAATGTTTCAAAAAACTACTTGCTTTACCAAACAATTGTTTTTGGGACAATTTAGAACAAAAATGATCGATTCTGGAATGTTCAGTCAAATATATCGATTGAACATTCCGTTCTGGAGCCGATTATATGGAAAGAAAAATTTTGTTACTACCAAATAAGTTTTCCTACCTCTGGAAAACTGCTTTATTTTGAAGAAAAATTTTTAAAAAATTTGTTCACACCAAATTTTGTTTAAATTTACTACATTTAAAAGAAAAACTCTGTCAAAAAGTCTGTAAAACGACTTTCAATTTGATTTTGCAAACTTTCAGCACATTTTTCTGCTAAACTGGATATTTTTTCTAAAATCTCTGTCATTCAGTTTAACAAAATAACAGACATTTTACTTATTTTTTACTGATTCTGTTTGCTAAATTTCCAAATATTTTTGAACAAATTTTTAGCAGATTAGTTTTTAATTATACAGAAGTACTTTGCTGTCATTCCTTTTTTAAGAAAATTTTCTAAGTTTTTTTTAAAGTCTTATTTTTTTCATTTTTTTAAGTTAAAATTAAAAAAAATATATATTAAAGTTTTCATGAAAACAAATTTTCTTAAAACAAGAATTTTCTACAAAATGTCTAAGCAGATTTCTCTGCTGTTTTGACAGATTTCTCGATCGAGAAATCTGTAAGAATCTGCACTTTTTGCAAAAATCGCCTTTAAATTGCAAAAAATAAAAAAAAATCACTCTTCAAAATTAAAATGTACGTAGATTTTGATCTCCTGATTCCAAATCTGCTTTCAAAATTTTTTGTAGCATTTGCCGTTTTTGAGATATTCGCGTTTGCAGATTCCAAAAACCGCAATTTTAGTACTTTCTGTTGTTCCACTATAACGTTTTCTAAAGTTGGTAGCAACAAACTTTATAGTAAATGAACCTCCTGAATCCGAATCAGTCAAACTTTTCTAGCAGCATCCATTGTCCAGATATAGCAAAAAAAAACGCGAATTTTCTGGTTTTTAAGAAGGAACTGCAACGTTGTTGTAAGTAATAGCCATAAAATGAGACATGATTTCACATAAAATGGACCTCGTGAGTACCTATGCGCAGTCCAAATTTCTCTATACAAGATTTATAAGCGATTTTGTGGCGCCACTGTTAGACATTATTGCGTTAATGTCAAAAACTAAGGGTGAATTTTATATAATGGACCTGTACACAGAAAAAAAAAATTATCAATACATTAATTTCAATGTTAATACAATTTAACATTTAATTGAAACTGAGCCTTCATTGGATTTTGTCAATACAACAATGACTTTTGTAACTTTTGAAAAAAATATCAACTTATTTTTGTCAATTAAATTCATTGTTGTATAAACAATGAAATTGATTGAATAGTTTGTAATAAATTATGTTAAGGGAAATAAACATGCTTTAATGTCAATTTATTTAAAAAAATCTAAAAATAGAACAAAAGAAAAAATTAAAAAAAAAACATTAGCCGGCAGCTGGAATTAAACCCGCAACCAACATGATACGAGTCTAGCACACTACCGCCGTGCTATTTCTTATATATACTGGTAGGTGACTATACGCGTATATTAAAGGAAATAAACTGCTTTTAATGTCATTCTATTTAAAAATAAAAAAAACAAAAAATAGAACAAAAAAAAAATCTAGCGGCAGCTGGAATCGAACCGGCCACGAACATTGTACAAGTCTAGCACACTACCACCGTGCTATTCCTCATATATATTTGTAGTTGACTTAACGCGTATAAAAGGTGTCTGCAGAATAGAAAAAACAAAATAATCTCCAAATAAAAATAAAAAAATGTTTCCGCCACCTGGCAGCGAACCCACATGTTCATGATTCGAGTCTAGCACACTACCACCGTGCTATCGTCACATATTTTTGTGCTTCATTAAATGAGTTTATAAAGCGTCTATGTTATCAATAAGCATTTTCTGCGTTTTCCAACAATGATTTTAATTGATGCATTTAATTAGAAATTAAAGTGGATTTTTGTCACATTAACAATATACATTGTTGATACAATTAAAAACGTTGTTGAACTAGAAATTAGTTGCTAACAATTTGTTTAGTTACTTTTGATTTCACGATATTTTTTCTGTGTAGAATCCAAATCTGTCATCTAAAATGCTGTAGCTTGTTTCGTTTTCATGTTATTCGCGTTTAAAAATGTGCCAAATTCCATACCACATAAAATACATTCAAAATTATTTTTATACCCTCCACTCTAGTGATAGAGGGTATATATAAGTTTGTCATTCCGTTTGTAACACCTCGAAATATTGGTCTAGGACCATAAAGTATATATATATTCATGATCCTCGATCGATTTTAAGACGATCTAGTGATGTCCGTCCGTCCGTCTGTCTGTCTGTTGAAAACACGCTAACTTTTGAAAGACTTTACGAAGGCTCCTGAAGTTTGGCATATATGTTGGGCATTTACGTGGTCAGGTTGGTATTGCAACCCAGCGAAATCGGTCCAGTGGTTCAAAAGGTATAAGCAAATGAGTGAATTTCGGCAAGGGTTTTTCTGGAATTTACGAGATAAAACACACGGTAACTTTCGAACGGCAATTCTTAGGGCGCTGAAGTGTGGCATATATATCGTTCCTCTGGTCCGGTTCGTTTTAAATTTCAGCGAAATCGGTCGAGTAGTTCAAAAGTTATTAGCAAAACCGTAAATTTCAGATTAGTTTCATCTTAAATTCACGTGTTGAAAACCCGTTAAAAATGTTTTAAAAACATTTGTAAGTCAAAAAAATATTATTATATTACAAGGTATTTTTGTCACACAAAAATATTTTTACACTAAAACAAAAAAAAATACACTCAAAAAAAATTATAAACTCAAAAAAAATTTTACACTCAAAAAAAAAAATTATATTTTTTTTTTTTTCAAAAATTAATAAAAAAAAGTTTTTTTACACAAAATAAAATATTTCTAACCAAAAATTTTATCACTTAAAAAGTGCATTGTGGAGGGTATTCATAGATTCGGGCAAGTCGAATTTAACTTTTCTACTTGTTTTATTTTTTGACCGTTTGAATTAGAGTTTGCAAATAATCGAGATATTTCATAATCGCGATTACGGTTAAAAAAATTGCCGTTAATCGCGATTATCGATTAATCGAATTATTTAAATAAGTTGAATTGCCATAGCTTTATTGAAAAACATTTTTAAAATTTACATTACATGTATATACCCAGAGAATTCATGCCTGAATTCAGGTAGTTTGGATACGAATTTTGACTCGAGATTCGATTTTAAAAGCTGCTTCTATCCTAACGATGGCCAGCGAAGATCTGATTTAAAAAAAAATACGTTTTTCGAAAAAAAAAATTCCCAGCTGAAATGTTGCTAAACTGGCGTGAAGCAGCTTTTGGAAAGAAATCAGGAGCCAAAGAGCGCATTAAATCCACATGAATTCATTCATGATTCATATAACCGATTTCACAGTTAAGAGCACTATTTGGTATCACTTTTATAATGCGTCTTTTCTGCGCTGATTAAAGAATTCTTTTTTTATAATATTATAAATTGTATAAAAAAAATCTTAACAAAAATTAGAATGTTTCTCCTTACTTTTACTGCACACTTAAGAGCGCTCTGTAGATGCGCTATGGTATGCTATAAAAATACGGGGTGTTGCCAGTATCTCGATTTATTTTTGCTGGGTTTCATGTCCGAATTTGATTGCCAAATCCGGTCAAAAACATTTTGAATATATTTTAAAAAATAAAACAAATTATGAGTTTTCCAAGATCAGAATTTAAGTTTAACTTTAAATTTGGAGGACTTTTATGAGAAAAAAGGAAAGAAAAATTTCAAAATGTTAAATGAATCATTTAAATTCGTTATAAAAACAGTATATTTCATGGTTTATATTTCAAGATTTTTTGTCAATTGCGATAACGATTATTTGGTGCGATTAATCGCGATTACGATTACGATTTTAATCGTTTTGCAAACTCTAGTTTGAATACTGCAATGTAAATATTTTAAATACTTTATATAAATGCATTTTTTTCTGAGGAATATTTTAGGTAAAATGTATTTTTTTTGATATTTCTCATAAACATAAATTATTCTTAGACATCCCAAATACATAGGTATTTAAAAAAAAAATAAGGTATTCGCACTTTTAGGCTAAAACTGTTTCCGACGACCCGTGTTAGATATGATTCGAAAAAGATCAATTGTAATTCAAAAAGATCAATTGTATACTCAAAAAAAAACCTTGTTAAACGACAAGAAAATGCAACTTTTTTTGCTACCGCCTATTTGGCAACAATTCCTTGTAATTTAAAAAACTTTTTACAAATAGTTTTGTAATTTTACGAGTAAAAAGCCAATAAAATTGTAAATTTACAAATTTTTTGACGCGATAAAACTTACAAGGAGATTTCGTGATTTTACTAGATTTTTTGCTATCTCCTATTTCTCGAGAATTCCTAGTAAAAATTACGATTTTTTTTTATAATTTTACAAGATTTTTACAAATAAAATTTTAAATTTACAATTTTTTTTTGTAAAAAACCTTGGAAATTTGTAAAATTACCAAATAAAGTTGTAAAATTTTCAAAAAAAAATTGTAAAATTACCAAAACAATTCCCAGTTGGCAAAATAAAACCACACCTGAAATACTGCTGACTCTCCCTTTATGAAATCGCTGACATCTTCATACAATTTTTCAAAATGTCATCAACGACATGTCAGCAGTTGGTCAGCAGTGTCCACCAGCATCGGTAGCCACTAACAATTCGTTTAAACAACCGCTGACCAACTGCTGACATGTCATTGATGACATTTTGAAAAATTGTATGAAGATGTCAGCAATTTTATAAAGGGAGAGTCAGCAGTATGTCAGGTGTGACTTTTTTTGCCGACTGGGTTGTAAAATTAAAAAAAAAATGCAAATTTCAATAAAAAAAATTTTGTTTAAAAATCAAGGAAAACTGCTAAATATTGCTAAAATGGGATTACGAGACTTTTTCTAGTTATTTGACTAGGTTTTTTTGTGTGTAAATGTAATTAAGTACATATTTCCGTACTCTATGAACATCATGAGAATCCCGTCATTTTTTGTGAGGTACCACAGTATAATTGTTATACTGCTGCCTAATACTTACACATGAAAAACTCCCAACATTTTGCCCCAAATTTAAACCAGCCGAAATATGAAACGTAAAAATGCATCTGTTTAAATTTAAATTAAGCATTTAAAGTTACATTCTTTAGAGTATTAATTAGATATAAATCGTGATTTTAATTTATTTTAATCCTTTTCATAAAAATTAATATTGTTTCAGCTATAATAACGATTATTTATTGCATAATACAATAAGATACAATACTGATTAATTTAATAAGCTTTATGCGAGTACAATAAATATATTATGGTCATTAATTAATAAACAATAACTATTTATAAATATAAGATACTTGCTATTTAATAAAATGATTTATAACAATGGAAAATAAAAGTATGAAATACCGCAAAAACACACACACATACACATTATGTATCAATTCCGCAAACAATTTATTATAATTGCATTTGGGGCACGATTTTTCCACGAGTGGGGTAAGCTTCCACATTACAACCACAACAATGGTTTCCTATCAGTATTTATTTTTTTTTTGTTTTAAACCAATAAGAGTGCAACATTTGGCAGTGTTAAAAATCAAGAATACACTAGACAATATTTAACAATTTTTTGACACACATCAAGAGTGTAGCAATCGAAGGAGTGCTGATGATGGAAAAGTGGCTTCTATTAAATGCAGTCGACATTTCCATTTTGTCACTTAATTTTTTTCAGATTTTCTTATTGTACAACAATTATTATTTTTTAAAAATAGTAAATATGGACTCAAACCGAACGAAAATAAAATTCAATTAAAAAATGTATCGTTAAACTATATTCAATTTGAGCTATCTAAAAAAACATAACTTTTCAGGAGAGCAAAAAAACCGTCGCATTCGCGTATTTTTTAACTTTTTGTCGGCCGATCTTTTACAATATTAATTAATAATTACTAGTAAATTTTACACGTGCTTTGTTTGTAAAAATTCGTATTATTCGCTGAGTTACAGCAGATAGCTCAACCTTTTTTATTTGAAATTAATCCACCTAAGCAGATAGCTCATTAAATATAGACTTTAAAGCTTTATAACTTTTTAACGGATTATGATAAAAATGTGAATTTGGTACCATATTTCTCAGTTTTTAAAGCCCTTCCATTACAGGTGTTAAAAAAAATACTTTTTAATTTTTTTTTTAAATCATCGATTTTTTCGCGCATTCTCGCCATTATTTGGAACCTTTATGAAGCTTGCGAAAAATGTCATAACACTTGTGTTAGCTGTACAATCGAATGGGCAAATAAAATATGCAAAAAGTTTAACCGGTTTTGCTCCGCATCGAAATATGGGTCAAAAACCGCGTTTTTAACCGCGGAAAGGAGTTGAAACTTTCCAAAAAAAAAAAACTGCCATTATTTTTATTGATGGAAAAAGTGATAATAAAAAAAAAAATAAATTTAAAAGTTTACCGTAGTAAACTATACTGCAGATAGCTCAAATTTTTATTTATAAAAAAACATGGTTTCACATAGCTCATGCTATTTTTGCAATAAAATAGCCTTAAAATAATTTTTTTGTTCTGAAATTAATACCATAGATGACACTTATGCCAGCGAACATTTTGCCATCAAAAACTCATTTTCGTCAACCGAGCAGATAGCTCAAATTGAATATAGTTCCACGGTATGTTTCATAAGTATTTTTTTTTTTTTTTTTTGATAAAATTGATTTAAGCAAGTTGTTCACGACCTTCCAAAAATCTTAAAGAAACTCAAAAATCTTTGAGGCCATAAGAATTCATATTCCGCTTCAAGAATTTATATAAATTAAAATTAAAAATAATAATAAAATCTTTTTTGTGAAACGTTCTAATTGAGGTTTACTCATTTAATCGTTTCGGTTGTAACGCATAAAAATGTCTGTTGAGAACCTCATTACCTCATTATGTCTGTTGAGAACCTCATTACGAATGTCTATCCTTCCGTCCGCATACCTGTGGAATAGGTTAGGTAGTAAGTGGCAGCTGAAGTTTTATGCAACACACGTAGACTTGTAACGTACGATTTGGTAAGTCGGTATATACCTGCCAAAACGTAGTTAAGTATCTTTTGAAGAGAACGATTTATTACCTATCCACATGTTCTCTTATAAGTTTGCCAGGCGAATACTCAGTGGTATCGTGAGTTGTGTGGATAGACAAAAAGGGGGGATGTGCTTACACACACAAATGGAAAAAAGAGTTTCGAGTAAACATATTATCTCTTAAAATCGAGATAATTGTCTTTGCTTTTACTTACGTACATTGTGACCAATATGTCCACCTCAGCCCAATTGAAGTTAATTTAGTTAAACATTATTAATTTTTCAATTCACAAAATATAGTTTTATTAACAATTCAAAATTTATACAATCATAAATTTGTATAAGTGTAGTAATAAACATAGGTTTAGAAAATACTGATAATCATTATTAACTAAATTTTAAATAATGAATTTAATTATGTCAAAACTTCTTTTATAATTCAATTTAGCCAGAGGGGCATTTTAATTAATAGAGATTTTAATATAATATGTCAGTACGTTTTTAAATCTGAATTTTGATTAATTTTAAATTATTCTTTTGGTAATTTACTCACGAATTTTTTATATTCTTCACCAAGTCAATTTGTTGTTTATAACCCTTACTAAAAACGTTTACCCACGTCTCGTATGTACGGTAATGATCATTAGAATTGATTAATTATCATTAGCACTAAATTTGAGGTTACGTAATTACAATCTTCATTTAGCACAGATCACTCAATGATGTATCACACGTTGAATTTACGTTTTACGAAAATATCTGACCAGCAGAAGATCAATTAAATTGATATTTGAATTATGACGAAATCATGGTATATAATTCAACAATTATAAATCTGCAATTAAAACCGAGTTTCCTCGGTTATAGGTATCAACGAAATTTGATATGTTGTAAAAATTTTATATTGATTTTATCAATATCAATACGTAATGAAACCTTTTTTTATATAATGGTTTGATTTAATTCCATGCAAAACCTTTTTAATATGTAGTCACATAAAATTTATTTATTCTGGTTTAATTAACTTTTAATGTATACAATGGGAAGATCAATATGACATTCCTCTACTAAACACAACTTAGGAATCCGCATGTGCAATTAAATCATCATACTATCTACCTGACCTTTTTTTGTTTTCTCCTATGTCAATTTTATTTTACATAACGGGACATCAAATGAGAATTTGCATATCAAATATGAATTATTAATTTAATGACCATATTAGGTAATAACGAAATTATTTCTTAATAAAGCAAGTCAGGGTTTGAGATGCAAAACGTTACCGTAATATAATAAATATGTTTAAGTACAGAAAATTTACGCTACAACACGAATTAAACGATAAATTTGAAAATAATGTCAAATTTTGTAGTTTAATTTGGAAAAAGTAATTTTTTTTTTAATCAGAAAACAACGTGGGGCAGACCCTAAACCCTGAGATTAATTCTCGTACTAGCCGGGCTCAGATGCAAATAAATCTTTTGCATGTACTCGTATGTAATTTTTTCCATTGAAATCTTGTAAGTCATATAAGAAGTTGCTTATTTTTCTTAAGATCTTACATTTGGTAAATTTTGGAGCAAGTTTGCTATTAAACTGTTTGGACTTATCACTTTTATAGAAATTTCGCTTGTACACAACTTGATTCTCTTTAAAAACGATCGGTCTACTTCGAAGATTATACGTTTTAGCATGTAGTTGTTGGGCTTTTACTAAACATTCATGAACTTTATTTCTTATTTGAGAAAGTCTGTCATGTCGATTTATAATCTCTACATCTTCATCGGACAAATTATCTAATTTTCTTAACAATTCATACTTACGACCATTTGTTACCATATTGTAACCAAATAAAACATAAAAGGGACTGAATCCTGTTGATTCATGAGCAATATTTCTTAGCGCACAGCTAATCTGTCCAATATGCCGATCCCATTCACGATGGTCATTTTTTATATACATTCTAACAGCAGTGAAAATTGTTCTATTCGCTCTTTCAGCAGCATTTGCTTGTGGAGAATAGGTACCAGTCAAGATTTGTTCTATGCCATGTAAATTACAAAACTCCTTAAATTCTTTAGCTAAAAACTGACTTCCATTGTCCGACAATATTTTTTCTGGTACACCAAAAAGATTGAAAATTTCATTGAGACCATCAATGGCCAATTTTGAAGTAGCGTTACGTATTGGTCTCACGTAGATATACTTTGAAAAGTTGTCTAAAACCACAAATGCAAAACAATTGCCCGATTTTGATCTAGGCAGAGGACCTACATAGTCAATATGAAGTTCTTGAAACGGTCTTAAAGAGGGTGGTCTAGGGTTGGTTGAAGGACGCATTACATTGTTTGGTATTTTCGAAGATAAACAGGTTTCACAGTTATTAACAAATTTCTTGACATCTTTAAACATCTTTGGCCAATAATACAACCGTCTTAATTTTTCTAGAAGTTTGTTAATACCTGGGTGAGCGCTGTTAGGAGGACAATGATTTTTCTCTATCAAATTAAGTCTCAATTCCTTTGGAATCCATAAACGCCACTCTTCCCTATCTTCTCCACCTTCAAAATTCTTTTGTATAACTTTTTTATATAACTTTCTATCCTCAACCTTTAAACTAGGAAATTTCTCTTTGCCTTCTTCAACTAACCTTATTTTCTCACAATAGTCTTGTTCTTTAAAACATTCAGAATCTAAATCTACTTCAAAATTTATTTCCTCTACCTCTACGTCTACTCTAGATAGCATATCTGCTACGATGTTGTTTTTCCCTTTTCTATGTATTATTTCGAAGTCATGGTGTTGCAGCTTAAGTGCCCAACGTGCTAGACGTCCCTGCAAATCTTTAGTTGACATTAGCCATTTTAACGCGGCATGATCTGTCACAACCACAAAACGTGTGCCTTCAAAATACGCTCTAAATTTTCTAATCCCTTCTAAAACAGCAAGACATTCAATTTCACTTACACTATATTTTCTTTGAGCTGGTGATAATTTTCTTGACATATATGCCACTGGTTGTTCATTCCCTTGATCATCTAATTGTATCAATGCAGCTCCAACACCATCAGAGCAACCATCACAATGTAAATAAAAAGTTTTACTATAATCAGGAGCAACTAGAACTGGTGTTGTCGTTAGCATTTCTTTTAATTTAATGAAAGCTAGTTCTGCGTCACTTGACCAATTTTTCGTAAAATTTCTCCCAGTCATACTGGTTAATGGTGCTGCTACAGCAGAATAATTGGGTAACATTCTCATAAACCACTGACACATCCCTAAAAATCTACGCAACTCTTTTAATGTAGTAGGTTTTTTCATATTCACGATAGTCTCAATTTTCTGGGGATTTGGTTTTAAACCATCTTCGCCCACAATATACCCTAAAAATGGAATTTCCTTTTGAACAAAACGAGATTTTTCAAGATTTATTGTCAGATTGGCCATTCTTAACCTCTCAGACACCTTTTTGATGAGTGCAATATGATCATCAAATGTTTCCGAAATAAGTAACATATCATCCACATACGGATAAACTTCATTTTGCATATCATAAGGTAAAACTTTATCAATTAATTTACACATTGATTGTGTAGCATTTTTAAGCCCAAAAGGCATAACTTTATATTGAAACAAACCTCTTCCAGGTACTGGAAAAGCAGTTTTACATTTAGCAGACTCTGAAAGTGGCACTTGCCAGAAACTATCTTTTAGATCTAAAGCCGAAATAAATTTTGCCTTTTTTAAACTTGCTAAAACTCTTTCAATATTAGGCATAGGGTATGCATCACGCTCAGTAACACGATTTAATTCCCGAGCGTCAAGACACAATCGCCATTTGTTGTTGCTTTTCGGAACTAAAGTACAGGGTGAACACCAACTACTCTCACTTTTTCTATGATATCTTCTTTTAACATTCTATCAACTTCATCGTGCAGATGTTTTTGCATATAAGGGGACATATGATAAAGTTTTTGCTTTATCGGTTCTACAGAACCTGTTTTTATATCATGATGAATTAAACTTGTACGTCCTAACCCCTCTTTATGGTATGATGGTATCATAGAAATTGCGTTTTGTAATTGTTCTTTTTGCTCTACAGACAACAAATGTGACTTTTCCTCAACTTTTGACGTCACCTCATCAACTATAGCTGACACTAACCCAAAATCTAACCAAAAGTCAATGCCTAATGTAAATAATCGTGGTAAATCTGGTGAAATAAAAAATCTAATTGATTTAGTTTGATTGTGATATGTAATAGGAATAAAAACATAACCAATAATTTTATGAGCTGAACCATCAGCGGTTTGTAAATTTGTATTTAATTTTAAAAATGTTAATTTTAAATTTTCGATAACTTCATTAAATCCTCTCCCAATAACAGATATACTAGCACCACTGTCTAATAATCCCTCATATTTTATATTTCTAACAAAAAAATCTGCAAACATTCTTCTATCCATGTGTATGTTTACTTTAAAACTCTCTATCATCTTTTTTAATCTTTTCTTATTTTTAAAATATTTTTTTATTCTTAAACCTCTGTTTGTGTACCTGACGGTTTGAGTACTGGTCGTTGTAAAATTCTTTGATATTGTCTGTTCTGTTGGGCCTGTATGTTGGGTTGTGATGTTGCCCTCATCTCTCTCACACCCCCATTTGAGTTTAAATTACCTCTGCTACATTTTGGGCAATTTGGTGTAACGAAGTTTTTGTAACCACACTTATAACAAAACTTTTTCCTAGTAGCTGTGCACTCTTTATACGTATGCCCTATGTCATCGCAGTTCCAGCAAATAATGAAATTATTTTCTTCGACTTGATAACTGTCTTCCTGCTCTCCATCAGAATTATTACCATGCACTGAAATTTCATTGACCGTTTTTCTTTTTCCTACTAGTTGGTCATCTAAAGTTTCTCCCAAGTCTTTTAACAGATCTTCAAATTCTAAACATTTCAACCTTAACGCATTTAAAGTAACCGGTTTGTACAAACCTATATATTTTTTAAAACCAGGATGCATGTTATCCTTTAAAGTCTCCACGAGTTCACTGTCTGTGTAGGGTGTTTCTAGCTCAGTATTCATACTTTCTACAGCTAGTTTAAATTCAGTAAAACTCTCTCTTGATTTCATACGTCTATTTTCAATACGTCTTTTGATTTCATGATCATTTGTTATGGGTTTAAATTCTTGTGTAAAAGCTAAACGAAATTTTTCCCATGTAATTTTTTTATTTTTGGAAACAAAAATCCAAAACCAGCTATTTGCAATATCAGTGAGTAGATAATGCATAGAGAGACAGACTTGATCTAACGAAACGCCCTCACTAAAGGCTAAAATTTTTATACGCGTGAGAAATTGCTCAGCACTAATAGAAGTAGACGACCCACTGTACCGTACATTCCATTTATAAATGTTGGCTTTCTTATATGAATCATTTCTATTGAAACTTGGATATTGGTTATGCGAATCTTCATCATTTTGGGACAAATTATTCCTATTTGAAGAAAACAATGGATTTCTAAGAGATTCATTATGTGGAATTTCTCCAACGGAGTGTGTTATATCATAATTGCGTTTGAAGTTCGGTTTATAAGTTTGAGTAAAATCCGATTGTGGTTTTGGAGTTTTGCGAATTGTGCCTGTATAATTTGTTGGTGGCATACTATGGCGATTTTGAACTGTCGGATTTCCCTCATTTTGACTAATATCCAATCTAGATAATGATCCAGAAAGATAGTCATTTGACTGAGTATTTGGGGTATCATCTGGTATCTCACCAGCTGAAATGGATTCTAGATTAGCAGCCGCTAACCCGTTAATGATATTATTCATTTTAATTTTTAGTTCTGCTATTTCAGTTTTAAATTCGGGTGCTTTCTTTTGAAGTGCATCTAATCTATTCAAAACATGTTCACTTTTAGAAAAGGCTTTATTCTGTCTGTGAAAATCAGGTTCTTTTTTATCGGCTTGTATCAAATATTCAATTTCTCTAACCTTGCCCTGACAAATTTCCAATTCTTGAGTTGGAGTGTTAATCAACCTGGTATCACGTTCTATCAGTCCCTGACATTCTTCTTCCATTACCTTTTTTAATTTTGAAGCTAGAGTCCTAACACCCCCTTCTACATCCATTCCTCTCATCAACAACTCGTATTTGATTTCCTCACTATCTAACATTCCTACGTCCATGATTCTAATTTATATTTTTTTTCGATTAAATTTACCAAAAGAAATTTGTAAATATTTATGTTAATAAGCATAGATTTTTTTTTAAATAAGTATACGAAAATATAGATTTTTTTTTTTTTACCAATATCTACAAAATTTATAAAATACAATATACAAAAAAATATATATATTTTTTTTTACCAATAAATTTAAGTTTTTTAGAATTTTAATATATGGGCTTCAGCTTCGATACTGTCACGGTACTTGTTTACTCTTCTTTGTTCCATTACTCCTTTACTTTATCCGAATTTGTTTTATTTGATTTACACTTGTAGGATATGTGTTTCACATATGATTCTAACTACAGTGTACTGAATAAAGATTTTTATGAATGGTCATAAATTCTAATTTATTCAGGTTGAATGTAAGATAATTTCAATTGAAATATTCAACTACATTCATCTAAATTTCGAATAAAAAAATAAATTTTATTACATTAGTTTATATTGTAATTATATATCACACCTTTTGCATTTTATTGCAAAAGCGCTAAAATTTGCTTGCTCATTGCTTACGTTTGGGCGCCATTTTACTGTAACGTACGATTTGGTAAGTCGGTATATACCTGCCAAAACGTAGTTAAGTATCTTTTGAAGAGAACGATTTATTACCTATCCACATGTTCTCTTATAAGTTTGCCAGGCGAATACTCAGTGGTATCGTGAGTTGTGTGGATAGACAAAAAGGGGGGATGTGCTTACACACACAAATGGAAAAAAGAGTTTCGAGTAAACATATTATCTCTTAAAATCGAGATAATTGTCTTTGCTTTTACTTACGTACATTGTGACCAATATGTCCACCTCAGCCCAATTGAAGTTAATTTAGTTAAACATTATTAATTTTTCAATTCACAAAATATAGTTTTATTAACAATTCAAAATTTATACAATCATAAATTTGTATAAGTGTAGTAATAAACATAGGTTTAGAAAATACTGATAATCATTATTAACTAAATTTTAAATAATGAATTTAATTATGTCAAAACTTCTTTTATAATTCAATTTAGCCAGAGGGGCATTTTAATTAATAGAGATTTTAATATAATATGTTAGTACGTTTTTAAATCTGAATTTTGATTAATTTTAAATTATTCTTTTGGTAATTTACTCACGAATTTTTTATATTCTTCACCAAGTCAATTTGTTGTTTATAACCCTTACTAAAAACGTTTACCCACGTCTCGTATGTACGGTAATGATCATTAGAATTGATTAATTATCATTAGCACTAAATTTGAGGTTACGTAATTACAATCTTCATTTAGCACAGATCACTCAATGATGTATCACACGTTGAATTTACGTTTTACGAAAATATCTGACCAGCAGAAGATCAATTAAATTGATATTTGAATTATGACGAAATCATGGTATATAATTCAACAATTATAAATCTGCAATTAAAACCGAGTTTCCTCGGTTATAGGTATCAACGAAATTTGATATGTTGTAAAAATTTTATATTGATTTTATCAATATCAATACGTAATGAAACCTTTTTTTATATAATGGTTTGATTTAATTCCATGCAAAACCTTTTTAATATGTAGTCACATAAAATTTATTTATTCTGGTTTAATTAACTTTTAATGTATACAATGGGAAGATCAATATGACATTCCTCTACTAAACACAACTTAGGAATCCGCATGTGCAATTAAATCATCATACTATCTACCTGACCTTTTTTTGTTTTCTCCTATGTCAATTTTATTTTACATAACGGGACATCAAATGAGAATTTGCATATCAAATATGAATTATTAATTTAATGACCATATTAGGTAATAACGAAATTATTTCTTAATAAAGCAAGTCAGGGTTTGAGATGCAAAACGTTACCGTAATATAATAAATATGTTTAAGTACAGAAAATTTACGCTACAGACTCTGAGGTAAATTGTGAAAAGTCCCTGTCGTTAAACCAGTTTGAGCTTCTTTTGAAACTCCTTAGATATTGAATTTTGACATCCGGCAAATCAGAAAGATCGTACAGCTCCCTAGATCCCAGCGAAGCAAGTCTCTGACCAGAAAGTGCCGGGCAATGGCAAATAAAGTGTTCGATAGTTTCCAACTCCTCTTCATCCATGCAACTTTGGCAAAAGTCATTCGACGGCACATTTAACCGCAGTGTCCGGTAATTATAGAAACCACCGTCGAAATCTCTCCTATTGGAAGCGATATCAGCTCACTTGTGCGCCTTTGATTAAGAGAATGCCAAATCAGTCGTGTTGTCTCACAAGTCCATCCATTTGCCCATTTTTGATTAGTCTTTGTCGCAGAACAAAGCCGTAGGTTTTGCTTGCAAGTTTCTAGAGGCATACCAACACATTCCAATTCTGTTGGAACCTGTAAGGTAGTTCCTAGTCTTGCTAGCTCATCGGCTTTGCAATTCCCTGGAATGTCTCTGTGCCCTGGGACCCATAAATATAGTCATATATTAAACTGCTTGGACATCTCATTTAAGGACGTGCGGCAGTTAAGGGCAGATCTTTTTTTCAGAAACATTGAATCCAGGGACTTGACAGCGGCTTGACTGTCAGTATAGCTGTTGACTGCGGTTGTAGACAAGATATTGCAGCTCAACCAGTCAGCCACTTCCTTTATTGCCAGCGTCTCTGCCTGGTAAACACTGCAATGATCTGGCAACCTTCGAGCCTGGCTCAATCCAAGCTCTTCCGAATAGACTCCAAAGCCAACTTGTTCGTGCAGCCTCGATCCATCCGTGTAAAAATTCAAGGTGGCTCCACTACCCGGAATGTCCCAGATCCAAGACTCCCTGGATGGTATCATATTGGTAAAGTGGTACTCAAAGAGGCTCAAAGTGGGAGCACAGTCAACATTTTGTGGTATTGTTATCTTCTTCAAGATCGCGCTATGGCCACAATCGCTGCTCCTCCATTGCAGCGTGCTATTAAGTCGAATTGCCGACGCAGAAGCATACTGCCTACCCAATATGTCCAATGGTATCAGGTGAAGGAGGATTTCAAATGCAGCCGTAGTTGTAGTATGAAGAGCACCAGTGATGCACATCGACGCCATTCTCTGTACTTTCGTGATAAAGACACAGTTCGCTTTTGTTTTTAAAGCAGGCCACCAGACAATGATTCCATACAGCAAAATTGGACGCACCAATGCTGTAAAGATCCAATGAACGACTTGCGGGCTAAAACCCCATCGTTTTCCAATGGCCCTTTTACAGGAATATAAAGCAATCGTTGCTTTTCTCACCTCTTCCTCAATATTACGCCTGAAATTCAACTTCCTATCTAGAAATACTCCAAGATACTTGGCTCCATCTGAGAAGGTGATCTCAGTGCAGTCCAGAAAAATAGGATCAAAAGCAGGAATCTTATTTTTCCTTGTAAACAAAACAAGCTCTGTTTTACTTGGATTAAGTCCTAGACCACAGTCTCTTGCCCATTTAGACAGATCTTTCAGAGAACCCTGAAGAATGTCCCGCAATGTTGGCAGATGCTTCCCCTTTAGCGCTATCGCGACATCATCAGCATATGCGACAACATGACAACCACGTGCTTCTGGAGATAGCAACATTGAATTCAGTGCCAGGTTCCAAAGGAGCGGCGAAAGAACACCTCCTTGTGGTGTACCCCTATTGACAAATCGAGATATGACGGACGCTCCCAATTCAGACGTTATACGTCTATTCGCAAGTAGGTTTTCCACCATTAAGACGATCCTACGCATTACTCCCAGACCAGACAAAGCCAAAATTATCGAGTCTGGGATAACATGATTAAAAGCCCCCTCTATATCAAGAAAGGCCACCATAGTGTACTCCTTTACCGAAAGCGATCTCTCGATGGCACCAACGAGCTCATGAAGAGCTGTTTCCGTTGATCTACCCTTGCTGTATGCATGTTATTTTGTCGAAAGCAACCTCGGGTCAATCACTCTACGCAAATATGAGTCTATCATGCGTTCCATTGTCTTTAATAAAAAAGAAGACATACTAATTTTTCTGAAATCCTTCGGAGCTGTGTGGGAACTTTTCCCAGCCTTCGGGATAAAGACGACTCGGGTATCCCACCATTTGAAAGGAATATAGGACCAGTTGATGCATGCTGTGTATAGATTATAAATATATAGATTATAAATATAAATATTTTAAATTGTGATGAAGATGCTAATTGGTCTAACCTTTTTAATTATTTAAAAGTAGCTTTGAACTATAGGAAAATGTTAGTAGCTGAATTCAATTTCTAACTATTGCAATAAATATTTAAACTCAATTTTCCGGCTGACGGTTTTAAAAACCAAGCCGTATATTTCTTTATAATTTCTTAATTTTTATTTTTAATAATTATTTATACTTAGTATAAGAACAATTATTGTAATTTTTTTTTTTTGAAAGAAATAAAGAAAACTATCTATCTAAAAAAAAACTATCTATCTAAATCTATCTATAGATTATACAGCAACGGTGCTATATAGTCCGACACTTGCTGCAATTTACAGGGACTGAAGCTTTTTATCGCCCAGATTAATATTGGCATATTTATTGTTTTCGAAGCAATTTCAGATGCTTGGCCGTCAGAACGTTCCAAAGCTTAAAACTGTATCACAGAATTGCCCGGAAAATGCGTATTTAGAAGGATATCCATCGACTCTCCACTGCAGCAATACCTCCCCCCATTGAATCTTTCAGGTATCCCAGGGTGCAAGGAGAAGGAGCCAGAACGTTGCGCAGCCTGGATGCTTCAGAAACGTCTTCTATGTTTCCAAACAAGTTTTTCCAAGAATCATATTTTGCATTTCTGAACATCTTCTTATAACTCTTAAGTTGCAGCCTGTATGCAGACCTGTGGAATGCACTATGGAGATAAAACATGCTGCCAATTTCAGTTCACCAAATTTTGTATTACAAAATTTTAAAAATATTACAATAATATATTTTGAGGATGTTTATTCTGGCTCGAGGTCATTATTTTCCTTACTAATTAAAACCATGATATTCTCATAGCATAATTTTCAAGAAAATTATTTTTTTGTTTTAAATTTATTTATGTTGGTCATTTTTGCAAGACTTAATCGACACGTGTTTCGGAATTTGTCAAGATTCCATTGTCAAGATTATTTAGCAAAAATAGAAACGATTTACTACAAAGTAGCAAACGAGTATGGTACAATTTCTTCGTCTTTCTAATTCTCATTGCGAATAGAGGCGAATATGTATTAATATGCTAGTTTGTGCACAAACGATTTGTCATTAGACTCGTTTGCTACTTTGTAGTAAATCGTTTCTATTTTTGCTAAAGAATCTTGACAATGGAATCTTGACAAATTCCGAAACACGTGTCGATTAAGTCTTGCAAAAATGACCAACATAAATAAATTTAAAACAAAAAAATAATTTTCTTGAAAATTATGCTATGAGAATATCATGGTTTTAATTAGTAAAGAAAATAATGACCTCGAGCCAGAATAAACATCCTCAAAATATAATAGTTTAAAGGTCGAATAAAACAATTTTTATTTTTTAATAAAAATTAATCAGAATTTGAACATAATTGTTGGCACGCCATGTGATGAATAACCCTAATATGGAGTTTTTTCTCACAACAACAACACAAAAAACATATTGTTGTAGTCCAATGGACTATCGTATGTAAAATTGCTTTAAATATTTTTGTTGGTTATTGACAATCGTTGCCTTATTAGTATGGTATAATTTCTTCGTCTTTCTAATTCTCATTGCGAATAGAGGCGAATATGTATTAATATGCTAGTTTGTGCACAAACGATTTGTCATTAGACTCGTTTGCTACTTTGTAGTAAATCGTTTCTATTTTTGCTAAATAATCTTGACAATGGAATCTTGACAAATTCCGAAACACGTGTCGATTAAGTCTTGCAAAAATGACCAACATAAATAAATTTAAAACAAAAAAAAAAAATTTCTTGAAAATAATGCTATGAGAATATCATGGTTTTAATTAGTAAAGAAAATAATGACCTCGAGCCAGAATAAACATCCTCAAAATATAATATTTTAAAAGGTCGAATAAAACAATTTTTATTTTTTAATAAAAATTAATCTGAATTTGAATATTACAATAATTTATCTTTCAAATTAAAAAAAAAAAACAGAATAAAAAATTATTGCGAAGGTATTTATTTTTTACAGCTGTTTAAAAAAATCACATGAAGTAGTCTGTTTTTTTTTTTCTTTAAACCCCTTAATCAGAAGCGCACAAAAGAGCTGATGTCTCTTCCAAGAGGAAAAATTTCAACGGTTGCTGTAATTACCGGAGACTGTCTGATAGGAAAGCATTTACAGAGGTTAGATGTGACTTTTGCCGGAGGTGAATGGCATTGCCCGGCACCTTCTGGTCGGAGATTTGCTTCAATGGAAGCTTCAAGATTTTTCTGATTCGTCGGATGTCAAAATTCAATATCTTATTAGTTAATTTGAGTTAATTGATTTTTTTCAAATAAAAATTTATTATATTTGAATTGATCTTTTCGAGTTACAATTAATAGTTTTCAAATTACAAGTAGTTAATTTTGAATTACAATTCAGATTTTTCGAACTAGAATTGATATTTCTCGACTAACAATATAACTT
Organism: Pegoplata infirma; assembly: GCA_963921195.1. NCBI lineage: Eukaryota > Metazoa > Arthropoda > Insecta > Diptera > Anthomyiidae > Pegoplata > Pegoplata infirma. The sequence continues at coordinate 121,323,371 of OY992537.1, read as the reverse complement.
TTAAAAATTGCAACTGATCTATATCAAATTATAATTCATCTTTCAAGAAAATGTCTGCGAAGCTTGTACTCTTGCCCGAACCATTGAATCATGATAATGTTTTGCTGTATAAATAGATGTTCTTTCCAAAGCAAAATTTTTCTATAAAAAATAACGCTATATTAATTTGTCATTCCGTGCAAAACGCATTGAAACATTGGTCGAATACCCCATTACAGGGATGTTAAATAGGGTTTTCAATTATGTACCAATTTTCAAAAAAATTGTACTTTTTGGACCCTCACGGTACCATTTTTTTTTTCAAATTAATAAAAACTTAACTAAAACAAATGAGTGTTAATTCGGTTGTACTGAATTTTTTTAAAGGATAGTACATTTTTTAACGTGAAAAAATTAACAATTTTGATTAGAATTTTTGTATTTTGAGTAAAAAAACTCTTTTTTTTGTCATTTAACAAAAAAAAAATAAAAATTACTAATTTTTTTTTGAGTGTAAAATTTTTTTTTGAGTGTGATGTTTTTTTACTGTAAAAATATTTATGAGTGAATGCACGTGCGTACACAAAATATTGTCATTTTTGTAAAAAAAAAACTATTTCTTTTTTGTGTAAAATTTTTTTTGAGTGTACAATTTTTTTTGAGTGTACAATTTTTTTTGAGTGTACAATTTTTTTTGAGTGTAAATTTTTTTCCAGTGTAATTTTGAAGTTACCAATGCTTTTAAAACTAAACAAGTTTAAAAAGCATTGCTTTAAAATTAAACAAGTTTGAAAAGCATTGTTTAGTTACCACCAATGCTTTTAAAACTTGTTAAAACACGTGGCATTTTAGATGAAACTAATCTGAAATTCAGGGTTTGCTTATAACTTTTGAACCCCTGGACCGATTGAGCTGGAATTAAATACCAAACAGTCCTGGGGAACGGCAAAGATACATGCCAAGAAGTCTCATTGTTATTTTTCGAAAGTTATCGTGTTTTTTATCACGTAATTCGCGAAACACCCTTGCCGAAGTTTACTCTTTTGCTCATAACTTTTGAACCACTGGACCGATTTGGCTGGATTGCAATACCAACCTGACCAGGTAAATGACCAACATATATGTCAAACTTCAGTAGCCTCTGTAAAGTCTTTCAAAAGTTAGCGTGTTTTCTACGGACAGACAGACAGACAGACAGACGGACGGACGGACGGACATCGCTAGATCGACTTAAAATCGATCGAGGATCATAAATATATATACTTTATGGGGTCCTAGACCAATATTTCGAGGTGTTACAAACGGAATGACAAACTTATATATACCCTCTATCACTAGAGTGGAGGGTATAAAAAAAATATTGATGAAAAAAAATATTGATGAAAAAAAATATTGATAAAAAAATATATTGATAAAAAAAATATTGCTGAAAAAAGAAATATTGAAACAAATTTTGATGGAAAAAAAAAAAATATTGATACAAAAAAAAAATATTGTTGAAAAAAAATATTGATGAAAAAAAAAAATATTGATAAAAAAAAAAATATTAATACAAAAAAATATTGATGAAAAAAAAAATATTGATGAAAAAAAACATACTGATAAACAAAATATTGATAAAAAAGTATTGAAGAGAAAAAATATTGACAAAAAAAATATTGATAAAAAAAAAAATATTGATGAAAAAAAAATATTGATGATAAAAACATATTGATAAACAAAATATTGATAAAAAAAGTATTGAAGAAAAAAAATATTGATGAAAAACAAAAATATTGAGGACAAATAATTAGTTTACGTTTTTTTTACCAGCTGGTGAATATTTTCTTTGTTCACCACGAGGTTAATTATTATCCAAGTTACAAACCTATGTTACTAAAATTTTAGGTTTTAAGAAAATGAAAACAGTAATTCCAATTTTCTTTTCTGTTAATCGTTAGCTTATACAGTCAAACTGAGGTGGCGTCCTGCAACCTTTTTAAAATTAGACACCAGCCTAAAAACATTATCATGTTAATAACAGTTTATCTTTATCAAAAAAGAACAATTAATGGATTTTTCAAATTACAAGTATAATGTTCGAATTATAATTGATGTTTTTCAAATTACACCTAAAAACGGTATGGTGTAAACCTGCTTGAAGTGCACATTAAAGGATTAAAAATGTTTTTTTTTTTGTTTTATATACAAACATGTTTGTGTTAACATAAAAATATATTTGTATATGTAGTTATTTATATTGAATAAAAATATCTACATCAAAATAGAGTGCACTTTATACAACTTTGTTAATATTGAAATATTAAATTTATATGATTCTAAAGTTTTACAAAAAAAAAAAAGTTTTATGTATCTGATTCACGTATTCAAACAATCATTTACATATTTACACAAATGTTGATAAATGTGTATTCTGCATATAAAATTATGCAACTACATACGGGACGAAACGGTTCACCCCAAAAAACAAAATGTTTTCTGAATTTTGTATAATTTTGGTAAAATATTAGGTTAATGTTGGGTAGTCTAATGTTAAGATGGCACATGAGCAAAAAAGTACTTTTTCAGCATGTTTTTTTACCAACCCGAGTAAAAAAGATTATATATATTCATATAAAATTATATAAAGACATCATATATAATCATATATAGTTTAATGCGAAAAATGAGTCGATAAAACCATATAAAAACTTATCAAATTTTATCAAATTTGATCAAATCTCATCAAATTTGATATAATTTTAATATAATTTTATATAGTTATATGCGAAAATTGGACCCTTTTTGAATAAAATTGATGCAATTATATATAATTAAATATATTTATATATAAGAAAAAAAATTTTTCCCCAAAACGCAAAAAATTGACAAAAAAAATTTGTTTCCAGGACTTAAAAATTTTCAAAAATATTTTTAGGACTTTGAAAAATTTAAAAAAAAAAAAAATATGGACTTAGAAAATTTTTTAAAAGTTATATCTAATTCTATGATTTTTTTTCTTTCAATTTTGCATCAGTCCTAGAATTTTGGGACTTAAAAATTTTAATTTTTTTTGGACTTAGAAAAATTTTCAAAAGTTATATTAAATTATATGTAAAGGACTTAGATTTTTTTTTAAATTTTACTCATATAAGATAACATATAATTTAAAAACAGTTGCATAAAGTTTTATATAAAATTTCTTCAAATATTTTGTTTTATCAAATTATATAAAAAAGAAGACAGAATTTTAAAGTTCATATGTAATTATATAAACGAACTTTAAATCATATGTTATTATATAAAAGTCAATATATTCTGTTATATAATTTTATATAAGAAACAAATTAGAAGTGCAAATATATAAAATCACATATGATGCAACAAAAAATACATACAGTTTTACAAAATAATATATGTATATATAAAACTATATATGATTATATATGATCTTTTTTACTCGGGAACCCGAGTAAAAAAGTTCCTATATAGTTGTATATAATTTTATAAACATCATATATGATTAAATAGAATTATATAGAATTTGATGCGAAAAATGAGTCGATAAAATTATATAAAATTTGATCAATGTTTCATATATTTTGATAAATTTTTTATGTAATTTTCTGCGAAATTTGGACCCATATTTTTATATAATAATAGCAAAATTATATAATTAGATATAATTATATAAAAATATATAAAATTGTATAAAACTGTATAAAACTATATAAAGTTACATAAAATTGTATCAAGTTTTATATAAATCATAAAATTTTGTTTTAATTATATATAATTATATATAATTTTATATAACTTTATATAGTTTTATACAGTTTTATACAATTTTATATTTTTTTATATAATTATATCTAATTATATAAATTTGCTGTTGTTATATAAAAATAGGGGTCCAAATTTCGCATAAAATTATATAAAAAATTTATCAAAATATATGAAACATTGATCAAATTTTATATAGTTTTATCGACTCATTTTTCGCATCAAATTCTATATAATTCTATTTAATCATATATGATGTTTATAAAATTATATACAACTATATAGGAACTTTTTTACTCAGGAAAGGATATTACATTTCATCTATCAAGTTTCTAAGATCATTATTTCAGGAAAAAAAGTACCAAAAATACACTTTTTAACTTCCTAAGAAACGGAATTTTCAAAAAGTTTATTTCGAAAAATGTTTAGTTTACTGAACTATTTGCACTATTTATAGGCCGGCTATGAAAAAAAATGTCTGCGAAGTTTGTACTCTTGCCCAAACCATTTAATCATGACAATGTTTTGCTGTGCTCTTTTCAAATCAAATTTTTTTTCGAATCAAAATTTTTTTCGCTATATGTTTATGTCATTTCATGCAAAAATCATTGATATATCGGTCGAGGATTCCATTATGATTATATATTATTGATCCGTAAAGATTTCTAAGACATAGTGATATCTAGGGATGTGATTTCCATGCAAATGTATGTTTTTGTCAATAGTCTAAAAACGTTATCGACCAATTATCTTTCCGAATCGAGAAATTTGCGTCAAAATGGCATCGATTTGTTTTAGCATATTTTTGCATATTTTGGTAAAAATGCATATTTTTGCATATTTTATTTTTAAATGCATATTTTTTGCATATTTTCAACTTTTAAGTGCATATTTTTGCATATCTTGGCTTGATGAAAAAAAATATTGATAAAAAAAATATATTGATTGAAAAAAAAATGTTGATGAAAAAACAAAATATTGGTGAAAAATAATTATGTTACGTTTTATTCACCAGCTGGTGAACATTTTTTTATTCACCACGAGGTGAATTATTATCCAAGTTACAAACCAAAGATACTAAAACTTTTTGTTTTTAGCATGGCAATTAAACGCCTAAATCCTGCTAACCAAATAAGTATTTTGCGAAGGGGTGGGGGATCCTGTCCACAGGCCTCTAAGGAGTGGAGTTTGTAATCTCTAAGCTTGCACAAAAATCTTTCTCACGCACATTCACGCAATTTTTTCCCCACTCACACTCACAATCACGTAAGTAAAATTTAATTCATTTTTAATTCAAACTACACGGTTTTTCTCAGAGATTTTGAATACACTTTTTTAAGTATTTTTGCCTCCTAAACACGAATCTGTCACCAGAAAAGTTGTATCAAATCGCCTTCTCGAGATATAAACATTTTCATTTTTTGTGGACTAAGCCCTCAAAACAGAAAAAAAATTTTAATATTGGAAAAGTGTACGTTAAAGTTATTCATATTTTTTATTCGAATTTCCAATAAAAATATCTAAGTCTTACAAGAAATCTGGATACGTTCAAGGATACCATCAGGACAGTATAAGAAATTTTAAAATGTCCTTTTTTCGTTTTATCCTTATAAGTATCCAAATTTCGCAAGAAATTTTCCGTTTAATGCAGATATGTAAAGAAGACACGCCAATAAAGAGATTATGGGGTGAAAATATAAAACACGTTAAGTAAATGGATGAAATAAAAAAATGTCAGTGTTTTTGAGCCAAAATTGTACAAACAAAAAATTTTAATTTTTGGTGAATTTTTTTATTAAAATCGATATGTTACATCACTACTAATATAACTATAAAAAATCTCTTCTACAAATTGTTTTAAACAAATTTTATCGACAATTTTATGATTTTTTTGGTGACGGAGTTTACATTCACCGTAGAAAAATACATTAAATTTTTTGATTTTTTTTTAAAACATTTTATTGTAATTTTAAAAACTTATTTATGTAATTACTAACAATTTTTGTAATTAGGATTTTTTTTCTTGTTTTTGTTATTAAAGATTTTACAATTATTTTTTTTAACAGGTTTTTCTAAGGAAATGTAAAATAAATTTATTATTACATATGTTAAAATGAGTTTTTTTTATTTTTTAAATGACTAGTGTTATTATTTGCATCCGTTTTAACAACTACATAAAGTTTTTTATTGCTATCCCAGCAAAAAAAGAGCTTACCATTCACTACAAAATTCACCACAACTTATGAACCAGATGTACTTCTTCTTCAACTGAAATATTGATGAATTTTATATGGGCGTGACACGCAAAGTATGTTCTTTTTATCGCCACTTTTCAGAGGCGAAAGATTGACACTTAAGTATAACATATATCACTAGTGTTTTTATCACAACTTCTGAAGTAGTGATCAGGATGTTAATATAACTTGACCTTTTGGAAGCACTTTTTTCATCACTTCTTTAGAATTACATATTTTTTGGCATTTTGGGTGAGATTATGTCATTTTTATTTGGTGATTTAGAACTTCTAAATTAGAAGTTATTTTTTCACTTATTTTTGTAAGATTGATTGAAAGAGTATTTTTTTGTAATATTTGCACTAAAAACACTGTTCGACAGCAAAAACCTTCCAGTGAAATTTCTAACTGGTCCTTATAGATTTTGGTATCCTGCTTCCAAATCTATCGTCCAAATTTTTCTAGCACGTACCGTTTTTGAGATATTCGCTGTTAAAAAGTAAAAAAAAAAACACTTTTAGGGGTCCACTGTTACGTATTCTTACGTTGCTTCCACGAAATAGGACTTGATTTCATATAAAATGGACCTCCTGATTCCAAAACTGCAATCCACAATTTTCAAGCATGTTCTGTTTTTGAGATATTCGCGTTTGAAAATTTTAGTGTGATTTATAAAGAATATAAGTGCGTAATAGTAGAGTTTGAGTTTTTCAAACGCCAATATTTCAATAACAGTACGCGATAGAAAATTAGAATAGATTTGGAATAAAGATGCCTTATTTTTACTAAATCGAGTTCTATTGTGTTTGAGCAACTTAAGAATACGTTACAGAGGAGACCCAAATATTTCAATATTAAAACGCGAATATCCTAAAAACCTTACGTGATAGAAAAATTAATTTCATTGATAATCTAACGTATATACTTCGAATTAAAAAAGGAGTAATTATAGAGATCACAAAACTATAAAAATTCACGGCGAATTGATTCACAAGTTTGTTTTGACCACAAGCCTATACCTCAATTTTCTAAAAAGCTTAAATAATCTTTAATAATGTGATGCAGCAACATCCGCTTTAGTTCATAAATGTATTTATTTAATTTAGGACCAACTTTTTTTGATATAAGATATGAATTTTGAAAAATTTATCAATAATCGATTTTCGTCTTTTCGATTTTTTAAGCTCTAAATAAAGAGAAATTAAATGCCATTACCAAATTTTGTCACCATTTTTGCAAAACCTAAATCTATATGAAGCTGGACGTAGAAAAAATTGCATACTTCGTGTATCACCCTCATTCTAATTGTTTCAGTTGAAAAAGAAGTTCATATGTTGTTGTGATTTGATTCCTAAGAACATATGAAAAAGGTACTTCAAAATCATTAAGCAAAGAACTGGTGAAAGATGTTTTTATTGTTATTTTGTAGCATTTTTGGAAGTGATTTTAAAAGTACTTCCCACAGAATATGAAGTTCGGCACCTATCGCTACTTTGTATGTAGTGAAACCACTAATTCTTTTTGAACCACTTCGTTTATTTTTTGCTGGGTATCTGCAAAAAAAAAAGTTGACGGAGTTTACAGAGACGGAGTTTACATTTCGTCACTTTTTGTCCTTTTTTTCAAAAACTATTTGTCGGAAATTGATTTCCGAAAAAAAATCATTAGATATCAACTAGATACGTCGAAATATGACGACATTTCAGATAAACGCTAAGTAGTTTTGTTGTAAACGTGGAGACGGAGTTTACATCATTTTTCGATTTTTCATTTATGAGCTAGCTTTTCATACCGGGAAATTATTATGCAATGAAAAAACTTAAAACCAATGATGCACAATGATACTTTATAGCCTCGCGTTTAATAAATGGAGCAATAACATATTATTTTTCTAAACATAATACGTCAAAAACAATTGTCGGGTTCCACAATGTCGAAAAAAAGTGTCGAAAAATCGTTACACAATTAAAGCCGTGTCTGCATGGGTAAAAGAGATAGTAATGACTATATAAATTTTTTTTTAAGGACGTCAACATTCCGTCTTTAAAAATGTAGTCAATTATTAAGCTCTTGGTTTATTGGTTTTTAAGATATAACAGGTTAAAGTTTAAAAACTAAACTGGTTATTGGCGACGGAGTTTACATGTGGCCTACAAAAATGAAAATAGCTTTTTTAAAATAGCTTATTAATATCCAGAATGTTGTTAGTTATGTAGAACGGAAATGTATATGACGTTGCACAAAAGAAAATATGCGAATACTTTAATGCGAATACCAATGTATGAGATATTACACGATTACATGGTTTGGTTGACATTTTTTGATTTCACCCATATCCAGAAATATTTTCAAAAGAAGCCGTTGTTTTTGAGGGCTTAATCCGCAAAAAATTTAAATGATGAGTATGTCAAAAAACTTTAAGAAATGTGTTTTAAATTTTTGTTTTTTAATTTTAACAAAAAACCATAAAAAATTTAAACTTAAACTTTAATTTTAATTTTGTTTCCCCCCAAAAATGTTTGTGCTCCGTAAAGTGCACTTTTGCCAAAAAATTTATGAAAAAAATATTGATGAGCAAAACAATTCGATAAAAAAAAAAATTTAATAAAAAAAATAATGATGAAAAAAAAAATATTGATGAAAAAAAAAAAAATATTGATGAAAAAAAAAAATATTGATGAAAAAAAAATATGAAGAAAAAAAAATATTTATGAAAAAAAAAAATATTGATGAAAAAAGAAATAGTGATAAAAAAAAATATTGATGAAAAAGAAATAATGATGAAAAAAAAAATATTGATGAAAAAAAAAATATTGATGAAAAAAATTTGATGAAAATCAAATTATTGATGAAAAAAAATATTGATAAAAAAATATGATGAAAAAAAATTATTGTTAAAAAAAACAAATATTGACCAAAAAAAAAATTAATGAAAAAAATAAATATTGATGAAAAAAAAGTATATGAAAAAAAAATATTGATGAAAAAAAAAATATTGAGGAAAAAAAAATATTGATGAAAAAAAAATAAATATTGATAAAAAAAATATTGATGCAAAATAATTATTTCAAAAAAAAATATTGATGCAAAATAATTATGTCACGTTTTATTCACCAGCTGGTGAATATTTGTTTTATTCCCCACGAGGTGAATTATTGTCCAAGTTACAAACCCAAGTTACAAAAATTTTTGGTTTTAAGAAAATGAAAACAGTAATTCCAATTTTCTTTTTTGTTAATCGTTAGCTTATATAGTCAAACTGAGGTGGCGTCCTGCAACTTTTTTAAAATTAGACACTAGCCTAAAAACATTATCATGTTAAATAAGTGAGAGTGTTAAATTCGGCCGTGCCGAATCTTTAATACCCTCCAAAATGTAAAAAAAAATGGCAGGGGCGTTTTTTTTTTGGGGGGGGGGGGGGTGATGTGTGTCAGTGGGGGACGTTAAGAGCACCTTCCCATTCCGATAAATAAACCAAATGTTTCATTTATTTAACAAAAATACAAAAAACATGTAAAAAAGGTGTATTTTTTCAGTGGTTGGTTTAGTTCCTCAAGGGGGAACTTTTTCCCCCTTGGCCGATTTTGCCCATTTACGAATTTAACCTGCCTGGGACCATAAGACATATTCATGCCAAATTGCAGGAGGCTTGCTCTTTTAGTTTGGACTGCATCGTTCCATCTACAGACAGACGGACGCGTCCGGACGGACAGACGGACGGACGGACATTCACAGAATGTCTTAGAATCGATCATGGATCAATAATATATATACTTTATGGGGTCCCCGAGCGATATTTCGTTGCGTTACAAACGGAGTAAAGTGAGTATACCCCCATACTGTGGTTGGAGGGTATAAAAATATAGGGTTCCGTCTTAACATTTCAAAAATAAGGGACACTCTACCATACAGTTAATATATGTAAAAAGGGTCCATTTTTAATTTAAGTTAGATGCATTTCTTTTTAAAGACTTTAAAACGGGCTTTTCTAAAATGTCCACCGTATCCCCAATGCCGATTTTACTGCATAATCACTCTTGTTACTAAAATGTTACATCGTGTGTTTAGACTTTAACAAAAAATACCAAACAACAACCATGTTTGTTATTTCTAAAGTATGTTTCTCTGATCAGCTCCGGTTGTTGTAATTTTTTTTTTTTTCAGTTAAAATGCGAAAAAACCCTTTGAAATATTGTTGTTTCGACAAAAAAGAGGTTGTCGGTTGGAATTGGTCAAGTTCTACCACAACATACACATTGTTGGCCAAAAAAATGTTTGTTGTTCCTGTCGATGAGAATGTAGCTGATGCAAGTTTAAGCTTAAGTTACTATTGTGGTTTTGTGCGTAAACTATGTTCGACAAGTGCATGTGCATGCATGAGTGTGCATGTGCATGCATGCATTGCACTCTTTGTTTTGTGGTGTTCAAACGGAAATGTTCAACATGGGTTGTTTTATTTTAGATGATAGTTAATAGGAAAATATACGTTAGTTACATTGCATTGGCTGAATTTTGTAATTTACTCGATGGTTACAACAAATTTTAAATTTTAAAGAAAATAGTGAAAAACTTTATGTACCCAAATAAGGGTCTATTCGCTAATGGCGAGTATGATAAATATAAATAACAATGGATGTAAATATAACTCATTGATACAATTCAAAAACTCTATGCATCTGCATTGCAACTTTAGCATATATTCTGCTAGATTTAGCAGACAAAGCATTTAGCATTGATTTAAATAATAATGTGCTAAGCTTTTTTAAGCATTTTTTGTAAGAAGCAGTTTTTTAGCACGTTGTTATTGTAATTTATCTCTTACCGATTTTAATTTTTGTCTAAAAATTTCAGACATTTTATTTTTTTGTAAGAAGCATGCTTTCTTTTATTGTAGTTTATCTTATACCGATTTCAGACTCGTACTCAGGGGGACTTGGGGGACGGGGATAAATTCCTGGGTACGTGCCAGACCGACTTTATTTTTGTCTGAAAATCTCATAATTTTTCTCAAAAAAAAATGTCTCAGAATCGGAGACTTTTGCTTTAGAAAAGTTCCTCAGATCAGAATCTGAGGCAAATTTTCTTAGAGAAAAAAATATGAAAATTATAGTCAGTGCACTCAAAAAAATTATGTCATTAACTGTTTGTAGTTTATTTAAAAAGTTTTACGTTTCTTCGGTTTTGAAAGAAAAAACATTTGTTTAATGTTCAGTTTTTTTTAAATAACTGATTTCTGTTCTTTGTTTCAAAAATAACATAATAAAAAATAAAAACTTTCATTAGCATTCAATTTTTAAAGTCATATATTTTTGTTCTGTAAGTAAAAATAACACCGCTCAACAGTCATTTTCCGGTTTGAATTCTGGTGATCAATTTAAGTAGACTTTGATCTCCTGATTCCAAATCTGTACTCCAAATTTTTCCATCACGTCCAAATTTTTAGTTATTCACGGTTAAAAATGCGAAAAATTACGATTTTTGCATTATTTGAAAGCCTGCACAGCAGCCATTGAGTGGAATACAAATCTGGTATCAAGCGCAAAAGTATAATTTGTCTTTGGTCTCCAACATAGAAAACAATTTTTTTCTAATTATTGCGTTTGGTTGGGTTAGAATTGCGTTTTAAAATGACTCTGTTAAAATTATCATTTTTGTAAAAAAGATAAGGTAGGTACCTTAGTTTTTTTTGATATTTTTCAAAGAAAAACTAAAAAAAATAAATATTTTACAAATTTAAGTTTTCTGTGTTGTTTTTCGTATAAACCGGAAGATATCTTTAATGGGTTTAAAAGTCTATAAGAAAGAATGAAATTTTGTCTAAATTTTGAGCTCATCACACTTAAGATTGATCATCTGGTTTTTGTTTTAGAGCCTTTTAAAAATGGAGCTTTTTCTATTTTTTTTCACAGTGTTTTTTTAAAATACGTGTTTGGCCAATAATAGTGCAACAACTTGAAATTTTTTTGATCACATATTTGAGATCATAGTTCAATTCTACTCTAACGCTTTATACCAGATTTTTATTCCACCCAGTGGCTGCTGTGCAGGCTTTCAAAAAAGGCAAAAATCGCGTTTTTTCGCATTTTCAACCGCGAATAATTAAAATTCTAGACGTGATGGAAAAAATTGGAGCACAGATTTGGAATCAGCGAGTCAAAATCTTTAAAAATTTTGTATCAAACTTCAAACCGGAGTCAAAAACCTTCGATTTGTTGAGCGGTGTAAGTGATTCTTCTTTAATTTTTAATGATTTTTTTTTTAAATGTTGGCATTTTTTATGGAAATATAATTAGTTTTTACCTACTTGTGTTGGCTATTTTTTTGTAGACATAAAATTCAAAATATTACACTGTGCTACAAAAAACACAAAATCGAATATACTTTTGAAATCAAACATGCCAGACACCTTCAAGTTTTAAAGTTATTGTCAAAAAACGTTTTTTCTTGACTTTTCTTACTAAACCACGTGTAACTTAAAAAGTTTTCCGTCGATTTTCAGTTTTGGATAGAAGAAATATAGGGCTTTTTATGTGTGTGAATTGGTCTATACATTTAAGAAAGATATGTATTGATTTTTTCAACAATATCTAATTTTTTTGTTATTTTTTGAAAATTTTTTGAGTTTATCGACTTTTTTCTGCTATAGTTCGTTCAACAATATTTATATTTATAAACGTTGTGATATTTTTTCTAAAAAATAAAATTAAGATTTTGCATGATATAGCCGTTCGGACAACCCACAGTGGTTTCCCTTATATTTACAAGCGGTCAAAAGTCAATATCTCCAAAACTAAAAAAGCTAGGGTCTTCAAAATTTTTGAGCTCATAGCATGCCCAAAGAACTTGAAATATTAACAACTGTAGCCACAGTAGCCATTGAAGGGTTAATTGGCTTATAGATTTGTTTTAAGAATTTTTTAAATTTAGTATTTCAATATGAAATTTTTATTGTTTCAATTTGCATATTGATATTTTTGAAACTTTTAACACTATCGCAAAAACAATTAATTATAAGAATAAAAATTTGACCTTTGTTTTGACACTTTTCAAATGTAATGAGTAAGCTACACTTTACCCTTTAACGTCCAATGGCAAGTAAGTATACTTGCAAAAACATTTTTGGCGATTATCTTCGTACAAGTAAAAGATACGATAAATGTATTGAAAAATGAATTGTAGAGTATTGTTTGGGCAATAAAAGTCAAGTTTACAGTAAGTCTCTAATTTAATCCACTTACTAATTGCAAGCCCTCAAAGTTTGTTAAATAATTTTCTCAATTTTAGGGACAAAAGGATCTTTACTTGTAGAGCAAAATCTGGGGAAAGAAGGTGGTTTATGGTTCCAAATTCTTGTGGGGTTACTATTAGTGTCCGACCGAATATTCGGCTTGGGCCAAAAAGCACTATTCGGATTCGGCTACATTTTTGGCCGAATACCGAATAATTGTATAAAATTTGTACTCACGTGTTGAAAAACACACTAAACACACTTTGAACCACATTATTAAGCCACAAAAATATTTTACTAAGCGCTTTAGCAACTAAAACAAGATTTTACACTCAAAAAAATTTTGCCATCTAAATAAATTACACTAAAAAAAATTTTATTTTTAAAAATGTCTGAGAACAGTTTTTTTGCTTAAAATAAATCATTTTAGACAAAATTGTATACATTTGTGTATTCCGCAAAGTCAAGTTCTACCTTTTTTCTTGTTTTTAGTACAAAAATATATTTTTTTTATTATTCGGACAAAAAAGGTGTATTTGATCGGATACTAGTAGTAACTAACAATTTAAAAATTAATCATAAAAATTAATCACATCCAGTAGCAAATAGCTTTGGCCAGAACTGCGGAATCGACAAAGGGCAAATTTGTTCACCAAGTAAAATAAGGGGGAAGGAGAGGGTTAGGGGTCCAATTTTTTGTCTCTAAACTAGTAAGTAAAATACCATAAAATTGCAATATAAAGTTAAAAATCTCTACTCATATTCTTAAAAAAAAACTGTACAAAACAAAATGCAATTTTTCACCATTTTTCGTTGGATGACTATGTAAATCACATCCATATGCGAAAATATGCAAAAACCCGCGGCCACAATATTTTTTAATTTAAAGAGGGGTAAAAAATCTTCAATTTGATGTATAAAAAGTTGTGGGCAGATGAGGGCCAAATAAAAAAAGTCTATGTGAAAAAGTAGTTTTTAAAAAACGTGTATTTTGAAAAGGTCAAAAAAGTATTCTTCAGGGATTTTTTAATGGGCTCATATTGTTGCAGCTTTTATTAATTAATTTGGTAGAAAATAAGTTAAAATTTAATGTTTGTAGGGTTTTCGGAAACTTCTGCCACAATATTACGTATAACTTTTTAGGTAAACTTAAGTATTATTTTATGACTATATGCAATGTAAACATTCCTCCGCTTTCAATGGTCACAAACATTGAATCTAGCAAAAAAAAACAACAAAATTTGGTAAATTCATAAAATTTAGAGTGTCAGTGCAATAAAGATTAGAACAAAAATATGATTTTTTTTTGATTTTTGGCCAATGGGGGATAACACTGTGCAACCCAGGCAAAAAAAATAAAAAAAAAATAAACGAACATACTGAAAGGTCGCATATCATTATTTTAAAGGTTGTCGGACCCCTGAATTCGAATTTGACCTTCAAATTGCGGTATCTTATTAAGTTTTTTATATATCAATTTATGTTAAATATTTCAAAAACCTGACGCGATAGAGCAATTTAAAGGCCAGATTCGGATTCAGCGATTCAAAAACCGTAAAAAATATCGTACGTGACCTCATATGATACATTTTTTTTTTGCCTGGGTTGTCTGAACTGCGATTTCCTGCAAAATCTTTATTTTCTTTTTTAGAAAAATTATCACAACTCTTTCAATTTTTTATCTAATTTTTTCAGGATAAAACTCATCGTATTCAGAATTAAATTTTCTTTAAAAACACATTTATAAATATAAATGTTGTTAAACGAACTATAGCAGAAAAAAATCGATAAACTCGAAAAATTTTCAAAAAATAACAAAAAAATTAGATTTCATAGAAAAAAACAATAGGTATCTTTCTTATATGTGTAGACCAATTCACACATATGGAAAGCCCTATCCTACTTCTATCCAAAACAGTTGAAAATTTAAAATCGGTTGAAAATTTTCTTTATTACACAAGGTTTAGTGAGCAAACTCCCGAAAAAACGTTTTTTGACAATAACTCTAAAATTTGAGGGTGTCTGGCAAGTTAAAGGGCATTTTTGTGATCTACTCGACAAAACCAACAACTTATACCATGTCACATCGGAAGTATTTTTTCACTGTAGCACAGTGCAATTAACGAAAAAGAAAACTAGAATTACTATTTTAATTTTCTTAAAACCAAAAATTTTAATAACTTGGGCTTGTAACTTGGATAATAATGAATAAAAAGTAACATAATTATTTTTCAACAAAAAAAAAAAAAAAAAATTCATCAAATTTATTTTTTTTCATCAATTTTTTTTTTCATCAAAATTTTTTTTCATAATTTTTTTTTGTTTTTTATAAAATTTTTTTTTTTTTCATTAATTTTTTTTTTTATCAATTTTTTTTTTTTTTTCCTCAAAATTTTTTTTTCATAAATTTCTTTTTATCATATTTTTTTTCATAAATTTTTTTCATCAAATTTTTTTATCAAATTTTTTGTTATCAATTTTTTTCTCACCAAAAATTTTTTCATATTTTTTTTATCAAAATTTTTTTTCACCAAAAATTTTGGGATCATTAATTTTTTTAACATAATTTAGTTTTTCGTGAAAAAAAATATTTTTTTTACCAAAACTAGTTTTCACCAAGTCTAAGCTTTTCGCATAAAAATTTCCCATTTGTTTATCAAATGTACATAAAGCAAGTGAGAGTGTTATATTCTTTGGTGCCGAATCTTTTATACTCTCCAAAATGTAACAACACTTTTTTGCCTTTTTTTTTGCACTCACTTACGAAATGTACAGCTCTTTTGGTTTTTTAATGGGGTCCTCAACTGATATTTCAAATCGTTTTGCATGGAATAGCAAAGTAGTATAACATTATTTTTTCTAAAAAAAACTTTGCTTTGGCAAGTTCACCCAAATCTTCCGCAAAACATTATCATGATTTAATGTTTTGGGCAAGAGTACATGTTCAAGTATGAACATTAGGCTGGGTCGTATTCCAACAAAGTGCTCAGATCAACTATTAATAGTGAAAAAAAGTTGGTACAAGTAAATACAAGCAATTTAAAACCAAAATGAACAAAATCGGTCCATGGCTTCCGTTCTCGCATCGCGGGTCAAAATTGCGGTTTTTAAAAAAATGGACATAATTTAAAAAAAAAAATTATAAAAAAAAAAATTATAAAAAAAAAAAAATTTTTTTGTATCGCATTAATTCAAAGATATTTAGAAAAATTCTGTTTGTTTTTTTCGGATATCCATAACCCACCCAAACGTGAGGCAAAAAAAACTCACATTTTTAACATGGAGCTCAAAACTACTTTTTCACTATTTTAAAAATTTAGTGAAACAAAATTTTTAAATATATTTGTTTATCCTCTTGATATCATTGAATACATCTCAGGGATTGTAGAAAAAAATTCTTAGCGGATTTCTAGAACATGTGTTTTTATCGACATTTTTGACTAATTTGTAGTTGTTAGCAACATTTTACTTAAATTAACCAACTTTTTTTTGTTCAAATGGTTGTTTTGGACCATAGTAACTCTGCTTTGAAATAATAAGCTTTTTGGACAACGTTAACCCTTGCCGGCACGAGGTTAAAAATTCCTCCAATGAAATTTTCGAAAATTCCTTACTCTAAAATCGTATATGTGTTTGAATAATGAACAATTACAAATTTATACAAAGTTTTCTTGAAGGACATCTTTAACCCTTGTTGAACGAACGCCCAAAAAAATTCAAACAGCTGTTTTTTGCTCATAGTCAAATGGGCTTTTTTGACATATTAAATAATATGTTTTTACTTTTAGCTTTACACAGTAAAAACGACGAAGACGTAATGAAAAACAGCTGTTTTTTGGGCGTTCGTTCAACAAGGGTTAAAGTGTCCTTCAAGAAAAATTTGTATAAATTTGTAATTGTTTATTATTTAAACATATACACGATTTTAGAGTGAGGAATTTTCGAAAATTTTATTGGAGGAATTTTTAACCTCGTGCCGGCAAGGGTTAACGTTGTCCAAAAAGCCTATTATTTGAAGGCAGAGTTACTATGGTCCAAAACAACCATTTGAATAAAAAAAGTTTGTTAATTTAAGTAAAATGTTGCTAACAACTACAAATTAGTCAAAAATGTCGATAAAAACACATGTTCTGGAAATCCGCTAAATTGAAATCGCTCCACACACCAACTGGACGAAGGAATTTAACTAAGAATTTTTTTCTACAATCCCTGAGATGTATTCAATGATATCAAGTGGATAAACTAATATATTTAAAAATTTTGTTTCACTAAATTTTTAAAATAGTGAAAAAGTAGTTTTGAGCTCCATGTTAAAAATGTTAGTTTTTTTGGCCTCACGTTTGGGTGGGTTATGGATATCCGAAAAAAACAAGCAAAATTTTTCTAAATATCTTTGAATTAAGGCGATACAAAAAAAATTTTTTTTTTTTTTAATAATTTTTTTTTAAATATTTAATTTTTTTTTTTTTAATTATGTCCATTTTTTTAAAAACCGCATTTTTGACCCGCGATGCGAGAACGGAAGCCACGGACCGATTTTGTTCATTTTGGTTTTAAATTGCTTGTATTTACTTGTACCAACTTTTTTTCACTATTAATAGTTGATCTGAGCATTTTGTTGGAATACGACCCAGCCTAATGAACATGGGTTTTATTTCATATTTTTATATGTTTAAATAAATACATAATTTTAACTTTAGATTCTAGGAAATGGGATCATTTAAAATCCCAAAATACATTTTAATGATTGTGGATTTTCCCACTCATTTAAAATAACACAAACGGATAGTAAAACCGTTACTTATTGTTAGATGCGCATGTACGCAAACAGACCATAAAAGTCTTATCACAAAGAATGTGTGATAAATTGTTGTGTGCATGCGTACATCTATTTTTATTAGTTCTAGTTTAGTTTTAAGACTTTATATTTTGTAAATAAGTTTTATTTTTATATTTAATAAATCAGTATATCAAATGCTCATTGTGAAAGGTTTGTTTTTTAATTAATTCAATCTTTTACAGTACAAAATTCGCAGGCATTTTTGTTTTTAAAATCGACTTAAAAAAATGTATGCAAATTTTTAAATTTAAATTAAAACTTTTGTTAAAATAGACTTTAAATTTTTCTTTGGTACGGGCCATAGTTTTCTGGGACACTTTTTTTTAGAAAAAATCCAAGATTCTCAAACATTTTCGGAGACATATTTCCTATTTAAAAGTCTGACAATCTAAGAAATTTTTTCCACAAAACAATTCTGTGATACTATTTTCCTATAGAAAAGGTATCAGCTTCAGAGACAGAAAAGGTTTCAGACATTTTCCTACAGAAAATGTCTTAGGAAATTTTATAGAAAAATTCTCAGACTCTGAGACATTTTTATTTTTCTAAAAAAATTCCAAAATTTTTAGTCCAGAAAAATTTCTAAATTTTTTGTCTTGAAAATTCAAAAATTTTTGCTAAGAAAAAATTGTAATATTCCGAGATATTTTTCATCGAAAACAATTCTCAGATTATTTAATATTCTTTTTCACTTTCTTTTTCCCTATCCATCCTCTTTGGAATTTCCTTTTTCCCCCCGTGAAACCGTGCCTGGTTTGGTGACATGTTCCTAAAGGTGAAATCCATGATATGTTTTTTGGGACTAGCTCTGTGGCATGACACCAGGTATCAATTAACCCCGTTCTATGACATTTCCATCCAAAAGTTATAGGTCACTTATAAGGAAAATTTCTTGCCTGGGGCCGGTCCTTGTCACTTTAGACCAGTTCAGAACCGGTCCCGGGACCGGTTCTCTTCCTCACAGTAAATAAACTGTTACCTACAGTCTTAGTAAGATATATTGCTTTCTTAAAGTTTTTGTTTGGTTAAAATCGGTTTTGTAGTTTTTTTCAAACACTTGTATCAAAAAAATGCTCTCTAATATGCGTCTTTATTTAATAGATATAGATTTTTGTTTTAAATTAAACAAATTTTTAATATACTAAAATACAAACATAAATATTTTTAACAAAATATTTCCAATTAAATTTAGTTTTCATAAGTTAAATAAAAACTTTGTATTTTCGTTTTAATTTTATACACAACAAAGGAACCTTACCACAACAACCTTTAACAAAAAATGAAACTTTCTAATACAAAATTCAATAAGTCCTTAAGGGAAGAAAGGGAGGGTTTTGTTGAAAGTATATAACTTAATACAAAAATTTCATAGATTTATTGCAGACATTAATACCTCAAAGTATTGAACTTTTTAAGAACATATTAAAAACAGAAATGTAAAACTTTCAAGAACAAAACATGTTCAACATACACGCAGAAAAAAATATTTTTTAAGAAATCAACGTCTATACACAGTGCCTTCTTTAGTGACACAGTAGACTTTGAACCTGGGGGTCGTGGGTTCGATTCCCACCAGAACCCTTGGTTTTTTCGATACA
Source organism: Pegoplata infirma (assembly GCA_963921195.1). Taxonomy (NCBI): domain Eukaryota; kingdom Metazoa; phylum Arthropoda; class Insecta; order Diptera; family Anthomyiidae; genus Pegoplata; species Pegoplata infirma. The sequence goes on along the minus strand of OY992537.1, from coordinate 121,303,730 downwards.
ACGAGACGACGGGCATTGTTACCAGTTCTCGGTTAGGATGAAATTATTAAAAATAAGTTGTAAATAAATAGAAAGAATAAATAAAAAAAAAAATAATTGATTATATGATCAAAACTATTATTATTATATTATATATGATATATTCCATAACAAAAGCCTCAAGAATTTTTTAGTTCAGCGCTACATTTTTATTTACACGCATTTGAAGTTGGTGAACTTTCATTATAATTATACTAAAACTTACTAGCAAACTATATAGGGCGTATAATTAATTTTATAATTGACATTAAATATTTTAAATTAATTGGGTATTCAGTAGGATATTCAATCGATTAACCGATTAATTTTGGTCGATAAACTGTTCAAATAATTTAAAATTCCCAATTTTCAAATAACAAATAAATCGGTTATTTTGAGACTGCTAAAATTGATTGGAAAACTCCAATATTTTTTTTTAAATCATAATCTCACGATCCTATTTGGTTAAAAATTTGTAGAACCGATTGCAATTTTCCACAAAAAAAATAAAAAAAAACAAGTAGAAAAGTTAAATTCGACTTTGCCGAATCTATGAATACCCTCCACAATGCATTTTTTTTAAAGGGTAGTACATTTTTTAACGTGAAAAAATTAACAATTTTGATTAGAAATATTTTATTTTGAGTAAAAACTATTTTTTTGTCATTTTTTTTTTTTTTTTTTTTAAAGAAGAAAATTACTAATTTTTTTTTGAGTGTAAAATTTTTTTTTCTAGTGTAATGTTTTTTACTGTAAAAATATTTCTGAGTGAATGCACGTACGTATGTACACAAAATATTGTCATTTAAAAAAAAAAAAACAAAATTTTTTTTTTGTGTAAATTATTTTTTGAGTGTACATTTTTTTTTGAGTGTAAAATTTTTTTTAAGTGTAAAATTTTTTTCGAGTGTAATTTTTAAGTTACCAATGCTTTTAAAACTAAACAAGTTTAAAAAGCATTGCTTTAAAATTAAACAAGTTTGAAAAGCACTGTTTAGTTACTACCAATGCTTTTAAAACTTGTTAAAACACGTGGCATTTTAGATGAAACTAATCTGAAATTCAGGGCTTTGCTTATAACTTTTGAACCACTGGACCGATTGAGCTGAAATTTAATACGAAGCAGATCCGGGGAACGGCAAAGATACATGCCAAGCTTCAGTAGTCTCATTATTGTCTTTCGAAAGTTATCGTGTTTTTTATCTCGTAAATTCGCGAAACACCCTTGCCGAAATTTACTCTTTTGCTCATAACTTTTGAACCACTGGACCGATTTGGCTGGATTGCAATACCAACCTGACCAGGTAAATGACAAACATATATGCCAAACTTCAGTAGCCTCTGTAAAGTCTTTCAAAAGTTAGCGTGTTTCTACGGACGGACAGACAGACAGACAGACGGACGGACATCGCTATACTTAAAATCGATCGAGGATCATAAATATATATACTTTATGGGGTCCTATACCAATATTTCGAGGTGTTACAAACGGAATGACAAACTTATATGTACCCTCTATCACTAGAGTGGAGGGTATAATAAAAGTGTTTGAACATTTTCAATCATGAGATTTAAATTTTGATACTTAAAAACACTTTTGAAATTTTTTTTAGTATTATTTTTTTAAAACGTTCTTTAAAATTAAAAAAAAAAAAAAAAAAAGAAAAAACTTAATTTTGAATTTGGACCACTTTTGAAAAAGTTATGAGTAAAAGAAATTTGAGTAAACAAACAAGGTCCGTATTTTTGAAAATTCGATATCTTATGAACAAGGCATCACAAAACTCTGAAAATTTACCAGAGAGATTTTTTAAAGGGTCCTTATATCTGTTTAACAAATTGGGAAAATCTAAAAATTTTGGGTATTTAGGGGTTCAAAAAATTACGATTTTTTTTTTTTTTTTGATTTTTGAGTTATTTTTTTTTTAGAAACTTTATGATTTTTTCATATAAGAAGAATGGTTTTTTAATACTTATCCAACGGTAACATAACCTTGTAAAAACTCGGGTTCTCTAAAAAAAAATTTAACGAAAATTTGTTAATTTTTGGGAGTTTTTATGTGAAGACTTTATAATGTGAAAAAGAATTAGAGAATTTTGGCTTAGAAATTCTTTTTTTTTATGCATTTTGGTAAAAAAATTGTCATTTTTTTTTTTGATTTACAAGTTTTTTTTTGGGGCTTAATTTTTTTTTTATTTAAACATGTTTCTGGGTGACAAAAGTGCTTTGCAAAATATTAAACAGGGGAACGAAAATATATATGGGGCATTCCAGGCCAAATCACTCACTTTTAGACCCGACCCCTTTCGACTTATTTTATTTTTGGATATGTTTTAGTACTTATTTAATTGGACACGAAATTTCAGCCTTTTATTCCAAAATGGTTTTGAGTAGGGATGCCAAACGGGATTGACATTTACAAATCCCGGGATTCGGGATTTCGGGATTTTTCGGGGTTTCGGGATTTATTAAAATTAAGCTGTTTTACGTTATATTTTTAATATTTTTTTTTGTAATTAAATATTCAATAAATTCATAACTATTGAATAATTACCGTAAAGTTTTACATATTTAGCACAGAAAATCGAAAATTTAGGATCAGTTATGACCGATTTGAATAGATTAGCGAGGGGAAGTAGTCCCCCAATATTCTCTGCCGATACAAAATTTGTATTGTCCTATTGATAGACGAATCGCATTTTCACAGTTTCCTTCCCTTTGCGATAAATGTTTACAAATGCGTTTATTACGCTAAATAACAGAATTTTATCATTATTTATATTATTTTTTATATCCACACTCACAAAAAGGGGCGGGACGAGAAAAATTGTTAAAAACGTGTCATTTGTTAAAAAATTTTGGGTTTTCAGAGGCTGTTTTGGTTCTTCAAGGGAAAAATTTTCTCCTCATCCGCTTTTGCTCATTACGCACTTAAACTATTAAAAAGAAACTTTACAGATGGATTACTTAATGGTCCCTTATAAAGTTTCAAAAAAAGTAAAAAATCGTTCACTTTCTAATTTTCAAGTCAAAAAAGGAACGCAAAGACATTGCCCTGCAGGTCCAATATTGACCATAAAAGGTATCAATTCTGACTCCGACAATTTTTAAATTCGAATATAGGAAAATTTGATCCACACTTTTGTATATTAAGTAAAACGGCCTAAAAATTAAATTGTACTCCAAAAGAGTAAGAGAAATTAAGTCCAACATGCCTCATTGGACAGATATTTCCAACACCTTTCAAACGATATCCATTTTGTCACCATCGGACAACAAATACTGAAGAAATAGTCAATTTTGATTTCAAAATTTGACAAAAAAATCCCGAAATCCCGGGATTTTTCGGGATTTATCAATCCCGGAAAATCCCGAAAAATCGCGGGATTGAAAAAAATAAATCCCGGGATTCGGGATTTGTCAATCCCGAAAAATCCCGGGATTTCGGGATTCGGGATTTCCCGTTTGGCATCCCTAGTTTTGAGTAATCAAATTTCAAAATGGCGATTTATTCAAAAAAAAATTAAAAACTTGAAATTTTCAATTAATTTTGACCAGTTTAAAATTTAGATATCTTAAAAAAGTAGGACAACGTTTTGTTGGTATTTAAATGTAGTTTTATAAAAAAAAATATTTAAAAATTAATTGAAGTAATTATCACTTATTTTTTAACGTTTAAAAATTAAAATCGAATTTTTGAAAAAGTCCGAAACCTTCGATTTTTTTTTGGAAAAATAAAAAAGTTCTACTCTAAATTACGCAACTTTAAGCCATAATTCGAGATGTGATTGCAATTGATTCTATTTGTTTTTAAATTAGGAAAATTGCCCCTTTTATTTTTTGACTCAGATTTATTTTATATGGTGCTCCAAACAAATTAAGTGGGTAGATACTGACCCTTACTTACCCTAGATATAGTCACTTCGAGGTAAAAATACGTCTCACAAAAATTAAGAACGATCGGACAAGGGTAAGGCGTTCTGCATGGGCCTTGAACTTAAGAAAACGGAGTACAAGGAAAAATATGATTTTTTTCTGTTTCCTCAATTTTTTTTTGTTATTTTAATTTAAATTTAAATTCAAGTGGTTACAGAACTATAATGCGAAGTAAAATGCCTCTCTAATAAGATACCAAAAACTAAAATCGGTTGAAAATCAGCCAAGTTATTACAACTTCCCCAGGCATCTAACGAGTGGCAGGCCACTTGATTAAGCAATACAACCCGATTCTTGAAATTCATTGAAATTTTCTAATGTAATAACATTTTTTTATTCTTCAAGCTCAAATGTAATTAGTTGACAAGTATTTTTCATATTGTGTTTTGCTAACATGTTTAAAATTATTGCTAAAAATGCCTGCATTTTCAACACCCTTTTGAAATCGGCACCATGAAAAATGGGCTCTATGAAATAAGGCCCCAATGAAATAAGACCCCAAACCAGAAATGAAATAACGCCCCATTTTTTGGGGCTTTATTTCATTATGAAACAACACCCCAATAAATAAATGAAATAAGCCCCCAATGAAATGAAACAAAACCCCAAAGATAAAATGAAATAACGCCCCATTTTTGGGGCCTTATTTCATAATGAAATTAAGCCCCATTTTGAAAATGAAATAAGGCCCCAATTTAAAAACAAAAATAAATATTAAGTCCGTTCGATAAGCTTATCTACTATTTCATTAAAAAATTACTCCAAAATTTTTGGTAAATTAAAAATTTTACACATACATACAAAGGACTCAATTTAAATCCAAAATATATTAAATCAACTACAAACCGAAATGCACGCCGCGAGTGAACAAAAAATTCCGAATACGTCTAAATAACTGCTTTTATTGACCAGGGCGTGGCACATCGGATTGTTTAAGGTGTTAGCACAATGGAGTTGGCGAAATTTTCTTCGATTTTGTACAACCTACCGTCGTCGTTAATATATCTTTCATAACATTATAATATGATGCTTGTTTTAAAAATATTTAAATGCATGTGGTGATGAAGGAAGCGCCGCAGGCGAAAAATTTTTACAACAGATTTTAACAAAAAATTAAAAAAAAATCGCGCGATTTTTTTTTAATTTTTTGTTAAAATCTGTTGTAAAAATTTTTCGCCTGCGGCGCTTCCTTCATCACCACATGCATTTAAATATTTTTAAAACATACATCATATTATTTCATCAGTAATTAAATAGAATCCTAGAAATGCCCAAGGATATAACCAGTTTTAATTCCTTTTCGAGTTTTGTAAATATATTAAAGACAAAATTTATTATTGATTAAGTTCTGAGAAAAAAATTTTAAATTAATATAGAGATTTAAATTCATAGTCGTAAGATGTTTCTCATCCGATCTTGCAGCGAAATTTATAAAATACTTATCGCAGATTCAGTAGGCGCGTTAGCAATTGCACTAATCTTTTTAAGTTAATTTTTTGTAGCTTCTGTAGTAATTTCATTTCATTTTGGACTTATTTCTGTGAAAATTATTTCATTAGCAGTCTTTTTCATTGCGTCGTTGGTTTCCGCAGATTTCAGAGATGAAAAATGAAATAACACCCCAAAATATTATTTGGGGCCTTATTTCATTCCTAAAATGGGGACTTATTTCATAATGAAATAAAGTCCCAAAACAAAAAATGAAATAAAGCCCCAAATAATGAAATAACACCCCAATTTTTTTTAGTAAAAATTTGTGGGGCCTTATTTCATTTTTGATTTGGGGCCTTATTTCATTGGGGCCTTATTTCATAGAGCCTGAAAAATGAGCCCAATGCAAAATGGCCCCAAAACGAAAATGAAAAATGGCCCCAAATTTTTATATGGAGTACAACAACACGAAAATTTGGGGTCATTTTTCCTAGTTTTTTGGGGTAATTTTTCCTTTTAATTTTGGGGCCATTTTTCATTTTTATATGACCCCAAAATTAATAGGGCCATTTTTAATTTTTTGATTTGGGGATATTTTGCAGAATGAATAATGGCCCCAAATTTAATAAAAATAATAAAATTATTTCCACATAATCCCCGTTGTATTTAAATTAAGACTTTTAACAATTGGCATGCATTTATTAATATGTGTACACAATCTGTGTGAAAAATTTTTTTTTGCTTTAAAGTTTTTCTGCGTAGCCGGCCTTAGGTCGGACTTAAGGATAACAAACATTAAACTTTATGTTTTAATATTTTAATACAACAAAACAAAAATCTGAAGTGACAAAACAAAAAGTAGGAAGGAACTTGGATAGATTATTTGAAATGTTAATTTCATTTTGGTATAGGTTTTAAGTGGTTGCTTACGCTTTACGTCAGCACACATGTACTCTGAGGTCCGTTGGTCTTTCGGTATTATAAAAACCTACTTAAATTTTATTTCCGAGTTACTTAAGTTAATTATTTTTTTTTTTTGTTAAACTTTAAGAGCATATAGGTGTGAAGAAAGCGCGGCAGGTGAAAAATTTTTACAAGAAATTTTAACAAAAAATTAAAAAAAAATCGCGCGATTTTAACAAAAATAAAATATGTATTATTGCTACTGCCATTATACAGAATCGTAGAAACGATAAGTCATCAAAGAAAATAATTGATTCCAACTTCTTCGAGTGGGTTAATAAAATAGAATATATTTTTTACCTTTGTTAAATTCACTTAATTATATGGAAGTACTTACACGGGTGCTTTTAAGATATGAATGCTTTTAAGATATAATGGGTGCCAAAATCAAATCATACCGAAAATCCAATGATGTAAACCCACCATAAGCAGCAGCCCGAAATCGTTAATAATATCTTTCATGTCGTTAATACAACTCAAAAGTTTTAAATAAAAAAAAATAATTTCATTGGGAGTTATTTTAAATTTATAATTATTAATTACAATTTATAATTATTGACTAAAATTAAATGAAATTGACTGAATGAAAATTTTATTTATAATGGTTTGGGGAAAACACACATTTTTTTTGTGGTCATTTTTCATATTGCAATTTGGCGCCTTTTTTCATTTTCAGAAAAATGGTTCTAATTTTTTTGGGGCATTTTTTCACACAGAATTGGGGCCATATTTCATATTTCAAAGTGGGGTGAAATTTCATTTTCAAAAAGACCCCAAAACTGGGGCCATTTTTCATTTTTGGCGTTGGAGCCATTTTGCATTGGGGCCATTTTTCAGGGTGCCTTTGAAATGTCCATTTTAATTTTTTTTTTTTTTTTGTTTTAAAATTTGAAAAAAAAAACAAAAAAATATTAGACTGAAACATGAATAATGAAAAAATGTTATTACAGTAAATAATTTCAATAAATTTTAAAAAAGGACTCGTATACTTTAATCAAGTGGTATGACACATGCTAGATGCCTGGGAAGTTGTTATAACTTACCTGATTTTCAACCGATTTTAGTTTTTAGTACCTTATAAGAAAGACAGTTTACCCCACATCATAATTCTGTAACCACTTGAATTTAAACTTAACTAAAAATACCAAAAAAAAAATTGCAAAGCTGAACAAAAATTTATATTTTTCCTTGTAATCCGTTTTATAAACTTCAAGGACCATGCTGAACGCTTTACCCATGTCCGATCGTCCTTAATTTTTGTAAGACGTATTTTTACCACCAAATGAATATATATAGGGTAAGTTAGGGTCAGTATATACCAATTTTTTTTTTTTTTGAGCACCATATAAAATAAATCAGAGCCAAAAAATAAAAAATTTTATAAAAATAGAAAGAATTGTGATCACATCTCGAATTAAGCCATAAAGGTTGCGTAATTTAGAACAGAATTTTTATAGTTTTTTTACAAAAAAATTTAAGGTTTCGGGTTTTTTCAAAAAATCGATTTTATTTTTTAAACGTCAAAAAAAAAGTGATAATTACTTCGAATAATTTTTTTCATATTTTTTTCTAAAACTACATTTAAATACCAACAAAACGTTGTCCAACTTTTTTTAAGATATCTATATTTTTTACTGGTCAAAATTAATTTAAAATTTCAATTTTTGATTTTTTTTAAGAAAATCGCCATTTTGAAAAATTGATTACTCAACACCATCTTAGAATAAAAGGCTGAAAATTGGTGTTCAAGTTGCATTTAATAAGTACTAAAACATATCCAAAAATAAAATAAATCGAAAGGGGTTGGGTCTAAAAGTGAGTGATTTGGCCTGGAATGCCCCATATATACAAAGCTTCAGAAGCATTAGAGTTGTCTTTTGAAAGTTAGCGTGTTTTTTACCACATATATTCGCGGAAAATACATAATTTTTTTTCTGAACTCATTAAGCACACCTTGGAGAAGAAAAATGTAAAATATGGCGGATATCCGTCGGGCCACTTTTTGGGAATAGTGGGGGGAAATTGGTGGATTTCAAGGAAATTTTGGTTTTATCAATAATTTGGATTAATAAATTCTTATTAATTAAATTTTTGGGCAAATTAACGATTTTTTGGTGTCGTGGCATTCTATTCGATGAGTGCAAGTCTGTCATGAAATTTTACCGATCTAGGACGTATTTCACCCACATTGGCTGGGGGTCAAATATGACCCCCGCAGAACATTTGAAGTTTAGAGCTTAAATTTTGTATTATAAACAGGTTTCCCAATTAGAAATGTCGTTAAGACATCTCAAAGACTTCCTTATGACAATGTCAGTGTACCTGCTGACTGAAAAATCTCTGACCATACAAAAAACCTCATGACACCTCCTGACTTTTTCAAGTATTTTGTCAAAATTCCTCGCCGACAAGTAAGCAGGTAGTCAATAGTGCTGACTACATTATGACATGTACATAGTACGTCAGAGATCGTTAAAAAATTTAAAAATTATTAATCACGTCTTTTAATTTACACTACTTTACTTACTTTATCTGTCCATTTCTTAAATTTAATTTTTTAAAACTTACTATTTTTATCTGCCTCACTTGGTCCGCGAACTCAGAACCTTCTGTTCACTGGTCTAGCACCTTACCCCTTTAGCCAAACTTTGATAATAAATGTGTTTATTTAAAAACAAATTTAAATTAATTTATTATTTGAATTGTCCTGTTATATATATTTCGTCGACTGAATTGAAAAATGCTACAATATAAATTTTTCTTCCTCAAATATAACATTTTTTTAAATATTAATTGGAATTTGGCTTCATCCTATTTAACAAGATTTTGTTAGAGTTATTTAAGCGTATCTCTGTTGTTTTTAATATTATTTATGCAAAACACAAAAAATCATTTACAAAAAAAATATTGCTGGAGCCCTTTACAATTAAGGTGACGATATATTCAATTTATTTTGTTTTTGACAAATTTGAAAATATTATAATTTAAAAATATATTTTATTACAAACAATTTAAAGTTGTGGTTGGCCTAGTTGTCTAGCAGGTTCGAAGCCTTAGTGTTGTAGATTTTTGGCCTTGGTTCAATCCCCGGTCGCGGATTTTTTTTAATTTTTTTTTTTTTATTGTTTTATGACCAATTCAATTTTATTTTTTCAATCACAAAGTAAATTAAAAGAGTTTTAAATGATTAAACAAAATTACATCGATTTTACATCGCAAAAATTTTTTTAGTGATGGGTCGGATTTGCTATACAATTGTCAGCATTAAAGACATGATTTTTCTAAATTGATAAGACAACTTATATGACAAGTCAGTACATTTATAGAACTTGGGGAGCTCCGAAAAAAATTTTGACATGTCATTAAGTTGTCTTTAGTAAAATGTATTCACTTGCTGACTTCTACCTGATGAATCATTACTGACATTGTCGTAAAGACAAAATTTCTAATTGGGTTAAAATGGCTTCTGTGTTTTTAATCCCAACTATTATTTCGTAGTAACATATTATTTTCAAAAAAATCGTTAACCCTGGTAGCGGGTCAAAAATGACCCATTCAGTAAAAAATAAATATATTTTACGGAAAATTAAATTGTGGCGATCTATTAGATACCTTTAAATCAGATCTAAAATCTTACCTATTTGAAATATCTTTAACCCATATTGGCCCGGGGTCAAAAATGACCCTGGAAAAATATTTTAGGCATAGTGCTTGAATTTTTTGATATCAACAATATATCGTCCATTCCATGAGACATTTTAAAAAATCTGACCGAGGCACAGTGCCACATTTAGCCAATCTAGCACGACAAAAATCAAAAAATAAAAGTTCCCCGATTTTTATGATTTGTTTGTATGTATTATAAAACATTCCTAATAACACGGAAATACTCATATAAGTACTATAATTCTATCAGTTATTAAGATGTGGGTGCATAAAGTTGCATCTTGTAAAATCCTGAAAGTAGTGTTCATTATTTCGCATTAATTAAGTCGATTTTAAATTGTTGTAACTTTTTAACAAAAAAATATATTTATACACTCTTTAATGGTAATTTTAAAGGATATTTAAAGGCTTTAAGTCATATCTTTTCTTCTTTTTTTAAACAATTTTTTCTATTTTTTATTAAATTTTTAACATAATAAAAATTTTTAAAAAGAAAATTATATATTTATTTTTTTTGATGGAATAGAACTTTTGTGTTTGGTCTCTATTGGTCGCCGGACTTTTTCAGACATATTGACCAATATCCATAGTACTTATTTCAACGGCTAACTTTTGCGACCGTCTGCGACGCCGACTACAGTGGGGCGATATGTAAACCTTGTTTTTACATATTTTTTAAACATATTTTTAAAAAGTGGGCGTGGCAGTTGTCTGACCGCCCCCTTTTTTTGTGGTATTATTTCTACAGTTCTTCAGAGTATATATACCAAGTTTAAAGAAATTACAACCAAAATTAAAAATTCTTTAAAAAGTGGGCGTGGCCGTTAACTGGCCTCCCATATTTTTCATAATGTTGTTTTTGAAGTCAAAACGAACATTTATACCGAATTTCCAGTCAATATAAATAAAATTGGATTTTTGTCGTCCTAGAGTGGCCAAATGTGGCACTGTGCGAGGGTCTTCCGAATCTTGTTATTTTTTTCATACAGATACTCTATGAAGCCAATTTCAAATTCCATCCATCAGATCAAAAATATTCGAAAAACCGCTATTTTATTCACGATTTTCGTTTTTAAAAAGTAAAGAAAATGCTAAATCTGTGTAACTTTGAGCAGCTGCATTTTCTAAACTCCTTATCGCATTTTAACAATCTATAGCGCATACGAATGGTATGTAAGTCTATTTAAATTTCTAATAAACTGAAAAAATATTGGTAGTTTAAAAGTGCATTTTATATGCAAATGCAGTTTTGAAGTGCATTTTGCGAAACTTTTACCCCTTTTAATTTTTTTTTAATTACCATATTTGGAAAATTTAGAGTTTTTGCTACAAAAAAAATGTTTTCATTATAATGGACCGAGAACGTCTGCTATTTTTAATATATTTTTTTTTTTTAAATACTGCCTTAAGCTTCCCTCATAAAAATTTTTATTTTTTAAATTATACCAAAATCATGTAAAAAGACATATTTTTAAACCGTTATATTTTCAAAAGTACTAATCATATCTTATTGTTTTTATGCGCATTAGAAAGATAATTTTGTCTATTTTTTGCATATAATGACCCCAAAAATGTCGGTGTTTCAAAAACGCATTTGAAATGCAAATGCAGTTTGAAGTGCATTTTTCAAAACTTTTACCAATATGTTTTTATACCCTCCACTCTAGTGATAGAGGGTATATATAAGTTTGTCACTCCGTTTGTAACACATCGAAATATTGGTCTAGGACCCCATAAAGTATATATATTCATGATCCTTGATCGATTTTAAGTCGATCTTGCGATGTCCGTCCGTCTGTCTGTCTGTATGTCCGTTGAAAACACGCTAACTTTTGAAAGACTTTACGGAGGCTCCTGAAGTTTGACATATATGTTGGCCATTTACCGGGTCAGGTTGGTATTGCAATCCAGCGAAATCGGTTCAGTGGTTCAAAAGTTATGAGCAAAAGAGTAAATTTCGGCAAGGGTATTTTTCGAATTAACGATATTATAAGCACTCTAACTTTCGAATGACAATTCTGAGGGTGCCTAAGCTTAGCATATATATTTGCCGTTCCCCAAGTCTGTTTGGTTTTGAATTTCAGAAAAATCGGTGTAGTGGTTCAAAAGTTATAAGCAAGGCTCTGAATTTCGCATTGGTTTCACCTTAAACTGTTGAAAACTTGTTAAACAAGTTTTAAAAGCATGGTGAAATATCAGTTTTTTAAAAACTTGTTGTTGTTTTTCTGCAAATAAGTAAATATTTGCTATTGTTTTGTTATTGTTAGTGTAACTGTATGTAACGGTGTATAGTAAGCATTTTTGGGAAAAAATCAAATAAAGTATGTGTATGATTGAATGTTAATTTGTTTTTGGTTTTTAAAGAAGAGAATGGTAATTTAAAAAGAGGAAAATATGTGAAATAGTTTTTTTTTTGTATTACATATAGGTATAAAACAACAAAAATATTTTACAAAGTAATTTTGGTACTCAAAGAAATTGTACACTAAAAAAAAATATTTACACTAAAAAAAAATGTTACACTCAAAAAAATGTACACATTATTTTCTTTTTTATTGAAATGTCAGACTCAAAAAATGTTGACAGTCAAAAAATTTTACACTCCAAAAAAATTTGATTGATTAAAAGAAAGTTTGACTCAGAATAATATACATATTTCTAATAAAAAATTTGTAAGCAATTTTTTGAATTTTTTTTTTAGAAAATTACTGTCAGATAATATTGTGGAGGGTATTCATAGATTCGACCAAGTCGAATTTAATTTTTCTACTTGTTTTATTTTAAATTATCATATTCCAAAAGTTTACAATTTTTACTACAATATAATGTCCTCCTAATAATGGACCCACTGTGTGTGCTATTTTTGTGGTCATTAAATGCAAAAAATGGACAAAAATACCTTTCTAATGTGCATAAATACAATGAGATACGATTAGTACTTTCGAAAATGTAACGTTTTAAAAACATGTCTTTTTATATGATTTTGGTATAATTTAAAAAATAAAAATTTTTATAAGGGAAACTTATGGAAGTATTTAAAAAAAATAAATTAAAATAGCATACATTCTCGGTCCATTGTAATGAAAACTTTTTTTTGTAAGAAAAATTCAAAATTTTCCAAATATGCTAATTAAAAAATAATTTAAAGGGGTAAAAGTTTCGCAAAATGCACTTCAAAACTGCATTTGCATATAAAATGCACTTTTAAACCACCAATATTTTTTCAGTTTATTAGAAATTCAAATAGACTTACAAACCATTCGTATGCGGTATAGATTGTTAAAATGCGATAAGTAGTTTAGAAAATGCAGCTGCTCAAAGTTACACAGATTTCGCATTTTCTTTACTTTTTAAAAACGAAAATCGTGAATAAAATCGCGAGTTTTTCGAATATTTTTGATCTGATGGATGAAATTAGAAATTGAATTAGAAGTTGTATGAAAAAAATAAAAAAATCGGACGACCCTTGGTCAAAAAATGCTTTAAATTACCAAATGGCTGGTGGAATGGACGATTTATAGATGAACTAAAAAAGCTTTGAGGGGTTTGTAATGGAAAATGACAACTTTTATTTGCTTTTGGTTTCATCCCATTCCGATTTTGGTTGTTCACTGTGTAATTTTAAGACTAATTTAAAGAAAATTTAAAACATTGAAAACATATAAAGGAGAAAAGTAATAATATAATGCATTAGACTTGCATTTTTTGTATTAAAAAAGTTTTTCTTGCAATTTTGAACGTCCGGGAAAATCTTTATTCCCCTACGCCTAAAACTTATGTGGTACAAATTTGAGGCTAATCGGATTAAATTCTCAGCTCAGCCAAATTCGTGGCCAGGTACGTTGAAAATTAAAAAAAGTTTTAGTTTTAATTTGTAAATGTAACAATAATTGAAAAAAGTTGTATTTTAAGAAGTAAATTCTCAAACATTTTTAATATATGAAAAATCCCGGGATTTGAGCTTAAAAATCCCGGAATTCGGGATTCGTTTTATGACAAAAATCCTGGGATTTCGCGATTCGGGATTGACAGTCCTAGTGGTAACTAAGCAATGCTTTTCAACCTTGTTTAATTTTAAAGCAATGTTTTTAAACTTTAGTTTTAAAAGCATTGGTAACTTAAAAATTACACTCGAAAAAAATTTTACACTCAAAAAAATTTTACACTTAAAAAAACTTTAGTTTGTTAGTGTACATAATACGTACGTGCATTCACTCAGATATATATTTACAGCAAAAAAAAATACACTCGAAAAAAATTTTGCACTCAAAAAAAAAAAAAATAAATTAGTATTAATTAATGTTTTTGTTAAGCTAATGGGGCCTAAATTTCCTCAATGTAAATAAAAAACAATTTTTATTACAATTTTTTCCCGACGTTTCGTCGATTGTTTGTCGACTTTTTCAAGGGATTGTAAATATGAAATTTTATCACATTAAAAATAAAAAGGTTTTATATGTAACATAGAACATAAAAACATAAAACATAAATTTAACATTTAAACACATATTTATAAATAATATCACAGCTTAAGTTATGGCAACACTATAGTGTGCCTTGAAAAAGTCGACAAACAATCGACGAAACGTCGGGAAAAAATTGTAATAAAAATTGTTTTTTATTTACATTGAGGAAATTTAGGCCCCATTAGCTTAACAAAAACATTAATTAATTCATCACTCTGGCCAAAAAAACTAAACAATAAATTAGTATTTTTTTTTTTTAATGACAAAAAAAGAGTCTTTTTCTCAAAATAAAATATTTCTAATCTAAATTGTTAATTTTTTCATGTTAAAAAAATGTGCTATCCTTTAAAAATGCATTGTGGAGGGTATTAATAGATTCGACAAAAGCGAATTTAACTTCTCTACTTGTTTCTATTCTATTTTTCTACAAAAAAGTTTTAAGATACCGAAACCATCTTTCTACACCTTCATTTTTAGGGTTTGAAATAATTTTCCATAGAAAGTACCTGAGATTACAAAAATTGAAGACTTTAATGCTTTTTAAAATTTTTGGAGGCAATTTTCTAGATTCTGAGACATTTGTCTATTAAAAAGCATTTTCTGAGAAATATTTGAAATTTTTTCCCCAAAAAATCTTTTATTTCTGAGTCATTTTTTCCATAGAAAAAGTATCGGAGTCTAAGTCTCCGAAATTTATCCTACAAAAAAGTCTTGGATTCTGACACATTTTTCAAATAAAAAAAATCAGAATCTAAGACCTTTTTAGATTCTGTGATAGTTTTTCTAAAATTCTCAGCATATTTTTTCTAAAATTTATTTTATATTATTTAGTTAAAACTTCTTATTATTTAATTAAAACTGGCGATATCTCAAGACCCTATTAGGCCTACTCACATATTACATGCCCCAAAAAAATGTATATGTGTCCTCAAAGATTTATTATATTTCTTTATACATTGTTATTGATTGTCATATTAAATTCATCACAGCCGAATTCCTGTTGCTTTCCATTATATTTTGTTAAGTGTTTCTATATAACTAAAGTAATTAGAAAATTCTACACAAAAATAAATCCCACTTGTATATATTTTTTTGTTAACAAAACTTACCAAAAAACAATCGTATAAACTCTAAATGACTTATTGTAAGTTTCCTTTTGAGAACAATATGGTTTTGTTCGTATCTACATTTAAGTGACATTTTATAAAAGGTTTATACGAAAAAAATACATCTTAATATTTTTAGTCGTCCTGTTCTTTTTGGAAAAATGGTCTTTATATATTGTTAAAATGTTTCGTTTTTATTTTCTCCAAGATAATTAAGCGAAAAAGAATTATCGTTGTAATTTTTTTGTTGTATTTCAGTTATTCTATGGAATTGTGAACATTTTTCTTGTTATCATTAAATAATAATTACAATTTTATTAAGAAGAGCATGACTTTTCTTATTTCTAATAATACGTCTAATTAATTGTTTGGTAACAACTATAATGGGAATTAAGTTGAACAAATAGACAACTAAATGGATAATTAAATGTCATAAGGATAATAAAGATGAACTACAGTAAATACTTCGGCATTTGAATTATTTAATGGTGTTTAAGAATATAATAATCTTTAAATATCGCTAACTCAAACAGTGCACTATGGCCGATAAACCCCAAATCCCCGAAAAACCCCAAATCGCGGCAAAAATTATTTCCCGACAAGCTAGCCTCACCAAATTTGGTATGCAGGGTTCTACTGATGAAATATTCGATTTGAGAAATAAAGGGGCTATCCACGCCGCCTTTTTCTAGTGGTCCGGCCATAAGGGGGATTTTCGAAAAAAAAATTAATGCTCACAAAACTGTATTTAATTAAAATCTTCCTTTTTAATTTAAAGTGTCTGACCGAATATTCGGTAGGCAAAAAAGTACTATTCGGCCATTATTCGGCTTCGGTCACAATTTTGGACGAATATGGCCGAATACCGAATAATTGTAAAAAAATTGTACTCAATTGTTGAAAAACATATTCAAGTAGAAAAACACTTTTTAGTGATAGTAATTTATTAAAAATATTATTATTTTAAAGAAATTACGTTTTTTAATAATATAAAAGAAGAAAATTTTTTGAGTGTACAAATTTTTTTGAGTGTATAATTTTTTTTGAGTGTAATTTTTTTTTTGTTCGAGAATAAAAAGTTTTTCGAATGAAAGAAATACTGTAAAATATTTTTGTAGCTTTCCACTAACAAGGGAAGTATCTCAACCCTTATGAACCGATTTGCCTGAAACTTAAAATATGTATAAAAGAGACGATTTTAAGGTTGGGGTGTCTCGACTTATCGGCCATATCAGAGTTTTAAAATTTCGTTGTCCCCTTATGAAACAAAGTGGACCTTCGGGAAAATTTCGATAACTCCCGAAATAATAGGAATATCCTCTAGGGCAGCGGTTACCAACCTATGGTACGCGTACCACTAGGGCGTACGCGAAACTGTCCGCAGGGATACGCAAAATTGTAGTAATTTGGACTAGAGATGGTCACATGAGCAGATTAGAGCGTGATTTACGCGTGATCACGCTTAAATGTGACTGAATTCAATTTTACTCACGTAATTGTGAGTTAGTGTGAGTGAAGAAAAAAATTGCGAGTGAAGAAAAAAGTGAGTGTGCGTGAGTAAGATTTTTGCGTAAGTGAGTGTGCGTGAGTCGATTTTTTTTCGTGATTTATTTGCTCTTCATATTTTCTTTCATACCAAAAAAAGCAACAAAAAAATTGTAAAATTTGGCTTTTCGTTCCGAAAAAAGCAAAAAAAAAATGTAAAATTTCGCTGAACTTTAAATTTTGCTGAATATTTTGAAAGATTTTTGATTTTTTTTTGTATAAATAAGAGTTTTGTGAGTTTGAGTCAACGTGAGCGTGAGTGAAGCTTGCCTGAGTTCACGTGAGTGTGAGTTGTATTAAATTAACTCACGTGATTGTGAGTGAGTGTGAGTAGAAAGAATATGTTCATGAGTGAGTGTGCGTGATTCAAAAATTCTTGGCTTCCAAAGTTTTCCATAACGTCAGGTTTTTAAGAAAGTTGAGGTCAAAGTTCACAAAAAACGAATTTTCTGTGCAATTTAAAAAAAGAGTGGAAATTTTGGTACCATTTTGTTAAGCTCAAAATGCCCTTTAATTGTATATACGCCCCCTGTGATGGGTTTTTGGAACTTTTTTTAAGAGTTCAAAAAACGTCCGTTGTTTTAATTTTTGTGTAGAATCGACTGGTGAAATCAGATTTGCAACATTTTCAGCTGTATTTGCTCTGCAGAAAAATCAGCTCAAAATCCGCGTACTCATATGCATTGAGCGAACATTTTTCCAAAAAAATGCCACCATTGTTTTGATCTCCCCTAAATCCCTCAAAAAACTGATGAGACCCGCAGATCAAAAATTTAAAAATTAACTGTAATCTTTATATGTGAAGTTTTTAAAAGAAAACAAAAAATTCGTTGGGGGTACGCGGCTGATAAAACTTTAAATTAGGGGTACGCGAGCCAAAAAGGTTGGTAACCGCTGCTCTAGGGCAAAAATACGTGTTGGCTTAAATTTAATAAAGATTATTTCGTATTTATATGGACATCTTAGGTCTATGTCTTCATATAAATACCCCCCAAAATTTACAAATTTTCGTGAAAAAAGTATTCAAGAAAGCCGAACTTTTACAAGGTTAAGCCACCGTTGGATAGGCATTAAAAAACCTTTCTTCTCATATGTAAACATCATATAATTTCGTCGAAAAAAATGGCTGAAAAATCCAAAAACTTTTTTTTCGCTATTTTTTGACCCATGTTTTGAACCTTTAAATCCCCGATATGGCCGATAAGCCGAGACACCGAACCTTAGAATTGTTCATTTTATATATATTTTACGTTTCATGCAAATCGGTTCATATGGGTTGAGATACTTCCCTTGTAAGCTTTAAAGCGTTTTTAGTGTGTTTTTCAACACGTGAATTTGCGAAAAAAAAAACCATCCAAAATTGACGTTTTTGCTAATAACTCATTCGTTCGCACTCGTTCGCACACCATATAAATATACAATAAAACCTGAGCTTTCTACGAAGATTTACATGTATAAAAATGTTTTAACAATTGTTAACATTTGAAGTTATACTCCACGAAAGGCGATAAAACTATTCACAATTTCACAAAAAATTACCCCTAAAAAAATACCTACGAAATAATTTTTTTTTTTCCAAATATGTTAAGAATTCGTAAAAATACTCACCTCGAGTATTAAAATTCATATTCACAACATTTTTTTTAACCAAAATATATTTAAAAAAAATATATAGATTTATTAAAATTTGGTTGCTTCACAACTTGCAACACGTGTTATAAAAACTGTATACATTAGCAGCTGTTTACACACCGATAGTGTTGCCAACTATCATAACTTTTTTAAATTTTTTCTTACCAATATATTGGGAATTGAACACAATCAAAAAATTTTTAAAAATCTATACATGAAAAATTGACTTTTTGCCGCAAAAATTTTAAAATTCAGCCAAAGTGCAGTGGTTGACAATAAATTTTAAACGTTTCTATAGTATGTGCAATTTGTTACGGACAACGTTAAATATACTCAAAACGAGTATAATTTTAAAAAATGTTATGAAGCTAATTTATAAGGCTTTAATTTAAGCTTGATAGTGTCCAGATTGTGTAAATAATAAATGTTCTACGAGGATCGATCTGGAAAATGAAATTATTTATAAACGTTTTTTAGAAAAAATAGTTCTAGTCGATTTTTTCTAAGTTTAAACATTAAAAATTTAAAAATTATCCAAAAAAGTTTCTAATATGTGTGGGATCGGAAAGGCAAGGGTTAAATGTATCGTAAGGATTAAATGACAGCGAGAGGGAGTTATGACAGACGGACGAAACGGAATTGAATTGACGGACAGAATACTTATGATTTGCTGACGGACAGAAGTAGAGTTGTTGTGTGAGCTTTGAGAAGAGTAGACGTTTAAAGTTTCAGTCGCTATATATTTTGGATTTTCAGTGAAATAACATTTAAACAATATTTTAGTTTAATTGAAATAATAAACAATTTTAATATAAATAATAAACATTGAAAATAAATGAATTTAAACAAAAGTGAAGTGTTTTATTAAAGAAATAACAAACATTTGATATTTAATCCTACAAATGGGGGCACGTCCGTGTATGGACAAATCGAGCCAAATAAAAAAATAAATAAAAAAGAAAAATAGTATTCATTAAAATACTAAATAAAAATTTTTATAAAAAAAAAACTATTAAAAAAAAAAAAAAAAACTATATAGAAAAATAACACATTGAGTAAATGAACAAATATAGCACACAACAAGAAAAGTGAGAAAAATCTGTAAAATTTTAAATTACAAAGAAAAGAGACATTTTTTCGTACATATTAAAACAAAAAATAACGAGAAAAAAAAAAATAAAGCAAATGATCACAACACAAAATAAAGAAAAGTAAAGACAATTATTTTCATGAGAAAGAACAGAGTGTCGGTTAATTCAAAAAATGATCAACGCCGGCAGCGAAAATAAATATTCTGCTATGAGAGTGCCAATGTTGTTGTTAAAGAGTACAGCGGAATAGAACCAAAAACTACAAATATAAAAGACGGTGACGTTGCTGTGCAAACAAAATAGAGAAGAACAAAAGACGACGGTGTGTGTGTATGCCAAACACAGAGCAGTGCGGTACAACGGAATGCAGTGAATATTGAAGCTCCGCCCACAAAATGATTATGAAGCGGGATAAGTATTTAATGATTTTTGTAGTTGTTAATATTTTAATTCATGCTGTCCATTAAGACAAATTGAAATAAAATTTTGAGAGTTTTTGGAAAGAGTACGTTGCAGTTTAAAGTTTTATAGAAGTTTCTAGATGTTTTGTTTGTATCTGTTTCATGTTGATGAAGTGAAATAGAACATTGTATGTGAAGATTTTTTTTAGATGTATTGTTGATGTATTGATGTTGGGAATAAATTTGAATGTAACGTATTCTAGGGAACTTGCTCGATTTTGATTTTTGTGTGTTTTTGGAGATTTGTTTTTCATAACAACAAGGGGAATTGTAATTCTGTGAAGAATTTAACGTAAATAATAAAATTTAGAGTAAATTATTGAGCAAGGCATTTTGAGTAAATTTTAGAGTAAATTTAATTTGATTAAACGTTGATCTGCTTTTGTCAATTCGGAATTTATATTGTCTAATTGGAATTTATAAATTGTCTAACTTGAAATGAATAATTTGCATTCATTGGAATAAATTTGTGTATTATATATTGATAAATTTTAACATTATTTAAAACTTATTATTATTTTTATATATACAGTGTATCACAAAAGTATTTTGCCTACGCAAAATATAATGAAATTTAATAAAAAAAACGCTAAAAAAATATTTATTTTTAAAAATAAATATATGTTTTATTAAATATTAAATAAGGGAACATTAAACTTTAATTCTGTATCTTTAAACACTTAATTTTAATTTTTTACGCATGAGATTTTAAAGAAAATATCAAATTATCACTCATATTTCAGCTCACAAAAGTATTTTGCTTTTTTTAATTTTACTATATATTTTTTTCAATTTATTAAAAAAATTAACAATTTAATTATTTTAATGGTATTAATGGTTAGCCAGAACTAATTCCAGACGTCTAGGCATTGATTCCACTAAATTCAAAAAATTTTGAAAAGGTATTTTGTACCATTCTACTTCTGGTGCTTGTTTTAAAGTAGTTTTAATTGAAATGTTGTGTTACATGATTTTTCCGCCGAAATAAGCCCAAAGATTTTCGAAAGGATTCATGTCGGGACTTTGTGGTGGTGTTGCCGGATGTTTGGCGTTGTATAAAAACCACTTTTAAACCTCAAAAGTTGTGTGTTTTGGCTCATTATCACGCTTGAAGCAAAACCCTTTTCGCGATAGCCCCATTTGGTCAGCACTGGCATGTTAATTTTTCCTCAAAATGGATAAATCTCTACATGACTATCCACAGTTTCATTAATAAACACTAACTGGCCCATTTCAAGGCCGACATAAAGTCTTAAAAGACCAGAGAACCACCACCATGTTTTACCGTTGATTTTATATTTTTTATATTTAAGGATTTATTTGGCTTTCTCAAGACCATACGTCGTCCATCTGACCCAATAAAGTTTTGAAAAACTCAAATGAGCAGTGAAGAAACCAAATTCAACATTTTTGGGTGTGAGGAACGACGTATGGTCTTGTGAAAGCCAAATAAATCCTTAAATATAAAAAATATAAAATCAACGGTAAAACATGGTGGTGGTTCTTTGGTCTTTTAAGACTTTATGTAGGCCTTGAAATGGGCCAGTTAGTGTTTATAATTGAAACTATGGATAGCCATGTAGAGATTTATCCATTTCGAGGAAAAATTAACTTACCAGTGCTGACCAAATGGGGCTATCGCGAAAAGGGTTTACTTCAAGCGTGATAATGAGCCAAAACACACAGATTTTGACGTTAAAAAGTGGTTTTTATACAACGCCAAACATCCGGCAACACCACCACAAAGTCCCGACATGAATCCTCTCAAAAATCTTTGGGCTTATTCGACGAAAAAATCATGTAACACAACATTTCAATAAAAACTACTTTAAAACAAGCACCAGAAGTAGAATGGTACAAAATACATATTCAAAATTTTTTGAATTTAGTGGAATCAATGCCTAGACGTTTGGAATTAGTTCTGGCTAACAATAAATACCATTCAAAATATTAAAATTGTAAATTTTTTTAATAAATTAGAAAAATTATATAGTAAAATTAAAAAAGCAAAATACTTTTGTGAGCTGAAAAATTAGTGATAATTTGATATTTTCTTTAAAATTTCATGTATGAAAAATTAAAATTAAGTGTTTAAAGATACAGAATTAAAGCTTAATCTTCCCTTATTTAATATTTAATAAAACATATATTTATTTTTTAAAATAAATATTTTTTATAGCGTTTTTTTAATTAAATTTCATTATATTTTGCATAGGCAAAATACTTTTGTGATACACTGTAAATATTTAATTGTATTTAAAATTTTTGTAAAGCGACATGGAACTTTTGGACATTTTATCACTTTCAGTTGAGGGATTAAAAGAGAAGCTAGAAGAATTGGGTTTATTGACGGACGGTGTGAAGACAATTTTACAGGAACGATTGATACGACATTTTGAAAATCTTCGTAATGCTGCTGCTGATGATGTGTCTGAGTATGACGAGGTGGCTTCGGGTGTCCAAAGCGTGGCAGGGGGTATTTTGGCGGGACGTTCGAATTTCACGTTAAGGGATGTTGAGGACACTTTATCTAAATTTTCAGGAGAGGATCAACCGGAGGTGGGTTTGTGGATTCAGGATTTTGAGTATTGTGCGTATACGGTAAAATGGGACGAACTGCAAAAGTATATTTACGGGCGACAGTTGCTGACTGGTGCTGCGAAAATTTTTATTAGGAGTCAAGTGAAAATTCGCGATTGGGATTCATTAAAATTAGCATTGCAAAGGGAATTTGGCTCCAAGCTTTCGGCTATAGAGGTACACCGTTTAATGGGTAATCGTAAAAAGCGGGTTAATGAAAGTTTTAGACAATATTTGTATAGCTTAATGGAGATTGGTGCGCCAGTGAAATTGGACGAGGAAAGCATTATAGAATATTTTATTCAGGGAATATCAGATTCAAAATCGAATAAGACCATTTTATATCAGGCAAAGAGTATAGACGACTTAAAGGAAAAATTGAAGGTTTATGAGAAGGTTAGAAGCCCTGCTAAGTCATCAAACTTAAAAGGTGCTGTCGGCAATGATGAAGGTAATATTGAGGTACCTGGAGAGAATATTCCGCGTTGCTACAAGTGTGGCGAGATGGGTCATTTGGCCAATAAGTGTGAGATTAGCGATGTAAAATGTTTTAGATGCAAGGAATTTGGTCACAAGTCGTTTAATTGTAAATTGGGTATCAAGAAGGAGGATGAGAGGAAAAACAAAAAGGATGGTAGTAGTGTTCATTTTATGGCAGCCCAGAAGTGGGAAAAGTTAGAATTCGTTTCTCCAAATAGAGTTTTTAAGGATTTTAAGATTCAGGGATTTGATGTTTCTGCTATGATTGACACGGGCAGTGATATTAGTTGTGTACGGGACAGTTTGCTGTCGATGATTGGTGATGTAAAGTTGAGTCATCAAACGAAAACTTTAGTAGGCATCGGCCAAAAGGGCATTAAAACACTAGGCAGTTTTACTAGGGACATCGATCTTGACGGTATTTCGGTACCGATTACATTTCATGTGGCTAAGGATAGGGACATTTTATACCCCGCGGTGATTGGTAATGATGTTTTGGAATATGTGGATATGGCACTTAATTCTGAAGGTGTGATATTCTCGCCAAAGACTACCACTTCGGAAATTAAAGCTGGCCGTAAGGGAACGTTAAAGGGAAAGCCAGATGGGAATATTTTGAATCAGATTGATTTATGTGGTGATGAGAAATGCAAGTCGGTAAATGAGGTTGAAATGGTTAGGAATAATGATATGATGAATTTGGCGATTGAGGGTCTAATGCTTGATGAGGACTGGTTTGAGCCCGTTTATAAAATTTTAAGTGAGGAATACAGGTGTGGTACTATGTTACATAAAGCTCCCATTGGGGAACTTAACGTAAATTTAGATTCTGATCATAAGATGGTGGAGGATATGGACAGTTCGATGAAGGGTAAAAGTGGTAAAATTAAGCTATGTAGTAAGGAAATAACTAGGAGTGTGGGTAGGTCCTTATGCGTTAAGGGGAAAGGATATGGACGGAATAAGCCTCCTAACCTGTTTGATGGTTCCGAGGGATTAATTACTGGCGCAGGACATGTGAAGCCGCCTTTACTGCATTCGGGTCGAATGCGTCATCAGGAGGGCCGAATGTGGGATCGGAAAGGCAAGGGTTAAATGTATCGTAAGGGTTAAATGACAGCGAGAGGGAGTTATGACAGACGGACGAAACGGAATTGAATTGACGGACTGAATACTTATGATTTGCTGACGGACAGAAGTAGAGTTGTTGTGTGAGCTTTGAGAAGAGTAGACGTTTAAAGTTTCAGTCGCTATATATTTTGGATTTTCAGTGAAATAACATTTAAACAATATTTTAGTTTAATTGAAATAATAAACAATTTTAATATAAATAATAAACATTGAAAATAAATGAATTTAAACAAAAGTGAAGTGTTTTATTAAAGAAATAACAAACATTTGATATTTAATCCTACATATGTTTCCAAAAAACTTAACTTTTGAGGTTGACAGTTTTAAATGTTTAACATCAAAAATCTTAAATATGACCCAGTTATTCCCTCTAGTTTTATATTGAAAATAGTTTGAGCGTTTTATTTTTGGGCAATTTTTTTGTAGTTAAAGAAATTTAAAAAAAAATATCTGAAAGACTTTTTAAAAGTTTTATAAGTCCCAGACATATCCCAACAAAACCTTAAAAATAGTAATGGGTTTGTAATGCATATCATGTAATGCATAGGCAAAAAAGTGCAAAAAAATTAACTGGGTCAATTTTTCATATCTCAATTTTGCCCTGATTTAAGGAATTGAAGTATTCTATATTATTCTGTAGTAATTCGGTAGAAAACCTATGAAGTTTGTTAAAAAAAAAATAAAAAATATTAACTAAAAGCTAAAAAAGTTACAAAAATCACTATTATCTCGAAATCCGCCGAAATAAAATCGCTAAACTAGCCGAATGAAAAAAGGAATGTCTACAATTTTTGTAATTTTTATTCCCTTATATGTGCTTAACAAAGTCCTATGGTCCAATGGTCGATTTTTTAAATTTTATTTGCCAAAAAAAATTTAAATTTAAAATTGGAGATTTGAAAACAGAGTGGAAAAATTTAGACCTTTTTACCATCACTTAAAAACAAGTTAGCATAACACAATATGAAAAATACCTATCACCTTAGTACATTGGCAAGTAAAGAATAAAAAAATGTTGCTATAGTAGATAATTTCAATCAATTTCAAAAATTGAACTCGAAATCTTTGATCAAGTGGTCTGCCATGCGCTAGTTGCCAGTTGTAATAACTTGGCTGATTTTTAACCGATTTTAGTTTTTATTGCCTTATTACAAAGGTAATGTACTCTACATCACAACCATATGAATTCAAACTTAACCTTAAATATCGAAAAAATTGAGAAAATGAGTAAAAAGTCATATTTTCTCCCTGTAATCTGTGGTTCAAACTTCAGGTCGTTTCCGCGTCCACTTAAAGTTATCGGATTAACTCCAAATTTTTTATTATAAAGTGTTTAGTACAAAGCAACAAAGTTCTGCCCAGTGCAACACAAAAATCCGAAATAAAAAAATTAGAACCCCCTTAATGTGCATAAGAAGTGTTCTTATTGGTATGGGGAAAATTTAAAGTGTTTTAATTCCTTCGCACCACACACTGCGTTGATCTCATATAACGAAGGGGCAAAAATAGAAGGAGTTGACACATATTTTTTAAATTTGATACACTAGCATAACATACCTTAGTTAAGAAAAATCTGAATTTAAAAAAAAAAAATATTTTTAGAAAAATGCGAATTTTTGTAAAAATCTGAATTTTTGGAAAAATCGGAATTTTTGAACAAATCGGTGCAAGGCCACGCCTACCCCCATGTGTTCTGAAATTGAAATATTTTATTTTAGCTACAATAATGTCAGCAAAATAACAAAAAATGGTCAAAAATACAACTAGCAATGTGTGCGTAAATTTTCATATAAATCGGAGAAAGCATTCGAGGTCCTTTTAGATATCCTTTTTCTTAAAAACGTTATAAAACCTTGAAAAATTGTTCGATCGTAATAAAACTTGGTACGTAAATTGATATTTAAGTTCAGTACCGGAGTACCGGGAATACCGGTATTCCCGGTTCTCGGTAAAAACTAAATATTTCTGAAATACTGGTTTAATGGTGTAATTTAAGTACTTTATGGTTCAACATTTTTTTGTTCTTTTGAGAACCGGTACCAGGATTAGAGCCGGGAATACCGAGAACCGGGAAATGGGGGGCACTAGTTTATATTAATTAATCATTATGACAGAAGATTTTTAATTTTCTTAAAATTGTATGCTAAATTATTTTCTTTCTGAAATTATTATGCAAACTTAAATATTAAACATTTTTATTTTTGCGAAATGATGGATAATTTTGGAATTAAAAAAATAACAGATTGATATAATTTTTTTTTTAATATAAAGAAATTTATTTATTTATCTATCCACATAATTTTAATATATTTTTTTATAATTTTATTTTTAACCTCATTTTGTATGCTTAACACATAATATGCAAATGAATTCTATTTACAAACACCACCTAAGGGGCAACCTACAAATCATACAACACTCTAAGCTACGCACAGTGGTATGTTTTGAAAAATGGTTGCAACAAAATCTGCCATTTATGTATGCACTGGAATAATCACAATGAAATTTGTATTGGATTAACAGGTAAAATAGGGGCAACTACTTATAATATCCGCCTAGAGGAGGCAACCTTTAATATGAACATATTTTGAAGTTGGTAACATTGGTAAATCTTTGTGAAAATCTGAAAATGGGTTAGTATAATGGTTAAAGTTGAAAAAATGCATAAGAAAAACTGAATTTCTAAAAATTATAGACATTTCTGTTATTCCCATACCGGTTTCAAACACTCCAGTTAGTGTTATCATCAGTAGGATTTTAAATGTCGGTTTGTCTTGTTAATGGAAATTGTTTTTTATTTATATGAATATTTATAGTTTCAACATAATAAATTTTAACAGTTTCCAACGCTACCATTCTATTCTAGCAATCTCAACCTCACCTCATACTTTCTTTCAACTTTTTTGTCTCTTACATTATTTCGCAAAGGTTACCAACATGATCTGGAATTGCAGACACAAATGAAGGAATTTGAATTTTCTGTTTCTGAGATGTGCCTAATGGCGACGTATTTTGTCAGTAATTTTATTTGATTTTTTCTGTAAGTACAGATCGAGCACGGGCTCTAATTATATTTGTTATAAGGGTTCAAGTTGAAAAAATGCAGAAGAAAAATTGAATTTCTAAAAATTATAGACATTTCTGGTATTTCCTATATCGGTTTGAAACACCCCAGTTAGTGTCATCATCAGTAGGATTTTAAATGTCGGGTTGTCTTGTTAATGAAAACCAAGTTTAAACTTTTGACATAAAAATCTTCCATTTGTTCAACAAATGTACAAAAACCAAGTGAGATTGTAGAATTCTTTGGTGACGAATCTTTTATACTATCCAAAATGTCAAAAAACTTTTGTGCACTTAAGTAATACACTCATTTACCAAATTTACAGCTCTTTTGGTTTGGATTGCATCCTGCTTTCCATAGACCAATATTTTAATTCGTTTTGCATAGAATAGCAATTGAATATATTATCTTCAGCAAAACATTATCATGATTTAATGTTTTCGCAGGCAATTTTTCTTCTCACGTGAGCGTGCATAAGCGTGAGTAGGATAAAAATGTTCGTGCGTGATCGTGTGTGATTTAATTTTTTATTTTGCGAGCGTGCGAAATAATCAACGATCCCATCTCTAATGGATACACGAAATGATAATGTGTGTATACTCCCATACTAAAGTTGAAGAATATAAAAAACAAACCACTGTGTGTGCCAACTTAAAAAAAAAAATAATATTTGCAAAATAAATTGAAGTCCATATTAAAGAAGAGGAATAAATAAGTGAAGAACAAAACAAAAAAAAAATATATATATTGCTATATTTCAAATTTTGATTGCAATTGAAATTCAATAAAAAAAATTGAAAATGAATACATTATAATAGATTGTATGTAAATACAAATATACTTCACATAAAAAAGAAAGAACTCAACTTATTTTATATGTATGACCATTTAAGAAAATTCCATTTACACCAGTCACATGTGCATTTCAAAAAGTTTGAGTTTTATTTTAAAAATATAAATTTGAAGGACTTGTTGTAAAGGTTTGCTAAAGGTGTGTTTACATTATGCCATTGTTTGTGAGTCTTTGTTTTCTGATAATTTTTATGAAAAAAATTTAAATTGTTGTAGCATAATTTTAGGCCGTTTTTAAAAATATGATCCTGCCCTAAAAGCTAGCCGATCAATGACAGTTATGTTTTTTTTTAAATAAATCTACTGAGTTTTAAAAATTTGTTAGATTTGTCTTTTAAATTTTACAAAATTTTGAGTTTTATTTGCTTTTTAAATAACAATCATATATTTATTAAATGCCTAAAATTATGCTACAGTAAAATCACAAAAAAATTAAATATTTCCTAACAAGTTTTTACAATAAGTCCAGCAGTTAATGAGATTATAGTTTTTTTAGTTTGCAAATTGAAGTAACTAATTTCAAATTTTTTCTAAATGCAATTCCAAATGGTGTAAAAAGTTAAAAAAATAAAATCAAATGAAAAATCGTTTTTCTTAAAGTACTCGAACAAGAAAAGAAAATTGAACTGAAAAATGAGCAAAAGAATAATACAAATTTACAGGTCATGCATATAAAATGAACTATATACAATGAATGTAAATTGAAATTAAATGTTGCGTTTGATTTTAAAGCGCTAAAGAAAAAATAATAATAATATTCAAATTAAAAAATCATCAATATCAATTTAGCAAAATAGTTGAATATAACAAAATATTTTTTTTTATATTAATGAACTTTTTGTGCTGTGTTGCATTTGGATACCCTAAAATTGGTGGTAAAGGTAGGTGCGCATTTAAGGGAGGGGAACTAGAAAATTCGCACCCCCCCCCCCCTTTTCCAAACAAAGTGATTGCGAAGTAAACAAAAGGAAAAAAGATAACAAGAAAGGGGATGAGAGGAAAGGGAGCAAAAGAAAAGGAAATTATCGGAGAATTTGTTTTTATATTTTCTATAGAAAAACTATCTAAGAATCACAATTTTTTTATAGAAAAATTTCTCAGAATTTTACAAATTTTTTAAATAAAAAATGTCTCGAAAACTTAAAAATTTTCATAACTAAAAATTTAAAAAATATTCTATAGAAAAAAATTTCGCAGAATCTAATACTTTACTAAGGAAAAATTAATTAAATTTAAATTATTTTATTTGATTTTTTCTGTAAGTACATGTAAGTAATGTCGGTTTGTCTTGTTAATTTCGGTTTGTCTTGTTAATGAAAACTGTGATTATTTATAGTTTCTACAGAATAAATTTTGACAGTTTCCAACACTACAATTCTATTTCTAGCAATCTCAATATTTCAATTGAAAATATTTTTCAGAAGCTAAGATGTTGTCTAAACGAAAAATTCTCAGAAGCTGAGAGCATTTCTATAGGAAAAATGTCTTGGAATCTGTATTTTTTCTATCAACGCGTACCGCCAAGCCCTGTTGAGATTGGAGGCATGAGGCAATTTATGAATGACACACTCAACCAGGACCTTCGGACAATCTAGAGTGGGGTCGAGCGAATAAGGTCGATTTTAATGCTCGCAAGACCCAATGTTGTATGTTAACCCACAGACGGGCTGTGGAGCCAACATTGTCATCTGTATCAATGGGTGGTGTCAATATCGAGGAGGCGGATACTCTCGATGTTCTGGGCATGCGAATACAGTGCGATGTTCGTTGGAACAACCACGTTTTTCGAGTGTCAAAAGAAGCATTCAAGTGTCTTGGTTTTTTGAAACGGTGCAAGAATCACTTCATCCGATCTCCTCACTATTTATACCACCTATATCCGACCGAAAATGGAATACAACTCCCATATATGGGCAGGTGCTTCAAAGTCTATTTTGGAGCTCTTGGACCGTGTTCAAAGGAGTGCGTTGAGGCTCATCAACAACAGTAGGGTATCCAACTCTATTGATTCATTGGAGCATCGTCGGAATGTGGGTTGTGTGACTCTGTTTTATCGTTATTATAATGGAAAATGTTCTAATGAAATAAGCGAACTTATTCCTGCAACCCGAGTTTTCGTTCGTAACACTCGCTTAACTAGTAAAGCACATCCGTTTGTGATCGATTAGCCAGTGGACCGCACAACGCATTACAGAGAAAATTCGATCTTTAGTCGAACTATACGTATGTGGAATAAACTTCCAGCAGATATCTTTCCTGTCACTTTTAACATAAACAAGTTTAAATCAAATATCCATAGACACTACTCCCTTTTTCCTCCTTTCCTAAACCTAACTTCTTTCCGTCAACACAATGCTTTGCATCAGTAGGGGACATCCCCTGAGTGTTGGTCGAATATAAAAAAAAAAAAAAAAAAAAACACAGCATATTCGGATTCTGCATAAAATTCTAAGAAAAAATGCCGAACAAACTATGTCTCAAAAATCAGTTCTGACCCCCCAAATTTTCAAAAATAGTTTTGCACGATAAACGACTTTTTTAGGTGGGCTTATTATTCGGAATATATTGTTTTACTAATAAATTTTGCTTTTATTTTGTATTAAGAGGTGTTCATGGCATTTTTGGGTACGGGGAATCCATATTTGATATTTAATTTGCTCTAAACCGCCTCTAGAGGGAGCTAAAAAATAAAAATCTGGACTTGGGTCTTCAGATTTTTTTATTATGAAGCCAGATACTCTAAGGAGCCATTTAGACATTCCCATTTACAGTTTAATTAAATTCCAAAAACTCGCAATTTTATTCGCGATTTTAATTTTTTTAAAATCCACAAAAAAATAAAAAGTGGTAAACTACACCATTCTTTTACTGCCAAAATTTTTTAAAACTTTTTCGTTTAAAGAAGAGGATTATAGCTTTCAATTTCAATTTTTATTATCAAAATCCGATGTTTACTTAAGGAGTTATAGATCTTCAAAATACATCGATAAACGATTTGAAAATCCTAAAATCATTTATTAACAAAATTAAAAAAAAAATAATTCTTTTTATATGGGCATAATTAAAAAAAAAACATTAAAAATAGAAGACTTTTGTGTCCTATTAAAATGATGACTGATTTTTTTTTGTAAAAATGTCATACTTTCATAATGGGTCAGTTTTAGTGAAATCATTCAAAAATAGCTAAAAACTTTCGTGACCCTCACCGATTTTGATGAAATTTGGTTTAGTTTTAACCCTAAGTGATGAACTGACGCACACTTATTTTCAGCCCTCTAAGTAAACAATGGGCGAAAATACGGAGGGTCGAAATTTCCCCCAAAATCTCCCAGTCGCGACACTTTGCACCGGAAAAACTTAATATCGTTGGTTCTATTATAGCTAGAAAGCCCATTTTTGGTTTGTTTTGAAGCTCATAATATGCTCTACAAGACCTACCATAACCAAAAAATTTTCGAAAAAATAAGGGTTACCTCCCTTATTTTAAGGTCGTGATAAAGGGAGGAGAAAATGGGGAACATGGTATCCCCCGATTTTTTTTACTTGATAATCTTATAGAGAAAGTCCTAAAGAATATATTCTAAAATTTTTATATTGGGACAACAATGGGATCGCTCAAAATCAAAATTTTCCTCAAAATCTCCTAATCGCAACATTCTTTAACCTTAAAAATTTAATATCATAAGTGCTTTTGTAGCTACAGAGCCCATTTTTTTGTTTTAAAGCTTATAATACGCTCTACAAGACATACCAAAACCAAAAAAAATTCCAAAAAAAGGAATTGGTGCCCCCCTTATTTGAAGGTAGATTTGTTGATTTTGGGGGAAAATTTTGAAAAATTTTGATTTTGGTCGATCCCATTGTTGTCCCAACAGAAAAATTTTAGACTATGTTCACTAGGACTTTCACTTTGAGAATACCAAGTAAAAAAAATCGGGGGATACTTCCCCCCCATTTCCTCCACACTTTTCCACGACCTTCAAATAAGGGGGGCACCATATCCTTTTTTTTGAATTTTTTTTGGTTTTGGTATGTCTTGAAGAGTGTATTATAAGCTTTAAAACAAAAAAAAAAAAATGGGCTCTGTAGCTACAAAAGCACTTATGATATTAAATTTTTAAGGTTAAAGAGTGTTGCGATTAGGAGATTTTGGGGAAAATTGTGAAAAATTTTGATTTTTAGCGATCCCATCGTTGTCCCAACATAAAAATTTTAGAATATATTCTTTAGTACTTTCTCTATAAGATTATCAAGTAAAAAAAAATCGGGGGATACCATCCTCCCCATTTTCTCCTCCCTTTATCACGACCTTAAAATAAGGGAGGTAACCCTTATTTTTTCGAAAATTTTTTGGTTATGGTAGGTCTTGTAGAGCATATTATGAGCTTCAAAACAAACCAAAAATGGGCTTTCTAGCTATAATAGAACCAACGATATTAAGTTTTTCCGGAGCAAAGTGTCGCGACTGGGAGATTTTGGGGGAAATTTCGACCCTCCGTATTTTCGCCCATTGTTTACTTAGAGGGCTGAAAATAAGTGTGCGTCAGTTCATCACTTAGGGTTAAAACTAAACCAAATTTCATTAAAATCGGAGAGGGTCACGAAAGTTTTTAGCTATTTTTGAATGATTTCACTAAAACTGACCCATTATGAAAGTATGACATTTTTACAAAAAAA
The DNA here is from genome assembly GCA_963921195.1 of Pegoplata infirma. Classification (NCBI taxonomy): domain Eukaryota; kingdom Metazoa; phylum Arthropoda; class Insecta; order Diptera; family Anthomyiidae; genus Pegoplata; species Pegoplata infirma. The sequence goes on along the minus strand of OY992537.1, from coordinate 121,270,630 downwards.
AATCAGTCATCATTTTAATAGGACACAAAAGTCTTCTATTTTTAATGTTTTTTTTTTTTTAATTATGCCCATATAAAAAGAATTATTTTTTTTTTTAATTTTGTTAATAAATGATTTTAGGATTTTCAAATCGTTTATCGATGTATTTTGAAGATCTATAACTCCTTAAGTAAACATCGGATTTTGATAATAAAAATTGAAATTGAAAGCTAAAATCCTCTACTTTAAACGAAAAAGTTTTAAAAAATTTTGGCAGTAAAAGAATGGTGTAGTTTACCACTTTTTATTTTTTTGTGGATTTTAAAAAAATTAAAATCGCGAATAAAATTGCGAGTTTTTGGAATTTAATTAAACTGTAAATGGGAATGTCTAAATGGCTCCTTAGAGTATCTGGCTTCATAATAAAAAAATCTGAAGACCCAAGTCCAGATTTTTATTTTTTAGCTCCCTCTAGAGGCGGTTTAGAGCAAATTAAATATCAAATATGGATTCCCCGTACCCAAAAATGCCATGAACACCTCTTAATACAAAATAAAAGCAAAATTTATTAGTAAAACAATATATTCCGAATAATAAGCCCACCTAAAAAAGTCGTTTATCGTGCAAAACTATTTTTGAAAATTTGGGGGGTCAAAACTGATTTTTGAGACATAGTTTGTTCGGCATTTTTTCTTAGAATTTTATGCAGAATCCGAATATGCTTTTTTTTTTTTTTTTTTTTTTTTATATATTCGACCAACACTCAGGGGATGTCCCCTACTGATGCAAAGCATTGTGTTGACGGAAAGAAGTTAGGTTTAGGAAAGGAGGAAAAAGGGAGTAGTGTCTATGGATATTTGATTTAAACTTGTTTATGTTAAAAGTGACAGGAAAGATATCTGCTGGAAGTTTATTCCACATACGTATAGTTCGACTAAAGAACGAATTTTCTCTGTAATGCGTTGTGCGGTCCACTGGCCAATCGATCACAAACGGATGTGCTTTACTAGTTAAGCGAGTGTTACGAACGAAAACTCGGGTTGCAGGAATAAGTTCGCTTATTTCATTAGAACATTTTCCATTATAATAACGATAAAACAGAGTCACACAACCCACATTCCGACGATGCTCCAATGAATCAATAGAGTTGGATACCCTACTGTTGTTGATGAGCCTCAACGCACTCCTTTGAACACGGTCCAAGAGCTCCAAAATAGACTTTGAAGCACCTGCCCATATATGGGAGTTGTATTCCATTTTCGGTCGGATATAGGTGGTATAAATAGTGAGGAGATCGGATGAAGTGATTCTTGCACCGTTTCAAAAAACCAAGACACTTGAATGCTTCTTTTGACACTCGAAAAACGTGGTTGTTCCAACGAACATCGCACTGTATTCGCATGCCCAGAACATCGAGAGTATCCGCCTCCTCGATATTGACACCACCCATTGATACAGATGACAATGTTGGCTCCACAGCCCGTCTGTGGGTTAGCATACAACATTGGGTCTTGCGAGCATTAAAATCGACCTTGTTCGCTCGACCCCACTCTGAGATTGTCCGAAGGTCCTGGTTGAGTGTGTCATTCATAAATTGCCTCATGCCTCCAATCTCAACAGGGCTTGGCCTATGATCGAATGAAAATGAATGACAAATGTTGCTGTCATCTGCAAAAGAATAGACAGGATTGAAAGTCTGACCCAAAAGGTCATTTATAAAGATGAGGAAAAGAGTGTGAGAAAGATCAGAACCCTGCGGTACCCCTGCGTTCAACTGAAATTCATTAGATGAGATCCCATCTATAACAACACGTATAGTACGATCCCTAAGAAAGCTCGATACAAATCGAGAGAAGTCATTACCAACACCAAAAGCATTCAGCTTAGCCACGAGTGCGCCGTGCCACACGCGGTCAAACGCCTTAGAAATATCAAGAGCAACCACCTTACTCTCACCAAAACGGTGAATGGATCGACTCCAACGTTCCGATAGAAACGCCATCAGGTCTCCCGTAGAACGACTTTTACGGAAACCATATTGCCGATCATTAAGAAGTGAATTAGACTCCAAATAATTTACAAGATGGTAATTAACCATACTCTCCATCACCTTCGAGAGCGCAGAGCAAATTGCAATTGGGCGGTAATTTTCGGGGTTATTGGCCGCACCCTTTTTAGGGATTGGCTGAACATTAGCAACCTTCCAGCGCGCTGGAAAGACACCAACGCGGTATGACGCGCTAAAAAGATGTGCCAATGGACGCGAAAGCGTTGAAGAACACTGCTTCAGTACCAGTGGTGGTATGCCATCTGGCCCCGGAGACTTGTTTACGTTGAGATTCGCAAGAACCCTTTTGACGGCACGAGCTCGAAAGAACATTTTGGGCATAGTATGAGGTACCCTTTCAAGTTCGGGCAGTGGTTGGTTGCCTTCCTGCAAGATGGAGTTTCTTGCAAATAAATCTGCCAAAAGGTTGGCTTTATCAGCCGGGTCCGTGAATATTTGGTCATCCATTAAAAGAGTTGGAATAGAAGAACTAGCATTGTCCTTTACTCTTTTAACGAATGACCAAAAAGTTTTACTGCCCCGTGGAGCAGAAAGAACTTTAGCACGGAGACGCTGCTCGTGAAGAGTCTTTTCGCGTCTAAGTACTTTGGCGCATTCAGATCTCGCCTTCTTGCGTTGCAGATCAGTAACGGAGTTTTTGTTCAAACGCCAATTATTGAACGCTTCTTCTCTGGATCTGACTGCATCTTTGCACGACTGGTTAAACCAACACTTATGTCTTGACTTAACCGGAATATTCTTCGATGGAATAAAAGATTTCATTCCAAGCATTATCACACTTTCAATCATTCTCGCAGCGGTATCGACATTATCGTCCAGGAAACATAGTTTCCAATTAAATTGCCTGTAGAACTCATTGAGATCAGACCAACGAGCCTTTTCGTAAATAAATACTGAGCGTTTCGGTGCTGTATTCGAAGCGCTACGAAGTTCGGAATACGAAAAGGATGCAGAGATGATTCTATGATCCGAGTTACCGAGAGTATCAAGAATTTCAACTTCGTACTTGTTAGGGTGCGAAGTGAGGAAAAGGTCGAGTGTATTCTGGAACTGCCCTTCAACACACGGAATGTGTGTTGGTTCATTCACTAATTGCGCCAGATGGTTATGCGCGGCGAAAAGTTCAACGTATTGGCCAACGAGAGTTGTATGGCTCGAATGGCGAAGCCATGACGAGTTGTGCACATTGAAGTCGCCAGCAACAACAATTTCACTGTTGGGACAACCCTCAAGGATCTGAGTTATGGAGTCGGAAAGAGCGTCGAAGCCATTAAGGGAATTCGCTGTTTCCGCACTCGGGCTCCTATAAAGAAAGCCAAAATGCAAGATGTGCGTACTAATTCTGAATTTAACCCAGAGACAGTTAAGTTCAGAATCAGTAACATAGAATCGTTGCTGGCCCTGGTACGCGACATCGTTGCGAATGTATACCGCAAGGCCCTTATGAAAAACAAAAAGAGAGAGGAGGTGATAACCAGGTATGTGAAAATCCTGTGGATCAGCATCTCCACATACCTGGGTCTCACACAAGGCTAAAACATCCGGCCGATGAAAACGAATGTGAGCAAATACAGAGAAGTAATTAGCTCTAAGTCCGCGTATGTTACAGAAATCTATCCTGAATTTACCTGACATTAAAACCCAAACAAGTAAAATAAAATTTCCGTACAAAAATACAAGTACCATACTATTAGCTTTGCTGCTGAATGGGTTAATCAGTGATCAGTGTTATGCCTTCATCACTAACACGCCGAACAACAAAACCAACAGTAGCCACCAGTAAGAATGTAAAAAATAAAAATCAGAAAGGGAGAGGAAAAACAATGACAATAACATAATTAACGGGGAGCATAAAAGCCCTTCGTTTGGTCATTGTTGAAGGAGAAAAAAATAATAATAAAAAAAAACTCTGGCTGCTGTTATGTGTTTATTTTGTTAGGATGTTGTTTTTATTTTTTATAGATGTTATTGTTGTAAAATGTATGTAAGTCTATTTCGTTTTATGGTTTGTTAAAAGATTTGATGTAGAGTTTTTTTAAAAAAGAAAAAAATTATTGAAGTTATTTTTTTTTTATTGTGTTTGTTGTTTTTTTTTTCTATTGTGCTTTATGTTTGTTATTTTGGAGAAACAACATACATATGTTGTTTGTATTTATTTTAGTGTTATTATATTTAAGTTGAATTTTTAAATATTTTTAATGAATTTAGTATTATTCGATTGCACTATTTATAATTATTTTTCTTTTTTTTTATTTTAATTTTCGGAGGGACACCACTAAGAACGATATTTTGAACAAAAATTGTTTAAAAGAAAAACAAATGGACAATTTAAACAAAACTAAGAAAACTATCACGAAACGTATTGACTGACAGCACGACGAACAGATCACTACTCAGATTTTTAAAAATGACTCGTGGAATTGACGATATATGGACCATTCTTGTGCAACAACATATGGTAAATCAAAACGAATAATATAAACTTAACTTACTTCTACATAATGCCAGCACAAAAATTACCTGGAAGAAAAAGAAAATCATATTAGGAACAATAAACACAAAGGCTTCAGCTCAAATAAAATTGATCAGTGTATGCAAAAGTTATTAGAAAAATATATGTTTTAACTTGTTTACAAAATTTTAATTGGCTTACAAGGGAAGACTCCCTGGTGTCACCCTCCGATTCTCATGAAATTTGGATATGTTGTTAAGAACGAAAATTAATTCGACACGTAACTCATTTTTAGGGGGGATCCATTTGTATTTGGGGAAATGGGACTTTTTCAGTTTTTTACGATTTACGCCTATTTAAACCAAATTAATATGGGCATATGTGGTATCAGATTAAAGGTATTAAAAATGCCTATCTCGTGATGCCAACAACAGACCAAAGAAATTAATATTTTTAGACTATTTAACAAAAATGTCCTAAAATGTTGGTATTTTACTCAATTTGACGAAAATTTGTGCATTTTTGGACACGTTCTTAGCACACATAGATTGGTTTTCCAAAGGCCTTTCATTTGGTATGTAACTTGACTAGGTTTCTTTGCAAAATATATGAGATAAACGAAAAAACTGAAAAATGGCCTTGTCTTTCCTTTTTACCCCCTAAAAATGAATTTGGCCGCTAAAAAAAATACCCTTTATTTTTTCTGATCTACAAAATAAAACCAATTCCATAAAGATCCGCGGGTGACACTAGTGAGACTTCCCTTGTAAGCCGGTTCCTGGAATACTTTTAAGTGAGTGTTTTTTAAACATAAAAAAAAAAAAATATTTTAATAAGAATTTATTTATAATTTAATTAAAAAAATATATGAATATATTTTTGAGTGTAAATTTTTATTAAGTGTACAAATTTTTGAGTGTACACATTTTTTTCAAATGCAAAATTTTTTTACTGTAAAAAATTATTGTTACTAACCGATTTCTTTAAAATCAAGTTTTGCATTTTTTTCAAATACTGAGTTCAAGGTGAAACTCATTAAAAAATAGCCATAGTCTTAAAAGCGAAATTAATTTCGGGGCTCAGCAGTTATGAGCAAAACCGGTTGGTTTTATATCGAAATAATTAAAAAGAGGCTTAAAAGTACAAATAGTATGTTCAAAAATATTTTTTATTTTTTTACGTAAAAAAATCACCAAATTGTTGTATACCCTACACCACTCTGTGTCACAGGGTATAATTAGTTTGTGCTGCTGTTTGTAACTATCCGAAATATTGGTCCTAGACCCAATATTCCGGATAGTTATTATTGATTATGATGGCATAATCAATTCTGAATATAGTTGGATAATTTTTGGAATTAGACCCATATAAAAATTTTTCCCGATATTCAGTAAAATCGGCCCATTGGCAACACAAATATGCCAATTTCACTTTTTTTTTTTTTTTTTGTGTTTTCTACACTAATTAAAGAAAGTCAAATCCAATGGCTTATGTTTGGACTTGGAACCCATTTTCCGGAAAACTATGATGTAGGTTATCATATGGTCGGTATTGACCGACTTTAATTTGCTTCCTTTTTTAAATTTGGTCGTTTTAAATGGTATTCATATCTTTTAGTTTAAACGCAAAGTTTAAAATTTAAAGTAAATATTTTATTTAATTTACACTTTTCAAAAACTGTTAGTTTGTGCTAACTATTATTTGGCTGTTTAACATAAAGTTGTTATTGTCAAGAGTCTCTTTAAAAGCAAACAACAAAATTTCCATACATAAACGTATCACTTTTAAAATAAGACAGCTTTAAATAGTTTAGTGTGTCTTTACTAGTTTAGGTTTTATTTTATCACATGCCACAAGCTGTTGCACTGCTGGAATTCCACTACTCCTAACAAACGTATGTGAATATAAAATACATACACACATGCAGAATATGCACATTCACACCCCGAGTAAAAAAGATTATATATAATTTTACTTACTTTTATATAAACATATATTATTTCATAAATTTATACGTAAATATTTTTGCTATCATATAAGATTATATATATTAACACTTCGTATTTTTTTCTTATATAAAATTATATAAAAGAAAATGTTAAGTTATACATAATAACATATGATTAGAGTTAGTTTATATAATTACATATGAAATATAAAATTCTGTCTGTTTTTTATATAATTTAATATAACAAAATATTTGAAGACATTTTATATAAAACTTTATGCAACTTTTTTCTGAATCATATGTTATCTTATATGAGTAAAATTAAAAAAAAAAAACTAAGTCCTTTATATTTAATTTGATATAACTTTTGAAAATTTTTCTAAGCCCGAGTAAAAAAGATTATATATAATTTTACTTATTTTTATATAAACATATATTATTTGATAAATTTATACGTAAATTGTTTTGCTATCATATAAGATTATATATATTTGCACTTCGTATTTTTTTCTTATATAAAATTATATAAAAGAAAATGTTAAGTTATACATAATAACATATGATTAAAGTTAGTTTATATAATTACATATGAAATATAAAATTCTGTCTGTTTTTTTATATAATTTAATATAACAAAATATTTGAAGAAATTTTATATAAAACTTTATGCAACTTTTTTCTGAATCATATGTAATCTTATCTGAGTAAAATTAGAAAAAAAATCTAAGTCCTTTATATATAATTTGATATAACTTTTGAAAATTTTTCTAAGTCCAGAATTTTTTTTTTTAAGTTCCAAACCTAAACCTTAAACATTTGTTTTAAAAATTTTATATGTTATTATATATAATGCAAAATTTATGAAAAAAAATCTAAGTTCTTTATATATAATTTAATATAATTTTTTTTTTGGGTTTTTTTTTTTGGATTTTTTTTTATTTAATTATATATAATTGCATAAATTTTTCTAAAAAAGGGGCCAATTTTCGCATAAAATCATATAAAATTATATTAAAATCACATCAAATTATATCAAATTTAATGCAACTTTATATGGTTTTATCGACTCATTTTTCGCATCAAATTCTATATGAATATATATGATGTCTTTATATAATTAAATATAAACATATATAATCTTTTTTACTCGGGAGTCCAATTTTTTTTTTTGAAGTTCCAAAACTAAACCTTAAACATTTTTTTAAAAAATTTTATATGTTATTATATATAATGCAAAATTTATAAAAAAAATCTAAGTTCTTTATATATAATTTAATATAATTTTTTTTTTTGGATTTTTTTTATTAAAAAAAAATTTTTTTTTGGAATTTTTTTTTTATTTAATTATATATAATTGCATAAATTTTTCTAAAAAAGGGGCCAATTTTCGCATCAAATCATATAAAATTATATTAAAATCACATCAAATTATATAAAATTTAATGCAACTTTATATGGTTTTATCGACTCATTTTTCGCATCAAATTCTATATGAATATATATGATGTCTTTATATAATTAAATATAAACATATATAATCTTTTTTACTCGGGACTTCATTCCTGGTTAGATAAACAAAAACGCAAAAATACTGTTAAACTTTTTTGCTCCTACATACTACCACTATTTACTCAGTACAAAACAAAAACAAAACTTCATTCCAACACTTCTATAAAATTTGTCATCAACTCTCAGTCTGTTGGTGTTTTGCTTCCTTGTTGTTTTTTTTTAACTTTGTCCTTAACACCAAAGAATATTTTAGATAAAATAACAAACATCCGCTTTGGTAATTTTACAAATTTAGGCAGTACAGGCATATTAGGGCATTCAACAAATCGGGTTTAAGTTAAACCGGTTAATTGAAGTTCCACAAATATTGATATCGTATCGTAATTTTATTAAAGCAATTTTTAAACAGCTATAAAATTGTTATTTTTTAATTATTTTTTTTAATTTGAAAGATAAATTATTATAATATTTTTATTGTATATTGTACTGAACTGAAATTGCCACTTAATTGTAAATTTTTTAAGGGACAAAATCGGCTGAAGTTGTACATCAAAAACTACTGAACCGATTTTGATGAATTTTTTTTTTTTGTGATTTGTAGGTTATTAAATTCTCTAGTACTTACCGTGGCCATTTTTTTAAATTTTGACTATATTATGTTTTTAATAAAAGAAATGTAACTTTTTTACATTTTTTAAGTTTACATTAGCATAACTTCAACAAAAATCAATATTTTTCAAAAAAATGGCCACGATAAGTACTAGAGAATTTAATAACCTACAAATCACAAAAAAAAAATTCAACAAAATCGGTTCAGTAGCTTTTGCTGTACAACTTCAGCCGAGTTTGTCCTTTAAAAAAAATTCTCCAATTGAGTGGCAACCCTGGAAATTCTAGTTGACCAAATTTTGTGTTATAAAATTTTTAAAACATATCGAGGTCCTATATTCAAAACAATCTATCTTTAAAAACACAACTTCTCAGGAGAGCCAAAAAACTGTTTATTTCGCGTATTGTTAGAGCAATTAAAATTCGATATTCTACACAGCGCTGCCAACTCAGCGCGTTTCGCGCTATATTTAGCGCTTTCTGACCACCCAAAAAGCGCATTTTTTAAATCTAGCGCGTTTTTAAAAAAGGCGCTAAACTGGCGCTTTTTCACTTTTTCATTTAGCGCCTTTGGCGCTTTCTTTCAACAACTTATCACTACATGGAAATTTTACAACAGAAACGTCATAATAACAGTCTTAAATCCATATTTTTTACGTAGATGCTGTAGTACAACCATGGAAATGTGAAACTGTGGTGAAAATTTAAAAAAAAAAAATGTGGGTTTTATAATAAAAACAGAAAAAAAACTAGTTTGAAAATTATATTTAGCCATTTTTTAGACTTATTCTGCGAATAGGCGGAATGATTTTACAAAAAATAATATTAAAACCGTAAATTAAACATAGTTTTTTAGCGTTTTTTGCGCTTTTTACTTTATTTATATCTAGCGCATTTTAGCGCTTTTTGAGTCACTGTTTTGCGCGTTTTGCCTTTAAAAAGTTGGTATCACTGATTCTACAATAATTTTTTAAATCAACTACTGAATATCACATATAATTCGTTTTTAAAATTTTGCACTATTGGGGATTTTATGGTAGATAGAGGGTTTTGTTTCTCAAAAAACATTAAGGACATGAATGAAAATGATCAGATAGAGGATTTTGCATTTTAATAAAATTGAAAAAGTTGAAAGAAAGTATGAAGTGAGGTTGAGATTGCTAGAAATAGAATTGTAGTGTTGGAAACTGTCAAAATTTATTCTGTAGAAACTATAAATATTCACATATATAAAAAACAGTTTTCATTAACAAGACAAACCGACATTTAAAATCCTACTGATGATGACACTAACTGGGGTGTTTGAAACCGGTATGGGAAATACCAGAAATGTCTATAATTTTTAGAAATTCAATTTTTCTTCTGCATTTTTTCAACTTGAACCCTTATAACAAATATAATTAGAGCCCGTGCTCGATCTGTACTTACAGAAAAAATCAAATAAAATTACTGACAAAATATGTCGCCATTAGGCACGTCTCCGAAACTGAAAATGCAAATTCCTTCATTTGTGTCTGCAATTCCAGATCATGTTGGTAACCCTTGCGAAATAATGTAAGAGACAAAAAAGTTGAAAGAAAGTATGAAGTGAGGTTGAGATTGCTAGAAATAGAATTGTATTGTGGGAAACTGTCAAAATTTATTCTGTAGAAACTATAAATATTCACATATATAAAAAACAGTTTTCATTAACAAGACAAACCGACATTTAAAATCCTACTGATGATGACACTAACTGGGGTGTTTGAAACCGGTATGGGAAATACCAGAAATGTCTATAATTTTTAGTAATTCAATTTTTCTTCTGCATTTTTTCAACTTGAACCCTTATATTGAATTATTTTGATTTCATTTATGATATCGGTAAATTTTTAACGTGATTTATTAATGATAATCGCTTATAAAAAATTCTGAAATCGCGGTTTTAGTCCACAGGTGCTGATTTTAATTACAAAAATTATTTTTTTTACTGCATTCGCATCAAAACTTGACAAACTGTTGAATATGTTATGTAAAAAATAGTAAAAAATTAAAAACGCGATTTTGGTCCACAGATGCTGATCAGCATCGCGATTTTTAAGAATAAAATTTTTATTATATAATGTACACAAGACATCCAAATTTTTACTCATATTTTTCAAAAAAAGTCAAACAAGAATTTTCAGAAAAAATTTGCATCAGTGGACCAAAATCATGGTTCTGGAATTTTGTTGACAATTTCATGTTCAGCACGCAAAAATTAGTATGAAAACATGTAATGGATGATGAAATTATTTAAAAAAAATATTAATAAATTGATTATTTGAAAAGATATAGGGTTTTGCAGTCAGAAAAATTAATTGTGTAAGAGATAGAGAAAACCAAAAATGCAAATAAAAGAGCAAACAAAAATATTTTTGTTCTGAGTCTTACACCATAGATGAGGGCCGTTTTACTGAATATTTTGCCATCAAAAAGTAATTTCCGTGAAAATGGAAGATAGAGGGTTTTGAATATAGGCCCTCGATATAAATAGTTTAGCTTTCAATTAAAATAAAAACAGAATTAAAAAATATTGTGGATTTATATCTTTAAAGCTGTTTATAAATTGCTTTGGGTGTTTTTTTGTTCAACCCCCGTTAATCTCCACTATACAAACCTCTAAAAATATTTTTTTTGTACTTTTCTTAAACATATCAAATATTTTGGGAATTCCAAACCCAATAAAACTCAAGATTTCGGTATTTGGACTAACTTTTAATGATTCCTACTGTATATTTCTTGTTTTATATTCAGAAACTCGAAATTATTTGCTAAATTATTAAACTAAAAACAATCGATTAACCGAATAATTACCCTAAAAACACACACAAATAACAGACTTACAAACATTCACAAATTATAAGGAAAAGTCACATTAGACTCATTTAAAATTTTTCCGCTTTGGGAAGTTTGTTTATACATATTGTGGTAATCGTTTTTGCTATTGTTGTTGTTTATATCTTTTTAAAATAAGATAATGTGTGATGAATAAGAAGCGGAAATACTCGAAACAGGAAAAGAAATTAAATAGATATACAATAAATATCTGAATAAACATAAGTATTTAATATTATGTTTGTTTAGATTTAATTTTAATCTTACGACACAGTTTCCGGTCTCTATATAAAAAATTAACAACATTTCTATAAATGAAACAATTAAACATGGGATCGAATTTCAAGAAACTAAAACATATTGTTCAGAAAATCATTTAAAGGACAAAAATTCACTAGGAATATTTTTTTTTTCTTGCGAAAATATTTTCTAATTAATTTATTATGACTTTTGCACAAAAATCATACAATTTTATCATTACGAATTTGTTAAATCCCCCGGATTCTATGCATTACTCAGAATTTCTTCTAGAATAAAAATGTTTAATATACTTAACAAAAATGCAAAAAAAACTCGTAAAAACTGTTTTTATTTTTTTTAAGTTTGATCTAGTTGTTAAAGGGGAGCTTTTTTCCCTTGGTCCTATTTTACGAGAATGTCGTCTCAAATTAGAGGAACTCTTAAAAAACTAATAATTTTCACAAAAATAAAAAAAGTAAATTTACAATTTCGAAGCATTTAAGCAGGCAAATTTACACGATGGCATTTCTGAATTGTCAACACTACTTGCAAATCAGGAATCCGTTGTGAAAAAACCATAGCAAGAGCATTAAAAAAAATATATAAGAAAGTAAAGGCATTCTTCCACGATTTCCCTTTAATTTTATAAAAATATGTATTGGAATCACCACTCTCAAATGTGGCACTAAAAATGAGAAGTTTATAAAAGAAACCCTGAAAACATCTAACGAGTGTATAACAGTCGCGTGCGAAACTTTTAAGCGGGCGCATTTGCGCATTTGCGATGGTATTTGCCTTTATTTTGTGTCAACTTATTACTTATCCATTCACATTACAGTCGAACAAAATGAATAAGAAATTTATATTTTACAGATAATTCTGTAAATTAACATTTTTTTTTATCGAAATTATTTTACAGAGTTTTCTTCGTAAAAAAACAAAAAAATTTTGCTGGTTGGAAATCTATGGTGTTTTCTGCTGGCCAAGCAGAGTATCTCTCTAATTTAACAGCCCGAGTAAAAATAAACATATATAACAATATATAACTTGATACAAACATAATAAATCATATATTATTATACATCCGTGAGATATTTTCTAAATTTCCTAAATGCAGTCATATGTAGTAATATATAATTTAATCATGATTCGGAATAAAAGGTATACGGTTGATATAAATATATGAAATAATATGAGGGTCAATACAAAATTTGTTTTTCTGTATAATTTAATATAAAATTATATATATTTTATTCTGTTCCATATATAACTATATAAATGTTTCAAATTAGCCAAAAATTTTCTAAGATTTTTAGGCAAAGTATAAGAAACTTTTAAATGTTCCCAGCAAAAAAAGAGCTTACCATTCACTACAAAATTCACCACAACTTATGAACCAGATGTACTTCTTCTTCAACTGAAACATTGATGAATTTAATATGGGCGTGACACACAAGGTAGGTTCTTTTTATCGCCACTTTTCAGTGGCGAAAGATTGACACTTAAGTATAACATATATCACTACCCAAGTAGAAATTCATGACGGTTATAAAAAAAAAGCGTTTTTAAAGCACTCCAAAGTAGAAACTCATGACGGTAATAAAAAAATAGCATTTTTAAAGCACTTCCAAGTATAAATTCATGACGGTAAAAGAAAAAGTCATGACTTATCAAAAATAAAGCATTTTTAAAGCATTATTTCATAACGCTTTATGAACGTTTTGAAAAAGCTTTTTGAGATTACTTTTTCGCCAAATTTATGTTGGTTTAGGAATACAATTTTTTTTACAACATTTTTTTACACTACTTTTTAAATATGGTTTACGACGACCAAAAAGCCAACATTAAAAGCGAATTAACTCTTGACGACCCTATAACAGATTTAGTTAAGTTTGAGGAGTTTGACAACAAGGTTAAAACTGATCAGCAATTTTGCAATTCACTGGTATGTATTTTTCTATATTTACATTTGAATCAAAATTACTAATTTCTATTTTGTTATTCAGCGTGACCTGATGCGGTTAAAATGTAAGGCCGACTCATTATATGAGGCATACATGGGACTATTTAAATAAATGGACTAAATAATTGACGATTTCATTGGCATTATATTGAAACTAATGCCAATGAAATTTTTAGCATTATCATTGTTTCAATCAATGCCAATGCCCGTTAAGGAATTAGAAGCATTAGTATGCCAATTACGAAAAATTTCATTGGCATTAATAAATGTTTTAATGAAAACAAAGCATTAGCAATATTAAAAGTCGTATTTCCGTCAACCAGTTGTGAAATTTTTTTTTTGGTTAAAACTTAAAATGGCTATAGGTCTGTTTGTTTACCCAAATTTCTTACTATTTTTACTACAACTGGAAAGTTTTGTTTACTTTTTGTATTACAAATTTCCAGCTTTATTAAAAGTAGTAAAAATGAGTTGATTGTAGTTAGGTAAACGAACAGGCATAATATCTCGAAAACTAAGTTAGAGCAAAATGGAGGGCATTTTTGGTTCTTAGAATCTCCATAGTTTCGCCGGTCCTCTTCACATGTGTGGACCTTAATAGGTCAAAATTTTGAATCTAAAAAATTGGCAGTCCCGAAAGTTTAAAAATTCACATACCTTTAGCATTATCTTGCTTAGTTTTCCAGGTACTGCAATTTAGGGGCCCAATAGGGTCTTGGGAATTTTAGAAACTGAATAACTAAAAAACTATTGCTCTGAGGGTTTTCTAGTATTGGCAGACGAGTTATAGAAACCAAGAGCTACAAAAATGCTTTTGGACTTTTTGTTGTGTCACCAATATTTACCGAGACATAAGCATTTTTAAATTTTCCGGAATCCCAAATTTTTTGAATTCAAAGTTAGGGGTAAACATATGTGAAGAGGACCCGCGAAAGTATGGCGATTCAAAGAACCAAAAATGCCCTCCATTTTGCTCTATCTGGCTTAGTTATCGAGATATCGCAATTTTAAGTTTTTAAAAAAAATATATATTTATTGTAAAAAAATGCTTTTTTTTATTAATTGTAAATATTTTTTTTAAGCATTTGTGCCGTTTCATTGGCATTAGTACAAATAATGCCAAAAAATTTTATTGTCAATAAATGTTAAAATTCCTATGTATGATATAAGGCCATTGGAAGTATCCTTTCCGTTATAATGTCCCCAGGATTACAGCAAATGTTTAGCGGCGTTGGAAAACCGACTAAAGGAGTTTCGAAAAAAAATTTTAGCACCATTAAAGTTTTTAATGAATTGAAAGGTAATATTATGCTGGCCAACAACTACATATATATCTTTGATCAAAACATGTATGTGTTTTTCACAAAACAATTTTAGGTATCAACCTAATTTCGTCCCTTCGCGTTATATTTTTAAAGTAAAATTTATGTTAATAGAAACTTTTCAATTTTTTTTTTGATTTTTGTGAAGTTTGCCTTACCGCGAAAGCATTAAATTAAGCAAATTTCTAGATCTTTTCAAAAGATTTAAAAAAAAAACATCGCAGTTTTCGTCAGATCAGAAATGCTATATACCTATTATTTGCATGCTATATACCTATTATTGCAGAACACCTTCTTCTACAATTTGAAAATGAGTCCGACATGTCTATCGTGACCAAAACAAGCCGCTGGCTAGCGGCAGCAGAAGAGAGAATAACTAAACGAAATTCTTTTCTTAGACCGAATTTACATAAGACAATTTTAATTGCGGCACTTCTGATTTTCTAGTGTATCAGAGAGAGAGGGAAGAATCTTGGGTCTCTCTCTGATACACGATAAAATCAGAATTGCCGCAATTAAAATTGCCTATGTAAATACGGTCTTAAAACAATAAAAATTAAAACAAAAATAAACTTTCATTTGGTTTTTAAATTGATGGAAAATTACTTTAGGTTTTGCATCTGAAATGCTTGTAAATTGCTTTTTTTTTTTGCATATAAAGCACTTTAAAATTGCTTTACATACCGTTTCAAAAGTGATACATTTTTGGTTTTTGCAATGCTTTAAAAGCGCTATAACGAAGCGTTCTAAAATCATTATTATAAATGTCTTTAAAAACGCTTCAAATAAACCGTCTAACGGTGTTATCATTAGGACAGTCTGAAAGCGCTCTGATGATGGTTTTCAGTATGGTCTGAGAGCATTCGTACTACCATACAAAGCGCTTTTAAAGCGTTTTAACGGTTGTATTTTTCTACCTGGGTAGTGTTTTTATCACAACTTCTGAAGTAGTGATCCGGATATTAATATAACTTGACCTTTTGGAAGCACTTTTTTCATCACTTCTTTAGAAGTACATATTTCTTGGCATTTTGGGTGTGATTATGTCATTTTTATTTGGTTATTTAGAACTTCTAAATTAGAAGTTCTTTTTCACTTATTTTTGTAAGATTGATTGAAAGAGTATTTTTTTGTAATATTTACACTTAAAACACTGTTCGACAGCAAAAACCTCCCACACTGAAAAAAAAGTGCGAACTAATTTTAAGGAAAAATTGACATTAAATTAAAGAAATGAATTTTTCTTTAATTTTAGTAAAATTTTTTTAAGAAATAGAAAATTTCATAGACTTAAAGAAAACTTAACTTAATTTGATAACATCAAAAAACGTTGCTTCTTTAAAAAATTAAATTTTTTTTCTTTAACTTTTATTTCTTGAATCAAAGAAAAAAATTCTTTAAAAATATTACACAAACGTAAAAAAAAAAAAAAACATTAAAGAAATTGTTCTTAAAAACTATTATCATATACTTTAATACTAATATACTATAATAGATTTAAATAAGTATATATTAGTTTTAAGGAAGACATTCTTGTTTATATGCACACAGAAATTTTTTCGGAGGTTGAGAGAAATGCCAATTTCATCTTTTAATTCTCAACTAGTATAAAGTTGAATAGGTTTAAATATTTTAGTTTTGGACACTAACGATTGGCGATTGTCATTCAATTTTTTTTTTTGATAATTTTTTGGTTAAAAGACTGGTAAAGTTCTTTTAAAACAGATAAATGATAAAATATTAATAACATAAAAAATATAAATAAAAAAAGATTTTTCCTTTTGAGTTAAATTAATCTCATTTTTTCGTAATTTTAAGAAATATTTCTTTAATTTTAATATGCTTTCAAACTTAAATTAAATACATGTACACTTAATTTTATTAAATAAATGCACAATTTTCACACTAAATTTAAAGAAAGATGTTTTATAACAATAAAGAAATTTTTCTTTGGAGCCAAATTATGTGCAGTTTTTCTTTAATTTTAATAAAATTTCTTTAATTTTAAGAAACTTTTTTTTCAGTGCAGTGAAATTTCTAACTGGTCCTTATAGATTTTGGTCTCCTGCTTTCAAATCTACCGTCCAAATTTTTCTAGCACGTACCGTTTTTGAGATATTCGCTGTTAAAAAGTAAAAAAGCAATTTTAGGGGTCCACTGTCACGTATTCTTACGTTGCTTCCACGAAATAGGACTTGATTTCATATAAAATGGATCTCCTGATTCCAAAACTGCAATCCACAATTTTCAAGCATGTTCTGTTTTTGAGATATTTGCGTCTGAAAATTTTAGTGTGATTTATAAAGAATATAACAGTAGAATTTGAGTTTTTCAAACGCCAATATTTCAAAAACAGTACGCGATAGAAAAATTTGGATGCCAGATTTGGAATAAAGATGCCTTATTTTTACTAAATCGAGTTCTATTGTGTTTGAGCAACTTAAGAATACGTTACAGAGGAGACCGAAATATTTCAATATTAAAACGCGAATATCTTAAAAACCTTACGTAATAGAAAAATTAATTTCATTGATAATCTAACATATATACTTCTAATTAAAAAAAGGAGTAATTATAGAGATCACAAAACTATAAAAATTCACGGCGAATTGATTCACAAGTTTGTTTTGACCACAAGCCTATACCTCAATTTCCTAAAAAGCTTAAACAATCTTTAATAATGTGATGCAGCAACGTCCGCTTTAGTTCGTAAATGTATTTATTTAATTTAGGACCAACTTTTTTTGATATAAGATATGAAATTTGAAAAATTTATCAATAATCGATTTTCGTCTTTGCGACTTTTTAAGCTCTAAATAAAGAGAAATGAAATGCCATTACCAAATTTTGTCACCATTTTTGCAAAACCTAAATCTATTTGAAGCTGGACGTAGAAAAAATTGCATACTTTGTGTATCACCCTCATTCTAATTGTTTCAGTTGAAAATGAAGTCCATATGTTGTTCTGATTTGATTCCTAAGAACATATGAAACAGGTACTTCAAAATCATTAAGCAAAGAACTGGTGAAAGATGTTTTTATTGTTATTTTGTAGCATTGGTGGAAGTATTTTAAAAGTACTTCCTACGGAATATGAAGTTCGGCACCTATCGCTACTTTGTATGTAGTGAAACTACTAATTCTTTTTGAACCACTACGTTTATTTTTTGCTGGGTTCCTAAACATTTCCTTTTTAGGGTTATGTATATCACTTATCTGGTTCGAAGCGTACCCAAACAATTTTTTTGTTTTAGAAAATTATATGTTTGGTGAATGCATCGTTGACCTGTGGTGTAACTCAGCCAAACCAAAACACACCAAGATTTTATATGTTTTTATGCAATTAGATCTAATTGGATCCACTGAAATATGGCAATGTCTGGTCTAAACTCGGATGAAATCGAATCATATTTTATATAAGTTGATATTTTTTAATGCAAAAACATCCACCATTATTCGGATTAAATTGCGTATAAATATATATTGTGTTATATATCATTATATATTGCATCATATAAAAATTTTTACTCGGGAGACTGATTATTTTGAGTGTAGAATGTCTTAGAATCGATCATGGATCAAAAATATATATATATATATGGGGCATTCCATGTCAAATCGAACACTTTGAACAAATTTTTTTTAAGATTTTCCCAATTTGTTTACAGTTTTTAGTACACTTCGGAAACTCCTTCGTGGTAAATTTTCATATTTTTTTGATGACCTGTTCAAAAGATATCGAATTTTTAAAAATTGGTATTTGCTCCTTTACTCAAAATTCTTTTACTGATAACTTTTTCATTAATGGTCCAAATTTTAAATTTTTTTTTCAAAATTTTTGTTTTTTTGCGTACTTTAAAAAAAAAATCCCAAAAAATTCTTAAAAGCGTTCTAGTTTGCGATTTTTAAGTTTCTTAATTTAAATCTCATTTTTGAAAATGTTTGTACTTTTCGATTTTTTTAAAATTTTTTTTGTGTAAAACTTCTATCGATTCTACAAATTTTTTGCCCAGGAGGATCGTGGGATATTTACTATTTTTTTAAATTTTTTAAAATAAAAATTTATTGTAATTTTCCAATCTTAAAATCATTTCTACTGCTCCAATGGTGCGTCATAGAGGGGTCATTTATAAGACCGACCCCCATTAATTTTTACGTTGTAACATTTCTTTGGAACAAACTAATACCCTATCTCCAATTTCTAAGGGGGCTCCCACTAGAGCTGCAAAACTATCGATAGTCGTCCCATAGTATCAAACATTTTAAGGAATTGTAAGATTTTGCGTAAAATTACGTTGTTTTTCATTACAACTTGGTACTTCTGAACACACAAATGACAATTTTTGGCGTTCACTGTCATTCCAGTCTATTTTAACTCACTACGGCGATCTTCCATCATGCCGTGCTTGTTCTGTTCTGACCTTAAATTTCGCAATAACATTAACACGAGATTACTATCATTGCATTAATTCTTCAAAAAGTAGAATTATTCCAAAATGATATAAAGATTTTAAAAACGGTTCACTTTTTGATTAAGTTTTCAGCAAGTGACAATCTTTTTGAAGCTAAAATTTTTTCGGCGATAGTATCGCTATCGGGTAAAAACTATCGATAGTCCTTTTAAAATAAAACTATCGATACTATCGATAGTACCATCGATAGTTTTGCAGCTCTAGCTCCCACACAAAACGACATTTTTTAAAATTTGCTCCAACCGCTCTAACTGCCCTTCTAGTGCCCTAAGAGCAACAAAATGTATGACCGACCCACATTATTTTTTTAGTCCAAACATTTTCTCTGAACATACCTGCCCTCTATCTCTAATTGTTAAGGCGGTACAATACAATTGTTTTTATTTTTTGTAAATTTGTTTTATTTAATCAGCTTCTGCCGGTCCAATGGTGCGTCCGAGAGGGGTCATTAGTGAGACCGACCCCCATTTATTTTTACCCTCCAACATTTTTCTAAAACATACCTATCTCCACTCCCTAAGTTTTTGAAATTTGAAATTTGGACCATTATTGAAGAAGTTATGAGTAAAGGAACAAAATACCAATTTTTAAAAACTCGATATCTTTTGAACGGGTCATCAAAAAAATTTGAAAATTTACCACGAAGGAGTCTTCGAGGGTTACTAAAAACTGTAAATAAATTGGGAAAATCTAAAAAAAAAAATTTCAAAGTGTCCGATTTCACATGGAATGCCTTCATATAGTTTACGGGATCCTTGAGCGATATTTCTATACGTTACAAATGGAATGACAGACATTGTGAGTATACTCCATATTGTGGATGGTATAAAAATTGGTAAAAAAAATTAATTTTGAGGACAACATTTCGTTATAAAAAATTTCCTTGAAATTAAATAGTTTTGTATTTTTAGGCTATATGAAACGTACCAAAATATTTTGGCCGTGATCACCATTTACACAGACAGACGGACAGCGCGTTTGTTTGGAAAATTTCGTTGTATAAAAAAGTTTTAAAATTTGCAAACTTTTTTTCCTTAGAAAACTTGCCAGGTTCTGAGCTCTTTTTTAAAAATTCGCACAATATAAAACGTTTTTCCTTAGAAACATGCTCAGACTCTGAGATATTTTTTCTACTAAAAAATATGATATTCCGAAACTTTCTTCCTACACCATCTAGACATCTAAGATTAGAAAAACTTTCTTCCTTAATGATTTAAGATTTTTAAGGTAATTTTCTAGATTCTAACTGTAAGTCATTTTTCTTGTGGAATAAAAAACATCTCATATTATTTATTTTTTCTCTTCCTTTCGTTCTTTCTTTGGTTGTTTGTTTTAATTTTTTTTTTTTTTTCTTTTTCTTTAGAATTCAGAATTTATTTTCTTTTAACCCTCCACCCTATGGACCCGAGCCTTCCGTCGACAACTTATTGTAAATGGATGATCTACAAACTAGCAGCAGATTTATGATCTGGTAAAATGGGATTATTGCAGTATGACGTGGCGTATAAGTATTATATTATAGGTTTTTAATATGACTCATACGCATGGTGCATCCACTTCACTAACAAAAAACTTTAAATTAAATATTTCGATGGTCACACAGTGATTGCGCTGAAATGTACTCTGTTGAACAACGCTTGTCAATTAGAGGTTAGTAGAGGTTTTGCGAAGACTTTTAAACTTAATATTCCTTAATACTTATTAACAGCGAAACCAAAAATATGCAGTATCATGTTTTTTCCTGCGCATTGTATTGACAAATGGGTAAGGTATTTATCCTTTTCAGAAGATTTTAAGAAATCTGGCATCGATTTGTTAGAGCATATTTTTGCATATTTTAGCCTTAACAGCATATTTTTTCATATTTTAGGTTTAAGAGCATATTTTAGCATAAGAGCATATTTTTAGAGCATTTTTTCCATTTTAAGAGCATATTTTCATTTTTTTGAGCATTTTTTCAATTTTTTAAATTTTTGGAACATTCTTTCGATTTTTTTTTTATAACAACGATTACACTGCGGAACACTAAAAAATAAACAAGAGTTATGACCATCATGCTGAATCGAATGGCGTACTCCGTTTTTCGATGTATGGTACAGTTTTCTTGTAAAATGTCATTAAAGATTGGCTGATTTTCAGCTGCTTTTTTAACAAAAAAAATCCAAAGCTAATGATTTTTAAATTTTATGGCATGGAAAACAAAGATATAACTTGTAGCAATATTTCTAATATAAATTTGGTTTAAAGCTTTTCATCTTAACCCCTTTAATTCGCGGATTTCTTCATTTTTTTAAGTTTTCGCGAAAATAACCGCTAAATTGGTATCTGATAAAACACTTGCATTTTGTGGATCATAAAGGCGTCCATGACACAACGAATAGTGGACAAAAACCATCTATGTTATATGGACCATCATGAAGAAAATCGCGAAAAAACCGTTTTTTTGTATATGGCAGCATCACTTTAGGAAATGATTTGAGGCTTCATCTTTTAGTATATAATGTGGGAACCTTTAACAATGAACTGACCCAAAATTTGTCCAAAAAAGTTTTCATTTGCAAAAGTTATCTTAACAAAAACTGTTATTTCAGTGTTTGCGATACAATAATTATAGTTTTTGTTAAGATAACTTTTGCAAATGAAAACTTTTTTGGACAAATTTTGGGTCAGTTCATTGTTTAACCCTTTAAAAGCCAAATTTTTTTGGCTAGGAATTTCTTGACCAAACTTTGTGAAAATGTTGATCTATACTAAAGAAAACTTTTTTGTTGATTTCATTGGTCTACTGCGCCCTCTAGCGGAGATATATGCAATCAAACTTAAAACTTTCACATACAATATCTCCCGAACAAGTTAAATTTTTTTCAAAATTTTAATTTTGTATTTTTTGTACAGAAAAGTACTACACAACTCGCTTTCGAGAAAGCTTTTGCAACTATTATTCAATGTTTTAGCATTTTTTAACGTTTATTTTATTTTTTAAATTTTTTACGTTATTTGAAAAATTTCGATTATGCCAACAAATATTGCGTCTACCCCTTCGATTTGCAAGTTTATTTTTCGAAACACATATATCGTAAAGATAACCCTTCAATGATCATTCTTGTCCAAATAAAACATAAAAATGCTGTACGGTTAAATTTTAATGATTTTCTTAAAGACGTGTACACCGTTGTGTACAGTGGCCAGTAATGGGTTAAGGTTCCAACATTATATACTAAAAGATGAAGCCTCAAATCATCTCCTAAAGTGATGCTGCCATATACAAAAAAACGGTTTTTCGCGATTTTCTTCATGATGGTCCATATAACATAGATGTTTTTTGTCCACTATTCGTAGTGTCATGGACGCGTTTATGATCCACAAAATTCAAGTTTTTTATCAGAGACCAATTTAGCGGTTAATTTCGCGAAAACTTAAAAAAATTAAGAAATCCGCGAATTAAAGGGGCTAAGATGAAAAGGTTTAAACCAAATTTATATTAGAAATATTGCTACAAGTTATATCTTTGTTTTCCATGCCATAAAATTTGAAAATCATTAGCTTTGGAATTTTTTTTGTTAAAAAAGCAGCTGAAAATCAGCCAATCTTTAATGACATTTTACAAGAAAACTGTACCATACATCGAAAAACGGAGTACGCCATTCGATTCAGCATGTCCGAAATATATTGACATGATGGTCGTACCTCTTGTTTTCTAAAATAGTGGTTAGTTTTGTCACGCAGTGTTATTTTTATTTTTTTTTTTTTAATTTTTGTGAGACGTTTTTTTTTTAATTTTTCATTACATTGAACAAAAATTTCAAACTTTTTCCAAAATTACGGGGTTCTGACGATTAATTCCCCTTTGGCCTGTTCTTGCCTCATATTGGTATATGAAACTATGTTTTCTTTAGATCTGACTCTAACTACCCCACATAATGTTATTTTTTGGGTATATTCCCTAACAAATTATAAAAAACACCGCGAAAAAGGGGACATATTTTTTTTAGAGCAAATTTTTATTGTTTTAAGAACATATTTTCCGTTTTTAAGGGCATTTTTTAAGCGCATAAAACGTGTTTTTTAGAGCATATTTTTGGTTTCCCTGCTTATTAACAATTTTCAAACAGCTTTAAAAAAACTCAAAATGCATTTTTTTTTTATTCTGTTTTTTTTTTTTATTTGAAAGATAAAATATCGTTATATTTTTAAAATTTTATAACTCATAATTTCTTTAACTAGAATTTCCAGGCTTGCCACTCAATTGCGCGATGCTTTTTTTAAAGGGAAAAATCGGCTGTAGTTGTACTGGAATTTTTTTTTATTTTTAAATAATTGATTTTTTTGTAAATATCGTGACCATTTTTTAAATAATATTGATTTTTGTTAGTGTTATGATTATTTTAGTAACATTGGTTCAGTAGTTTTTGTTGTAGTAAAATATATAAGGGAAGTCCATGTCAAATCGGACACTTTGAAGAATTTTTTTTTAGATTTTCCCAATTTGTTGCTTCTACCGGTCCAATGGTGCGTCCGAGAGGGGTCATTAGTGAGACCGACCCTCAATTATTTTTACCCTCCAAGATTTTTGTAAAACATACCTGCGCCCTATCTCCCCTCACTAAGTGGGCTTCCATTCAAAATTACATTTTTAAAAAATTTGCTCCAACTGTAATTTGTATGGGAGCCTACTTTGGGAGTGGAGATAGGGCGTAGGTATATTTTACAAAAATGTTGAATGGTAAAAATAAATGGGAGTCGGTATCACTAATGACCCCTCTCGGACGCACCATTGGACCGGTAGAACCTAATAAGATTAAACAAATTTCCAATAAAATAAAAAAATTGTATGGGGACCGCCATAATAGGTAAAGGGTAGGTGTGTTCAGAGAAAATGTTTGGACTAAAAAAATATTGGTGGTCGGTCATACATTTGAGTGCTCTAAGGGCACTTAGGGCAGTAAGAGCAGTTGGAGCAAATTTAAAAAAATGTCATTTTGTGTGGGAGCCCCCTTAGTAATTGAAGATAGGGTATTAGTTTGTTCTGAAGAAATGTTAAGACGCAAAAAGTAATGGGGGTCGGTCTTTGAAATGACCCTCTATGACGCACCATTGGAGCAGTAGAAATGATTTTAAGATTGGAAAGTTACAATAAAAATTTTTCAAAAAAGTTTAAAAAATAGTAATAATCGTTATCCCACGATCCTACTCGGCAAAAAATTTGTAGAATTGATAGAAGTTTTACATACAAAAATTAAAAAAAAAATCAAAGAGTACGCACATTTTCAAAAATGAGATTTAAATTTTAAAACTTAATAATCGTATACTGAAGCACTTTTAAGAATTAAAAAAGTACGTAAAAAACTAAAATTTAAAACAAAAAATTTGCAATTTGGACCATTATTGAAGAAGTTATGAGTAAAAGAAGTTTGAGTAAGGGAGCAAAGTAAAATTTTTAAAAATTCAATATCTTCTGAAGGGGTCATCAAAAAAATCTGAAAATTTAACAAAGAGTTTTCAAAGGGTACTAAAAACTGTCAACAAATTGGGAAAATCTACAAAAAAAAAATTATTCAAATTGCCCGATTTGACATGCAATGCCCCATATGTTTTTATAGCTTTTTAAATTTGTTAATATTAAGGCAGTTTTTTACTGTTTTGAAAATATATGAACATTTAATACAAGTCGAAAGGTTTTTAATGCCTCTCCAACTGTGTATAGGTCATGTCTAAATATGGCTTTGTTAAGTCCATATTTTTAAAAATGTAAACACTTTTGGTAAGTTTATATATACGACCCCAAAATCATATATAATAATCTCTATTAAAATTAAGCTGACCCATATTTTTGCGTTTGGCAAAATTACTGCAAGTTCGGCTTTTATTCGGATTTTCCCGAGAAGTCATATTTTTTATAAGGTGGCAACACTTTTTTAAATTTGAGATTGGCCAGCTTCAAAAAAAACATGTAACTCTTATTTTTCTCCCCTCATTTAAATATTCAAGTTTCAGGCCAATCGGTTGGTGCAAAAAAAAACGTTTTTGGTGAAATGCCCTAATGTACATGGGGCATTCCAGGCCAAATCACTTACTTTCAGTCCTGACCCCCTTCGATTATTTTTTCAAAATGGGGATTTTTACAAAAAATTAAAAAATTTAAATTTTCAATTAATTTTGACCAGTAAAAAATGTAAACATCTTAAAAAAAGTTGAACAACGTTATGTTGGTATTTAAATGTAGTTTTAGAAAAAAATATGAAAAAAATATTCGAAGTAATTATCACTTATTTTTTAACGTTTAAAAATTAAAATCGAATTTTTGAAAATATCCGAAACTTTAGATTTTTTTTTGTCTAAAAATTCTACTCTGAATACGGAACATTTAACCTATAATTCGAGATGGGACCACAATTTTTTCTATTTTATTTCAAATTTTTAAAATTGCACTTTTTTTTACTCTGGTTTGTTTTAAATGGTGCTCAAAAAAAATTAAGTAGTTAGATATTGACCGCAACTCCACTTAGATATATTACTTTGGATGCAGAAATACGTCTTACGAAATTTTAGGATAAAAGGACATGTCTAAGGTGTGCTACACCGGTCATAAAAAACGAATTAAACGGGGAAAATATGTCTTTTTGTTAATTTTCTAAAGTGTTTCGATATTTTGAGTTAAGTTTGAATCCAAATGAATACAGAATTATAATTTGGAGTAACATTTCTCTCTAATAAGGTACTAAAAACTAAAATCGGTTGAAAATCAGCCAAGTTATTACAACTTCCCCAGGCATCTAGCGAGTGTCATACCACTTGATTAAAGAATACGAGTCCCTTTTTTTTTAATTTATGGAATTTATCTACTGTAATAACATTTTTTCATTATTAATGTTTCAGTGTAATATTTTTTTTTTAGTTTTTCCAAATTTTAAAAACAAAAAAAAAAAAATTTAAAAAATATAGATTTCAAAAGGGTGTTAAAAATGCAGGCATTTTTAGCATTAATTTAAAACATGTTAGCAAAACACAATATGAAAAATACTTGTAATCTAATAACATTTGAACTTGAAAAATAAAAAAAATGTTATTACATAATAAAATTTCATTGAATTTAAAAAATCGGATTGTATTGCTTAATTAAATGGTCTACCACACGTTAGATGCCTGGGGAAGTTGTAATAACTTGGCTGATTTTCAACCGATTTTAGTTTTTCGTACCTTATTAGAGAGGCATTTTACTCCGTATTATAATTCTGTGACGACTTGAATTTAAACTTAACTTAAAATACCAAAAAAATTGAGAAAACAGAAAAAAATTCATATTTTTCCTTGTAATCCGTTTTCTAAACTTCAAGACCCATGCGGAACGCCTTACCTAGGCCGATCGTTCTTAATTTTTGTGAGACGTATTTTTACCTTAAAATGAATATATCTAGGGTAAGCTAGGGTCAGTATCTACCAATTTAATTTTTTTGGATCACCATATAAAATAAATCAGTGTCAAATAATAAAAGGTGCAATTTTCAAAATTTGAAAAAAATAAAAAGAATTGCGATCACATCTCGAATTATGGCTTTAAAAGTAATTTAGAGTAGAATTTTTATTGATTTTAACAAAAAAAAACTAAGGTTTCGGACTTTTTCAAAAAGTCGATTTTAATTTTTAAACGTAAAAAAATAAGTGATAATTACTTCGAATATTTTTTTTTAATATTTTTTTCTAAAACTACCCAGGCAGAAAAATACAAACGGGCCAACGTTGGAATGAAGTTGGCGGCGACGGTACCAACGTTGGAGAATCATACCCGTTTCTAAGTCTACGACGTCATTCCGAGGTTGAAATGATAACAGTGGCCAACGATCGCTCGACTTTTGTTTTGACGTTGGGTTAACATTGATTTTCCAAATTTACGACCTTAGATTTACCTTTTGCTTAGGAATGTATTGAAAATCGCGATGTAGTGCTTTTTAGCTACCATTTTGTACAAATTGATTGAAAAAGAAACTACTTAAGTGCCCACTTAGATTAAAGAGTTGAAGTCTATGTAAATCAAATCTATAGTGAAGTGTTTTATGTAAACACAAAGTTGTGCCAACACAATATTTTTAGTAAAACTGTGTTACACTATACAACGTTGTATCCAACTTTATTTAAAATATCTATATTTTTTAACGGTCAAAATTAATTTTTTTTTGAGAAAATCGCCATTTTGAAAAATTTATTACTCAACACCATCTTGGAATAAACGGCTGAAAATTGGTGTCCAAGTTGCATTTAATAAGTACTAAAACACATCTAAAAATAAAATAAATCGAAAAGGCTTGGGTCTAAAAGTGAGGGATTTTGCCTGGAATGCCCCATATACAAACAGTAGATTTCTTACGCGAGTAAGATGTTCACTGCTTTTGTTATATTTCCTCTTATTATTTCCCAACATAGATTTTAAACGTCGAACAATAAATAATTTTTATTAATTTGAAAATTTAAACAGAATTTCAAATTAGTTTTTCTTAAATTAAATAAATTGACTTTTTGCACATCCAAACATACCCAGGCAAAAAAATACAAACGGGCCAATACTGGCCCAGTAACGTAAACGGTGGTACAAGTATTGGCAGGACGTAGAATTTTTTGTATTTCAGTACTGACCCGGTTACCCAAATGATCTACGGTTGGTCCAGACGTTCAGACAGCATCGTAAAAGCACTGTAAAAACCAAAAAAACAACGTTGTCCCAATACTCAAATACAAAAAAAATCTGTATTTATTTCAAATTTTTATTTATTTATTTTATATTATTTTTTCAAGGCATACTGGCATATTGAATGGAAAAGATTTTAAATTGAATGTTTTAGCACTTTGCTGTGACATCCCAGCTAGGGTTAAAATAGCCAAGGGTATATTAAATCACTTATAAATTTACCAACCAATAATATATATTTATGTTAAAGTGCTTATTAAAGTGCTAATACTTGCTTTTTTAAGGGCGGATTACTCAATGAAAAATTAGCTGCTAACTGCCGATTTAACGGAACCTTATGTTAAAATTTTTATGAAAAAGTTAAATTTAACGGAGAGTTATTTTATAACGGAGCATTGAATAATCCAGCCTAAATAATAGTAATATAATGATGGTAACGGAAATTATTAGTGCTGAACTTCCGGTTAATAAATAGAATATTTACAAAACAAGTAGTTAAAGGCCGCTGTTCCAAAAAAAGTAATTCACATAAAAAATGTGAAAATGAAAATTTCCGAATTTTTTTGGTGTTCTCGATTTCACATCCGAATTTATTTTTCGTTTTGTTTCACATAAATAAAATTTGGTGAAAGTAAAACGAATGCACTTTTTTCCTTATAATTTTTTAAATTTTAATTATTCGATTTCAACTTCGAATGAAAACGTGATCAACAAAACACTAAACTTGATTTCATGTGATTCGGAAATTTTCATGTGAATTGAAAAGTTGTGTAAGACAGAACAGAGGCCTTGTCAAATCGGACACTTTTAAAAAATCGGACACTTTGAAAACATTTTTTTTTAGATTTTCCCAATTTGTTTACAGTTTTTAGTACTCTTCGAAAACTTCTTCGTGGTAAATTTTCAGATTTTTTTGATAACCCGTTCAAAAGATATCGATTTTTTAAAAATTGGTAAATTGTTCCTTTACTCAAATTTCCTTTACTCAAATTTCTCTTACTCATAACTTCTTCAATAATGGTCCAAATTTTAATTTTTTTTTTCAAAATTTTTGTTTTTTTTACGTTCTTTAAAAAAAAAATCCCAAAAAATTCTTAAAAGCGCTCTAGTATGCGATTTTTTAGTTTTAAAATTTAAATCTCATTTTTGAAAATTTTTGTACTCTTCGATTTTTTTGAATTTTTTTTGTGTAAAACTTCTATCGATTCTACAAATTATTTGCCCAGGAGGATCGTGGGATAACGATTATTACTATTTTTTAAAATTTTTTGAAAAAATTTCATTGTTATTTTCCAATCTTAAAATCATTTCTACTGCTCCAATGGTGCGTCATAGAGGGGTCATTTATAATACCGACCCCTATTAATTTTTACGTCTTAACATTTCTTTGGAACAAACTAATACCCCATCTCCAATTTCTAAGGGGGCTCTTACACAAAACGACATTTTTAAAATTTGCTCTAACCGCACTAACTGGCCTAATAGTGCCCTAATAGTACCCTTAGAGCAACAAAATGTATGACCGACCCAAATTACTTTTTTAGTACAAACATTTTCTCTGAACACACCTAACTCTATCTCTAATTGTTAAGGCGGTCCCCATACATTTTTTTTTTATTTTTTTGTAAATTTGTTTTATTTAATCAGCTTCTACCGGTCCAATGCACAATGGTCTCCCAGACCCGTTTTTTTGGCCAAAACTCAAAACTTTTTTTTCTATATTTGTTGTTGGAATATTGTAGCAAACACTTCAGATAAACAAAAAAAATAATTTGTTTTTGCAAACTTTTATTTATTGTTATTCTATGAAGTGAGAAAGTTTAATGTTGTAAGTGCAGTGGAAAACTGAAACACGTGGTGTAATTTTTTGATTTCTTAGGACACTGGCTAGACGAAAATAAAAAAACTTTTTCAATCTACTAGTTATGAAAATTAATGACGATAGTAAGTATTTGAATTTTCAATATTGAAATATTCAATAAAAATTATGAAAAAAGGAAAATACAGGAAAACTTTCATAACCTCAAAATCAGTGATTTTTGCTTTTTATAAAAGAAAATATAGTATAAAACTTATAAAATTTCAAACAATTTCAACGACCCAAAAAGACAAAAAATTAAAGTGATACTTGGTGCTTACAAATCATCAATAACTTTTTGCTAGTTGTTGCTTATTTTCAAGAAATCAATTTTTGTTTCAGGAAACTTTTGCTCCAAAAACTGTGATATACTCACAGTTTGGCAGAGTGGAAATAAAAAACATGAACAAACCCAACGTGTTTCTTGGCGAAAATCGAAGAAACAAAAAGATTTCTTCAGTAAAATTTATTGGCGGTTCTTTTCTGAAAACATATTAACCCTCTATCTCCCATTTTTAGGGGTCATTTTGGCCCTTTTTTTCAAATATCCTCAAAGAACACCAAATATCCTCACTTTGTCAACGGCCAAAAGTTAGTGCGATATAACCAAAATGTTTAAAAAATTAAATTTTGAAATTATCATATATTGTTAAATTGTGTTTCACTATGATACTTTACAATTTTACTTTTTTAAGCATTCTGAACATTTTGCTCGATCTTTAGCCTTTGACAACCCATAGTGAAATTTAATTTATAAAATTTTTGTAGAGCATTTTAACTCTTTAAACGCACGTTTTAGTGGTGTTCTATGAGAATATTTGCGAAAAAGGTCCAAAATGACCACTAAAAATGGAAGATGGGGGGTAATATGTTACAAGAACAGAACCGCCATCAAATTTACTGAAGACATCTGTTAACATTATTTAACTTAGAAGCAGATTTATATATTTTTTTTCACACGACTTTGGTGAAAAACAATTCAACAATTTACAATTTTACTTATTTAAGCATTTTGCATTTTTCGCACGAACTTTTGGTATTTTACAACCCCTAATGAAATTTGATGCAGAAAACTTTTGTATATCATTTTAACACGTTTTAGTGGTGTTTTATGAGAATATTTAAAAAAGAACCAATATGACTCCTAAAAATTAGAGATAGAGGGTTAGCATGTTCTAAGAAAAGAATCGGCATCAAGTTTTACTGCAGACATCTTGTAACATTATTTACCTCAGATTTAGATTTAATACTTTTTTTTACTTATTTTAAGTAAAAAAATTTAAAAACATGAAGAGAATAATATGTTCCCTCGGCTCTAGATGGGTTCAAAAAAAGATTAAAATTTTTCAAAACTTTATAAAATTTATGTTTTTTGTTGTTAATAGTGTATTTTATTTCAATTCATGTGTATAAGTGATTATTTTAGTTTTGGCCAAAAAATATGGCTTGCCAGACCAATGTGCAATGGTGCGTCAGAGATGGGTCATTAGTGAGACCGACTCCCATTTATTTTTACCCTACAACATTTTTGTAAAACATACGACAGCCCTATCTCCACTCCCTAAGTAGGCTCCCATACAAATAACAGTTGGAGCAAATTTTATAAAAATGTAATTTTGAATGGAAGCCTACTTAGGGAGTGGAGATAGGGCTGTCGAATGTTTTACAAAAATGTTGGAGGGTAAAAATAAATGGGGGTCGGTCTTGATAATGACCCCTCTCGGGCGCACCATTGGACCGGTAGAAGCTGATTAAATAAAACAAATTTACAAAAAAAAAAAAAATGTATGGGGACCGCCTTAACAATTAGAGATAGAGGGTAGGTGAGTTCAAAAAAAAATGTTTGGACTAAAAAAATATTGTGTGTCGGTCATACATTTTGTTGATCTAATGGGCTAAAAATTTGTAGAATCGATAGAAGTTTTACACAAAAAAAATTTAAAAAAAAATCGAAGAGTAAAAACATTTTCAAAAATGAGATTTACATTTTAAAACTTAAAAATCGCATACTAGAGCGCTTTTAAGAATTTTTTTGGGATTTTTTTTTAAAAGTACGTAAAAAAACAAAAATTTTGAATAAATATTTGAAATTTGGACCATAATTGAAGAAGTTATGAGTAAAAGAAATTTGAGTAAATGAACAATCTACCAATTTTTAAAAATTCGATATCTTTTGAACGGGTCATCAAAAAAATCTGAAAATTTACCACGAAGGAGTTATTGAAGAGTACTAAAAACTTTAAACAAATTGGGAAAATCTAAAAAAAAAAAATTTAAAATTGTCCGATTTGACATGGAATGCCCCATATATACCTTATAGGGTTCTATGTAGACCGATATTTCAGTGTATTATAAACGGAATGACAAACTAATATGTATATACCGTCTATCACTAGAATGTAGGGTATAAAAAAATAATGCATATTCCCAAATGACACACTTCACAATTTAGTCGTTATTTTAGGTAATGAGTCGAAGTAAAAAAAAAACTTGCAACAATAACATTTTACCGTATAATTATGATCATTATATTAAAGTCTTAAGATTTAACATCTTAAATTTAAATGACTATTAAAAATTCGTATGAATCGTTAAGATTACATTATACATTTAATACGTTTTAACCAAGTTGTATAATTTATATAAAAACGTAAATTTTTTATGCGAGTGAGCATAAAAAAATTTGTCAGAAATGAAATTTTGATATTGGTAAAGGGAAAAGGAAACTTCTTTAAAATAAACAAATTTACGTCCCAGCAATTATAAACTTAAGTGTGAGCTACATTTAGACTTAAAAAAAATTTAACAGGTTGATAAAATGCAAAGTTTCTTAAGTATTCTACAGAAAGTGTCTCAGATTATGAGACATTTGTTCTATAGAAAATGTTTTAGATTATGAGATATTATATAGAAAACATCTTAGCTTCTTAGAAATTATTATATAAGTGGTTAATTATAAAGCAGTTTTCCTGCAGAAAAACAAAAGGCATTTTTTTCACAAAAAAAAGTCAAAGATTCAGAGGCACTTTTCCTATAGAAAATGTGTCAGATTCTAAGACATTTTTCCTACAAAAAAACTCTGAGGTTTTGGGTCAAAATTTCCTACAAATAAACTTGAGTCACTTTTGGTATAGAAAAAAATCAGATTCTGAGACATTTTTACAAAGAAAAGGTTTTATATTCACAGGCACATTTCCTATAGAAAATGTGTCAGATTATAATATATTTTTCCTACAGAAAAACTCTGAGCTCTTGAGTCAAAATTTGTTGGTTTTCTCAAGGTTTTCGTAAGGGATTTAGATTTATTACACAAAACGAAATATATTTTTCCTACATCCATTTTTTCTAAAAAGCTACTTGTTAATTTCATCTAACTCCATCGTAATCGTTGTCATCATCATTATCCTCAACGCTCATCATCTTAAGTAGAGTAGAACATTTGGTATGTAGGTTAAGTAGATTTTTATTTAACATAATTCTTATTCATAACTTTTTTTTAATATGACATGTTCCTTCGTTTTGTGCATATATTAGAGGGTATTATTTTTATACAGTTTTTAGTTTTCATTTTAACATACAAGTATGTGCGGGTAATAAATCTTTTTAATGTAGAGTTAAATATAATTTTTTATCTCAACACCTTTTGCTTTTAACGTATTTTGTTTTGCATTTAATTTAAAACAAAAATAAAAACAAAAATATATTAAATTTATTCAAATTAATTTCTTTCAAATTTATGAAAAGTAACATAAACAAGATGAAATTTGGAATATATTAAAAAAACATGTAGCCTATTCTCAAAAAAAAAACTTTTAAAATTATGAAAAAGTTTGTATTTTTTTTTTTTTTTTTGCTACCTCCTATTTGACAAGAATTCCTTGTTATTTTACAAGCTTTTAACCAATAATTTTGTTATTTTACAAGCTTTTTACCAAAAAAATTGTAAATTTAAAAATGTTTAAACGCGATAAAACTTGCAAGGAGGTTTCGTGATTTTACTCGATTTTTTGCTACCTTTTATTTTACGAGAATTCCTAGTAAAAATTACGAGCTTTTTTGTAATTTTACAATAGTTTTTCCAATAAAATTGTAAATTTGCAACTTTTTTGGCGAGATAAAATTTACAAGAAATTCTCGTAAATTTACTAGATTTTTTTTTTGTAAAATATCATGCAAATTTGTAAAATTGCAAGATAAACTGTAAAATTACAAAAAAATTTAAATTTCCATCAAAAATTATATCGTCGAACTATATTCAATAAATGCCAACTCTAAAAAGCTTACTTTTCAGGAGAGCTAAAAAACTAGTTATTTCGCACATTATTGTAAAAATAAACAATGTACCTTCCATAATATGGTTTAAATATTCTAAATAATTTTTACCTATGGCAAAAATTTCATATTTTGCTCTTGTTTGCCGTCGAAAAACAAATATTTTTTTAGAGTTGGCATATTTTGTCGGAAAATAAAAATATATTTTTTTTGGAAAAATTTTTAATATGTTTTTTTTTTTTTGATTTTGTTTGCCTTAGTACGGCAATTGCAAAAACTAAAAATTAAAAATCTTTGCATATTTTTGAAAGTTACTAGCTCCGAAAGCCTTTTAATCTCAGTGTGGTCAATTTTTGGCACTCTGTAATTCACGCTGTATTGTATTTGGGTCACTCCAAACTAGATATTTTGAAAGCTTATATCATTGACTTTATTTTCCCCACTCATAATGTTTCAATCTGATAAATAGTTTGAAAGTTACATATACATATATAAGCAATATTTTTTTTTGCAAACACTATTTACCGATATTTTAAAAATGGCAATATCTCCAAAACTAGCCATTGGATATCAAAATCTTTACCAGATTCGTGTTCAGCATGGCAATTGCAATAAAAAATGTGGTCCAATTTTTTTTAAAGAAAATTTTGAAAAATTTTTGGAAATTTTTAATGGGAGGTGGCATTTATTTTCACCAAAAAAATATGTACCTTGAGATAGCAGAATAACAAAAATGGATGTAAAACAACAAAAAATTAGTTTTTTGCTCTGAAATTTTTATCACAGATAGGTATTGCATAGGGGAGCTATTTGCCATCGGAAACTCATTTCGGTCAAATTTGAGTTGGCATATTTTTAATAAAGGTTCACGAATATGTTAAAAAACAAGGAAAACTCTCAAATATTGGTAAAATGGGATAACGAGACTTTTTCTATTAATTTGTCAATTTTGGTGAAAAAAAAGTTTTTAATGAAGAAAAAAATTGTGTAAAAAAAATTTCTGATAAAAAAAAAAAAAAATGTTGATGAAAAATTAAAAAAAAAAAAATATGAAAAAACAAAAATATTTATGTACAAAGAAATTTGGAAAAAAAATATGAATAAAAATTAAAATATTTTTTTTTTGATTAAAAAAAAAAAATTAAGAAAAAAATGTAATTCTGTTTTATATATTGTTGGGCTTTATATTTTATAACTGAAGTTTCATTCATTTCGGTTTAAGTCCATATTAATTATTTCTGAGAAATAATAATTTTTGTAGTACAATGAGAAAATCTGGAAAAATTAATTTTTGGATCCAACGCCAGATTTTGCTTGGTGAATCGCCATTTTTTTTTTAATTTGTAGACTAGTGTTTTTAATAGGGATGAGGTTTCCATGCAAATGCATATTTTTGGTCGATAGTCTAAAAACGATACCGAACAATTGCCTTGCCGAATCAAGATATTTACGTTAAAATGGCATCGATTTGTTTTTTTATATTTTTGCATATTTTGGTGAAAATGCATATTTTTGCATATTTTGTTTTAAATGTATATTTTGTGCATATTTCCAGCTTACAAGTGAATATTTTTGCATATTTTGGCATAAATTAGCAAAAACACAAATTGAAATTTATTTGTTTCAAAAACTTTGTAAATAATAAAAATTTATTTTGAAAATAAGAAAAACTATTTTTATCAGGTTTGTTTAATTTTTATTCTCACATTATTTTTTAGTGAATTTTTTGAATTTTTTAGCCCATATTTTAAGGCCATATTTTCGATTTCTAAGTGCGTGAAAATCGCATCCCTAATTATACAAAATCGAACTTTCCGAATCAGAATGGTATAAAACCTAAAGAAAATGAAGGTTGACATTTTACATAACAAAGCCCTAAAGGCTTTTTTCTAGTTCAGCGCTAGATTTGTTTTAACGCTCATTTAAAGTTGGAGAATTTAAGGCATTTAAGTTTTTGTGTACTAAACATGTCCTATTTTAGTGTCCGCTGGTGGTGCCCTTATTGGACATGTGGGATCCAGCGTCCAAACTTATGCTCGAAATTACGTCAGCTATAACCAGTATGAATTTCGCTGCAATCGGTACAGGACCTACTTACCGAATACCCAAATTATTAAAAACAAGTGAGAGTGTTAAATTCGGCTATGCCGAATCTATGATACCCTCCAACATGTTAAAACATATAAAAAATTCAGGGTCGTTTTTGTTTTGGGGGAGGGCTCAGAGGGTGGTGGGGGCATACTTTCCCCATCGCGATAAATGTTAACTAATTTATTTATTATGCTTTTTGCAATTTAGTAATACCATTTTGTCATTATTTTAATGATTTATTTATTTAAATCCACGCCCACAAAGGGGGCGGGCAGAAAAAACAGATTTTCCAGCCCCCTGGGTCCAAGTGCAGGTGTTTAAACCCCTTCTGACACAAAAAGGTATCATTTTTTTAACAAAAGTGGCAAAAAGATGTAAAAATGGCGTTTTTTAATAGGTTTTTTTAATTCGTTAAGGGCGAACTTTTTTCCCCTGGCCCGATTTTGCCCATTTACGAACATAGCCGGCCTATGAACATTAGACATATTCTTGCCAATTTTCAGGGGTCTAGCTGTTTCATTTTTGACTGAATCGTGTTTTATACAGACGGATGGACGGACGGACGGACGGACATTCATAGAACGACTTAGAATCGATAATAGATCAATAATATATATATATACTTTATGGGGTCCCCGACCTATATTTTTATGCGTTACAAACGGAATGACAAAGTGAGTATACCCCCATACTGTGGTTGGAGGGTATAATAAATCACAGTGCAACGTTGCGTATGATTGTTATTTAAAGGCAATTACAACATTAATTATACGCCCATATAATTTTTAAACAATTTTTATTATAATTATAATGAAAGTTCACCAACTTCAAATATCCCAGCAGAAATTTTGCTGAACTGGCACACAGTGCACGTTGGGGCAAACCTATACGATTCTTGGCATTAAATAAACCGCTTATTTTTAATAAGAGTGTGTAGGGGACAATCTGTAGATCATATTTGCATTATAAAATTTCATGGTTACCTTGCAAAATTCTGAAAATTTTGCAATATTATGTTCATTTAATGTATTTTTTTGTTTTTAAAATCTTTAATTACGTTAAAAAAAACAAACTCAGTTGGAATAATAAAATACATCTACTTTCTGTAAGAGTTTGCAAAAAAATATCAAAAAATACAATTCAAAACAATAAAAACTAATTTTTTTCAACAAATGTGAATGAGAAATATTTAATAATATCATATTTTTTTTTGCATTTTGCAAAAAAAAACATGCAAAAAAATTGTGTGAAGTTTTTTGAGAACAAATTAAGTAAAAACAAGTAAGAGTGTTAAATTTGGCTGTGCCGAATCTTTTATACCCTCCAACATGCAAATAAATAAAAAAAAAAAATTGCAGGGGCGTCTTTTTTTTTTTTGGGGGGGGGGGGGGTCGGTAGTGGTAATTGGGGGGCACAATTCCTCTCGAATAATTGTTAAAAAAAAAACTTCTTATGCTTTTTGCACTAAAGAAATACAAATTTATCATTATATAAAAAAAAAAAATTATTCCACGCCCATAAAAGGGGGGGGGGCGGACCGTAAAACGATTTTTTCTAATTCTGTGGGTCCAAATGCAGGACCTTGAACTTCTTGTAGCATTAAAATATTGGATTTGTTAAACAAAAACACAAAAAATCATGTAAAAATATGGTATTTTTCAGAGGTTTGTTTAGTTCTTCAAGGGGGAACTTTTTTCCCCCTGGTCCGATTTTGCCCATCTCCGAACTTAACCAGCCTATGAACATAAGACATATATGTGCCAAATTTCAGGAGTCTACCACTTTTATTTTGAACTGTATCGTGTCTTCCACAGACGGACGGACGGACAGACGGACGGACGGACGGACGGACGGACGGACAGACGGACATCGCTAGAATGTCTTAGAATCGATCACTGATCAATAATATATATACTTTATGGGGTCCTACACCGATATTTCGATGCGTTACACACGGAATGACAAAGTGAGTATACCCCCATACTGTAGTTGGAGGGTATAATAATTAAATGTAAAAAAACCAGTAAAAATTTTTCGATTTTGCGAAAACAATGCAAATTAATATTTAACAAAAAATAAAATCAAAAAACAGAAATCCATAAAAAAAGCAACAAATTTAAACACTAGCTAAAGGAAAATATTAAATTAACCAAATTAAAAATTCATACTTAATAATTCCGTTTTTAAGAGTTTTCCAATACTCAATCTATAACTTTTCGCAGACTTTTTACAAAAGCGAAAAAGATGTTAACGAAAAATAAATTAAAAAGGGATACGATTAAAATACGTGAGTTGAAAATTTAGTGTGAAACAACCCATATATAATTATTTTTTTTGATTATCAAAACATTAACTTCGAAATTGATATCACTGCGTGACAAAACTAACCACTATTTTAGAAAACAAGAGGTACGACCATCATTTCTATATATTTCGGACATGCTGAATCGAATGGTGTACTCCGTTTTTTGATGTATGGTACAGTTTTCTTGTAAAATGTCATTAAAGATTGGCTGATTTTCAGCTGCTTTTTTAACAAAAAAAATTCCAAAGCTAATGATTTTTAAATTTTATGGCATGGAAAACAAAGATATAACTTGTAGCAATATTTCTAATATAAATTTGGTTTAAAGCTTTTCATCTTAACCCCTTTAATTCGCGGATTTCTTCATTTTTTTAAGTTTTCGCGAAATTAACCGCTAAATTGGTCTCTGATAAAAAACTTGCATTTTGTGGATCATAAAGGCGTCCATGACACTACGAATAGTGGACAAAAAACATTTATGTTATATGGACCATCATGAAGAAAATCGCGAAAAACCGTTTTTTTGTATATGGCAGCATCACTTTAGGAGATGATTTGAGGCTTCATCTTTTAGTATATAATGTGGGAACCTTAAACAATGAACTGACCCAAAAAATTGTCCAAAAAAGTTTTCATTTGCAAAAGTTATCTTAACAAAAACTATAATTATTGTATCGCAAACACTGAAATAACAGTTTTTGTTAAGATAACTTTTGCAAATGAAAACTTTTTTGGACAAATTTTGGGTCAGTTCATTGTTTAAGGTTCCCACATTATATACTAAAAAATTAAGCCTCAAATCATCTCCTAAAGTGATGCTGCCATATACAAAAAAACGGTTTTTCGCGATTTTCTCGTTGATGGTCCAAATAACATAGATGTTTTTTGTCCACTATTCGTAGTGTCATGGACGCCTTTATGATCCACAAAATGCAAGTTTTTTATCAGAGACCAATTTAGCGGTTAATTTCGCGAAAACTTAAAAAAATTAAGAAATCCGCGAATTAAAGGGGTTAAGATGAAAAGCTTTAAACCAAATTTATATTAGAAATATTGCTACAAGTTATATCATTGTTTTCCATGCCATAAAATTTAAAAATCATTTGCTTTGGAATTTTTTTTGTTAAAAAAGCAGCTGAAAATCAGCCAATCTTTAATGACATTTTACAAGAAAACTGTACCATACATCGATAAACGGAGTACGCCATTCGATTCAGCATGTCCGAAATATATAGAAATGATGGTCGTAACTCTTGTTTATTTTTTAGTGTTCCGCAGTGTATGAATAAAATTAATTGATTGGAAATTGAGTGTGAAACTCTGCATATAAAACCGCCAAATAGTATTTATTTTTTAAGAATATCGAAATAGAAACTTCAGAATTGATAATCGAAAGAGTAAGGTCGAAATAAATACGAATAAAATTTTCAAGTTGGACATTTTGTGTGGAACAACTCATATATTCGAATACAATTTGTGAGTTGGAAATTTAGTGTGGAACCCCTTATATATAATCGCGTAATCCTCCTTTGTTGCTTATATTCTTATATATCGGAATTTGTACGATTTCTAATTAAATTCTATAAAACACTTAATATTTTTTTTTTTTCGATTTTAGAGGGTTTTTAAAACCGCGATAATATGGCCTAGAGGCAAATTGAGGCAACCGTTTTACTTGGAATCTTGTTGTATACATGTCGCTCTATATTTCACATATGATTAGTGTCAATTCAATGCAATTCGCAGTATACTTTTATTCCTTTGAAATTATGAATTTTATTAATTTTTATTTTCTTAATAGCCTATTTGAAAATCCCCTAAAAGTATAACTTTTTTGAATGTGTTTATAGCTTTAACGGTCCAGAAATGTTCTTAACATAATTCTTAATCATGAGACATTCAAAAAATTTCGGAGTGTGGACGTTTTATGTATCGTTAAGTGCACCAAACATTGCCTTCAAATTGAAATTATTTTAATTTATTAATTTAACGTATTTTTGCTTGACTTTGAACCCTTTCTATAGGAAGGCCCCAAGCTAAAAATAAAAAATAAGTATGAGGTAATATGCAGAATTTTGTTGTCATTCTATTGGTGCTACCCGTTTTTAAAAATTCGCAGTTTCAGCTTTTGACTTTTTGCCAAGGGCCCCCATTAGCTGCCCCAATGTGCAGTGGGAAAAATGGACTTTCTTTGTCCGATTTTGCCTACAGGTCGCAATTCTTAACCGATTTTAGTTTTTCTTCTTTTGAATTTTAGCTAATAAAATTCCTCATCGTTCTGTCATGGTGGATTTCTAAAAATCTTTCTTGTTTTATTTGAATGTTTTTTTAAAGTTCAGAAAATATTGATTTTTGTTGATTGTATGTATTGTTGACCTTTTTGTTGTTAGATTGAGGATTTTAGTTTGGCTTGAGGTCAGTAAATTAACAAATTAAAAAACGATTGTTTATTAAATTTTTAATTTTATTTATTATTGTACCCAATATTTCGGTTAGCTCCGCTAACCATCTTCAGGGGGGATATTAAATTAAAATTAACAAATTTTTTTTTTTTTTTTTTTTTTTTGCTTTGGTAGTAACCAAAGCATCAACAGTGACAGTTTATAAGGCCGCATAAAAATTTGTTAATTTTAATTTAATATCCCCCCTGAAGATGGTTAGCGGAGCTAACCGAAATATTGGGTACAATAATAAATAAAATTAAAAATTTAATAAACAATCGTTTTTTAATTTGTTAATTTACTGACCTCAAGCCAAACTAAAATCCTCAATCTAATATTGATTTTTTTAGAATTTTTGCTCTAAAAAATGTAATAGGCAGGGGACGAATAAGCTGTATGGACAAAATTAAAGGTATTTGAACCCCTTATAAACGACATTAATAACATTTGTTAATTTATTATTATTTT
The DNA here is from genome assembly GCA_963921195.1 of Pegoplata infirma. NCBI lineage: Eukaryota > Metazoa > Arthropoda > Insecta > Diptera > Anthomyiidae > Pegoplata > Pegoplata infirma. Next base: position 121,229,097 of record OY992537.1, on the reverse strand, counting down.
GGTTTTTATAAACATATGAAAACTTAAAAATTATCACTACCTATATCATTTTAAATAATGTACCAATTTCAATGAATTTTCTTTTTAGATTAAAGCTTATCATTTTCTTAACTATTATTACTAAATAAAGTATTTTTTCGAATTTACAATGTAACAACTTTTTTTTTTTTTTAAACAGACTAAAAAATAATTTTAAAATTCCAAAAATCATAAGGTAAAATTTAAGCAAAAAACCAATTATGACTAAGCAAAACAAAAGCTTTAATCTAAAAAAGATTTCATTGAAATTGGTACATTATTTTTAAAGATATACTTAGGCTATTAAAAGTGAAAATTCCTTAATTTTTGTCTGTTTATAAAAACCAAAATAATAATATATTTTCAAATACTAATCACGTCGTTGATAAGGGGTTCGAATACCTTTAATTAAGTATATAAAGCATACTCGTCCCATGCCTAATACATTTTTTATTGCAAAAATACTGAAAAAATGAAAATTTTCTGAACTTTAGGAAAATATAAAAAGTAGTCCGAAATCATGCATGATTCTATAAGGCGATGTCACACCATAGAGCGCTAGTTGGATACACCGAAAAAGCGCTCTTAAGATGCACTGAAATCACATGTCTTTAGAGCGCTGACAAAAGGATTCCTTTATAGCGCTGATTAAGTGAATTCATGTATCATTTTAGAGCTGATTTAAGCAGAATAAAGATGAATACATTTCACTTTTTCTGAAATGCAATTGAAAAATCTATTTTGAAATACAATTGGAAATCTTAAATAAAATTTACTATTTCTGAAACTCAGTTGAATATTTATGAAATACAACTGAAAATGATCTAAAAACGAATTTTTTAGTTTCTTTTGTAGTTTTGTTAAAAAAATTAAAAATTTTTATGTCAAAAAAGTTTAAAGTCCTGACTACACCATTTCCACATTTATTTCAGAAAATACAAATTATATTTCAGAAAATACAAATTATATTTCAGAAATTTTCATTTATATTTTAGAAATTTCCATTTATATTTCAGAAACATTAATTTATGTTTTAGAAATTTCCAACTGTATTTAAGAAATTTCCATTTGTATTTTAAAATTTTTTAAATGATAGAAATATATAAAAGAATTTTCTGGAAAGAATTTAGAAAATTTTTAAATACAAATGGAAATATTTGAAATACAATTGGATATTTCTAAAATAGACATGGATTTTTTTGTAAAATTAAAATAAAATTTTCTTAATAGCAATTATAAAATTTTAAAATCCAAATGTAAATTTTTGAAATACAAATGAAATTTTCTGAAAAGATTTTAAAAAATTTTGTAAATAAAAATTCAAATTTCTTAAGCGAAAATAAGTATGAAATTTTATCAAAAACTAATTTGATATTATAAGTTTTATATAAAAAATCTTAACAAAAAATAAATATGTTTTCCCTTACTTTTAGTGCATCCTTAAGGCGATGTTTGAATGCGCTTCGGTATGCTATAAAAAGATGCTGTGTCGCCGAAATCTCGATATATTTTTGCGGGGACATCGCAAAAACGAGGATTTTTTTGTGGAATATGTCAACTTTCATTTGCTTTTGGTTTCATCTCATTCCGATTTTGGTTGTTTCACTGTGTTATTAGTTTGTTTCAACTTTTTTTTGCTATGTATCTACACAAAATATGATCATATATTTTAGGATAAAGTTGAGAGAGTCCGGACTTTTGACCATTTTTCTAGTATTTGACCTCCTAAGCCCAGTTTTTAAAAAATTGAAAAACCAAAAACGCAATTTTCTTAGTTACATATAGGGCTATTCATACAGCCTATTCAGAAATTCACGGGACACATGTTTTTCTGTAGCGGGACATTTGGTGTAGAATGCCTCATATGTAGGTCTTCTTCACCGACATTTTGATGCGTTACTTACGGAATGACACCTTTAATTTTATTTTATTAAACTTAAAATAAATTACACTCTCGTCCCTTCGCTTTGTTTTCAAATTTAAACCCAATTGTGCTTAAAATTTATAAAATGTCTAAAAATAAATATGACAGAAACTACCTAACATTAAAAACAGTTGGCAAATGAAAAATAGTCTAGACGGCACCAAAAAAAAAAAAGAAAAAAAAAATCACAAAATCCGCATGTAGTTTTCTGTTTTATTTAATTTTTATGAACCGTTTAATAGTCATTTGGCAACGAGCAACATTATAATAAAACCGTAATGAGGGACCATAAGTACAACATCAAAACATAAATATTAACAAAAGTTTTGCATTAAAGTTTACATAAATCCACAAAATTAAACATTTAAATTTCAAGAATAATTTTAGGTGTGGATTTGCCACAAAATTTATGGTTTTTGTTTGTTCTTGTTTGCTGCAAAACACACAAAACGAGCAAAATTATTAACCACACAGTTATAAGTTTTATGTTGACTTCTAAAAAGTCACACAAATATTTTACAGCAGCTGACGTAAATAAAGTTTTTATTTTTTTTTTTGCAATGGCAACTAAACCTTGCACGTAAAAAGTGAGCAAATATTTGTAAAGAAGAAAGAGGTAAGACTTTAGCAAAAAAAACAAGAAAATTTATATTTATAAATGTTTCCTCAAACAGATTTAATTTTGGCCACGTTGCGTATTTGTTTAGATAATTTTAGACAAAAATTTTCCACTTCAATGTGTAACGCATCGAAATATCAATCTAGGACCCCAAAAAGTGTATATCGAGTCTAGAAAATTTAGTTAAAATTAAATTAGTTAAAATTTCTGAGAGTTTTTTTCTCGTATAATTTGACCTTCGATGTAATATTGGGTATATAAAACTCTCTTTCCACCAACTCTCGAGTTTTTTTAATACCAAAATGACCCTCACGGTGTGCAATCTGTATAATCTCCTCTTCCATTGCAGCTGGAATCACTATTTGTTCCCTATTGGGATCTCTGTACAGTAGATCATACTTTAAATAAAAGTCCTCATAAGTATCCCTTTCCAATATCTTTCTGATGGCGTTAATCCATTCATCCTTAATTTGAGCTTCCTTTGGCCGATGTTTTATAGAATCTTCTACCAAAAGACATGATACTCTACTGAGTGCATCCACGTGACGCATTTTACTGCCTGATCTATGTTCTATAGTGTAGTTAAATTCCTGTAAAAACATTGCCCATCTCGAGACTCTTAATGGATCGTCATTGTAAACGCATTACAATCTGTAATAATCTTTATATTATTACCCATTAAATATACTCTCCACTTCTTTAGTGCCTCAATTATAGCTAGTACCTCAAGCTCATATGAGTGGTATTTTTGTTGCGCGTCTGACGTCTTTCGACTCATGTACTCTACCGGGTGTAGTTGTTGATCGTCTGCATTTTTCTGAAGCAATACACCTCCATACCCATGCATGCTCGCGTCTGTATGTACTTCTGTTTCAGCTTTGGGATTGTATAAACTCAATACTGGTGCATTAGCTAAACTTGACTTTAGTTGATTAAAAGCTATCATCTGCAAATCCCCCATTTCAAAAGCAACATCTTTTTTCAATAAATCAGATAATGGTTTTGCAATCATGGCATAATCACGTATAAATCTTCTAAAATACGAGGTGAGTCCTAAAAACCGTTGAAGCGATTTCCTATCCTTTGGAACGGTAAAATTTGCTACTGCGGCCGTCTTCTCGGGTGATGGCTTAATCGTTGAATTTTCAACTATGTATCCCAGAAAATTGACTCTTCTCTTCAAAAATTTACATTTTCTCCATTTTATCTTCAAACCGTGCTTCTCAGCTACACTTAGCACCTTTTCAAATTTTCTAATACCCTCCTCCTCGTCCAATGACGGAATAATGATATCGTCAATATATATCACAATGGTACCATCCTGAATTAGTTCCCTGTAAATCGAAAAAATAAAGCGGGAAAAAACTGCCGGCGAATTGGAAATCCCAAAGGGTACGTATAAAAATTCGTACTGACCATTATGAGTAACAAACGACGTAAATTTCCTCGATTCCTCTTCAACCGGTACATGAAAGAACCCATTTCTTAAATCCAGTGTTGTATAAACCCTTGCAGATTGTAGCTTATGTAATACGTCATCTATTAACACCATTGGAAAATTATCCCTCATAATTTTCTCGTTCAGTTTACGATAATCGCAGCATAGCCTCTTACTGCCATCCTTCTTGTTAACCAATACTATTGGTGATGCATACTCAGATGTGCTCGGTCGAATAATACCTTCCTGTAACCAATCCTTTACTTGTTCCTCCACAACGTGTTGATCCCCATAAGACAAACGACGAGGTCTCTGAAAAATTGGCACATCGTCAGACAAAATAATCTTCATATTTATTGGAGACGGTTCCTGTCTATCTGGAGTATAATTTTCAACCATATTACTAATTTCCCCTGCCAATTCCTTACCTAAATGGGACAAATCATATTCCTGGTTATCATCATCAATTACGACCGTAGAACAAAAGTGTTCAAATTCATCATCAGATTCAAAAATTAAGTCCCCGTTTCCCCGAACCACCTTCTTCACAAATGTTGCACCACGGGAAGTCATCATAATATCAGCCTGCTGCAAAATGTCATTACCGATTGCCGCCGGATAAACGAAATTTTCAGCTACAAAGAATTTGATGTTAAAACCAGTACCATCTAAGATAATCATCCTCTCAAAATGCCCTAATGAAACCAATCTATAATCACCAGCCGTAATAAAACTTTGTTCATCCCTGATAAATCCAACATTACCTAAAGTCCGAAAAATATCCAATCTGATAATCGAAATATCACTCCCTGAGTCAACTATCGCGGAAAACTTTATACCATTTATATCGATATCCTTAAAATTACGGTAAGCCGATGATCTTCTTTCCTCAGCTATATTATAAACATGCCTCACCATGCATGAATTGTTCGTCTCCGTCTTTACCTTTGCCTGTTGTTGATCCTTACATTCGAACGATTTGTGTCCCTGCCTTCCACACTTAAAACATTTAAAGTTCGTAGATTTACAATCCCTTGCCAAATGATTTTCGCCACCGCATTTATAGCATTTCTTCTTCCTATTTGTTTCATGTTTTTCCTGCTGTACCTTTGTTGTTGCTACCGATGTCTTTGAGGTTGATGCCTGCTGGACTGGTCCGCGAACCTTTTCATATGTTTTCAGTTTATCCTTCAAATCGGATATGTCCTTAGCTTGATACAATATACTCTTATTCAACTTAGAATCTGGAATTCCATCGGCGAAATATTGTATCAAACTTTGATCATCCAGCTTAATAGGTCTACCTATTTCCATTAGCGTGTAGAGATATTCCCTATAAGTCTCATTTTACTTCTTCTTACGATTGTTCAACATTTGATGCACCTCAATAGCAGGTAATTTGCTGCCAAATTCGTCCTCCAACGCTTTCTTAAGCAAGCTCCAACTTTTAATGCCATTCGTACTGCGAATAAACATCCGAGCCGCACCCTTCAGTAGCTGTTTAGCATATATAAATTTTTGTAACTGTGTCCACCCAACGGCATTCGCGTTGTCCTCAAAATCCTCGATCCAATTTTCAATCTCAATATTATCTGTACCACAAAATGTTGTAAGAGAATCCTCTACGTCCCGTAGCGTGAATAAATTTCTACCAGTGTGCATATTGTCACCCTGTTGCGATGCAACATCGCCATATTCCGATTCCGAATCCTCCGCATTTAGGCCGAAATGTTCTACTAGTCTTTCCCTAAGTACATTTTTAAGCCCCACTGTATCTAAATTAAGTTCACCTAATTTCGCCCGTAAACCCTCCACATTCAACGCTAAAATTTCCTGTCTGTCCATTGTCCGGTTGTTATAAAAAAAAACTATATAAATATGTTCAGTAAGAAATATAAATAAAAATTAATAATGTAGTATTATTAAATAATATAGTTAAAAAAAAATATATGGAAAATATTATCAATTAATTTCAAATTTTCCAAAAATGTATACTAAACTTAAAATTTAATATTTAATTCACAAATAAATTCAAAATACACAAAATTTAAATTATTTTCGATATACCCTAAAATTACGACAAATTTAAATTATTTTTGGTATACCCTAAAAATATGATAAAGCAAACAAAGAATTCCAATACAATTTTCCAATATAAAAATTTACACAAAATTCCATTAATTCCAATTCAAATGTTCATTAAATTTACGTTAAAAAGTTATTTAAATTCATTACAGTTTAAATAAAAAAAATCTCATTACAGTTTGAAAATCACACAAGTTCTTATAAAAACTTTTAAAAGTTAAATTCCAATTAAATTCAAAATTAAAAAAAAACGTTAAACATTCATATTCTAATAAAGAAAGCACAAATGCAATTTGATTTTCTATAAACTTTCCACCAACTAAAATCCAATTGGATTCTCTCACCAAATAAAATCAAATTGAAAATTACTCTCTTTATTCTAAAAGCTCTGAAATAAATAAAATGCACACTACAATTTCTTAACCTTCGTTGATTCCCTCGTTGTTCTTCATTTAGGCTCCTCCTCCTTCAATTCAATAGCAAATTCTCTTGGCTTTTTCTTCTTTTTGATATATTTTTGGTAAACTTCTTTTGTAGTACTGCAAAATTTCAACCACTTCTCGATCATTTATTTTTCTCAATATTGATGTTGTTGCAAAAATTATGTAGAAAAATTATTGTCTCTTTCGTTGTAAATATTATTTATTAGTTTTTTTTTTTTTTTTTTTTTTTTTTAAATTATTTTCTTCTCATTATTAGTTTTCCACCAGTTAATTGTTTATAATTTAATCTTTATAGTATTTTATATTTTAGTTGATCATATTTCATTAATTAATTTTGTAGAACTAGTATTGTTTTTTCTTTCTTTTTTGTCTCTTTTCCAATATGTTGTTTTTTCTTAACACACTACTCGTTATTGGTATTTTCTTTGATATCTCTCTCAATTTCTTTTTTCAAAATTTAAAATAACGTATTTTTCTTGCTTTTCAATCTATTGTTTTTTCACACACTACTCGTTAGTGTTTTTTCTCCTTCATTTCTCTCTCACTGTCTCTTTTCACAATTTAAAATATCGTCTCTTTTCTTCTCCGTACAGAAAATATTTTATGTATTTTAACGAATATCAGAAAATATGGGTTTCTCTGCTCAAATATAATACTCTATCTCTTTTAATTTATTTAATAGTTTATTTTATCAACTCTATTCACCAAGCAAAAACACACAGTTTTATTTATTTTCAAAAATTATTCTCTCCTTATCTCTTTTTAACACTCAGTTAAATTTTTTTTTTTCTCATTACCACAAAAAAAATACACAGTTTTTTTTCAAAAATCATATTTTTTTTTTTTCAAAAATTCACTCAGAATTTTGATTATGTCCACTCAGGAACTTTCTGTTCACCACTCAGATTAAACAGTTTTTATTCACACAGATTTTTTCTCCTAGACAACACTCAGTTGGTCACAAATGTTCAAGATTTTTTCCCGAGGGTAAAAAAAAACATACTATGTTTTACAACAAAAACTTTTGGAAATTGTTCTGCTTGCCAACACTCAGTAGCTTACAATGTTCAAAATATTTTTTTCCGAATGTTAACACACACACGATCATGCTCAAAAAACTTTTGCAAATTTCCAGAAATTTCTCAGTTCTTTTATTTGCACACAGCAATTTATATTTTTACACACGATCACAGCTCGAATTAAAATTCATCCCGGACGAGCCCCCAAAAATGTAGGGTTTTTTAATGAAAACACTTTTATTGTAAGTTTAAATATTTATTGATGTAAAAACTTATGAGTTAAATATAAAATTGAATAAACTTATCGATTAGTGTCGAACGTTGTTGTCTGTTCAAAGTTAAAACTTAAACTAACTCTCTCGTCAAATCTGTCCGTCTTGTTCGCGTATACTCGTTAGTCAATTATAATTACTCGTTAGTCAATTATAATTACTCGTCCGAAAGTCAGCATCACACAGAGTTGTATTATTTAGTATTTCAGTCCACTTCTGGTTTTCCGTCCGTTATTACCCGTTCCCACAAATATTTGAATTTTTGCAAAAATTTTAAAAAATTTGTTTTTTTTTTACTCGAAGACCGTATGTTGTAAAACTCTCCGTGACAATATTGTTGATTAAATTTATTTAGATTAAAAATTAATATTTTTTAACATGATAATGATTTTAGTCTGGTGTCAAATTTTAAAAATGAGTTTGACTATAAAAACTAACGACTAACAAAAACTAAAAATCAGAATTACTGTTTTCATTTTCTTAAAACAAAAAAGGTTTCCAACTTCGATTTGTAACTTGGATATTAACTCACCTGCTGGTGAATAAAAGCGTTTTTCACCAGATGGTGAATAAAACGTGACATAATTATTTTCCAACAAAAAAAAAATTCATTCATTTTTTATCAATTAATTTTTTTTTTTTTTGTTTGTATTTTTTTTTATCAACTTTTGTTTTTCATCAAAAATGTTTTTTTTTATCAATTTTTTTTTTCATTATTTTTTTTTTCATCAAATTTAATTTTATCAATAATTTTTTTCATTCATAATTCTTACATAATTCTTTTTAATTTTTCTATGGAACAAATGTCAAGGAATCTGACAATTTTTTATAGAAAAAATATCTTAGGAAATGAGATTTTTTTCTATAGGAGGCATTCCACACCAAATGTCCAGCGAAAAAAAACATGTGTCCCGTAAATTTCTGAATAGGTTGTTTGGATAGCCCTATATGTAACAGAGAAAATTGCGTTTTTGGTTTTTCACATTTTCGAAAACTGAGCAAATAACAAAATTGTTATGAAATTTAAAGTTCAAATGCGATTTTCTCGAAAAAAAAAAGATGAACGTGATTCTGATTTTTTTTGTGTGGATGGACAAACATCTAAACTTTTAAAAAAATAAATAAAAAAGAAAAAAAAAAGTAACCGGATTTTTGATAAATTGACTTTTTTAAAAAATGGAAAATTTCAGAACGGGTTCTGAAAATTTTCCAAAAAAATAATTTTTAATCGATAGCCCATACAAAACTATATAAGAGCGTAAATTTTTGACTTTGTGGTACATTCCGTTTTAATGTGATAAATATTTAATCAAGGCAACTCGCCACAAATTTTACTATTTTTTTCAATATTTGACCACGCCTCCTAAGCCCAGTTTTCGAAAATTTGAAAAACCAAAAACGCAATTTTCTTAGTTACATATAGGGCTATCCAAACAACCCATTCAGAAATTTACGGGACACATGTTTTTCTGTAGCGGGACATTTGGTGTGGAATGCCTCATAGGAAAAAACGTCTCAGAAACTTAAAAATTTTCTATAGATATATTTTTCTCAAAACATTAAAAAATTTCCCAAAAACAATAGTTCTATAGAAAATTTCTCAGACAATTTATCTATAGAAAATTTCCAATAAAAAATTTCTCAAAGAAAATTTGTCTATAGAAAAATTTTCAAAGACACTTTTTCTTTAAAAAATTTGTCAAAGTCAATTTTTCTATAGGAAATAACTCTAAAGACAAATTTTCTATAAAAAAATTTCTTATAGTAAATTGTTTTAGAAAGACAATTCTTCTAAAAAAAAAAAATCTGATAGACAATTTTTCTGCAGAAAATTTCTGAGAGACAATTTGTCGATGGAAATTTTCTGAAACACATTTTTTCTATAGAAAATTTCTCAAACACAATTTTTCTATAGAAAATTTCTCAAAAGAAATTTTTTCTATAGGTAATTTCTCAAAGACAATTTTTCTACAGAAAATGTCTGCAAGATAATTTTTCCATCAAAAATTTCTTAAAGAAAATTTTTGATAGACAATTCTTTTATAGAAAATTTCTAACAGAAAACTTTTCTATAGAAAATTTCTAAAAGTCAATTTTTCTATAGAAATATAATTCTTCCTTAGAAAATTTCTGAAAGACAATTTTTCTTTAGAAATTTTCTGAAAGACAATTCTTCTATAGAAAATTTTTGAAAGACAATTTTTCTATAGAAACTTCCCCAAAGACAATTTTACTACAGAAAATTTCTTAAAGACAATTCTTCTATATGGAATTGCTTGAAGACAATTTTTCTATAAAAACTTTCTTAAAGACAATTTTTCTATAGAAAATTTTTATAGTAAATTTCTGAAAGATAATTTTTCTTAAGAAATTTTTTTTAAAGACAATTTTTCTATATAAAATATCTCTTGAAACAATTTTTTATAAAAAATTTCTCAGACAATTTTTCTATATAAAATTTCTGAAATACAATTCTTCTATAAAAAATTTCTAAAAGACAATTTTTCTATAAAAAATTTTTTAAAGACAATTTTTCTATAAAAAATTTTTCAAGGACAATTTTTCTTTAAAAAATTTTTCAAGGACAATTTTTCTATAAAAAATTTCTCATACAATTTTTCTATAGAACATATCTATAAAGACAATTTTCCTATAAAAATTTCTCAAAGTCAACATTTCCATAGAAAATTTCTAAAAGACAATTTTTCTATAGAAAATGTCTGAAAGACGATTTTTCTACAGAAAATTTTTGAAAGACAATTTTTGTATAGATAATTTCTAAAAAAACACAAAAAAAATTCTAAAGAAATTTGTTTTTGCGAAATTTTTTAAAAAATAATTTTCTATAGAAAATTGTCTTTGAGGAAGTTTCTACAGAAAAATTGTCTTAAGAAAATTTTCTTTATAAAAACTGTCTTTGGAAAAGTTTCTATAGAAAAATTGTCTTTAAAAAATTTTTTATAGAAGAACTGCCTTTAAGAAATTTTCTTTAGAAAAATTGTGTTTGAAAAATTTCCTATAGACAAATTATCTCTAAGAAAGTTCATATAGAAAAATTGTTTTCAAGAAATTTTCTATAGAAGAATTGTCTTTAAGAAATTTTCTGTAGAAAAATTGTCTTTGGGAAAGTTTCTATAAAAAAATTGTCTTTCGAAAATTTTCAATAGAAGAATTGTCTTTCAGAAAATTTCTATAGAAAAATTGTCTTTCAGAAATTTTCTAAAGAATTGTATTTCTATAGAAAAATTGACCTTCAGAAATTTTCTATAGAAAAATTTTCTGTTAAAAATTTTCTATAGAATAATTGTCAATCAGAAATTTTATATAGAAGAATTGTCTTTGAGAAATTTTCTATAGAAAAATTGTCTACCAGAAATTTTCTATAAAAACCCTGTCTTTCAGAAATTTTCTATAGAAAAATTTTCTGTTAGAAATTTTCTATAGAAGAATTGTCAATCAGAAATTTTATATAGAAGAATTGTCTTTGAGAAAGTTTCTATAGAAAAATTGTCTTTGAGAAATTTGCTATAGAAAAATTGTCCTTAAGAAATTTTCTATAAAAAACTATCTTTCAGAAATTTTCTATAGAAAAATTGTCTTTCAGAAATTTTTTATAGAAGAATGTCTTTAAGAAAATTTCTATAGAAAAAATGTTTTCACAAATTTTCGATACAAAAACTGTCATTCAGAAATTTCTATAGAAAAATTTTCTTTAAGAAATTTTTTATGGAAAAATTGTCTTTCAGAAATTTTCTTTAAAAACCTGTCTTTCAGAAATTTTCTAAAGAAAAATTGTTTTTGAGAAATTTTCTGTAGAAAAATTGTCTTTGAGAAATTTTCTATAGAAAAATTTTGTTTGAGTAAATTTCTTTAGAAAAATTGTGTTTGAGAAATTTTCTTTAGAAAAATTTTCTATAGAAAAATTGTGTTTGAGAAATTTTCTATAGAAATTTTCTATAGAAGAATTGTCTTTCAGAAATTTTCTGTAGAAAAATTGTCTCTCAGAAATTTTCAATAAATACATTGTCTTTGAAAAATTTTAAATAGAAAATTTGTCTTTGAGAAAGATTCTGTAGAAGAATTGTCTTTGAGAAAATTTTAAATAGAAAATTTGTCTTTCATTGAAAAATTGTCTTTGAGAAATTTTTTATGGAAAAATTGTCTTTCAAAAATTTTCTATAAAAAAGTTGTCCTTGAGAAATTTTGTATAGAAAAATTGTCTTTCAGAAATTTTCTATAGAAAAATTATCTTTCAGAAATGTTCTATAGAAGAATTGTTTTTCAGAAAGATTCTTTGGAAAAATTTTCTTTTAGAAATTTGTTATATAAGAAAAATTATCTTTGAGAAAGTTTCTGTAGAAATATTGTCGATAAGAAGTTTCTATAGAAAAATTTGGTTGTCACTGATCATGCTGAATAAAAAGATAACGTTTAAGACAAGTCTTTAAATCAAAAGTATTTATTTTAAGCTTATTAATATTGGAATGTATGTGTGGAACAAGGTGCTAAAATCCAATTTTTGGAAAACGGGTTTTTTGAAAAATCGTATCTTACTACAATAGTTCGACCAATTTGTAAACAAATTTGTTAAAAACTTGATCGTTTTCGGTCATAAAAGTGACCTTAAAAGTTAAATTTTAACTATTTTTGGGAATATTTAATATTTTTTCACGGATACTAACATGTATTTTGCAGTTAAACTAAAGGTAGTATATAAAAATTCTTACATGTGAGATAGTTAGCGTGTAGAATACATCTTAGGCTTCAACATCTGCCCATTGGTTTGGAAAAAAAGGCTTTCTAATCTAATTTATCTATAGTTAAAGGGTAAATGTGGAAAAAGGTGCTATATCCATATAAAAACATAATATTATTTTACGTAATACTAATGGTGGATTTTGATAATCTATCAAATTTTTAAGTTCAAACTTAAAAATTGAATGGTTAGTAACTTATATAATAAATTGTGCAAATTTTTTAACCAATTATGGGAAAAGTTTTTTTAAAATAAACCATATAACAACTATTTTTTTTGTTATATCAACTGCTTTTTATAATTTTGTTATAAAAATGAATACTGCTGGAACCCATCTAAATTTTGATAAATTCGTCACGCTAAATTAAAATTTTTAAAAAATAACCCAAAAAACTTAAAACTACTTGGCAAATGTATTGAAATTCCTAGTAGAAATTGTAACATAGCACCTTATTCCACTAGAACAAAATTTCACAAGCATTTTTTTAACTACTTCCGCTCATTTGTTTTTAATGAAATTTTGTAAATAGATGCCTATCTTCGTTAAACTGCAAAAAGAAATTTGAAAAAAATAATTTTTTTCGCGACTTATTTAGTGTTTTGCTTCTCCTGAACAATTTGGTTTTTGGATTATAGCACCTTGTTCCACACCCACATTCATTTATATATAATTATAAAATTGTCCTTATTAAAAAAATTATTAAAAATAAATCTAATCAAAATTTATAACATTGAGCATTTTGTATGGAAGGGGATTTATAAAATTATTAAATCAACCTAAAAACAATACTTTATTTGACCAATCAAACTGTACCATTTGTTTAAATATAGTGGCTAAATAAACACAATTAAATTTGAAATAATGCTTACAATTAGTTACATTTTGTAAGTTTACCTAAGTTGTTTTGGGTAAGAAGTAAAGAAAATTTTCAAGTTAGATTCCTTCGAAAAAACTTAGGTAAATTACATCCTTAGGTAAATTACATTGTAGCTTGGTTGACTTAGAAATCAAAAGTAATTAAACTTTATGGGATCCTTGACCGCTATTTCAATTTGTTTTGCATGGAATGGCAAATAACATTATTTTTTTTTTTAAAACTTTGCTTTGGCAAGTACACCCAAATCTTCAGCAAAAAATTATCATGATTTAATGTTTTGGGCTAAAGTAAGAAATTCGAAGGGATTTTTTGTATTATGCGTTGTAGTGTATTAAATTTTTTAAATTTTGAAATCGAAAAGGGGGGCCACGCGCCCCTATATACGTCCATGCCACCGAATGCTCCCATATATCTATTTTTTGTTGATTTTGGACGAGCATTCGAAACTTTATTACGAAAATCCATGTGGTCGGCACTATCAAACAAAAAAATGTCTGATATGATAGTGAATATGATACGTGAACTATACAGGGATGCGCAGGAGGGTTATTGCATTTTTTGCAAATATCTATTCTCCTAAGGTAAAATCGTGTAGGGCATGACAAAATATAAATTACAGTTTTTCGCGATCGTTAAAAAAGTTCACGCACCAAACTTATTGAAGTTTTTAATAGCACTACGTTACAAAAAACTAAAATTTGTTGTTTCTTGAGGTCTGACCATCATTAAGACATGCTAATTTCATTGGTGAAGTCTGTCTTCGAATTAATGGAAATGGAAATATGGTTTAAAAAAAAAACAAAACAAAGTCCTTAAAGGCATTTTAGAAATCGCTTTCGGTGCGCGAGGTTTTTTAACCAAATTGAACTGAAATTGTTTTTTATATCATTAACACAATATTGCCCATAAGATAGACTATTGGGAGAATTACGTCCAAAAAAAGTTATAACCCTGATGCACAGTGTAGAATACGTTTCAATGGAAATGAGAGCCGTTCATTTGTATCCAGCACGGGTGTGCGACAAAACAGCGTCCTCTTCCCAACATAATTTTTGCTAATGCTCGATTGTTTAATAGAAAAAACTATATTTTGATAGAAAATTTTGTTAAATATCTGTCGAATTGAGATTTCATTCATTTAACAGAGCATTTAGCAGAGTAATTTTTTATAGTGTACAATAGGGTTATAACTTTTTTTGGACGTCATTCTCCCAAGGGCATATCTTATGGGCAATATTTTACTGACGATAAAAAAATAATTTCAGTTTAATAAAAATTAATATCCACAAACATCCTCAAAATATAATATTTTAAAGGTCGAATATAACAATTTTTATTTTTTAATAAAAATTAATTAGAATTTGAACATAATGGTTGGCACGCCATAGTGAATGAATAACCCTAATATGGATTATTAAACTCACAACAACACAAATAACATATTGTTGTAGTCCAATGGACTATCATATGTAAAATTGTTTTGAATATTTTTGTTGGTTATTGACAATCGTTGCCTTATTAGTATGGTACAATTTCTTCGTCTTTCTAATTCTCATTGTGAATAGAGGCGAATATGTATTAATATTTTAGTTTGTGCACAAACGGTTTGTCATTAGACTCGTTTGCTACTTTGTAGTAAATCGTTTCTATTTTTTGCTAAATAATCTTGACAATGGAATTTGACAAATTCCGAAACACGTGTCGATTAAGTCTTGCAAAAATTACCAACATAAATAAAAAATAATTTTCTTGAAAATTATGCTATGAGACTATCATGGTTTTAATTAGTAAAGAAAATAATGACCTCGAGCCAGAACAAACATCCTCAAAATACAGTTTTTTCATTTTTTTTTTTTTAAATAATATTTTTTTTTTAAATATAGTTAATATATAAACAAGAAAGTTAACGGTAAATGGTTATAACTAGATTAAATATCAGCACGCTCTAATTATATAGAAATGATGTTCAGACCTTGAGGCACCAACAATTTTTGTTTTTTTTTTTTTCTAACGTAGTGTTATTAAAAACTTTAATGCGTTTGATGCACTTTTTTAACGTTCTCAAAATACTAAAAACGCAGTTCTTAATATTTGTCAATGCTCTACAAGATTTTGCCTTGGGAGAAGTGATATTTGCATAAAATGCAAAAAGTTATAACCCTAGTGGGCAATCAAGAAATTTAAAAAAAGTGAATTTTTTCTTGCCCTTTTATAGAGCTTGAGATAAGATTTAATTTAAATTAATTTTGAGCTAAATCCGACTATTTTAACCCGTGGCTCCCTTCGATCAAAGTGTTGGTTTTTTAGAAAATTTTCCCGGAAAAACTCAAAATTTTGATGGGTTAAATGGTACGATTTGGTTGAAGTTTAAATGAAAACTTGTCTGAATATTTTAGAAATTGTCAATGAAAAAAGTTTAAAGTTTTTTTTTTTAATTCTTTAATGTTCGGCCGGTTTTGAAACTTTTTTTGATATTCATGTTCAGCGCATTATTATCATTAAACACGATGTATCGCAAGGCATATTTTGTTTAATTTTCACAAGCCATCGATTGCCGTGCGTCACGCGTTAATTTATTACGATTGGCCTCAAATTTGTTCCACATTTGTTTTATTCAAAGTAGAATTAAAGTTTGGTTTATTGGGATTTCTCCCCCAAAATTTCCAAATTTTAGTCTTATCGGTCGAAAACTTATGGTCTAACTAATTTTTCTATAAATTGCTTACAATGTGCAGTAGTTTAGAAGTTAAGAGAAAAAAGTGAATTTTTAAGGGATCTTATCCCGAAAAAAACACCTCAATTCCCGCATTATTTTTATGGGCGTTGCCAACTTGTCTACTAAATATTCGAAAACAAAAATGTCCCATTGCTTCATTGGATTCATTCCCTGCAAATATTTAATAGGAAATTTTACAACAATTCAAAAATTAATCACTGATTTTCTCAAAATATTCCTGAAGGCTGTTAGTTATATTGGCTTCTGCTAAACTCATACATACATGAAAATTCCTGCAATATAAATTCTCTTATATGTATATGTTTATTTATTTATAAATTTCATCTTTTAGTAATATAATTTTCTTAAATAAAATTTATATAGCATATCACTAAATATTGCATCATATTCAAATATTTAACTATTTAAGCAACATTTAAAATATACTACAACAAAGCATTTGCGCTCTCTGCCCCCAAACTATATAGGAAATTTATTGCTTTAGCATAATTTTCTAAAAAGATTATTTTTCATAGTTCTTCGTATGTTTGTATGATGTATATAGCACACCATACAGAGTTTTCCTTCATAGAAATATTTCATATTGTTTTATTACGTTATAAAACAATTTGTCTTTTCCATTCAACCATATGGCAGTCATTTGTATTCATATGTAATAAAATAAATTTGCAAGTAATTTTAAACAAATCATTAGTGATATTTCTTTAGTTTAAGAAGAAAGAAAATGTCAATTAATTTTTGCAAATTAAAATGTAGAATTTAATGTAAAAATACGTATAAGTGATATTTGAAATTAATATCAATCATACGCCACATTTATGCATTTTTGCCTACGTGATTCGCACAGTGATTCGTTTCCATATATTGAGTGGACTAAAATAGAATACTGGTCGAAGATTTCTGAAATTTGGTTGTGCACTGAAAAAAAAAAACTATACTTTGTGCTTATAAATCGGCCGGTTTTCTCCAAAATTTAGATTTTTTTGCAAAACGGTTAACCGGATTTGAAAATTTAAGGTGCACCGCAAACCGGATTTGTCTGTCGTAACCGTTTTTTTAAACCGGTTTTTTCTGTCGGTTAACCGTTTTTATACCCTCCAACCACAGTATGGGGGTATACTCACTTTGTCATTCCGTTTGTAACGCATTGAAATATCGGTCGGGGACCCCATAAAGTATATATATTATTGATCCATGATCGATTCTAAGATATTCTATGAATGTCCGTCTGTCCGTCCGTCCGTCTGTCTGTAGATAACACAATGCAGTCCAAAATAAAACAGCTAGACTCCTGAAGTTTGGCATAAATATGTCTCATGTGCATAGTCAGGTTAAGTTCGTGAATGGGAAAAATCGGGCCAGGGGGAAAAAAAGTTCCTCCTTGAAGAACTGAACCAACCTCTGAAAAAATACACTTTTTTTACATGTTTTTTTGTATTTTTGTTTAATAAATGAAACATTTGGTATATTTATCGCGATGGGAAGGTGCTCTCAACGTCCCCCATTGACCCCATCACAAAGCCCCGCCCCCCCCCCCCCCAAAAAAAACGCATTGAAATTTTTTTTTTATTTTTTTTTTTTAATTTTGGAGGGTATAAAAGATTCGGCACTTCCGAACTTAACACTCTCACTTGTTTTTTTTTTTTTAATACACACAAAACGGAATATTTTTGCAAATATTAAGGGTTTACTTAAAGTTGTTTTTATTCGACCTTTCTATTTATAAATAAAAATGCTTTTATTTCGAGCTCGAGGCCAGTATTGAAAATAAATTTTATTTTTATTTGTTGCCGATATTTCGATACTCTTTGAGTATCATCATCTGGGCTTGTCTATAAATATAAATATAAGAACATTTTTAAATAATACTTTTTTCTGGGTATAAAATTAAACATAACATATTGAACAACAATTTTTAAAAAAATGTTTTATTTAAAATTATACTTACACAGTAAAAATTGTTGTTCAATATGTTATGTTTAATTTTATACACAGAAAAAAGTATTATTTAAAAATGTTCTTATATTTATATTTATAGACAAGCCCAGATGATGATACTCAAAGAATATCGAAATATCGGCAACAAATAAAAATAAAATTTATTTTCAATACTGGCCTCGAGCTCGAAATAAAAGCATTTTTATTAAGGGTTTACTCTTATTTTTTTATAATATTTTTAAAATTTCGTTAAAAACACCTTGAAAATCCGTGAGAAATAAGTCTAAAATATTTTTTCTCTTCAAGAATCAAATTTCCAAATTAGGTAAATATTTTTATTACTCACCGTTGTAAGTGGTTTTTGGACATTTTTATTGAAAGCTTTGTAAATGATTGTTAACCAGATTCTAAAAATGCCGGGTATTAGAGAAAATGTCAAAAAAAAAAAAATAACATTAAAATAAAATACAGTAAAATAAACAAATAAAACCAATAAAATCGCTTTTTTTATGTAATGACAAGTAGAAAAGTTAAATTCGCCTTGGCCAAATCTACACTCAAAATAATAACACTTTAAATTACAGAAAAACTCTTCTAATTTAACAGAGTACACCATACTTTCCAGCTAGCAACATTTCTTGGTAATTTTACTATAAAACTCTGTAAAATGATTTTGACAAAAAAACTGTTAATTTACAGAATTTCTAGTAAAATATTTGTTAAATAAATTAACATTTAGCAAAGAAAAACTCTGGAAATTTACATACATATTTGTAAAATGCATTTGAGGCAACCAAAATTTTACAGAAAAACTCTGTAAATTTACACAGTTTAGTAAAATAAATGTTATTTTGTAAAATTTATATACGATTTTTGAAAAGTTTTTTTTTTTTATTTTTTTAACATTTTCCCAAAAAAAAAAAAAAACAAATAAAATTATGGTGTTTTTACAGAAAACTCCGTTTTTAAAAAATACTGTGTATTCCGCTTAAATCTGTGTTATAGCACAAAACTCTGTAAATTATCTGTAAAATTAAGATTAGAAAGCCAAAAGTAATTTAACAGATGAAACTTTGTTTTTTTTATAACAACAAAATGCTAAGTGTTTTCTTTTAATCTGTATTGCGACAGTAAACTCTGTCAAATATATGTTAAATTAAGATTACAGTCATTTTACAGAGTATTTTAGAGAGTTATTATTTTGAGTGTATGAATACCCTCCACACTGCCCTTTTTAAGTGATAGTAAATTTTCTAACGTGAAAAAATAACATTTTTGATTAAAAATATTTTATTTTGTGTAAAAAAACTTTTTTTTAAGTAATTTTTGAAAAAAAAAATAACTAAATTTTTTTTTGGAGTGTAAATTTTTTTTTTGAGTGTAAAATTTTTTTCGAGTGATTTTTTTCTTAGTGTAAAAATATTTTTGAGTGACAAAAATACGTTCTAAAATATTTTTGTGACTTACCAATGTTTTTAAAACATGTTTAAAAGGTTTTTAACACGTGAATTTAGTGTGAAACTAATCTGATATTCACGGTTTTGCTAATAACTTTTGAACCACTGCTCCAATTTAGCTGAATTTCAATTCGAACCAGGCCTGGGAAACGACAAATATATTTGTCATGCTTCAGCATCCTCAGATTTGGCTTTCGAAAGTTAGCGTATTTTTTATCTCGTAAATTCACGAAAAACCCTTGCCGAAATTCAGTCTTTTCCTCATAACTTTTGAAACACTTAACCGTTTTCGCTGGATTGCAATACCGATCTGACAAGGTGAATGCCCAACATATATGCCAATCTTCAGAAGCCTCCGTAAAGTCTTTCAAAAGTAAGCCTGTTTTCAACAGACAGACGGACGGACGGACGGACGGACGGACATCGCTAGATCGTCTTAAAATCGATCGAGGATCATGAATATATATGAGGCATTCCATGTCAAATCGGACACTTTGAAATTTTTTTTTTTAGGTTTTCCCAATTTGCTTACAGTTTTTAGTACCCTTCAAAAACTCCATCGTGGTAAATTTTCAGATTTTTTTGATACCGTTCAAAAGATATCGAATTTTTAAAAATTGGTAGTTTGTTCCTTTACTCATTACTTCTTTTACTCATAACTTATTCAATAATGGTCCAAATTTTAATTTTTTTTCAAAATTTTTGTTCACGAAAAATACTTAAAAGCGCTATAGTATGCGATTTTTAAGTTTTAAACTTAAAATCTCATTTTTGAAAATGTTTGTACTCTTCGATTTTTTTTTTTAATTTTTTTGTGTAAAACTTCTATGGATTCTACAAATTTTTTTCCCAGGAGGATCGTGGGATATAATCGTTATTACTATTTTTAAAAATTTTTTGAAAAAATTTTATTGTAGTTTTCCAATCTTAAAATCATTTCTACTGCTCCAATGGTACGTCATAGAGGGGTCATTTATAAGACCGACCCCCATTTATTTTTACGTCTTAACATTTCTGTGGAACAAACAAATACCCTATCTCCAATTTCTAAGGGGGCTCTTACACAAAACGAAGTTTTTTAAAATTTGCTCCAACCGCTCTAACTGCCCTAATAGTGCTCTTAGAGCAACAAAATGTATGAACGATCAACAATATTTTTTAAGTCCAAACATTTTCTCTGAACACACCTACCCTGTATCTCTAATTTTTAAGGCGACCCCCATACAATTTTTTTTATTTTTTGTAAATTTGTTTTATTTAATCAGCTTCTACCGGTCCAATGGTGCGTCCGAGAGGGGTCATTACTGAGACCGACCCCCATTTATTTTTACCCTCCAACATTTTTGTAAAACATACCACAGCCCTATCTCCACTCCCTAAGTAGGCTCCCATACAAATAACAGTTGGAGAAAATTTTATAAAAATGTAATTTTGAATGGAAGCCTACTTAGTGAGTGGATATAGGGCTGTGGTATGTATTACAAAAATATTGGAGGGTAAAATAAATGGGGGTCGGTCTCACTAATGACCCCTCTCGGACGCACCATTGGACCGGTAGAAGCTGATTAATTAAAACAAATTTACAAAAAATAAAAAAAATGTATGGGATCCGAGTTAACAGTAGGTGTGTTCAGAGAAAATGTTTGGACTAAAAAAATATTGTGGGTCGGTCATACATTTTGTTGCTTTAAGGGCACTATTAGGGCAGTTAGAGCGGTTGGAGCAAATTTTAAAAAATGTGTTTTTGTGTGGGAGTCCCCTTAGAAATTGGAGATAGGGTATTAGTTTGTTCCAAAGAAATGTTAAGACATAAAAACCCCTCTATGACACCATTGGAGCAGTAGAAATGATTTTAAGATTGGAAAATTAAAATAAAATTTTTTCAAGAAATTTAAAAAAATAGTAATAATTGTTATCCCACGATCCTCCTGGGCAAAAAATTTGTAGAATTGATAGAAGTTTTACACAAAAAAATTAAAAAAAAATCGAAGAGTACAAACATTTTCAAAAATGAGATTTAAATTTTAAAACTTAAAAATTGCATATTAGAGCGCTTTTAAGAATTTTTTGGGATTTTTTTTTTTAAAGTACGTAAAAAAACAAAAATTTTGAAAAAAAAAAATGAAATTTTGACCATTATTGAAGAAGTTATGAGTAAATGAAGTTTGAGTAAAGGAACAAACTACCAATTTTTAAAAATTCGATATTTTTTGAACGGGCCATCAAAAATATCTGAAAATTTACCACGAAGGAGTTTTCGAAGGGTACTAAAAAAAATAAAAAAATTTTTTTTTTAAGTGTCCTATTTGACATGGAATCAGATCAGAGTTGAATTTGTGTTGATAATATTTAAGATATATTGGTGTAGATACACAACGCATTTTCTTAATGAGTTTTTGACAAGCGGACAAAATTTCGTTTTTTCTTAAGACTCAGTATTATAGTCTGCAGTAGGCTTTAGCAGTACCTAAACTATAGATTTTTTCTTAAAGTTTAGAAAATTTTTAAACTTTTAGTTAAATTTAACTATATTGAGGAAAATTAAATAAACTAATTACACAGCTTGACAAAATCTTGTATATTTAAAGTAACCTGAGATTTGACCATCAATTTTATATATTTCGGGCATGCTGAATCCAATGGTGCACACCATTTTGAAATCTAAGGTACAGTTTTTTCGCGAAATGTCTTCAAAGATTTTCATATCCCCGTGAACTTTTTGAAATAAAAAAGTTTTTGTATGCAAAAAAGTCGCTCTTTTGTAATTGAAATTGAAGGACTATAACTGTAGCTACATTTTAAGTACCATATCCGCTATCAAATGTTTGAAACTCAAGTGAAATTTCGCGTTTTATCACATTTTTCCTATTTTTTAGCATTTTCGCGATTTTAAATGCTTAAATAAATACCGACATAAAAAACCGCTTCAGATAAGTATAGGTGCACCAAATGGGATATATTTCTATGAGAATACGTTTCAACTATCAAGCGCATCACTCGAAAAATGAGCAATTCACTTTCCAAGATGACCACAAGGTCCAGCTTGTGCCACATTGTGTTAAATCCTCAAAAAAGGAATTGTGTCAAATTTCAAACAAAAATGTTTTCATCTTCAAAAGTTATTGTAGAAAAACATTTATTTCACCTTACTAAATTAAATTATTAAATTTTAATTACAAAAACAAAAGGAAATCATTTTGCTAAATACTACTATAGTATATATATATAGTTTAAAAAAAATAATTGTTTAATATAATTTAGTAGGGCGAAATTAATGTTTTTTTATTATTACTTTTTAAGATGAAAACATTTTTGTTTGAAATTTGGCACAAATACTTTTTTAAGGTTTTTACACAATATATCAAAATCTGGATGTTGTGGTCCTGTTGGAAAGTGATGCTGTCATAGAGAAATTTTTACAAATCGCGCAGTTTTAGTGCTATGCGATTGATAAAAGAAAAATATTTTAATGGGAATATATTTCCTTTGGTGCAAATATACTAAGCTGAAACGGTTGTTTAGGTCGGTATTTATTTAAGCATTTATAATCGCCAAAATGCTAAAAAATTAGAAAAACTGGGAAACACTATTAAAATTTATAACTTTTAGTAGCGCAATTTGTGTTAAAAATGTGATTACAGATATAATCCTTTAATTTAAACCAGAGACCATAACCGTTATGAGATTTATTGAAAAAACTCAAATTTAACTGTTCAAAAATATTATTTTGAAATAGAAATTTAAAATAACATTTTAAAAAAATTTATATAAATATCTGTCCAAAATAACAGAAATAAAAAACTTTTATTTTTTTTAACTGTTATCAAATACTCTTTGAGCCTTATAAAATTTGATATATTTAAGTAAAACTAAAATAAACGCATACAAAAGAATCCTATTGATAGCTAATACCTCAATTATTGATTTGAACGTTAAAACTTTGATTGATTTGAATACAAATAACTGTTATAACAGTTATTTAAAATAAATAAATGTTATTTTAAACTTTTTGAACAAAAAGTTTTTAATTACTGTTATTTTATACTTTTATTGATAAAAATCAAAAAATAAAAGTTATTGCAAATTTTAACACGGGACATCTCTAGAAGTCTTTCCATATATATAATGCATATTTTGGACAACATTCGTTTAATGATTTTTTTAAAGCAAAATAACACATATAACTGTTTTATTTGGTCTCTGATTTAAACTATAAAAGAGCGACTTTTTTGCATACGAAATTTTTTTTATTAAAAAAACTTTACGGGGAAGTGAAAAACTTTAAAGATGTTTTGCGAAAAAACTGTACCTTAGATTTCAAAATGGCTTGGACCATTGGTGGTCAAAACCCAGGTAACTTTTTCACCGTCACACAGTGTTATAAGGAAATTCTGTCCCAAAAATTATTTATGTTTTTTTTTGTGAGTGCACTTGTTTTTAGTTACTGATATCAATTAAAATAATTTTAAGTTGTTTTCAATTTCTTTTCTTTATTATGTTTTTCAAGGACTTTATTTTTCTCTTATTGAAAAAATAAAAAAAAAAAATAAAAAAAAAAAATAAAGCAAATAACAATTTTTTAATAAAAATCATCGCATTTTAATGCTTTTGTATTTTCTCGTGTTCTTCGGTAGAAAACAAAATGAAAAATAAAAAAAAAACGAAAACACTCTTGACATAAATGTCATACAAATGCGTGACAAGAGTACCCAAATAACTGAAGCATTCTGTAGCAACATATTTTGACATTTTTTTTTCAGATTGTTTTTGTTCTTTAGTAAATATGTCACATCATCATATCTTAACATTGCCAAATACCTTTTTACTGGTTGTTGTAGTTCTCGTTGTAGTAGAATCTTATATAAGTTTGTTCATTTCCACCATACACACATACGAACATATGTACATCATCGGAGTATACTGAACAATAAGTACAAATATGTTATTATTTTTGGTATTTGTGCATCTCTACAAAAAAAAATAGTGTAAACGGATAGAAAAAAGTATGTAAAACACTTTTAGATGTTAAAGCATTTTTATATGTACCAATATAAAAAAGTTCACAGGGAGATACTTACATACATATATTTTCATAAAAAAATCTGAACAATTTTTATATGTATGTACTCATGAAAAGACACTTAAGTGTGACACAACAAAACATGTGAATGTTCTTTGGGATTGAATAGTATGAGTATTTTAGTAAATACCTACTATTTTTCATTTGGAAAAATATAAAAAATATAAAATATCTTATTCTTGCTACAGATGTATGTAAATTTGAGGAGTTCCATAACAAAACGCAACAATTCCACTTTTTGAGTTTATTGTTTTTTTGACTGAATCCTATTTTACACATTAAAATCGATGTAATCATTACTAAAAATCATCCCAAAGCTCAATATTTACACTGCATTTCGCTGTTGACTTTAATTATGAAATATCTCAAAGCTTTGTAATTACACTCAAACTCACTACTGCTTTTGTTTACATTTGCGCGTTTATCTCAAAAACTGTTAAAGTGGAATTGTTGCATTTTGTTGTGGAACTCCTCATATATCCTTCGTCTGATGGCAGTGTGTGTATATGGTGCAAATTTACACCTTTAACGATTTAAGATTTCACTTTCACCTACTTGCAGATTTTCAAACAGAAGATGTAAATTCAAATAATTTTGAATTTAAAATTGTTTGCTTACCTGGTGAATGGAAATTGAGTCACAGTAGTGTAATTAAAACTTAAGTAATTTTTTCATATCTTTTATCGTTTTAGAGAAAGCTTAAAATCACAATTTTTTGACGTTTGAGCGTGATTTTTGCAAAAACGGCTCTGGCGAAGATTTTAATTTTCGTCAAAATATAGTAGCGGGGCATCCCAGATTCATAAAAATTTAGAATTGGCTCGGACGAAGCGTGCACTGTGTGCTCTATAAAAGGTTCAAGGGAAAGAAATTTTGAGATTTTATTTAAAAAATTTATTGAAAGTAGGAGAAAACCGGCATTTTTTGCAAATTTTAAATAGGGATATCTCGTAACCCTTTCGACCAACTTTAATTTTAATTTTTGATATTTTGGTGCGGCTTATAAAAATTATAAAAATTATGTATTCCGAAATCTATTTTTTCACTTTGTCATTAAGCGTTTAACGCATCAAAATATCGGTCTAGGACCCCATAAAGTATATGGGGGTTTTCGTCTCAAGTGACAGGTTCGGCACCGATCGCGATGAAGTTTTCCCTATTATTTTTTTTTTTTTTTCAAATTCTTTAGGCAAACCATATTTCTAAAATTGAAAACCATACTGTTATTTTGTTGTAAAACGCAAAAAAAAAAAAAATCGGTGTTAGGAAAAGATTCCCGAATTTTGTACTCTTGCCCAAAACATTAAATTATGATAATGTTTTGCGGAAGATTTGGGTGTACTTGCCAAAGCAAATTTTTTTTTATAAAAAATAAAGATATATTACTTTGCATTGTGAGCCTCAGCGATGTTTAGGTTTAGTGTCGACGAAAAGTGTAAACGCAGTTCGATTTATACTTGATTAAATGTCACAAAACTGTTAACAGTGAAATCGTAGCAGCTCGCATTCGCGAGATATCGCGAAATTAGTGTTTTTGTATTTTCTAAAATTTTGACAATGAAGCTTTTAAATTTCTGCAAAAACTGAGTATGCAGATTTAATTGTATATATTTACAGGTCACATAACAGTTAACATCGAAATCATATCTTCTCAATTTCGCGAGAAATCGCAAAATTAAAAACAAAATAAAAATTGGAAAAAATGTTATTTTTCGCGTAAATTAGCAGTCAAGATGGGGTTTTGAGCAGTTTTACAACCTTTTATCACATAAAATTTAAAATGCATACAATATATTTGTAGTTTCTTGATTTTTTTCCTTTATTTTAGACACTACCCAGCAAACAAATTTGGAATTTGTTCCAAAAAATTTTCCTGGGTAAAAAAAATAAATTAATAAATATAAAAGCTTGAACAGTAATTTTGCAATTTCTCGGGAAATTGATCATCTATAATTTTTATGCTTGCAGTTTTGTCAACTTTAATAACCTCGAATTCAAACTACATACCACATTTTTGTCGTTAATTGAAGAAAATGTTTTTACAGACCAAAAATAACACAAAGTAATGAATAAGTAGTAGTTTAGCGAGTTTTTTAGCGATATCTCGAAGAATTGAGCAGCTAGGATTTAAATGTTAACAGCCTTATCACCATTAATCAATAGCAAATCAAACTGCATTTTGTGTTTTTCAACAATGTTAAAGAAACTTCTTTATTAATCAAAACAAGAAATACCCCCAAAAAGCTGTTTTTCGGTATTTCTCGCGAAAGTGAGCAGCTATAATTTTTTTGTGGGCAGTTTTAATTTCTTCCAACATGCTCAAATCAAACTACATACCACGTTTTTTATTATTTCTAAAGAACCGGTTTTAAAATAAAAATAAATAATAAAAAAAAATTGTATAATTACGCGATATCTCGCGAAATTTAATACCTACAATTTCGATGTCAACAGCTGTGTGATCTTTGATCAAGCACAAGTAAAACTGCATACCATGTTTTTGCGAAATATTATAGAAACCTATCTAAATATAAAAAACAAAAACAGCAAAAAATTAATTTCGCGAATTCTCGCGAACTAAAGAAGATAGGATTTATATGTTTATCGTTTTGTGACCTTTAAATAAGTACAATTAAAACTGTGTACTCAGTTTTTGAAAATATTTAAAAAATTTAATGTCAAATTTTAAAAAATACAAAAACACTAATTTCGCGTTATCTCGCGAATGCGAGCAGCTACGATTTCGCTGTTAACAGTTGTGTGACATTTAATCTTGTAGAAATTGAACTGCGCTAACAATTTTCGTCGACACTAAAGTTCAACCTGAACATCGCTGAGGCTCACCGTGGTTGCTATTCCATGCAAAACGAATTGAAATATCAGTCGAGGACCCCATTAAAAAACCAAAAGAGCTGTACATTTCGTAAGTAAGTGCAAAAAAGTGTTTTTACATTTTGGAGAGTATAAAAGATTCGGCACCAAAGAATATACCACTCTCACTTGTTTTATGTACATTTGATAAACAAATGGAAAAATTTTATGCGAAGAGCTTAGACTTGGTGCAAAAGTAGTTTTGGTAAAAAAAATGCTTTTTTTCACGAAAATCAAAATCATGTTAAAAAAATTTAATGAGCACACAATTTTTGGTGAAAAAAAATGTTGATGAAAAAAATTTTTTGATGAATTTGTTAAATGAAAAGAAAAATTTTTTGATGTAAAAAAAATTGATGAAAAAAAATAAGAAAAAAAAATTTTGTGGTGAGAAAAAAATTGATAATAAAAAATTTGATAAAAAAATTTGATGAAAAAAATGGATAAAAAAAAAAAAAAAAAATTTATGAAAAAACAAAAAAATTGATAAAAAAAATTTAATAAAAAAAAAAATTGATGAAAAAAAAATTAATGAAAAAAAAAATTTGATAAAAAAAAATTTGATGAAATAAAAAAAAAAATGATGAAAAAAAAAATTGATAAAAAAACACGTGAGAGTGTTAAATTCGGCTGTGCCGAATCTTTATTGCCATCCAACATGCTAAAATACATATAAAAAAAAATTTCAGAGACGTTTTTGTGGAGAGGGCTCTGTGGCGGTGCTGGGGGATACCTTCCCCAACGCGATAAATGTTTACTAAATTATTTTTTATGCTTTTTGAACTTTAGTTATACCATTTTCTCATAATTTTTATGTTTTTTTTTAATCCACGCCCACAGAAGGGGGCGGGGCAAAAAAACAATATTTTGTTGTCCCCCGGGGTCTAAGTGTATGACTTTTAACTCTTTCTGTCATCAAAAGGTTTAATTTGTTTAACAAAAATGTCCCTTATCCGATTTTACCCATTCCCGAACTTTTCCGGCATATGAATATGAGACACATTCGTGCCAATTTTCAGCAGTCTAGCTCTATTATTTTGGACTGAATCGTGCTTTATACAGACGGACGGACGGACATTCATAGAACGACTTATAATCGATCATAGATCAATAGTATATATACTTTTTGGGGTCCCCGACCGATATATCCATGCGTTACAAACGGAATGACAAAGTGAGTATACTCCCATACTGTGGTTGGAGGGTATAAAAAAAGACAAAAAAAAAAGATGAACAAAAAAAATTTTATGAAAAAAAAAAATTTGATGGAAAAAAAGTTTGATGAAAAAAAAAAATTTGATGAAAAAAAAAAAAATTTGATGAAAAAAAAAAAAAATTTGATGAAAAAAAAATTTGATGAAAAATTTATAAAAAAAAAAAAATTTTGTTGAATAATAATTATTAGGGCAACCAAAAATAAGCACAAAAAACATCAAAATAAGCAGTAAAAATTAAAAAAAAAATCTTTACTTTCAATATTTTTTTTATAACCCTCGAAATTTTTTGGATTTTTTTTTTTTTGAAAAATAAAAATTTTAATTTATTTTTTTTTTTGAAAAATAAAAATTTTAATAACATTTTTTGTTTACCTTTAATTTTTTGTCGTTGAAAAAAAGCTAAAATGAACTAATAATTCAAAAATAAGCAGAAAAAAGCTTTAAAAAAGAGATAAAAAAGCAACAATAAGCCAATAAACGAAAAATAAGCAAAAATAAGCAGTTATTGCAAAAATAAGCAAAAAAAGCTCTAACAAATGCAGCTTATTTTCTATAGTTTTTCATGATCAGAATTTGTGTTTAATCTAAATTGATTTATCTTTGAAATAAAAAAGAAGCATTTGTTTTTTTTGGTTGGCCTAATTATTATGTTACTTTTTATTCACCAGCTGGTGAAAAATGGGTTTATTCACCACGAGGTGAATTATTATATAAGTTACAAAAACATTATCATGTTAAAAAAAATAAATTTGTGATTGCGATCGGTGCCGAAGGTTTTTGGACCAAAATTAACCCCTAAAACATTTTCTGTTATCAGAATAACATTGCCCATACCGTTATGATATGTAGGTTCTTATTTTGGTTATATCCCTATTATTCTTACACAGAAAAAAAACGAATTCTTAAACCCCATATTTGTGAATACAAATAATTTTTTTCACGGAAAGTGCTCCTATACGGAAATTTGTAATATCAACAAACGCTTGTAAATTTTGATTGTTGAAAAAAGAATTTTGTTTTTTTCAACAAAGAAATTCAACAAACACAATTTGTTGATCTGACAAAAATAAAAATCTTAAGTTTTATTTTAAACAAAGAAACTCAACCAACACAATTTGTTGATCTGACAAATGATTGTTTTTTCAACAAAGAAATTTAACAAACACAAACACTATTTATTGACATGATAAAAGTATTGTTAAATGAAATTAATTGACTGACAAGGGAAGTATCTCATGAACCGATTTGCATGAAACGTAAAATATATAAAAAAGAGACAATTATAAGGCTAAGGTGTCTCGGCTTATCGGCCATATCGGGGATTTAGGGGTTCAAAACATAGGTCAAAAATTTGCCAAAAACTCGTTTTTTGGATTTTTCAGCCATTTCATTCTAAGAAACTATATGATGTTTACATATGAGAAGAAAGGTTTTTTTAATGCCTATCTAATGGTGGCATAACCTTGTAAAATACTTTTTTCAAGAAAATGTGTAAATATTGGGGGGTATTTATATGAAGACATAGACCTACTATGTCCATATGAATATGAAATAATCTTTATTAAATTTAAGTCGACACGTATTTTTGCTCTAGAGGATATTCCTATTAGTTCGGGAGTTATCGAAATTTTCCCGGAGGTCCACATTGTTTCATAAGGGGATAACGAAATTTTGAAATACTGATATGGCCGATAAGCCGAAACACCCCAACCTTCAAATCGTCTCTTTTATATATATTTTAAGTTTCAGGCGAATCGGTTCATATGGGTTGAGATACTTCCCTTGTGAGTTTGATTATCATGTTGGTTGATTTTTTATCTTTTTTTTTTTAACATGATAATGTTTTTAGGCTGGGGTCTAATTTTAAAAAAAGTTGCAGGACGCCACCTACGTTTGACTATATAAGCTAACAATTAACGAAAAAGAAAACAAGAATTACTATTTTCATTTTATTAAAACCAAAAATTTTAATAACTTGGGTTTGTAACTGTGATAATAATTCACTTCGTTGTGAATAAAACCGTTTTTCACCAGCTGGTGAATAAAAAGTAACATAATTATTTTTCAACAAAAATTTTTTTTTCATAAAATTTTTTTTTCCATCTATTTTTTTCATAATTTTTTTTTTTTTATCAAACTTTTTTTTTCATCTTTTTTTATCATTTTTTTATAATTTTTTTTTTTTTCATCAATTTTTTTTTCATCCAATTTTTTTTTTCATCAAATTTTTTTTTTCATCAATTTTTTTTTTTTTTTCATTAATTTTTTTTTTATCAATTTTTTTTTTTATCAATTTTTTTTTTTCATAAAATTTTTTTTTTTCATCAATTTTTTTTTTCATAAATTTTTTTTTTTTTTCACCATTTTTTTTTATCAATTTTTTATTCATCAAATTTTTTTTTTCATAAAATTTTTTTTTTCATTTTGTTTTTTTTTATTTATTTTTTTTTTTCATCAAATTTCTTTTTTTTCATCAATTTTCTTTTTTTTTTTCATCAAATTTTTTTTTTTCATCAATTTTTGTGTTTTTTATCAATTTTTGTTTTTTCATCAAATTTTTTTTTCATAAATTTTTTTTTCATCAAATTTTTTTATCAAATTTTTTATTATCAATTTTTTCTCACCAAAAAATTTTTTTTTTTCATATTTTTTTTCCTCCATTTTTTTACATCAAAAAATTTTTCTTTTCATTAAAAAAATTCATCAAAAACTTTTTTTCATCACAATTTTTTTTCACCAAAAATTTTGGGTTCAGTAATTTTTTTTTAACATAATTTTGTTTTTCGTGAAAAAAAATCATTTTTTTTTTACAGAAACAGATTTTTCACCAAGTCTAAGCTTTTTGAACAAAAATTTTCCATTTGTTTATCAAATGTACATAAAACAAAGGAGAGTGGTATATTCTTTGGGGCCGAATCTTTATACTCTCTAAAATGTGAAAACACTTTTTTGGACTTATTTTTGCACTCACTTACGAAATGTACAGCTCTTTTGGGTTTTTAATGGGGTCCTCGACTGATATTTCAATTCGTTTTGCATGGAATAGCAAAGTAATATAACATTGTTTTTTCTAAAAAAAACTTTGCTTTGGCAAGTACACCCAAATCTTCCGCAAAACATTATAATGGTTTAATGTTTTGGGCAAGAGTACAAAATTCACAGGCATTTTTATTTTATTGTTGATTTAAATTTGACGATTTTATTTTTTGTGTACTCTTCAAACTTTGTAAGTACTCGAAGCAAACTTTTGTTAAGCAAATGAAACATATTGATGTTGGAAGTATTGCAAAGTCCTACATATGGACTTAGGCGATTCGAAAATTCAATTTAAATTATGATAAAATTGATTACTTAAGTGCAAAAATCACAACAAATGAATTTGCTAACATTTATCGCCAGGAGGAAGGGTTCCCAAAATTACCCCAACGAAATAAAGATCTTTAATTTCATTAAAAAATTAAATAAATGAGTTAATTAATTTTCCGAATAAATTTCATCATTCAATTAATTGTAACACGCTTGCCATTTATATTTGTTGTTTTTATTTTACCAATTTTGATTTTATTATTCTTATGAAATGCATTCATTTTCAAGCAATTCTAATGAACACTCACTTTAGGATATAATAAAATCTGTTGAAAATTATTTTTTTTCTTTATTATTTTTCGAAGAATATTTCATCAGTTGTTTTATTGTCTTCTCCAAATTAATACTATCAAATTTCACTTCAATAGCCAGCTTAAATGCCCTGATAAAAAAAAAAAAAATATTCAGCATCAGAAAACAATGAAAAGAAAAACCACCAGCAGCAGAAATAGTAAAATTGTGAAATGATAAAAGAATAGACGAAATAATAACGCAACAAAATACTGTGAAAATAGGAAAAGTTTTCTATCATGAAATCCTTCGAGTATAAATGCAATGAAAGCTGGCATCCGTTTCCTAAAGCAACTTTATTGTTTTTTTTTTCTGTTATGCTACAGTTGTGTATGAAGTAGTGTTGTTTATGCCATTAGCGTTACTATCGACTGACTGCACAATGGATTAGGAGGAAGTTTTTTTTTTTCATCAAAATTTTAATCGGATTTTTGAATATCCTGAACAATAAAACAAAATAATACTATTTAAAGTGTTTTTAGTTATTTTAAATTAAAGAGTACGATTTAAATATATTAGAAAGGTGCTCGCTAGTCATATGATTGCATTAGTCACGTGAATCGCGCGTACTAACATGTGATCGTGCGTAAAATTGCATAAACTCACGTGCATGAGAAAAATAATAAGTATTTGCGTTTTTTTATCTTTAAATTTTTTTTTTATAAATTTGCAGGATGAAGAATTCATTGGAGAAATAAATATTAATAGAAATTAAGCAACAGGTAAGAAAAAACAATGATTCTCCCTTACAAAAATTTCTTTTTTTTTTTTTTGAAACCCTGGTATCAAAGTATACTCAACTAAATATGACCTTTGAACTGGCCTATTGCTATTAGTTTTTGAGATATATTTCTAGCAATTTTCACACATTTGTGTGGAGATATTCCGGAAACTAATAGAGATAGGTTCAAAGATCAAAGTTCAAAGATCATAGTATTTGAACTTGGCACGTCAAAAAATAAAGTCAAGTGCATTAAAGAACCAGTCTGAGTGCTGTCTTAGAATCTGAATGCTTTTCTGTACGAAAAATTACTCAAGTTTTAAGAATTTTTCTGTACAAAAAATGTTTCAGAATTTGCGAATTTTTCTATAAGCAAAATGTCTCAAAATCAATAAAATTTTCTTAGAATCTGAGGGTTTTCTATACGAAAAATGTCTCAGAATCTAATTTTCAATACGAGAAATATCTTAAAATCTGAGAATTTGTCCATAGGAAAAATTTTTCAGTTTTTAGAGTCTTCTGTAGAAAAAATGTCTCAAAATTTCAGAATTTTCTATGCGAAAAATGTTTTGAATCGTAAGTAAAGTAAAAATCTTTCTACGGTTAAAATGTGATGGAACTCAAAATTGTTTTGTTCAAAAACTCTAAAATTAAAAAAAATTCCTGCAATTTAAGGAGTCATTCGTTCCAAAAATATCTCAAAATCTTGGTTTTATTACGACAATATGTATCTTTGAATTGGAGAATTTTCTATACCAAAAATGCTCTTAGAATTGTTTTTGCATAAATATGGTTTATAATCCAAAAACTTTAAAAAAGGATATTAACAACTCAAAAAGTTGTCCCAGAATTTTGAGTTTTACGCGTAAAGTATATTTGAGAATTTTTAAAGAAAAGTTGCATAAAATTTTAAATTTTTTTTTTTTTTAAATAATTCGACTCCTTTTTTATCTTAAACTAGCTGGTCCGCGTTGCTGGCCCAAATATAAGATCAGTGTTATTTTTCGTGTCGCTTTAAATATATAGCCGTGCAAAAAATGTAATTAATATCTTGGCTTAGAATAATTTGTGGGCGTGGTTTTAAAGACCCGATTAGGCAGATAATCATCTTCAAATTATATTTTAGAAACTAAAAAAAAAAATCACCATGTCTTCGACTTTGCGAATTGTACTAATTTAGTACCATTGCGAACAACACAAAAATAAATTACGCATATCATTCGTTCTTATCGTGCACTATTGTCTTGAGTTCAAACAAACCTTTATAGTTTTCCTGAATTTTCCATTATCCCGGAACTGTTCGCATTTATATTTCCTTAAAAACCTAATTAGAACTTTAAGTGGCATAAGTTAAACTTGTACATATGTTCACAATACCCAAGGATTTAAAATCATTTGTACCAAGTTTAAGCGGAATCTATTACGAAATATTTTATTTAATAGATCGAATTAGAGTCAAAATTAATTGTATTTATATCGAAAAAAATTGGCCGAGGACAATTTTTCTTTCCAACCAATTTTATGGACTATTACGAACATTTAAAATAAAAAAAATAGCCAAATCAGTTCTAAAGTGTTGCAAATTTTAAGGATATTGAAAAATGTGGGCTTTGAAGTGGGGGAGGACAATAATTATTTCCGTAAAATCCTTACTTGGACTATAATGATCATTAAAGAAAAAAAATACCAAATCAGGTTTTCGTTCTCCGATTTTAGTTGTATTGAAAAAAAGTGGGAATGGAAAATTTTTCTTTCCGCAAAAACCATAGTTGTACTATCACGGACAACAACGAATACTACTTATAGCCAAATCGGCCCTGCCGTTCTTCAATTTTGGATATATCAAAATAAAAGTGCGCGTGACAAATTTTTATTTCCGTTCAAACCTAAGTTGAACTATGACAAACATTTAACAAAAAAAGTTTTGTCAAATTGATCCAGCCGTTCTCCGATTTAAGATATGTCAAAAAAGGAGGCATAAAAGTGGGCGGAATTAATTTGTTTTCCGAAAAAACGTAAGATCCCGAGTAAAAATTTTTATATGATGCAATATATATTGATATGTAATACAATATATAATTAAACGCAATTTGATCCGAAAAATGGTGGATGTTTTTGCATTAAAAAAGATCAATTTGTATAAAATATGATTTGATTTCATCCGAGTTTTGACCAGACATTGCCATATATTAGTGGATCTAATTAGATCTAATTGCATAAAATCATGTAAAATCCTGGTGTTTTTTGGTTTGGGTTGATTTACACCACAGGTCAACGATACATTCACCAAACATATAATTTTCTTAAACAAAAAAATGATAATCATAACCCTAACAAGGAAATGTTTAGGAACATTTTAAAAAGTTTCTTATACTTTGCCTTAAAAACTTAGAAAATTGTTGGTTAAATGGAAACATATAGTGTTATATATGGAACAGAATAGGATATATATAATTTTATATTAAATTATACAGAAAAACAAATTTTGTATTCCCGAGTAAAAAAAAAAGTTTTTAAGATCTAATTTGATCTCAAAATTGGCTGTATCAAATTGGATCAGATATTGATCTAATTGTATTATTTTAGATACACAAATATTAAAAATGATACAATTTGATCCGAATTTTGGTCACATCCAATTAACTCCAGTTGATCTTATTTTATGTAAATTAATATAGATTTATATAATTACATAAAGTCAGATATATTTATGTATAACCTCAGATAAGAAAATGGAGCTGCAATATATCTTAGATAAAATTAGATCAGAATATATAAAAATTTATATATAATTTAATACGATTGTATCAAATTATATATCATTATATCAAAACTTTTTTACTAGGGTTGACCCTCATGTAATTTTATATAATTATATCAACCGTACACCTTTTAATCCGAATCATGATTCAATTATATATTACTACATATGACTGCATTAAAAAAATTTAGAAAATATCTCACGGATGTATAATCATATATAATTTATTATGTTTGTATCAAGTTATATATTGTAATATATGTTTATTTTTACTCGGGATGAATATTAAAAAAAAATAAGAAGAACATTAAAAAAATATTATCAAAATCGGTCAGTTCTCAAGTGATGCGATTACCAACAAACTACATTTTATTTTATTTATATTATTTTATTCTTTATGGAAAATTGTTCTTTCTGAAAACCCTTAGTTTGACTATGACGACCATTTAAAACAAAATTAGTGGGCGTGGTCAATTTCTTTTTTCGTAAAAACCAAAGTTTGGAAATTTAGTCAAATTGGTCCAGCCATTCTTAGATATTGAAAAAATGGGCGTAAAAGTGGGCGTGGTGGATTTTTCTTTCAGTAAAAACTTTAATTGGATTACTACGATCATTTTAATGAAAAAATAACCAAATCGGTGCAGCCATTTTCCGATTTTAGATAAATCGAAAAAAGTGGGGGCAAAAGTGGGCGTTGTCAATTTTCTATACGTAAAAACCTAAGTTGAACTATGCAAACATTAAAAAAAAAAAATTGTCCAAATAAGTCCAGCCGTTCTCAATTGATGCGGTTACCAACGAACGACAATTGATTTTTATTTATAGATTTAAAATAAATGTTTAGTTTTCTAAAAACGTCAAAAATTTTTGGCTCAAAAACATTGAGGCGAAAAAACGAAATTAAAAAAAAAAAATTGAGTCCCCCTCCCCAAATTAAATTCTTGCGTACATGCCTGTAAACAAGTAACACTTAAAAAAAACTTAATTTTTTTTTTTTAAAAAATGCAAATAAATGGAACCTGTAAAATTACAAAATAATCTTTAGAATTTTGCACATTTTTTCTATTCAGCAAATAGAATCAGTAACTCAACAGATTTTTTTTTTCTTAAACTGAAAACAGAAAAATTTGACAAAATTTTAATAATTCAAACTTTTTTGTAGGTTTTTAAAAATGATATTTGAATTTTACAACTCAACAATCGCATATTATTACAACACTTTTAGGAACTTTTTACGTTTTTTTTTAAGTACGTAAAAAAACCAAAAAAAATTCTACCATTTTTGATAAAATTATCATCAAAAAATTTACAAGAAGGATTTTTCAAAGGTTACTAAACACCAAAAAAAATTTAAGGTCATTTTTATGATCTACTTCACCAAACCAAACACCTTCAGTAGATTTTATCAAAAGTTTAAATCCACTTTTACACGGTCTTATTTTTAAACTAGAAGTTATATAATGTTTACATAACTTTAATGATTTAAGCCCCATAGTATGTTAAAGCTATGAAAGCAAACAAGCAGATAAAACTAGGAATAAATTTATACAATATTTCTATAATTTTGCTGTTGGCTGCATAAAAACAATCATGCAACCATCCAGTCAGCCAGCCAGTCATACAACCAAAACCTAAAACAGGCCGGAAATGTCGTTCATGAAGTTTGGTTGTATATATTTTATTTTCATTTTTTTCGGACATAAGTAAGAATTTGTTTTGTTAAGGTATTAAAACGGGGTCAATAAAGTGCTTTTCATTTTTTTTGCCCCCTTCATTTCAGGGAATACAAAAATAGTGATGATTAAATGTGTAATATCAACAGCAATTTAAATAAAGGGGTTATTTGATTTTTTTAATAAACAAATACGAATTTAATTTTTTGCTCTTAAAAGTT
The DNA here is from genome assembly GCA_963921195.1 of Pegoplata infirma. Lineage (NCBI taxonomy): Eukaryota > Metazoa > Arthropoda > Insecta > Diptera > Anthomyiidae > Pegoplata > Pegoplata infirma. The sequence goes on along the minus strand of OY992537.1, from coordinate 121,191,312 downwards.
CATGTGCTTTAGAGTGGGCTTAAAACTTAAATGTCTGCCAATTTCATTTGAAAACCAATGCCGGAAATTGTTTTTTCCTCGTAAAATTTTAGCAAACTGTCTAATTTTGTAGAAGTGTTTGATTCTAGGTTTTCGGACAATCCTAGTATACAGGTGTTGTATATTTTAGGATTTCCTGATGATTTCTAGTTGGATTTTGTTTTAATTTTTTGTGGTATAAATATTCATGTCGATGATTAAGTGCGTATGTGTGTTTGTATTTGTGTTTGTATTTTTAAATATTTTTACCAATATTTACTAGTATCCAGCCCATTAAAATGTTGTTGATGTTTGTCTGTTTATTTGGTGTTTTATATATTCGCATACATTGTGGCATTTCCGCTTTTTTTTTTGTAATTAACTGCACATGTTATGATAGTGGTTCGTTTTTAAACAACCAAACAACCAAATTTTATGGTAAAAATAAATTCAAAATAGTACTGACCAACAAACGAATTGTAATTGTAGTACCCACAAATGTTTATTTTAATTTAAGGTTTTTTTATTTCTAATGAAAATTAAAAAGTTAAATAGTTTATTTGTCAAGTATTAAGGTTTTAATTGTATTATCAATAGTATTATAAAATTAAACAAGATGAAAAGAATCCGAATCTGGCCTTGGAATTGTTCTATCGCATTAGGGTTTTGAGATATTAAACAAATCTAGTTATCTCAAAAACCTGACAATGTAAAGTATGTATATATGGTTTTGAATTGAGAAAAGTGTGAAAGAAAAATTTTAATTTTTCTAAAAATTTAAGACATCCTGGTTTGTTTCTTACTAGTTTCATATTATCCAGTTATAATAATCTTCAGAAAAACTTTTAATGTCAAATTTATTTAGTTAATAGTCAATAAAACTCTATATGTGAAAATTATTTACAGATCGCAGCCGACAAGGATTGAACTCATCATCATCTGTAATACTTGCTATTAACTGCTTGTAATGTACAATCACTCTAGACCGATAGGCTGTTAAGCAAGTATCAACTAAATCTGATTTCTTCAATTCGAGTGTAGTTGTTGTATATTCATGATCAAATTCGTATTCAGCGCATTTAAAACCTTTAAAAATAATTTCGTTTAAGAATGATATTAAAAATATAAAGAAATAAAATTTTCTTCTGCATTTTTCAACTTAAATCCTTTAATAAATAGATTTAAATAAAGTGCTTGATTAGTATTATGAGAAAAAACAATAAAAACAAGTGAGAGTGTTAAATTCGGCTGAGCCGAATCTTTTATGATCTCCAAAACGTAAAAAAATTAAAAAGATCCAAGGGCGTTTTTTCTTGGGGGAGGCCGGTTTTTTTTGGGTGACTTATGGGGACACCTTCTCCCTTGCGATACGTTTTATAAAATGGATTTATTATGATTCTTGCAATTAACTTATCCAATTAATCATTATTAAAATACATTTTTTATAACCACTTCCACAGAAACGGGTCGGGTCGAACTTTTTTTTTATCCGCTGGGTCCACATCCAGGACTTTAAACTTCTTCCCAGCAAAAACATGGTAATGAGTTGTGAAAAGTAATCATTACCAAGTACATTATTTATAATGAGTACCCATTACCATTAACATTATTTTAAGCCCAAAAGTAACTACTTCTCAGTAATATGTTATAAAAGCACTTCTAAGTAATGATATCTTTTTGCACTTGCAGTTTTTAACCTTTACAATTCAATTAACTTAAAAAGTACTTAAAAACTTAATAAAAACTTTGCAATTTTTAAGTTTTAGTAAAAACAAGTTAAATTTTAAAAGTTTTAATTAACTAATTATTTTACTTCTTATTGGTAATGGGTTTTTACTCCTTATTTGTAATCCGAGGCAGTAACTACTTATTTATCTCCATACTCTTCACTAGTTATTTTTGTCTCACGCCCTTGTTAAAATAATTAGTGTTTCATTCAATAAGTAACTACTTATTAACATCTGTTTCGGATTACAAAACCCATTACTAGTAATGCCAATTTTTGCTGGGTTTTGACACAAAAATGTTGCATTTTCTTAACAAAAGTACAAAAAACCCTGCAAAAAAAGCGGCAATTTTTTGGATGACCCGTTCAAAAGATATCGAATTTTTAAAAATTGGTAGTTAGTTCCTATACTCAAACTTCTTTTACTCATAACTTCTTCAATAATGGTCCAAATTTCAAAAAAAAAAAATTTAAAAATTTTTATTTTTACGTACTTTAAAAAAAATCTAAAAAAGTTCTTAAAAGCGCTCTAGTATGCGATTTTTAAGTTTTTAAATTCAAATCTCATTTGTTCGTACTCTTCGATTTTTTTGAAATTTTTTTGTGTAAAACTTCTACGGATTCTACAAATTTTTGCCCAGTAGGATCATGGGATAACGATTATTACTATTTTTTCAAATTTTTTAAAAAAAATTTATTGTAATTTTCCAATCTTCAAATCAGTTCTACTGCTCCAACGGAGAGTCATAGAGGGGTCATTCCCTAGACCGACCTCCATTAATTTTTACGTCTTAACATTTCTTTGGAGCAAGCTAATACCCTATCTCCAATTGCTAAGGGGGCTCCCACACAAAACGACATTTTTAAAATTTGCTCCAACCGCTCCAACTGCCCTAATATTGCCCTTAGAGCAACAAAATGTATGAAATGTGATTTTGAATGGAAGCCTACTTAGGGAGTGGAGATGGGGCGTAGGTATGTTTTGAAAAAATGTTGAAGGGTAAAAATAAATGGGGGTCGGTCTCACTAATGACCCCTCTCTGACGCACCATTGGACCGGTAGAAGCTGATTAAATAAAACAAATTTACAAAAAATAAAAAAAATTGTATGGGGACCGCATTAACAGTTAAAGATAGAGGTTAGGTGTATTCAGAGAAAATGTTTGGACTAAAAAAATATTGTGGGTCGGTCATACATTTTGTTGCTCTAAGGGCAATATTAGGGCAGTTAGAGCGGTTGGAACAAATTTTAAAAAATGTCGTTTTGTGTGGGAGCCCCCTTAGGAATTGGAGATAGGGTATTAATTTGTTTCAAAGAAATGTTAAGACGTAAAAATTAATGGGGGTCGGTCTTATAAAGGACCCCTCTATGACGCACCATTGGAGCAGTAAAAATGATTTTTAGATTGAAAAATTACAATAAAATTTTTTCAAAAAATTTTAAAAAATAGTAATAATCGTTATCCCACGATCTTAATAGGCAAAAAATTTGTAGAATTGATAGAAGTTTTATACAAAAAAAATTTAAAAAATCGAAGATTACAAACATTTTCAAAAATGAGATTTAAATTTTAAAACTTAAAAATCGCATACTAGAGCGCTTTTAAGAATTTTTTGGAATTTTTTTTTTCTAAAGTACGTAAAAAAACAAAAATGTTGAAAAAAAAAAGATTTGAAATTTGGACTATTATTGAAGAAGTTATGATTAAAAGAAGTTTGAGTAAAGGAACAAACTACCAATTTTTAAAAATTCGATATCTTTTGAACGGGTCATCAAAAAAATCTGAAAATTTACCACGAAGGAGTTTTCAAAGGGTACTAAAAACTGTAAATAAATTGGGAAAATCTAAAAAAAAAAGAAATTGGACACTTTGTCCGATTTCACATGGAATGCCCCATATATTTCGATCAATTTATGCATATGCACACATAGAAAAACATGTTTGAAACATGATTGCGGAATATCAAATCAACCATATTGGAGAAGGGTCTTACAAGGGAAGTATCTCAACCCTTATGAACCGATTTGCATGAAACGTAAAATATAGATAAGAGACTATTCTAAGGTTGGGGTGTCTCGGCATATCGGCCATATCGGGGATTTAGGGGTTCAAAACATGGGTCAAAAAATGGCGAAAAAATCTTTTTTTGGATTTTTCAGCCATTTCTTTCTAAGAAACTATATGATGTTTATATATGAAAAGAAAGGAATTTTTAATGTCTATCCAACGGTGGCATAACCTTGTAAAAGTTTGGCTTCGTTAAATACTTTTTTTTATAAAAATGTGTAAATTTTGGGGGGTATTTATATGTATACATAGACCTACGATGTCCATATGAATACGAAATAATGTTTATTAAATTTAAGTCGACACGTATTTTTTCTCTAGAGGATATTCCTGTTAGTTCGGGAAATATAGAAATTTTCCCGGAGGTCCACATTGTTTCATAAGGGGGACAACGAGATTTTGAAACACTGATATTGCCGAAAAGCCAAGACACCCCAACCTTAAAATCGTCTCTTTTATATATATTTTAAGTTTCAAGCAAATCGGTTCATAAGGGTTGAGATACTTCCCTTGTTAGTGTGATTGATAATTTGATCATTTGAATGTATATACCAACAACCTACACTAAGTCATTTTGTTTTTTTCAACAATATATTTACAAATGGCTACATTTTAATATTAATCTTCAACATTTTCTTTCGAACTTTGAATTTATTATTTTATTTTCGAAAATATTTTTCATTTATTTCATTTAAGTTGTCCCCAAGTAAAATTGTTTTTCTTTTTTGTTGTATTAATGTGACATGACAACAGTTGTTTATTGAAATCAAGAAAGAAAAACTAAAACTTCCAGAAATCCTAGATATTTTTCATACTTTTTAATGTTCCTTTAAACCAGATGCACATTGAACTTCCTCCACAGATGCCCATTGAAAACCCATCCACACACATACAGATGTGATTAAAGTAATAGCACTTGTTTGTTTTAGGGTTTTGTTAATTTTTTTTTATTAAAAAATTAAACAACAATTTTGTTAAGTTTTTTCGGCATTATTTGGAATCCTAAAGAAAAATGTTGAGTACATTTAAAATTAGAAAAATAAAAGCTTATATTCCCTTTCTTAAATTAAACATTTTCGTCAAAACCGATTTTGATTTTCTTTAAATTTTGATCTGTGATCTTTTGAGATCTGTGGCACCAACAAATGAAGCACTTAACCCCCTACTTCCCCATCAATTATATTGCTGGCAAAATCTTTTCGAACAATGTCGCGATGGCGCTATTTTTTTGATTGCTTCTGTACACAAAGACACTCCATCCCAACATACATATTGAAATAAATAATGAAACAAAACGAAATGGAAGATTGAGTTAAAGTTTGTGAAATTAACGTAATTGAAAAGTTTTGTGCATTTCTCTCAATTTGTCTTGTAGCATGTTTTCTGTTGTGCAACTGTTATGCTTCTTATTATCTTTAACCCTTAAATGTTTTAAAGAACATTTATTTATATGTTTAGATAAATTGATATAATTATATTCAAGTCATCAATTTTTAGGGAATTCTCTGATTTTTATTAAATCAGAATAAACAAGTAAGAAAATTGTAGTCGGTCAAGACCGGAAAATGGGTCCTATGGACCGATTAGATCTATATTTTGTCAAATCTTCTATTAGTTGTCAATAAACCGCTTTAACTGAATATCGGGCGAAATTTTCATACGGGGTCTAAGTCCAAAACTGGTCTGATGATAATCAGATTTGATAAGGTTATTTAAGTACGAGTTTAACATATTCAACAAAATTTTTAATTAAATATTTTCTATTTTCATGAAATGTGAGAGATTTATGTGAAAATCGGGAAGGTGGTTTGTATGGGGGTTACAAGAATCCTTCAAAATTCGGAATGGTTTCGGGTAGTTACAAACACGTTTACCTGATACCTATTATAATACGGTTATTAGAGTCATTTGAGCCAAAACTAAAGAGGACCTTTGTATGGGGGCTAGGTTAAATTTAGTCCGATTATTATCCAATTTCAATAGCCTTCGTCCTTTGGCCAAGAGAGGCTTAAGTTTCAAATTTCAAGTCGATTAAATAAAAATTGCGACCTGTATCGTGTTTACACCGTTTACATGGGCAGACAGACGGAAGGACGGACGGACATCGCTAAATCGACTCAAAAAGTGATTCTGAGTCGATCGGTATACTTAAAGGTGGGTCTAGTACCATTATTTCGGGTAGTTACAAACATCAGCACATACTCATTATACCCTGTACCACAGTGCACATAGGGGCAGCTACATGGGGCTTCTTGGCAACAATTAAATTTTTTAAAAAACGATTTTGTTAACTTTGTTATTTTATATCGAAAGCCTATACTTTTCCACGCTTGACTGCATTTTTACTTTTTTGATTTATCCATTCTTGTGGTCTTGGCACTGTGTTAAATTTAGTAAAAGTTAAAAAAAAACAAAAAAATATTTTAAATAGTCTTCAGTTGAAAATTACAATTGAAAGGTAAACCAATAAAAAAATTTTGAACAATACACATCAATTAAATGGTAATTTTAGCACAAAATATTTTCATTCATTCTGACCAAATTGCACTGAATTTTTAAGTAGTTATAGCCGTTCTGAGAACATTCTTTTTATGAAGTTTTTTAAAACATAAGCTCAAATCTCAAAATGTCAAGACTTATCCTACATTATCCTTAGATATTTTCATACAGTGGTAAGTGGTATAATTCTTTCCTAGAATCAGTCATAGAAACTTGCACCAAAAGCGCCCGCTTTGTGCAACTGCACTTTAAAAATATGACTTATTTTATAATATTAAATCAAGTGCAGTCCAAACCAAAAAAGCTAGACCCCTGAAATTTAGCACGAACAAAGGTAATGACCATAGGCTGATTAGGCTTCTAAATGGGGGAAATCGGACCAGGGGAAAACAAGTTTCCCCTTAAAGAATTAAAAAAATCTTGGAAAACACGATTTTTTAAAGGCTTTTCATACATTTGTTCAAAACATCAAACATGTTTATGACATAACAAGTTTTTTGACCTGTCAAATAAATAAGGGTAATAGAAAATGCCATTTATTTCGCCCCGCCCACTTTTGGGGGCGTGGATATGTATATAATATACAAATTTTATAAAATTACATTATATAGGCATAAATATCATACTACATCAATTTGAAAATACTTATCGCGAGGAAGAAGGTATCCCCAGACACCTCCCTCAACATCCCCACGCCCAATTTCACCTTAAATTCCCAAAAAGACTTGATAATCATTTTTTTCCTATTTCAAATTTATTTGACATATTTTTTTTTTAGTGGAACATTTGGTGTGGAATACTTCATATGTATGTTATTCTATTACTTACTTGTTTTAGCGATAGCCATGGTCCCATAATAACATAAAAATGTACAAAATTTTATGCTTTGAACTAATTATTTCTATTTGTTCGCTTTTCCGCATTTTTTTTCGCAATTTTGCAAAGAAAGTCCTACATGTTTTTACATAAATTTAATCGAAAAACTACGCTCTTTAAAACGGTGTGCATAACGACTATAAAAATTCAGTGGCTTAATTGCCCCTATGTGCAGTGTGGTGTAGAGTATAAAAAGGTCTGCGAAGTTTGTACTCTATTAATTTGTCATTCCATGCAAAACGTACCGAAATATCGGTCGGGGACCCGATTATGTTTATATATTATTGATCCGTTAGGGTTTCTAAGACAATCTAGTGATATCCATCTTTGTCTGAGTTTATCGATAAAAAAAGTTTTTAATTTAAAAAGATTATTGATAAAAAAATGTATAAAAAAAATATTTATGAAAAAAATATATTCATGAAGAAAAAAAAATTATGAAAAAAGAAATTATTAATAAAAAACAAGTGAGAGTGTTACATTCGGCTGTGCCGAATCTTTTATACATTCCAAAATGTAAAAACTAATATAAACAAGTAGAAAAGTTAAATTCGACTTTGCCGAATCTATGAATACCCTCCACAATGCATTTTTTTAAAGGGTAGAACATTTTTTAACGTGAAAAAATTAACAATTTTGATTAGAAATATTTTATTTTGAGTAAAAAACTCTTTTTTTGTAATTTTTTTTTTTTAAAAAAAGAAAAATTACTAATTTTTTTTTTTGAGTGTAAAATTTTTTTCGAGTGTAATATTTTTTTACTGTTTAAATATTTCTGAGTGAATGCACGTACGTATGTACACAAAATATTCTCATTTTTGTAAAAAAAAAATAAATTTTTTTTGTGTAAATTTTTTTTGAGTGTAAAATTTTTTTTGAGTGTAAAATTTTTTTCGAGTGTAATTTTTAAGTTACCAATGTTTTTAAAACTAAACAAGTTTAAAAAGCATTGCTTTAAAATTAAACAAGTTTGAAAAGCATTGTTTAGTTACCACCAATGCTTTTAAAACTTGTAAAAACACGTGGCATTTTAGATGAAACAAATCTGAAATTCAGTGCTTTGCTTATAACTTTTAAACCACTGAACCGATTTTGCTGAAATTCAAAACCAAACAGCCTTGGGGAACGACAAATATATATGCTAAGCTTCATTCCCCTCAGAATTGTCTTTCGAAAGTTATAGTGGTTTTATTATTGTAAATTCGAAAAATACCCTTGCCGAAATTTACTCTTTTGCTCATAACTTTTGAACCACTTGACCGATTTCGCTGGATTGCAATACCAACCTGACCCGGTAAATGGAGAACATATATGTCAAACTTCAGGAGCCTCCGTAAAGTCTTTCAAAAGTTAGCGTGTTTTCAACGGACAGACAGACAGACGGACGGACGGACGGACGGACGGACGGACATCGCTAGATCGACTTAAAATCGATCAAGGATCATGAATATATATACTTTATGGGGTCTTAGACCAATATTTCGATGTGTTACAAACGGAATGACAAACTTATATATACCCTCTATCACTAGAGTGGAGGGTATAAAAAAAAAATCATTTGGTGGGAGACGTTAGGGAGCACCTTCCCCTTGCGATTTTGAACTTCTTCTGTGATAAGAAAGTTGCATTTGCTTAGCAAAATTACAAAAAACCCTGCAAAATATGCGGTTTTTCTTGGTTGGAGGGTACAAAAATATTGATGAAAATAAATATTGATGAATAAAAATATTGATAAAAAAAAATATATGAAAATAGATATTGATGAAAAAAAAATTGATGGAAAAAAAGTGATAAAAAAAATATTAATGAAAAAGTATATTAATAAAAAAATATTGATGAAAAAAAATGTTTGTAAAAAAAATATTGATGAAAAAAAAATTGATGACTTAAAATATTGATGAAAAAATATATTGTTAAAAAAAAAAAATATTGATGAAAAAAATTTTTTTATAAAAAAAAAATTTTTGATGAAAAAAAATTGATTAAAAAAAATATTGATGAAAAAATATTGATAAAAAATATATTGATAAAAAAATAATATTAATGAAAAAAGTATTGATAAAAAAAAGATGGATGAAAAAGTTATTGATAAAAAAAAAAATATTGATAAAAAAAAATGTTGATGGAAAATTATGTTACGTGTTATGAATTTTTCTAATACATATGAGCAATTGTCAATAAAATTTATACTTGCGATATTCTCTTAATTTTACAATTACACTTTTGTAAATCAGGTGGTACCTGTAAATATATAAGACGTTCCACACCAAATGTCCAGCGAAAAAAAAAACATTTATCCCAGGAATTTCTGAATGGGCTGTATAAAATATATAAAATTAAAAAAATTGCGTTTTTGGGTTTTCAATTTATAAAAATCTGGGCTTAGGAGACGTGGCTAAATATTGAAGAAAAAATGCCTGCGAATTTTGTACTCTTGCCCAAAACATTAAATCATGATAATGTTTAGCGGAAGATTTGGGTGTACTTGCCAAAGCAAAGTTTTTTTTAGAAAAAATTATGTTACATACTTTGCTATTCCATGCACAAAAAATTGAAAAATCAGTAAAGTACCCCATTAAAAAACTAAGGGAGCTGTACATTTTGTAAGTGAGTGCAAAAATTGATGCAAAAAAGTGTTTTTATTAGTGTTGCCAACTTTTTTTTGGAGAAATCGTCAATTTAAAAAAAAATCGTCAAAATCGTCAAGTTGAAAAAAATTTGTCGTCAAAAAATCGTCATGACAAAAATACGCTAATAAATACTAAAAATGTTAATACCCCAGACCACTCCATGGTCCAGATTGTAATGAGTTTCCGTTGATGTTTGTAACTATCCAAAATATTGGTCTTCAAGTCGCAATTATCAATTTATTGACCTGAAATTTGAAACTAAAGCTTATGGCCCATGGACAAAGATTTTTTGTGCATAGTCCCCATATTAAAATTCATTCCGATATTGGAGCGATATAACGCTCCAATTTACATTGAATGAATAAAAACTGACCACTTCTAATAAAAAAACTTTTTTTATGTTTTTTCTGGTGAATTTTTAAATTTTCCTGTCTTTTCCCGAAATTGTTGAGCTTTTTTCTTAAAAGTAACTATCTTTAAAAAAAAAAAAAATACATGTTTTTCTCTTTTCTTTTCAGAAAGTTAAGTCAACTTCAAAGAATTTGTATGTATGTATATAAAATTTGAATTTTTTGACAAAAGTTTATTATATTTTTCTCATTAAATAAAATCGTAATTTTTGTTCCTGGCGAAAATGAAAAATCGTCACACATTGGGAACTTTGTGTGAAAAAGGCGCGCATCGACGTTTTTTTGTTATAACTCTTGAACGGATAGGAATTTCGCGACATTCTTTACCATTATAAAAACTGGAGACCTTAAGGAACTCACACATGTGGATTTGACATTTTTCGCATTTGTACCCTACTTGTAAATTTAAGGCAAAGTTGGTTTATTTATTCATATAAAAAAATAAAATGGAGGTCAATTATTTAAAAAAACTTTTTGATTTTAAGTGACAATAAAACAGCTTACCATTCAATACGAAGTGTTTCTTTCATATTTTGGTGCAGTCTACACCCTAAACTAAAATAACCTGCAAAATTAACTGTTATTTATCGATTATCATTTTCGATTTTTAAACAAAAATAATGCGGAAAAATATCAAACAAAGAAGCAACACACGGTAAATAAGCATTATTTGCAATAATTGTTAAGATATTTGGTAAAAAAAAAATATTATAAAATACTACTCTATAATCAGTACTTCCAACATTTCCGTCTGCCTTATTAGGATTATATTTGGATTGGACTCAATCATAAACTTATTAAAAACATCTTGCAGGTTGTTTGTTTTAGAGCAATGTTTCCCAACCTTTGATTCTCGCCCCACTGGGGGGCAATTTGAAGGTTTTAGGGGGGTAACGAGCAAAATTTTTTTAGTCAAATTAACTACAAAAACTATTTTGTCTACCAAAATTAACTAAAACAATTTGTTATTTGTTAAAATTTTTAATAAAAACTTAGTTTAAATTCTTATTTTACAAAAACTTTGCTAAACCAGTAGTAGTTTTTCATTAAAAACAAAAATTAGAAAAATTAACAAATTTTTCTTGAGTGTAGGGGGGACATGGCAATTTTTTAATGTAAAGTGGGGCGTGGCGTAAAAAAGGTTGGGAACCATTGTTTTAGAGTTTTGTCTGTTAAAGTTTCTTTTATAATTTTTAAAGTGCCTATGTTATCTTTTCAGAGCCTCCTCCGATAATTGTCATGAAACACGACAAATATTTTTTATATGTTACTGAATTAGTTATTTTGGCCGTAATGCGGTCAAGAAAGCCTGTTAGTTACAAGCGTTAGGTGAAACTCCTTTTGCCTTAATAAAGTATAGTAGGGTATCAAAATCAGTAATTATTGGAAACCGCGGTTAAATGTTAACAATATATATCATTTAAGAAAATTTTTATAATAAAACGATTAATAGTAAAGTATTTTAAAAAATAATCACTTTAAAAATATTTTTTTTCGTTAATAGACCCCAATTTAAGCCTCATTCCAGGCCGCAGCTGCAACTGGCTGCACTAGTTTCTACCCCAGGAGTATTAAGTAATACTTCTTGTTTATTGTACAAAAAGAATCGCCATTTCCTTTCATTCCCCACAAAAGTTGCAATCCAAAATATAAAATGTTTTTTTCTAATTTTTTTAAAAATTGGCACTTTTTGATGGCCTGTATTTCCTACTTACAAAGAGTAATATTAAAAACAATAAAATGGGTAACAAAGGTACTAGTTATAGCTACAATCCTCACTTAATTTCAGGAAAATCGCATCATTGGAAGTAGTTTTAAAAAATAAAATAAGAAATGTCTTCAAAAAAAATAATTTTTTTCAAATTTTTGGAAAAAGTCCTTTTTTTGACTTTATGTCCTGACTAAACTAAGCGATGGATTTCTCTCTATGAACGGTTTTCTTTCTTCTAGGGTGTCTACTCAGCGAATATGAGCAATTTTTGTAAATAACTAAACATTTGTTTGGCTCTCATATGCGCGTCAAGGATCCAATGTGCGTCATTTTAGTAAAATTGACTTCAAAAATCGTCAAAATGACGATAAATCGTCAAAGTTGGCAGCGCTGGTTTTTACATTTTGGAGAGTATAAAAGATTCGGCACCAAAGAATTTAACACTCTCACTTGTTTTATGTACATTTGATAAACAAATGGAAAATTTTTACGTGAAAAGCTAAGACTTGGTGAAAAAGTAGTTTTGGTAAAAAAATGATTTTTTTCACGAAAAACAAAATTATGTTAAAATAAATTTAATGAACCCAAAATTTTTGATGAAATAAAATTTTGATAAAAAAAAGTTTTTGATGAAAAGAAAAATTTTTTGATGCCCGGGTGAAAATGACCATGTATGTTCATATATGATGCATATATGGATGTCCATACAAGTGCATATCCGTAATTTGAGGGTACATGTACATTAATGATCATACATTGTCATACATGAATTTGTACGTAATTTTTTTTTTTGGATTTTTTTCCATAAAACGTCTATTAATTGAAATTTTTTCAAATATAAATAATTTGTACTAATTTATGACACTGATTTTTTAAGAAAAACTAACGAATATTTTAAAAATATACTTTGGACTTTATGATACTTTAGGATAATCAAAGCTTCGAAGAATTAACCACTTTTCGAATGAATTCACAAATAAAATACATTCGATTTTTATAGTCACTGTATTCAGTTTATCTTTACATATCAATATTTCATGGAATGCATTCGATTTTTACCATTAAAGCGAATTCTTGTTTATGAGAATTTTTAAAAGTGAATGCATTCTTTATTCCATTCATTTATTATTCATGAGACTTACAAATCGAATTTATAAAAACTTACGCATTCAATTTCAAAGTCGAATGATTCGAATTTTAAAATTAAATGTAAATTCATTCGATAAATTGTGATTGGGGAATGAAATCATTAAAGTTTAATTCAGAACACCAAATCTTATTAAGGGATGAAATCCTTCGCAGCTCTGTCAGTAATACCGTCAGAGTGTTCGAATTTTCTTCTAAATTTAGTTGTTTACGTTAGTGCCGTTCATATTCGCCTATAGTATACAAAAATTATAACCAATATTGATGATGGATGATCAGTATGTCCAACCGAACGACTTTTTCAGACTGAACACATACATGAACTTCGTCCAATTTTGCAAAGTTCTGCTGAACCCAACCTTTAACCCTGCTGTTAGGTTAAGCCCATTTGGTCCAATTTTGGATTATTTCCTTTGTAACTTTTGAACGGTGATATATACTGGCTTAGGTTTTTAGCTCTTGGGGTCTTTTTATAAAACAATGTTTTTTACAAAAAATCTAGGTTCTTACTTAAACCAGGGCTGAGAAAAATAAAAAGTTACGTTTCTTAGGTTAAGGGACCATTTGGTCCATAGTATATTTTCGTTGGTATTCTTTGTTTTTTTACATTAAAAATAAGTATTTATTAGTTTGTTTTATAATAATTGTCATTGAATGAGGAGCAAACTGATTTTCGAAATAAAATTGCTCAAATAGTGCATTTTATGTTAGACTTATAAATGCAGCAACTACAATTTCCACGCTTTCGAGCCCCTGAATTAGAAGTAGTATTATTTGAAATGGACGCTGGAACTATGCATGGTGATCGTATTTCAGTCAATAGCTGTGCTGAGCACTCTTGTTGAGGTAATCTAGACCGTTTCATCATATACGCCTTAGCCAGAGAAAGTGCTAGTTGCCGCAAAACACTCGGGTCTCTTGAGATTCCGATCAGCTGGAGCCCATAAAACGTCGATTTCTGAAAAAAGTATGTACGCTTTCAAAGCGGATGTATCAATTTATTTGCAAATACAATGTTTTGCCAACGTTGTTTTGCGTTTAGTGCTGTAGCAACCTACCATTTGATCAGCAGTATCTACGCCCACCTAAAAGCGACGAAGCATTATATATTATAGGAGAACATAAAACGAACACACCTTTTCGTTGAATTGTAATACGAAACAATCTCCGGTTTTTCTTCAATCTACTCTTATCAACAGCAGCTGTTTTGTGCATTGAACTTATCAATATTTTGGTGAAGATGGCATTGCTGGTCGCAATGTCATCGCAAGCAAATGTAGAATGGTACAAAGGGAGTTTTTTGACAGTCAGCAATTTCGGAAAAATAAATGTTTTATTTTTTTGTACTGTTTCCACATATGTTAGTTTCCTTTCCTGAAGTTTTTTTTACCAACTCAAAAGCGGAAAAAAATTGTCGCCTGTTATATTTTGCACTTTTAAGCCTTCTGTCAGGTTCAATACAACGCCTTGCCCTTGCTTCTTTTCTGGCTGTGCTTTTCTAGGCTTACAAGCTACGGTTGTATTTTCCATACGTAGCCTAGCTTTGAGTCCACCAATAATGAAAATTAGCTGTTTATATTGATTAAAAGACAAAAAAAGGGAAATCTCACAATTGTGTTTTACATTAGCTATGCTGAGTAAAAAAATGCAAAAAGAGGAAAATTAATACATTAGCTGTGTTGAGTAGAGATGGGCGATAGGTCACGTGATTTGCGTGGTTCACTTCAATCACGCTTGACTCACGCGTGAGCAAAAGTTTAGTTTATCACGTGATTCGTGAGTGTGCGTGATTCCAAAACATTTATTGCGTAAGAGATTTGTGAGTGAGTCCAATTTTTGCGTTAGTGCCATTTTTCTTGCGTGATTCCACTTTTTTTGTATTGTTACAGTTTTATTTAGAGTTTTTGTTTTATTTTCGTTTTGCATCAGTTTAGTTTCAAATTACGGTCTGCTAATAAATGAAAAAACCATTTTTTTAAATTTTCGTAAGAATTGTGTCTTTGTAAGTGAAAATTGCATGAGCGTTATTATGAATCACGTGAGTCACGCGTGACTTATTTTATTTTAACTGACATAAGTAGTCGGTGAGCTTGAGTAAAGAAAAAAAATCGAGTTAGTGATTCATTAGTGGTTATAATATTTTTTGCGTGAGCGATCGTGAGCCAAAAACTCACTCACGCGATCATCTCTAGCGGTGAGTAAAGCTTAAATAAATAATATTTAGGCAGAAGTGATCCTGAAATTTATACAAATATAATATTAAATTGTTATTTTTTGTGAATATTTAAGTATGGACCAAATGGTCTACTAACCTAACATACGTAAGTTTTTTCTAACCTAACAGCAGGGTTAAAAAAATTGTTTTTAAGACATGTATGCTATGCAGATGGATACCATATATGAAGGAGTATGACATATACCTATCCACACATATGTGTATGTTCATATATGCTCCCATATATGACATACATTTCCATATATTGTTCATATACTATCATACATGGAATCATATATGAGCATGTATGAACATTAGGGGTAACCATTTGCATTTTTTTGCAAATATCAAAAAGGACCTATCATAGTGAGAAAGTACATGCAAAATCAATAAGAAATGTGTGCT